>CM070517.1:10237649-11437649 GCA_036346375.1 Guadua angustifolia
TAAATTTGATTTCCACATTTGCTATTACGTAAATAGAATTATGCGAAACAAAACAAACAGTGAAATATGGGATATATACATATATGTTGCGTACACGTTGTTCTTTTTGTTGCTTGTTTCTTCTCCAGCTTGCCCAAAATTGACGATGGATTTCATTCAAGTAAGGGAGTAAGCATCCAAGAGTGCTAGTTTTCGTCATGCCTTTATATGCTTGTCGACGATCGGGATTGCTTGGACATAAAAGTGAAAGAGGGTGAGTAGTGTATCACGGGACCCAAAGCGAGCTTCACTCACCGATGGAATAGGTTCGCTACATCGCTAGTCGAGGGTGGAGAAAAACGAGCAAGACACATAGAGTTATACTGGTTTGAGCCACTATGAAGTTTAAAGCTCTACTCTAGTCCTGCCCGGGGGCAAGAAATTTACTATGCTTGAGTACAAGTGTTCGCTCTCTAGCCTGAGCTCTGGTGAATTCTATGCTAATAGTGTCTATTGCTTTGTTGCTGGAACTGCTTGCCTATCCCCTGCCAATCTGCTTCAGGGGATTTTATACCCCTCCCGACTGTTACTAGAAACGGTCGGGAGAGTTTCCTAGAGTAGTGCATGGTGCACTTGAAGATGGGTTTATGTAGTTAGGATCGACGCCCCCGTCGCCTTAACTCCGGCATTCCCGGTCTTGGTAACTGTCGAGTAGGCGCACGCCTTGAACCCTAGGTCGAGGTCGCGCGGGAGTTGAATCCTTGCCCCCCAAGCTCAAGGTCGCATGGGAACTGCGCGGCCCAGGTCGTGGTCTGAGTCCCATACAGCTCAACCCCGAGCTAGGGGCCCCGTTGACTATGCGTTGACCTGTCAGAGATTTCTCAGTCCCCGATAATGCTGTAGAAAAGTGTTGAGCTATGTGAATAAGTATCAGGTGAATCCTTTGAATAACATTCTTGTTTTTTAAATATATAAAGAGGTGGAGCTACTATTTTATTTAATTGAATGAAGAACCTATGAGGATGTTTTGTGTTGAGGATGAGCTAAAAGGTGAGCTTGAGTCGAGGATGATTCAAATTCAAGAAGGGGAGGATGATTAGGACATCACTACTACGGATATGATCACACCTGGTTGGACCAACTCCAACACATCATCCATGGGCCAGGAAGAGAGAGAAATGAATTTCATCACGTTCTGGAATCCAATTCGGCCTCCAGATATTGGCCTCAAATAAACATGCATAACTTTTGCATATCATATCCGATTGGGGAGTTCTTACACTTAGTTGAAAGCTTACAACGAGACCTTTCCAATGGGTCTAGTCCCATCCCTAGATTCATCGTAGATCAATTGAAATCATCAAAACAATATTCTATAATACTATTTTGGCTTGTTTCGGGCCTTTTAAGCAATTGGGGACCCAAGCCCAAGTTGTGTATGCCCCCTGGCTACGCACAACCCTGGGATGACCCTCTCATGTCCCTTCCCCTCATATGCTTAGTAGCCACCACTTCAGACACTTGGGTTTTTGTTGAGCACATTTCTAGCCAAGGGCCAAACTACATTGTCCGCTAGACATGTCGAACGACCGCTTGTTGAGACTTCTTTTTAAAACCCCACCTTAACTTTGATATATATTTTGGTGAACCTCAATTCTTATTTGCAATTTCAGATTGCTTTTACTATCATTTTTGCTTGTTCTTCGGTTGCTTGCAGAAATTAAATCTCTTGTTCAGGTTGATTGTGCCCACAGCAAGATCAATAACCCTCCGGAGTTGGTTTAGCGATTACTAAGATGCATCGTTGTTGTGCATTGTAGTCAGATCATCAAAGTCAGTTCCACCAAATCGATAGTTATCATTCTCATCGAAAGATCAAGACACCAACCTTACATCAATTTTATTACCAGTTTACCTAAAACCTAGAGCAGATGTGATTCAATATGGGTCATAATTGATTGATTAACCAAAGTCGCCCATTTTATACTAGTGAAAACCACTTACTTTAGAGACCGTTTGGTAGAGTTATGTATGTCAAGAATTGTGTCCTTGCATGGAGTGCGAAAGAAGATACTATCAGATAGAGGTACCCAATTTACCTCAAGATTCTGGAATAAATTACATGAAGTAATGGGAACTCGTTTGAATTTCAGTACCACTTATCATCCACAGACAGATGGTCAGACCAAGAGAGTCAACCAGATTTTGGAAGATATGTTGAGAGCTTGTGCTCTATCTTATGCCGCAACATGGGATAAATATTTTGTCGTATGTTGAGTTTGGCTACAATAACAGTTATCAGGCAAGTCTGCAAATGTCACCATTTGAAGCTTTGTACGGTTGATTTTGTTGTACCCTGCTAAATTGGAATGAGAGTAGAGAGAGATTGGTCTATGGACCAGATATTTTAAAAGAAGCTGAAGAACAGATCGCCACAATTAGAGAGAGATTAAAGACCGCTCAGTCAAGGTAGAAGAATTATACGAATAATCACCGTCGAGAGTTAAGTTTTGAGCCTAAGGATTTTGTGTATCTCAAAGTAACCCCTCTCAAAGGAGTAAAAAGGTTTCATGCCAAAAGGAAGTTTGCACCCAGATATGTTGGTTTGTTTAAAATCTCTACTATTATAAAACACGAGTTGGTGGCAGCGGTCCGTTCTTCTGCGGGCCCCACTCCCCAGCCCCTCAACCCCCCTCTCACTCCACATGATGAGGACATCACCAGCATGGATACGACCAGTGTGACCACAGCCCCTCCTTCCTCTCCGGCCGCTCCAACGACCACCGACGCTGCTCCATCTTCATCACATACGATCGACGCTGCGGCATCTTCGTCGCCGAGAGGCCTTAATCCAAAACCTCAGCTATTCAAGCCCACATCAACAGACAAGGGCCTCAAGCACATGCCCCGAGGACAGCCCACGCGTCAAGGAAGGCCCATATGGAAGCCCAAGATGCCAAAAAGCCCGGTTCGGCCATCCAGCAGCAGGCCAACTTCAAACGGGCATAACTCGGGCTCCCGGACTCCGATTTCAGCGTGCGACCACCCGTTTGAAAGCTTAGGAGATAATCTTTCCAATGGATCCGGCCCCACTTCTAAATTCCGTCCAGAACGACAGGAAAATGCGGAACAATGTCACGGGCCAGAAATTCAGGGTGGTGCGTCACCGCACTTTTGGCCCAATAGCCCATGTATCTTAGGGTTTTGGTGGCCACCGCTGTTTTGGCTGCCCTACACCTCCTGGCCGCCGCTATATATATGGCCGCCATCATTGTTTTATGCTTAGGTTTTGTTGTGTTTTGGTAGACCCCTTGTGCGTCCCTCCTCGTATTCGCGTGTGTCGATTAGACCACCCGTGACGAGAAACAGAACCTCACCTTTGTATCTTTGAGATTATTGGATTGGAATTGCTCTCACCTTGTTCTTGCTTGTTCTCGGTTGCAGCAGGTACAAGGATCGATCGGGTCTTGATTCGGTTGATCGTCTCGTGTGGTGACATTGCGATTGCTTGGTTGCTGATCTCGTAGTTAGTAGCCGTTCCATCTACTTCGTGCACCATCAAACCGACGTATCGTTTTCATCAGAAGATCGGGCCGACCCCGTGCGCATCAAGTGGTATCAGAGCGACGGTTGCCTGGTGAGAACACCCTTATCTTTGTTTTGTTCATCTTGTTCATCCTAGAGTCCAGAAAAACAGCCCAAAAAAAATCTGTTCGTCGTGTGTTTGATCTAATCCGAGCCCCTTTTGGCCTTTACTATTACTGCCTAGTTTAATTCTTGTTGAATTTGCATTGCATCGTCGTGTCGTTGCTGGTCTTAGTGTTTTGATCTTTAGAGTTTCGAGTTCTTGTCACGTTCTTGTCACCGAGTTGAACTCCATCGCGTCGTCACGTCCAATTCGGATCCTCCTCTGTCCAGTTCAGTATTTTGGTCATAACTCCCTCATACGAACTCGGATTTTGCTGTTCTTATACTTTCCTGAAAGCTTGAGAAATTCTCTACAACTTTGTCCATTGTGAAACTTTCCAGAAACGCCGTCTTCTTGCCCAAAATCGCGTTGGATTGGAATCTGTTTTCGTCCTGGATTTTCTGAGCAGTCTGTATTTCGGGGTCAATATCTCTGGCTTCCCTTATCCAAAATAGACGTTCCATATATGCAAATCGATCAGCTCGAAAAGATCTACAACTTTCCAGTTATACTTTTTTCCATTGGAATCCAGTAAAAACCCGAAAACAGCATTTGAAGTTTCTGCATAGTAGATCTCTTTGCAGCAGGAAAAAAGTTTGAGTTGTAATTCATCATATGTGCCACTTGTTGATATAGAAGGAAAAAAAATTAAAAAAAAGGCAAGTGCATATAAAAGAGCCGCACCAAAAGGTGCAAAAAGAAGCCCTAGCTATTTACTTGTGTTTGTGGTCATTACGGTTCTTTGTTTACGTGACTTCATTGGTGTCCAGGCTCGCGTCTCTAGTACGGTCTAGCCTAGGACCAGCAAAATAGCGCCGTTGAACGTTCTTTCAACTTGTTTTGGCTAGTGTGGTTCTAGTATATCCTTTGCTACATATTATACCTATCCAAGCTCCACATACTATTAACCACAGGAGAAGCACCTTGCAATCGCTTTGTCACCCCCGAAAGTGATTACCATCATCCACCGATTGAAACTTGAAAAGCTGTAGGGTAAGAACGGGTAAGAACTTGGTGTAAGCTTGAGCGTGTGAGATCCTCCACTTTCCACATATTAGTAGTTCATAGGAACTAATTCTCTTGTGAGTTCTCTATTTGTTGCCCCTAACAATGGCAGGTTCACATAGCAAGACAACTTACGAGGATGATATTGAGGATTGTCCATGCTTGACAGAAAGAGAAAAGAAATACTGGCGAAAACTTAAGCGACTTGAGTCCCTGCAGAAATCAAAGGGTGGGACAGTCGAGCATGGGATTATCCCTTCGACCAAGAATGAGAACACACCACTGAAGAAAGATTTGAAGCCTACCTCACCCAAGAAGAAGGATAGTAAGTGTATTTCAATATGTAACGATAAGAACGTGCTTGCTATTCCTGCGACTAACCTTGTAGGCAAGAATGATCAAGATGGTGTGCCCCTGAGTGCTGCAATGACGGACAACTACATGAGCCTCATGTCTCATCGCCTACATAGTGCACCAGTGGAACATGCCAATGAAACTCAACGCAACAACTTATTCCAAACTAAGTTTGTTGTGCAAAACGCTTGTAGTACGTCATCATTGATGGAGGAGCTGTAGCAACCTCGCTTGATCTACACATGGTCAAGAAACTTGGCTTGACCACGACTCCACTTCACAACCTTACTCAATGGAATGGTTCAACTCAATTGGTAAGGTTCGGAGTAACCTAAGCATGCAAGTTCTGTCTCCATTGGTTCATACCATGATTATGTTTATTGTGATGTCATACCTATGGAATCATGTTCACTTTTATTAGGTAGACCTTGGTTATATGATGTTGATGCTATTCACTATGGAAGAACCAATCAATATACTTTCAAGTTTAATGGAAAGAAAATAATTTTGAATCCAATGACTCCTGCTGAGCTAGCCAAAATTAATGCAAAAAGAACTAATGGTAAAGAACATGAGGATGACAAACATGTTAGTGATGTACAACAATCTGAACAAATGTTAAAGAAGGTAGTTCTTTTAGATAAGACTGTTTCCTTACATGATATAGCTTTGCAGACATCTGTTTCTTTGCCTCCAGTTGCCACTAACCTTTTGCAGGATCATAAGGAGTCGAGGACGACTCCAATTCAAGAAGGGGAGGATGATGAGGACATCACCAGCATGGATACGACCAGTGTGACCACAGCCCCTCCTTCCTCTCCGGCCGCTCCAACGACCACCGACGCTGCTCCATCTTCATCACATACGATCGACGCTGCGGCATCTTCGTCGCCGAGAGGCCTTAATCCAAAAGCTCAGCTATTCAAGCCCACATCAACAGACAAGGGCCTCAAGCACACACCCCGAGGACAGCCCACGCGTCAAGGAAGGCCCATATGGAAGCCCAAGATGCCAAAAAGCCCGGTTCGGCCATCCAGCAGCAGGCCAACTTCAAACGGGCATAACTCGGGCTCCCGGACTCCGATTTCAGCGTGCGACCACCCGTTTGAAAGCTTAGGAGATAATCTTTCCAATGGATCCAGCCCCACTTCTAAATTCTGTCCAGAACGATGGAAAAATGCCGAACAATGTCACGGGCCAGAAATTCAGGGTGGTGCGTCACCGCACTTTTGGCCCAATAGCCCATGTATCTTAGGGTTTTGGTGGCCACCGCTGTTTTGGCTGCCCTACACCTCCTGGCCGCCGCTATATATATGGCCGCCATCATTGTTTTATGCTTAGGTTTTGTTGTGTTTTGGTAGACCCCTTGTGCGTCCCTCCTCGTGTTCGCGTGTGTCGACTAGACCACCCGTGACGAGAAACAGAACCTCACCTTTGTATCTTTGAGATTATTGGATTGGAATTGCTCTCACCTTGTTCTTGCTTGTTCTCGGTTGCAGCAGGTACAAGGATCGATCGGGTCTTGATTCGGTTGATCGCCTCGTGTGGTGACGTTGCGATTGCTTGGTTGCTGATCTCGTGGTTAGTAGCCGTTCCATCTACTTCGTGCACCATCAAACCGACGTATCGTTTTCATCAGAAGATCGGGCCGACCTCGTGAGCATCACCACACGTACACAACGCTCTCATTTACACAGCGCCGATACAGACTTCTCGCCTCCTCGCCCCAATCGCCGCCCCCACTCCCCAGCCCCCGACTCCTCGGCTCCTCTCCCCAATCTCCTCGCATTGCCCCAGACGCAATCTCCTCGCACCGCCCCAGACGCAATCTCCTCTGCCCTAGACGCAATCACCTCGCGCCGCCTCCCCAGCCGAGATCTCCACCCCAAATCTCTGGAATCTCCCAGAGTATCTTCTGGCCTCCCGATCTCCCGCTGCGTCCTCTGCTCCGCCCCGCCCGCCCCCTTCCGATTCCAAATCGATCTGCCCCCCACCTCCGCCCCTGCGCCGTGACCCCCTGGGTGCCTGCGATCCCCAGCTCCTCTCCCGATCTCCCCCCGCGCACCCCACCCCACCCGTAATCCCCGCTCTAGAGATCTGTCTCCACCCCGTCCTGTCGCAATCGCTCCTCTCCCTTCCCCTCCCAAAAAAGCACTGGGAGAGATGGGAGGGATCGGGAACCATCGCTTGTATAGCAGATTTGGTGCAATGGTGGCGCTGGTGGTGGTGGTGGGGAGGGGATGTTGACGTGGTCCAAGTCGATGTCGGGGTCCGTGGGCAGTGGCAACGCAGCCGTGCCACTCGCCGTCTTCTTCTGCGCGGGAGGTGGTGGCGAGAGGACATGATGAGCGGATGGAGCTGCAAGCCCAGGCTCGCCACCAAAGCCAAGAAGGTCGAGGACTTCACCTTCCTCAAGCCTGACTGTCAACGCCTCCCTGGCATCCTGTCCTCCTTCTCTGCCTTCGTCGTAAGCCTTCTCTTTCCAATTTGAATGAGGCAAAACAGGATTAGCATTAGGGCGCCGCGTTCCTCCTCATTATAATCTAATACACTGACTCGGATGTGTTACTGGGCGTGCCACCAGCCTACTGTGGTGTGTAGATTAGCGAGAGATATTCCTGAATTATCTCAAAAGATATTGGAATGGATCAATCTGATTTGTTTAGGAAGTTTTACCAACAAGTTGGATCTTTGGAACAATATTACGTGGCATGTTTGGGTACCAATTAACTACTCCTAGATATTGAAGGAAGGAAAATTTTGGATGAACAATGTCGTTGTGTTGTCAATTTGTCATGGAACCTACTGGTACACTCTTTGTGTTAACCCTTGTGTAGGAGGTACTATCTGTTTCTTAAATAAAAATGACAAAAATGGAAGAATTGTATTTAATTTATCACTTAATTACTATGTTTCTTTCAACTTCATTTGAATTGTGATGCTGCGATATACTCTAGAGTTATCACACTTTGTACATCACAGGAAAGCAGCCATGAATTATTCTTGTGTTCTTGAAAAAGATAAATATGAAGGAAAAAATGGTACATTTTCTTTGGTACGATCTTTGATGAATTGTTGTATAACATATCCAAGAAACAATCAAATATTATAAAACTCTTTTTGTTCTGCAGGAGCCATTTAATGCCGAGCCTCATCGATCTGTGTTAGTTTCATCTTACATCACCCCAGTGGATTTCTTCCATAAGAGGAATCATGGACCAATTCCAAAAGTTGACGATCTCTCAAGGTCTTTAGAAGGAACTATGGATCTCCCTTATCATTAAGATTTGTTTACAAACCCTTACATTTCTTTTGAAAGGCAAACTCCTTAATTTTTTAAGGGCAAACATTTACATTTTTATATAACCTGTTCAATAGATACAGTGTTTCCATTACTGGTCTTGTCAACAAGCCTATTCAGCTATCCATGTCTAACATTAGGTAATGCAGTTCTTAGTGTCTCATCAGGCAACCTGAAATACTTCTTGTCTTTGAGTAAATTAATGACATAAACTTCACAACCAGGACTCTTCCAAAGTACAATGTCACCGCAACATTACAGGTTTACACATGCTTTCTATGCTTTCCCCTCTTAATCTTTCTGTGATGGCTAATGTATCAGTGTTGCTTGTAATGTAATAACAGTATGATTGTGATATTAAAAGTGTGCAGGCAATAGGAGGACTGCGATGAGTAAGGTACGGAAGATGAGAGGTGTTGGGTGGGGCATATCTGCTCTAGGAAATGGTAAGAAATGCATTATGGTAATTTAGAATGTTCAGAATGTGGGGGAATGCATTTTAATTACAGGTTGTATTAATGCAATCTGATGTGCTCATGTTAGTGAATACCTACACCCAGAAGAAAATGCACTTTGTGAGATCCAGGCATGTTGGTGTTAGTACTGCATAAATATATTTTGCATACAACAGGAACTGTAAGGATAGCAATCATATGAGTGGAGGGAATTTACAAGGATTGCTGTCCTTTTTAATATCCCTAGACTTGGACTTTTGATGTTATTCTGAATGCCTAATTTATTGGTTGGCGCTTCAAAATAAATCCATTTTTGGGGAGTTGTTTCACTAATATTCGTTTTGAATTGTGGTTGTGTTGTTCTTGCAGGCTAGGTACTTTTTCCAGCAGCTCATTTGCGGTGTGAGCTACTGCAACTTCATGGTAAGATCAAGAAGCTCTTAAAGATCGATTTTTTTAGCAAACAAAAGAGATGATTGCGTTTGCTAATAAAAAAGAAGTGTTCAATGTGAAATTTGTCGTGGATTTGCAGCAAATTTTGCCATCGAGACTTGAAGCTGGAGAACACATTGCTGGATGGCAGCCCGGCGCCTCGCCTCAAGATCTGCGACTTCGGTTACTCCAAGGTACTGGTGTTTTCGACCTTTTCTCATTCTGAAATGATCTTCCCCTACATAACTTCCTAAGGACCTAAACTGTTTTCCCATAATTCTCTTCTAAAAAAATGGATGAAGTTTTTTTTGGTCAAAAAGCGCACTTTATTATACCTATTAAGTTGCAGTTAGGATGAACTGTTGCTGGTAAACATAAAACAGGACGATAAAACGGAGAGCATCTGGAGTTGCAGGAGCCAAGAACAGCCTGAGGATGGTCACTGTTCATGTGGAGTAGAAGTTGTAGTACTGTAGAAGAAGAATAGGAGAAACACAGTACCCAATCCCAGCCAGAACCCCCTTATGTTTATCATTGGTAGGCGCACCCCCCTATTCTCCTTTTTTTTAAAAAAGGCTATTGTTGGTGATAATCCATGAAAACACGCTTGACTTTTTCTGGTTCATCTATGATGGTAGAGCACTGAATGGCTTAACTTTTTAGCAATTGCAATCAAAGGAGAGGATCAGTTTCATTCACCCAGATCAAATATATTAAAAAATGAGAAGGTGTCAAAATTATAATTGATGGACTACAAGCTCATGAATGTATGCTCCATGTCTGTTACTCAAACATGTGCAAGCACCTTGAGATAAAATAATGTTCCAGTACAGTGAATCACAGTATATCCTCAAAGTTGAACTGTTTGTCGATGTATTGGATCCTTAATGAGCTGTCTGGAAAAAATGGCTTCCATGATCTCTACTACTTAAAAGAACCAGTTGGTGGCTGTGAATCTGTGATGGTGTGTTCTACACCCCCATGACCCATTCCATCTCACATATGACCTTTGGGTCCTACCATGCCCCTCACGTGCACAAGATCACATTGTGTTCTTGCCGCCACGTGAGTGCTCGCACACACCACCACCGCCATCACCATGCTGCGTTCTGATTGCCGCACGAGCTTGTTGATGACCCCATGTCTGAGATGATCAGATCCGTCGGAGTGTTTATAGCTTTCAGACTTTATCTGATGAACTATGCTTAAGCTGGTAAGGTGCATGCTTCATTGGATTATGCAAACTTTTAATGATATGGAATTATTTTCTTGGGCTTGTAGTCTTAGCTGCAACTGGTTGGACCTACACTGCAAGGTAGACAAGTTAATTGATGTGTCAAACTATCTAATAGTTTGATTTGTAAATTTACTTTTTCCCCTTCTCTTCATGGTTCATGAATAGTAAGGAGCGTGCGTTGTTTCTTGATTTTGTGCAGCGCTTTAGTCTTGCATTGCTGGCTATTATCAATTTGTCATTACTGATGATTACTTACTGGAATAAGCTGGTTAGGTTTGTGCTTTTACTAGCACGGGATTCTTGAGCTAGCTCAGGTTTGTGCTTTTACTAGCGTATCATTGAATGTCATCCTTGTCCATCAATTTCCTTTTTTAAAAAGTTAACATTGTATCTGACATTAGTAAGAAAGGGTTTCCTAACATATCCTCGATGGTATGTTTGGTCGTGTAGTGCTAAACCGGTTCGAAGTCGCTCATCCAAAGCATTTCTGACAAGTTCTGAAGGACATGTTGGGGTATCTTGGAGAGGAGGTGCTCTTTTGAAAACAATCACTCCATGTATTGTTCATTCTCCCTGTTCATAATATGATATGATTTTAGTAGCCATATGTTGATGAAAACAACTTCTCCTCGAAGCTTCTCTCGCTTCCTTGCTAATATTAGTTTTCTCGGCGGAAATACAATTGTTTCTTTTATGTTCTTTGGTTCGAATGTAGATTTTCAGCAATCTATTGTACTTGATTATATTCTGCCTACTTTTACCATGTCCTATTTGTTGTTGAGCTTAATTAATGGTATTTCTGTCACAGACATGTTGATAGGTGCGGTGTGCGGGGTCAGGAGTGTGATATCTCCATTGGGAAAAATGCTCCAAGTATTAACTCGTTTCTTCCTTCTATTGAGATAGTCCTTCCACTCTTATCTTTTGCACTAAACCTGTCTGTTTCTCAGTGAATTGTAATTAAAGGGTGAAAGCAGAGCGAATAATATCCAGACTGTATCCGTATCCGGTATCCATTTTTAGGGAAATGGCAAAAGAATCTGATATCCGTCGGATACGGATACGGATAATTATCCGGATCGGGCAAACGGATACGGAGCGGATATGGGGGAGGTGATATCCGACGGATACGGAGCGGATACGGATATCCGGTATCCAGATATCCATATACTCAGTCAGAGTAGGGAGGCTGCAGTGCAGCCCAATGGCCCATCTGCAGTGCAGTGCAGGTCCAATGGCCCATCCAAATATCCCAACTGGCCAAGAGGCAAGGACCGGTAAGTCCGGTCTCCACTCCAAACTCCTATGTTAAGATTTCGTTACCTTATGTTTGTTTTAAACACTATTCTATAAGTTTTGTTATGTTTGTAGAGTATGTACTCTAAATCCTAATATTCTATGTTGAAACTTGTGTTTTCGCGTTTGCATATTATCCGACTAAATATTCGGTTTCGTTTCCGTTTTCGATCCAACTCCGATTACTATCCGTTTTATTATTATCCGATATCGATTCAATATCCGATCCGTCTTTAAATTATCCATATCCGTATCCGCATCCGGTGAAAAAAATGTGAGCGGATATGGAAATGTCACTATCTGACCTAATCTGCTCTGTTTTCATCCCTAATTGTAATGCTGCGAACTGGACATGTAGTGCCACATTTATCCTGGAATGGGATTTTGAGTTCTGCAACTATTGGGACAAAAGATGGAAATGTTACCAATTCAGTTTTAACTACACCCGCGGTGGCTTCCGATGTTAAAACATCTCAACCAGCCAATAAATCAGCTACTAAAATTGTCATGTCAAGCAAAACTATTGCTAAGGTGAGCTCCTTTGGTATGTGCTTAGCGCTTGCTGTTTTTATAAACTTTTCAATCATATCATGTGTTTGCTATTCGAAGGAGTACGGCATAGTATTTAGTTGTAATTTGTAAAGCTTTATCTATTATTTCAACCATGTACATAGTGTTTAATTAGACTAGTTTATTGATTATCCCAAACACGTTATAAACTAGGATTGAACCCACATGTTGTTGCTGAACTTCTATTATCTTTTTTAATATAATTAAGTACAAATTTTTATTATCAATGCCCATGTAGTCTTTTTTTTATTACACAAGGAAAGACTAACTAATTTTAATACACGACTGAATTTTTTTATTGAGAGTCCTTTATAGGTGCATTTGTGTTTGTTGGATACAGCAGTAAGAAAATGTGGTGATGTGGCATTCCCTCGTGCTACACTCATCTTTAATACTCTCATGCCAAAAGGAATATTTTTGCAGATACATAAAATGGGTGCATTGGGGGAAATACTTTAGAAACAATCCATGAAATTCAATGCTGTCAGCCAAGGGTCAGTGTTGGCGGAGAATTGCTGTTTATGATGAGAAGTGCATAGTTATTTTGGATTCACACGCATAGGAGTTTTCTTCCCTTACTAAGATAATTTGAAGGTTTCTATGTTTTCCAAAAGATTCAAGTAATTCCAACGGCTTTTTTGTTAACTGTTGTCGATGATTTTCTACCTTCGTAACCTTCCTATGTTGATTACCTTAGTTTCATAAAGTGAGTATATTGAACTATGTTGTTGAAGGCAGTATTCAATACATTAGATGCATGCACGGCCATTGTCAAATCCAAAGAGAAATAAGGCCAGTCTCCAATCTGAAGAGCAAATAAGGGATACACTGATTTGTTGTACAGGATAAAGTTCGCTGAGTCAAGGGATACTAGGTGGTGGTATACCTAGAAAGGAGTTTCTTGTAAATTTTCTGGTGTATTCAGCTCTTGCTATCATTATTTCTCTGGTGTTGGCGATAATGTCAGAAAGTGAGCTAATAGTAATAAAACCAGAGGTATGACCCTGTGTATTTCTTAACTAGAACTAATTTTGCTGATTGTTGGAGGGGAAAACTGCTTTCTATTCTTATCAGCTGTTCATTTGGGTTTGAATTAAGCTTATTATGAGCTCACAGGCTTTGAAGAGTTATATCTGGCTTCAGTGCTTTGATGGTTCCATACGGCAAGTGGAGGAGGAGGTTGCCATGTTCTGCCCTATGATATGTTTATCATAACAACAATGGCCTTAATGGCTCACCTTTTGTACTTCTGGTAAAAAACGATCACTGGATAGGATGTTATACTTTGTTATGCTTTTACTTATTGTGATTGGGCAATAATCATTTGATGAGTTTACATTTGTGCCTTATTAGGGTTTTCCTTTATTATGCAGGAGCGAAAGTTATTTGATGAAAAGTTTGTTAGGATAGACACAGAAAGACTATATGAGTGACATCCGGTGACGATCTTCAATTAAAGCCATTGGTTGATCTTACCAGTCGAGCACTCACTCGAATCATTGAAGGAAAGACACCTGAGAAAATTCGTGATATTTTTCATTTACCACATGACTTAACAGAGCTACAACCCTATATTTATACCCAAAACTGGTTAAAGGATTGAAAAATCTGGATGATAGGATGCCAAAAGAGAGAAAAAAATATATTGCATTCTTGCAATGGTGCAATCTCGGAGGTGGTGCGAGGCCATCAGTTTTGTGGGAGAGCTTTAGTACAGCTGCACAGATAGTAGTTTTTAATTCATGCCGGAGGAGATACCATAAAAACTTTTTGTAATCGGGAGAAATAGATGTTTGGTCTTGTAGCACAATTTTCTTTTATTGCTTGACTTTTATGTTTCATTACCAATTTTATTTTTCGTAGCAACGCACGGGCATTGAACTAGTATTGAATAATAGAGGAGAGGTGGCATATCAGTTAGAATTGCCACAGTCATTGGTTGGAGTGCATGATGTGTTCCATGTATCTCAATTGAAGAAATGTCTTTGAGTGCCCACAGAGCAAATGCCTTTGTAGTCAATTGAATTGCAAGAGTATCTAACCTACAAGGAGTAGCTAATCAAGATTTTGGATGTAGCTGATCACAGAACCAGAAATAAGTCAGTGCATTTCTATAGAGTTCAGTGGAACAATCATTCAGTGAGCGAGGCTACATGCATGGGAGAAAGAAGAGCATCTGAAGTTAGAATTTCCCGACCTATTCTTTAGTCGGCCCAATTTTTTCTTTGATTGGATTTAGGGGGTATTTGGCATAGCGCCAGTTCCACCAAAATCCATAGAGTTGGTAGAACAGGGTATTCCTAGCTCCAGAAATTTATGGAGCTGGAGCTGTGGGTACATTAAGAGTGTTTAGTTGGGTCATCTGGTTTACATTTTAGACTAAAAATATAAACTTAATTCACTTTATTTTAGCCTACAAGCTCTAGATCTGAGGTGGAGCTGAGATTTGGAGCTCTATCAAACAGGGCCTTAATACGCTTTTTACCTTTTTTGAATTTTCTAAGATTTAACTTAATTTATTTTGTACATATTGAATTAAGCCTCTCATCATCTTTTATTTGTTTATTGGAAAAGTGTTAATAAAATTTTATTGAAAATATTTTATTTGGGTTCTAAATGGCTTAAAATATTTTTTGGATTTTTTTGGATTTTTCCTGATATTTTTGCTATTTATTTAGGCGTTATCTATTTTTGGGATTTGTTTTATTCTAAAATGTTTTAATTATCGTGCACGCAGTGTATGGGCCGAAACCGCTGGTCCGGCCAGTTTTCCTCACGCCGCAGCCTAGTCCACTGAACTGTCAGCTCGCTCCTCCACAAACCTTAATTTTCTACCACTGGATCTTCATGTGTTGACTGCTAGTGCACCACATCGCTGAGTCACATGCGCCGTCGAATGTTGGCATGTGCTCGGCTGGGATGCAGCCGCGTCACCTCACTGTATCACAAAAGAATGCCACCGCACCATCATACTCCCATGAATATCAAATTATGTGTCTGGGTTGTTCACGCATTCCCAGACCGCTATTTATTGCGCCATCGCCACCATCGGGTTTCTCACCCCACGCCACATCCACGGACCCAAGCCCGCACGTCGAGACACCTTCGTCTACCTATGTGAGCTTGCCGTAGATCTAAAGTAGGCCACTGTGTTTCTTTGCTGTTCACTTGGCGTCCGTCGAGTCCCTGTCATCGCCAAGATCCTCATCAGATTCCCCACACCAAGACACATCGATCCCGCTAGCTAACATCGTCGGTGGAGCCCCAGAACATCGTCGGCGACGTCTTCATCTTCCTCTTTGGTGAGAACCTTGCCATGTCATGCCACCAGGCCATCGTCAACCTCGCGAGCTTCCTCAACTGTTCGATCAACTTTGTGTGGCCCTGATCTCGCCGCATATGTGCCATTGCTTCGCCATCCATGTTCAATCGTGGCGGCCGATTTTGGATTGAGCAATCTCTATTCAGCCACGTGTCAGAGACCAGGGTAGCCATGTCACCCTCTTTCATAGCCACTACATCGGAAGCCATCAGATCGGAATTGTGTGGCTGTTGTAGCTTCGTGTGTCTGACAAGCCATGGTCGTCCAATCATGTCCGTGCGGACTAGATTGCACCGGTGCTGCGACGAGTCATGTGCCGCCGTGTTCTTGGTGTGGCAGCCGAGGCACCATGCATTGAGTCTACTGTGAGCCAGCACGGTTCTATGGACCGAGTCTATGCGCCAGAGACACATGTCAAGCCGTAGTGATACCTCGTGTCACGTGACATCATTATCCGGTTTTTCTCCAAAAAAATATTCGACCAAAAATCATTTTCCTTACTAACATCAGTGTGACATCATAAATGCTATTTTCCAATATAAAAATAATTTGGTTAATTTGGATTTTTCTATATTTCTGATTTTTTGTTTATTTCAAACTTTGAATAGTTATATCTTCCCCATACAAACTCTGATTAAGGTGATTCTAGTTTCTAAAAATTTGTAAAATCAAGCTCTATTCAATGGTAAATTTCATTTAATTTTGGAGTTGATCTTGCTCTCTATTTTTTTGTATTTGTTGCTTTCTCTCTCGTTTCGCATAGATGTTGAGTTGCCCGGTAAGTTTGTGATCGAAGATCCTGTGCTCAAGCAAGGCTAGAGTAAGAGTCAGAGCTTTTTGAAGGTAAGTTATTCTTTGATCATGTTGGACCCATGCTTTAAATATTATATTGTTTTAAAGTATTACATGCTACTTCAATTATCACTTGTTTCAATTATGTTGGGAATAGTTAATCGTCCACTTTGAATTACATTCACTGCTATGTCATATGTCATATCTCATTTGTCACTCAAGGATGGTTCATGATAATTGGTAACTACTAATTTCCAATATGCTAGTTAGAACACAAGTAGTATGCTTAGCCATGCAACGAGTCATTATTTTATGTGAAAATGGTTAATCTTACTTAATGACTATGGAACATGTTTATTAACTTATGTGTCGGGTGTTGTCATACAATGTTGATGTTGTTGATGGCACGTGGTGCATGGTAAATCAACCGCGGTGGTTAAATGATTTAGACTGAGGCAAGTGGCAAGGGTTTGTGGTGAGCCAATGTGGCACATGGGTGGACGCATTGCTTTTTATTGTAATTGCTGGTTCATGGTTATGTTGGTTTTTAGTTAGTCTTATCTTGGTCAACTAAGGACTTAACCTTGCAAGAATTTGAATTGATTTATTCATACAACCACAAGTCTGGTATGGGACGAACCTAACTGATTAATTTGTTATGTCTAAGATTTCGTACTATTAGTGGTAGTGCGAGACCTGGGTTGTGGTAACCAGTCCTCGCATGGATGGGCTTAGATGGCTCAAGAGGGGGCCCTGGATGTGGTAACTAGCCCCATCATTGTTGAAATCTTAGTGGGTAGTACCAGGTTTAGACAAGCATTGGAAAGGCTTTGTTATAATCACTCATCTCTGTGATGTGTGATTGTATCTTTTGGGTAAAGTGTATAACCTCTACAGAGTATAAAATCTATTCGAATAGCCATGCTCGCGGTATTGAGCATTGATTGATGATTATAGTCAAGGGTTAGATATTATAAAAACAAATGTGGGTATGGATGTTGAATTGTGGATTATGGTTATGAATTGGTTATTGAAAAACAATTGCAAAAGTTATTATTGTTATTATTTGTTTTACTGTCTTTCAATTTATTTATGCTATGCAAATTAACTATGTTAGCCAATCCTTTGTAATAAGCTATGCATATAGTATATTAGATTTGTATTCTGTGCACAACTTATTGAGCGCTTTATGTACTGACCCTTTGCAATGAAACATGGAGTTAGAGAAGCCACGCCTGCTTTTGTGGATAGTACCAGGAAGAGACGAATAACTAGAGTGCGAACCTTGTCAGTTGTCTATGACAAATTGAAGGTTTTATCTACAAATAAGTTTATCTTTCCACTATAGTTTATTTCTTTTCAGTCTTAGTCTTGCGAGGCATATTCATGTAAGGTGGACCAAAAGTTCATTTAGCAGTTGCATTTGATTTGATGAAGTCTTTATTGTGTTATCGCAGAGTATGATTGTGATATTCATCTATGTTGAGCCATAGAGGGTCCAGATTTGCATATTCGAGTCCCGACATAGCACATCTTCCAAGCTAACAGATTCCACACTATTAATCATTAACTGACCAGCGCAAACTGTAGTCACTTGAGACTCCCTTTTTCCACCTTCAGGGCTTTCATCTAATACAACTTTTTGTTTATAATCCAACATAGCCTTATGTGTTGGGCATCCAATGATGTGACTTTGGGTCCCGATCTTTCGATGAGAGCGATAACTTCGATTTGGAGGAATTGACTTTGACAATCCGACTACAACGTACGACGACGATGCGCCTTAGCAATCGCTAAACCAACTCTAGAGGGTTATTGATCTTACTGTTGGCACGATCAGCCTAAACACGAGGTTTAATTCCTGCATGCAACCGAAGAACGAGCAAGAACAAAGGTAAAGGCAATCTGAAATTGCAAATAAAGATGAAGAATTGATAATGTGGGGTTCTGAAATAAGGAGCTTCTTAGGCGGCTGTTGAGCACGTCTGGAAGACTCAAAATAGTAGCAATGGCTAAACTATCAAATAAACAAAACCCAAGTCTCTACGGTGGCCTATTGCCTTTATTATATATTGGAGGGAGCGAGGTGGATACTAAACACTAGGCAATATGGGACTAAACTTGCAGCCATGCAACTTGGGCCTTCATGGGCCGGAGGTGGGAGGAAGCCCTAGGGTTACATGGGCTTTGGGCCCAAAAGAAAAGGTGGCGTAGCACACAGAGTTTCTGGCCTGCGACACTTTTCTGCGCTTTCTCGTTGCTTCAGGAAGAATTTGGCATTGGGGCTGGATCCATTGGAAAGCTTATCTCCTAAGCTTTCAAACGGGTGGTTGCACGCTGAAAACGGAGTCCAGGAGCCCAAGTTATGTCCGTTTGAAGTATTGCTGCTCCTGGATGGCCGAACCGGACTTGTCGACAAATTGGGCTTGATCTTGGGCCTTCCTTGGCACGTGGGCTGTCCTCGGTGGATGAACTTGACGTGCTGGTGCAGCAAAGATGGGTGAAAAGGCCTTGCTTCCGGATTAAGCCCTCCAGAGTCGTGAGCTAAGTAGCGATCAAACAAATGACGGTCGGGGACGAAGTAGCGGTCGTAGGGGAAGAAGGGGCAGCGGTTGTATCCATGGAAGTGATGTCCTCATCATCCTCTCCTTCTTGCATTTGAGTCGTCCTCGACTCAAGCTCACCTTTTAGTCAAATAAACAAAACCCAAGTCTCTACGGTGGCCTATTGCCTTTATTATATAGTGGAGGGAGGGAGGTGGATACTAAACACTAGGCAATATGGGACTAAACTTGTAGCCATGCAACTTGGGCCTTCATGGGCCGGAGGTGGGAGGAAGCCCTAGGGTTACATGGGCTTTGGGCCCAAAAGAAAAGGTGGCGCAGCACCCGGAGTTTCTGGCCCGTGATACTTTTCTGCGCTTTCCTGTTGCTTTAGGACGAATTTGGCATTAGGGCTGGATCCATTGGAAAGCTTATCTCCTAAGCTTTCAAACGGGTGGTCGCACGCTGAAAACGGAGTCCAGGAGCCCAAGTTATGGCCGTTTGAAGTATTGCTGCTCCTGGATGGCCGAACCGGACTTGTCGATGAATTGGGCTTGATCTTGGGCCTTCCTTGGCGCGTGGGCTGTCCTCGGTGGATGATCTTGATGTGCTGGTCCAGCAAAGATGGGTGAAAAGGCCTTGCTTCCGGATTAAGCCCTCCAGAGTCGAAGCTAAGTAGTGGCAAAATGATTTGACGGGGACGAAATAGCGGTCGTAGGGGAAGAAGGGGCAGCGGTTGTATCCATGGAAGTGATGTCCTCATCATCCTCCCCTTCTTGCATTTGAGTCGTCCTCGACTCAAGCTCACCTTTTAGTCAAATAAACAAAACCCAAGTCTCTACGGTGGCCTATTGCCTTTATTATATAGTGGAGGGAGGGAGGTGGATACTAAACACTAGGCAATATGGGACTAAACTTGTAGCCTTGCAACTTGGGCCTTCATGGGCTGGAGGTGGGAGGAAGCCCTAGGGTTACATGGGCTTTGGGCCCAAAAGAAAAGGTGGCGCAGCACCCGGAGTTTCTGGCCCGTGATACTTTTCTGCGCTTTCCTGTTGCTTTAGGACGAATTTGGCATTAGGGCTGGATCCATTGGAAAGCTTATCTCCTAAGCTTTCAAACGGGTGGTCGCACGCTGAAAACGGAGTCCAGGAGCCCAAGTTATGGCCGTTTGAAGTATTGCTGCTCCTGGATGGCCGAACCGGACTTGTCGACGAATTGGGCTTGATCTTGGGCCTTCCTTGGCGCGTGGGCTGTCCTCGGTGGATGATCTTGATGTGCTGGTCCAGCAAAGATGGGTGAAAAGGCCTTGCTTCCGGATTAAGCCCTCCAGGAGTCGTAGACGAAGTAGTGGCCGAAACAGCGACGGTCGGGGACGAAGTAGCGGTCGTAGGGGAAGAAGGGGCAGCGGTTGTATCCATGGAAGTGATGTCCTCATCATCCTCCCCTTCTTGCATTTGAGTCATCCTCGACTCAAGCTCACCTTTTAGTCAAATAAACAAAACCCAAGTCTCTACGGTGGCCTATTGCCTTTATTATATAGTGGAGGGAGGGAGGTGGATACTAAACACTAGGCAGTATGGGACTAAACTTGCAGCCATGCAACTTGGGCCTTCATGGGCCTGAGGTGGGAGGAAGCCCTAGGGTTACATGGGCTTTGGGCCCAAAAGAAAAGGTGGCGCAGCACCCGGAGTTTCTGGCCCGTGATACTTTTCTGCGCTTTCCTGTTGCTTCAGGATGAATTTGGCATTGGGGCTGGATCCATTGGAAAGCTTATCTCCTAAGCTTTCAAACGGGTGGTCGCACGCTGAAAACGGAGTCCAGGAGCCCAAGTTATGGCCGTTTGAAGTATTGCTGCTCCTGGATGGCTGAACCGGACTTGTCGACGAATTGGGCTTGATCTTGGGCCTTCCTTGGCGCGTGGGCTGTCCTCGGTGGATGATCTTGACGTGCTGGTCCAGCAAAGATGGGTGAAAAGGCCTTGCTTCCGGATTAAGCCCTCCAGAGTCGTAGACGAAGTAGCGGCAAACAAATGACGGCCGGGGACGAAATGGCGGTCGAGGGGAAGAAGGGCAGCGGTTGTATCCATGGAAGTGATGTCCTCATCATCCTCCCTTCTTTCATTTGAGTCGCCCTCGACTCAAGCTAACCTTTAGCACATCTTCAAAGACAAAACATTCTTATATAGGTCCTGCATTTATTTAAATAAAATAGTAGCTCCGCCTCTTTATATATTTTTGAGACATGAAAAACATTTAGAGGATTCACGATAATTATCCATATAGCTCAACACTTCTTTCCAAAGATATAATGACTTGATGGCGCTTAGCACTCTTCGATGCTTCGTCCCTCCTCGATGGAAAACCATCATCGGTTTTGGAAAAGCTGGAAATGAAACAACTAGCAAAAAGAAGAGTGTGTACACAACATATATGTATATATCCCATATTTCATTGTTCTTTTGGATTCGCGGCAGGCTATTTTCATAACAACAAAAGAAGAAATCAAATTTAAGCAAATAACCTTTCCTCACAATTCTGCAAGTTGATTCGTGGTTATAAGTGAAGCACATAGCATCAAAATTAACATGATTTAGTTTGCAACTTGATTTGCAAATATAAGTAAAGCACATATCTATCCCTGACCTTTGATAAAGAATTCTCATGTTTTGTGAGCCGCATTCAATAACATGTTTTGTGGGCAAAATTACAAGTTCTGGCATCAAGCATGGCTCATTCATATCATCAAATTGTAAACAAGCAATATCAACCCATTCCAATAACGGTGACACAATTTTAATGAGCTTCCACGCATCAACTACGACATGTTGATTTGTAATACAAGTTAATGTACTAAAATTCAAACAATATGGCAGCAAGCTATGGGTATCACACTTATTAGGAAAATTTGATGGAGCTGCAAATGAAACAAGTTGTTGCTTACAACTAGAATTGCCCAAAATAGCAAGCTTCAATTCAGCAAGTTTATCACAAGTTATCGTGATACTCAAACAAGAAAATTGCCATCTATGCCATATTCACCAAATAAATTGAATTTAAAACAGTAGGCATAGGTGCTAGACAAAGACTTAAGAGATGAAATTTCAGAAATCTTGTCCATAGCACAAGTCAAACTAACAGGCTCATTCAACATGATATAGCACAAAACAGTGGTAGGGGATATTCTAGCTATCACCTCTTTATGCGTAATCAGCACCACATGATCAAAATTGTAAGCATGCAATTCGTCATATGGTTCTACAATTGTGGCACAAGGTGGTAGTTCACAAGAATTATGTATAGTAGGAATATACTCACCAATTTGCTCCCTTTCTTGCTGTAAAATAAGATGTGTACCATGGTCATTGGTCTCCTCCTCAGAAGTAGGAACATCACCACCTCCTAAATTTTCATCCGTTGTTGTACGTGTCGGGGTATCCATATCTCGTTCCATAGTCGAAGGGAATGTCCCATGCTCGACTTTCTCATCTTCCACGTTCTCAATCTCTTTTTGCTTGTGCTCATTTGTCTGCAAAATGTCAGACATAAGAGGAGGTGCAGCAACAGGCGCCTCAAGTGAAGCTAATAGTGCATTCAAACATTCAATACTACAAGCACTTTCCAACAATTGTGAAAGAGAACGATATATTTGACCAATAAGAATATCCTGAATACCCTTATTAAGCCCATGTATGAACCTAAACTGGATAGCTTCATCAGATTCTTCGAAACCACAACGTAACAAACAAGTTCGCAATTCACGATAGTATTCTTTAACAAGATACTCCCTTGTTTTAAGCATTGAAGTTTAGTAAGCAAACACTCAAAGATAATATTCAGGAACAAATTCAAGTCTTATAAAATTTTTCATATCATTCCAATTCTCAGGTTTTCTCCCTTTTCTACAAACATGCTTCCACAATGTTAACGCATACCCAGAAAGCACATTAGCGGCAAAACAAATCTTTTCATTTTCAGACAAATTATACATGCCAAATTGTTTGTCTACCGCTATTTCCCAATCAATATATGCTTCAGGGTCAAAGTTTCCAGCATTTGGAGGCAATGTTAAATTGAGGTTACCGTGTTCAAAAGTAGGAGACGAAGTCGTCATGTTGTTCATGTCGCAAATCCTTTCGTTGAATCGAAGTGAACTCATTTCATGTGGACCTGTCATGATTAGTAGACAACAAGGAAAAACACAGCCATATGTAATCTCCTTTCAACTACTAGATGTGGCTAAACAAGTCACTCAATTCTCAAACTTTAACCAAAGCTCTTACAAGTTCTTACCATGCAGCAGGGGTTGTTGGCCATTGGCGGTGTCAAAAGTTCTCCCAAGCTTGGATAAAGCGATTGCTAAGGGACCGAACAAACGTACGAGGTAGAATATGTGGAGCTAGGTAGGCTTCATTTGTTTCCTATGCAATCTGATAATTCTAGTTGTTGTAATGATAAGTAATGATCCAAACTAGAATTCACAAGCCCTAGTTGCCGATCTCAAAGATATAAGTGAATTTCAAGGCAACACACACGCAAAGATAATGAAACTTAATGCAACCAATGGAATGAGCTAAATAAGAATAATTTCAGCACCAAAACTCGTGTTGCATAAGTTATGGAGAGATGCTAGCTAATTGCTTCAGAAAAGGTAAAAGGGCACAAGATTGCTCACTACTTAATACAATTAAACAATCTGAAAATAACAAACACAAATTAGGGTTTTGATCAATGTAGTGCTGCTGGCCACTATTCTCTTTTCTTTCCTCTTTTTTTTGGCCTTTTGGCTCTTTCTTTTTTTTTTTTTTTAGTGACTTTCGGCCAACACTAGTATGAGCAAAGTTTTGGGATCCCTAACTTGATATCACAAGAGATATGATAGTGCAACGTATCAAAAGGAGCAGCCCCAAGCAATTTCAAATCGCTAGTCTCAATTGGGATCAAAGTATTCGCAATGGATGAATTGGTTCCCAAAGGTATGTGCACTAATATTTTGGAATTTTATGATTGTAGACGCTACTGGACTCAACCAACTCAAAGGAACAAAGTTAGAACACAAATTGAAGAAACAAGCCCAAATTCGGCCAGAACTATGCAGTAAAGTTGTTGCTGCAATTAAGGCATGAAAATGACTGAATCAAGCTTGCTCACAATGTAACAAAATGATGGTACTGTTCTAGACTTTAAAACAAGTATTCAAACACACAATTTGAAGCTCATATGTAGAATTTATGGCCAAAACACTAAGGTGCACAGATTTAACAAAATTCAGCCGATCTGACCAAATCCGAATCCGAGTCAATTTCGGTTTGAAAGAGTCCGAATGACGAAGGACACCTAAAAACGTTTTTGTAGAGGACTCCTTAAGGATTCAGGAAAGTATAAAAAGTTCTCAATCGGAGTTTGGATGTGAGAGTTATGATCAAAATACCAAACCGACCTGGATTGTAATTGCAACTTGCTTCCCAAATTTGATGTCAAGATTAAACAACCTTTTAGATGGAATTAGATTTCGTGCCCAACTAGGTTTTTGTGGAGCTTGTCCCAAGGTTTTAGGAAAGTGCAAAAACACTTGAATCGGAGCTCGTATGCGAAAGTTATGAACAAAACAAAGAACTGGACAGATTGAAATAAAAGCTAAGCGAAGGAAAAATGATCAGCAACTAAAACAAGGACTCTAATGGATCAAAACCTAACAAAACTCACTAAAATACCAGATTGAATCTAAAGGTTTTTGTGGAGGATTTTCAATTTTGGACAGAAAACAAAAACTAATCTAGGGTACTGAATCTCTCACCGAGCAACTTGGTGCTCTGATACCACCTGATGTGACTTTGGGTCCCGATCTTTCGATGAGAGCGATAACTTCGATTTGGAGGAATTGACTTTGACGATCCGAGTACAACGTACGACGACGATGCACTTTAGCAATCGCTAAACCAACTCCAGAGGGTTATTGATCTTGTCGTTGGCACGATCAACCTGAACACGAGGTTCAATTCCTGCATGCAACCGAAGAACAAGCAAGAACAAAAGTAAAGGCAATCTGAAATTGCAAATAAAGATGAAAGATTGATAATGTGGGGTTCTGAAATAAGGAGCTTCATAGGCGGCTGTTGAGCACGTCTGGAAGACTCAAAATAGTAGCAATAGCTAAACAATCAAATAAACAAAACCCAAATCTCTACGGTGGCCTATTGCCTTTATTATATAGCGGAGGGAGGGAGGTGGATACTAAACACTAGGCAATATGGGACTAAACTTGCAGCCATGCAACTTGGGCCTTCATGGGCCGGAGGTGGGAGGAAGCCCTAGGGTTACATGGGCTTTGGGCCCAAAAGAAAAGGTAGCTCAGCACCCGGAGTTTCTGGCCCGCAACACTCTTCTGCACTTTCCTGTTGCTTCAAGACGAATTTGGCATTGGGGTTAGATCCATTGGAAAGCTTATCTCCTAAGCTTTCAAACGGGTGGTCGCACGCTGAAAACAGAGTCCGGGAGCCCAAGTTATTTTCGTTTGATGTATTACTGCTCCTGGATGGCCGAACCGGACTTGTCGACGAATTGGGCTTGATCTTGGGCCTTCCTTGGCGCGTGGGCTGTCCTTTGTGGATGATCTTGACGTGCTGGTCCAGCAAAGATGGGTGAAAAGGCCTTGCTTCCAGATTAAGCCATCTAGGAGTCGTAGACGAAGTAGCGGCCGAAACAGCGACGGTCGGGGACGAAGTAGCGGTCGTAGGGGAAGACGGGGCATTGGTTGTATCCATGGAAGTGATGTCCTCATCATCCAATTAATTCCAAGAATAACATTTAGGGTCAGGGTACCCTACATAATATGATTTGCTTGGAACCATGCTCCATCAATAAGCAACTGAACTTCCAAACATCCCCATGTTAGATCAAGCAATAACTAAGTACTTCTTGACAACAGCAAATCTTTTGGAATGACTAGCTTCACACTACTTACCATCATTATACACCTATCATTCTCAGGTGAACCATCAACACCGGTGAATAGTTAGAGAAACATTTGACCCTCCATTTACCATTAATGCTTTCACTCCAAAAACTTCACATGCTGGCATATCAACCAACTTTACTTTATTACTTTTAATAAGGAAATATTTACATGGAATTCATCACTAATCACTTTTCCTTCTGTCTGCGTATTTCCCGATAGGACCCCGTCAATGAACAGGGTTGACTACTCCCAGGATGGAAGGAATGGTTCGGTAGAGGCCATCTTCGTGGTCGAAAACCCTAATGTCTCTCTACGATGGATTTCGGGGATCACCAGATCAATGGACATGGTGATGTACCCAGGTTCAGGCCCCCAGCACGGGTAACAGCCCTACGTCTTGTCAGATCTTTGTTGAGGAAATGTGGAGGAGGTTACAAGGGCTCTCCTAGTCTTGTGCTTCTTTCTATATGCCTCTTATGTGCTCTGTGTGTGTGTCCTCTCCCTCCTCCATGCACCGAGGCGCCTTTATATAGATGGGCCGGCCCGGGTAGGTGAGAAGATGACGCTATACTGATCTACGACTCATTAATTACACCTATCATTCGAGCCTTATCTCACTAAACCATGACTCATTTATTGCACCCGTCGTAGTAGCCTTGTTCTTCAAGCCCCATTTAATGCCGCTGCATGGCTTCGCCCGGTCCGCCCGGGATATGACACTCCTGCGACGGGTTTGGTGAGAGGCATCAGAGGGATGGGCCGTCGTCGTGTCGATAGCAGAATCCTCCACAATTAATGGCCCTGACTCAGCGTGTCAGGTGAAGGAGACTTCGAGGTGAAGCCTTCTCCTTATTTCCTTGGTTGCCTCCGTGGCCTAACAAGGGGGGCCAAACGCCTGCCTGCTTGCCAGGCCACCACTTGAGCTGATGCCCGGCGAGCAGGGCGTAACCGCCCACCTACTCGCCAAGGGGCCACGCAGGCTCCTCACCCTGCGGGCAGGGTGTGATTGCCCACCTGCCTGCCAGGGCACCACGTGGGCCGTTCGCCCGGCGAACCGGGTGTAACCACCCACCTGCTCGATAGGGGGCAACGCGGGCTCCTCGCCCGGGCGGCGGCGTGATCGCCACCACCACCAGGCACCACGGCGCCGCCGCCCGCGGCGGCGTGAACCGCCACCGCCGCTAGGGGCACGTGGGTTCTCGCCTACGGTAGGGCGTGATTATCCACCGCCCGCCAGGCACCAGCGGCCGCTTGTTCGGCGGCGGCGTAACCGCCACCGCTGCGGGGCCATGCGACTCCTCGCCCCGCAGGTGGCGTGATCGCCCACCGCCAGGGGGCACCGCACGCTGCCGCCCGTGCAGCGGCGTGATCACCCACCGCCGCCATGGCACCACGCAGCTCGCCGCCGCAGTAGGGCGAACCACCACCGCCGCTAGGGGCCCGCGAGCTCCTCTTCCCGGCAGTGGCGTGATCGTCCACCTGCCCTCGCCGGGCTGGGCGTGATGACCCACCTGCCCGCCAGGGCACCACGCGGGCCGCTCGCCCGTCGAGCAGGGCATAACCGCCCACCTGCTCGCTAGGGGGCCATGCGAGCTCCTCACCCGGCGGGCAGGGCGTGATCGCCCACCTTGCCCTGCGAGCTGGGCGTAATCGCCCACTTGCTCGCCAGGGGGGCATGTGGACTCCTCACCCAACGGGCAGGGCGTGATCGCCCACCTGCCCGCCAGGCTACCATGCTGGGCCAGGCCGCCTTTTGGCCCTGCAACTTCTGCGGTGGAGAGAGTACCCCGGGGACCCTCGTGTCGGGCTGCGAGCTAGGGGAGAGCATTGTCTTTGCCTGGGGGCACTTGGCGGGCCTAGTGCCACCATTCTCCGAGTTCTTCCTCACCGTTCTCCATTTCTATGAGATCCATCATCTCCATCTCTCCCCCAACTCCGTTGTCCTTCTCTCCACCTTCGCTTACCTCTGTGAGATGTTCGTGGGGGTAATGCCTAATCTTCCCCTCTTCCGCTACTTCTTCACCTGTAGTGGCTCCCCGGATACTGGAATCGTGGGGAGCTGCCACTTCCATCTCCGCGACGGGTCGGCCCCCCGCTACATCCCCTTCCAGCTAAGATCCAACTGGAAGGCGTGGTGGAGCAACTGGCTCTACGCCGACGATGACTGCAGGGTCGACCTCCTTGGGGTGCCCTTCGCGCGGGTGGGAGTACACGAAAGCTGGAGCTCGCCCGTTGAGGAGATGGCGGAGCTCCTAGCAATGGCAGCCTGCATCGATCGATTGCGGAGCGCCGGCCTGATTGGAGCGCTGGTAGTCTGGGACTTCGTGGCTCGTAGGATCAGCCCACTCCATCGTCGTGCCCGCCCTGCAAGGCAGTATACAGGGGAGGACGACATGACGTGCACGTACCCGGGCAGTAAGTCCTGTTGCTCTTCTTTTGAACACATATTCTTCTTCGCGGTCACCGTCAACTAACATTCCTGTCTTCTTTTGGTGCCAGGTGAGGGAAACCTGGATGGTCCTGCCCTTTCCAGGTGGCTATCCACGCTGCTCCCGCCAGTGCCGAGCGGCCCAGATTTTCCAGCTGAGGCCTGGTCGCTCTATGATCTGTAGTTCGCAGAGCACCTCCGGATCATCCAATCCTTCCCGGTGATGGACCCCACCGGTCCCGCCATGGTGCCGGCCCGCGGCCCCTTAGTGATCAGGGACCTGCCCTGGGCCGACGACCGGAGAACAGGCAAACGGCCGATCGCTCCGGACGCCCTGGCGCGGACCCCAAGCGGGCCTGCACCAGGGGCCAAACTTCTACTACCACCGCTTCGCCAAGCGCGCTTGAAGCGGTGACATCTTCATCTGGGGCGACGACACCCGTCGCCCCTCCTCCGGCACCGGCTGCACCGACGCCGACTCCAACTCCTACGACGCCGACTCACCGCATCGACGACGACGGCACCGGCTCAAAGAAGCCGACTCCAACCGCTACTGGCGCCCACCCGAGCGAGCTTACGGTCCCAGCCATCTCCTTCAGCTTCAAGTCACCCCAGTGGATGGATCGCCAAGATGCCCCAGCCGCGCAGACATCCGTAGCGCCAACAGACGCGGCGAGCACTTCTGCCCATGTGACACAACAAGTGGCAGCGCTGCGCGGGGAGTTGGAGAGGAAGGAGGCGCAGTTGGCCCAAGAGAGGGCCACCGGGGCGACCTTACTCACCCGGGCGCAAGAGGCTGAGGAAGCACGGAGGGAGGCGGCGGAGAAGCAGCGACGGGCGTTGCACAACATCGCGACCATGCTCCGCCCATCCTACCGGCGCATGGCGTGGGTCTTGGAGCCGCTGGGGGTAGACCTTCGTGAGCCGCTCGAGCCCACGATGTTGCAGTACGCCCACTGCATCACTCGGGTCGCTGTGGCGCTCTCCGGCCTTCCAGCCGCCCTAGCCACCCGCTCCGTCCAGGAAGGGCAGTAGGTCGCCAGGGCCACCACGACCTTCGTGCTAGCGTGCTACGCCAGCTGCGACGCCACCTTCAACCTAATGACTGTCACGGACAACATTGAGGGAGACGAGGCCCAAGAGCAGGCGCGTGTGCACAAAGCCGTGGAACACATCGTCGGCATGATGGCAGCAGAGGGCCCAGGCCTTGGCATGACAGCAGCGGTGCCAGAGGCGAAAGAGGATGATGGGGGCATCCAAGTTGCCAACGACAACTGTTGGCCCAGGCTGCGTCCTTCATTTTCTTCGTTTCTTCTTTGTTCCTCTTTTCTGTATTCTAGGACAATCTTAGCAATTGTAATAAAATTGGCATCTTTGAGTTTTATCTGTGCATGCTTGTCTGTTCGCGTTTTGGTTGTGCTTGCTCAACTCAATCATGGGGCGTTCAGCCCCCAGCCTTGTCACGATGCGAACTTAAGCACTCAGGTTAGGTCGATACTTAGGCATTTTTTAGCAATTGCAATAAAACGAATAAAGATTACGCAAAACATGCAGAAGTAGACAAGCAAAGTCTTAATTTTTTACGTAAGGGTGTCACTGACTCTTGCCCTTTTGGAACTTATATCCTTATGATCTCTTGGAACCTGACCGCAGTGCTGCACGACAAGGAAGCAAGCTCCCAGGAGCGGTATTGGGCTTGCGGCACTCGCGGTGATAGCCAGCGGTGCTTCGCGGAGCTAACCCGAGGTGTGTGAGCCGTGTTTGAGTCACCGTGCCACACTCGCACTCCCGGTCACTCGCCCTCACGACGCAAATGCTAGGTATTTCCTTTTATCAACGAGAAGCCATCAGGTTATCAGGGCCAATGACAGCCACGCATAACTCAACCCAACAGGGTGCAGATGTAAAAGATAAGTCAATACTGCTAGGGCGAGCAACTTATCTTTGCTATAGGCCACCGTGCGACCAGCCCCCAGGCTGGCCATGAGAGCCAATCATCCGGCGTGCAAGGCGTGGCCGCCCACCTGCTCGCCCGGCGGGCAGGGTGTGATTGCCCACTTGCCCTCCAGACCCACATGCAGACTTACCGCCCGGCCAGCAGGGCACGATCGCTCACCCGCTCGTCAGGCCACCACGCGGCCATCTTGGACGTTTGAGTTAGGTCAGTGCTCCAGCACTTCATCTGCAATTGCATGATGCTACTGAAAGCATAAGTGGCGTTATGCAAAGCATGCAGGAAATATATTGAAGAACACAGGTTCTTGTGCGGGTATGTCATGGTCCTTTTCTTTGGAACTTAGGCTCTTGTGATTCGGAATCAGCCTGCGGCATCACGTGGCATGGGAGCAGGTTCCCAGGAGTGGTATTGGGCTTGCGGTGCCCGCGGTGATAGCCAGCGGTGCTTCGCGGAGCTAACCCGAGGTGTGTGAGCCGTGTTTGAGTCACCGTGCCGCACTCACGCTCCTGGTCACCCGTCCTCGCTCGACGTGAATGCCGGGTGTTACCGCAGATCAATAAGGAGCGGCCAAACCGCCAGAACCCATGACATGCCCATGAAAGGCTATCCTCAAGGGGACAAGCAAGGAGAATAAAGCAGAAGCCCTTAAGGCAAACAACTTTGCTAACCGCCAGTAGTCGTCGATCAGTCGGGGGAAAACTCACCCACACAACCGATCAGAGCGAACTACCGGGGACTTACAGCTTTTAGGGGTAAAACTTTCACAACAACTCCACGTTGAAGGAGTTGGCCAGCTCTTGATCGTCCGAAGTGGCCAATCGGGCCACCCCAGGTCGAGATACTGAGACCACCTTGAAGGGGCCATCCCATCGGAGAGACAGCTTGTGGAGCCCGACATGCGCCTGGATTCTGCGCAAGACCAGGTCACCTACTGCCAGTGTCCTCTCGCAGACCCGGGTGGCGTGGTACCGCCTGAGACTTTGCTGGTACTGGGCGGGGCGCAAGGCCGCCCGATCGCGCACCTCCTCTATAAGGTTGACATCTTCTCCACTGTGGTCTTCTTGTCCTTCCTCGTTGAACGTCGAGATGCGCGGTGAGCCAAATGACAGCTCAGACGGGAGGACAGCTTCGGCACCATCGACTAGGATGGAGGGCATTTCGCCAGTCGCCGGACTAGGTGTGGTTCAGAGTGACCACAGTACAGCCGGGAGTTCTTCCGTCCACCGCGCCCCCTGCTTATGGAGCGAATCGAATGCTCTGGTGTTCAAGCCTCTCAACACCAGTGCGTTGGCACGCTCAGCTTGGCCATTGCTCTTGGGATGGGCCACCAAAACAAAGCATACCTTGGTGCCCATCTCCTCACAGAACTCTAGGAAGGCCGCGCTGGTGAACTGAGTGCCGTTGTCAGTGATGATGTGATTGGCGACTCCAAAGTGGGTGAAGATCCGTGGATGAACTTGATAGTAGCGGAAGCCGTGATGGCACGTACTGCTTCGGTTTCGACCCACTTGGTGAATTTGTCGATGGCGACGAACAGGTGGGTGAAGCCCCCTATGGCCCGCGGGAATGAGCCCAGGATATCTAGCCCCCAGACCGCGAACGGCCAAGAGAGCGGGATGGTTTGCAGAGTTTGGGCTGGTCGGTGGATTTTCCTAGCGAAGAATTGGCATGCTTCGCATCTTCTCACCAGCTCGCAAGCATCCTGGAGGGTAGTAGGCCAATAAAATCTTTGGCGGAACACTTTGTCGACAAGCATCCGGCCGGACATATGGCTTCTGCACATGCCTCCATGGATATCAGAGAGCAGTGCGGTCCCCTCTTTCTAAGTGATGCACTTCAATAGAATTCCATTTCTGCTCCGGCGGTATAGGTCCCCACCTACCAGATCATAGCACTTGGCCTTGCGTGCAATCTTCTCAGCTGAGGCATCATCGTCGGGGATCACTCGGTCTCGCAGGAAGGCTAGGATAGGATCCATCCACTGACCTTCCCGACCGAGAGCGGCGATCACACGGTGATCGCCTGGGTACTCCGCTTGGCCAGGTTTTTCCCCGGGTGCCGCATCGGCGGCATCACCGCCTTCCCTCCCGGATCTGGGGGCTGAGGCAGGTGCGCTGCCTACCCTTCCTGAATCGGTGGCCACGATAGGCGCACCGCCATCCTCGCCCGAATCGGAGGCCGCGACAACTGCACCATCGTCCCCACCGGAGCTAAGGGCAGCAATGGATGGTCGTGATAGTCTTTCTTCAAAGACCCCGACCGGAACAGAGGTTCTTGAGGACACGAGCTGCGATAGCCCATTCACCAAATGGTTGTCGCGTCGAGGGATATGGATATATCCCAGTCCTTCGAAGTGGTGCTCCATCTTCCTGACCTCCGCCAAGTAGGCAGCCATGGTAGGATCGGAGCATTGGAATTCCTTCCGCGCTTGGTTGATGACCAGCAGGGAGTCACCTTTGACCTAGAGGTGCCAGACGCCTAACACCAAGGCGGCGCGCAGCCCTGCCAGCAGGCCTTCATATTCAGCGATGTTGGTGGTGGCCTTGAAGTCGAAGGCGACCATTTACTGGAGGGTGTCACCGGTCAGGGAGACCAGGACAACCCTAGGCCCCGCGCCGAAGCGGTGTTTCTTCGGCCGAGGAAGCGGCAGGAGTCCATTCGCAATAAACTCCACCGACTTCTAGCTCTTGATGGTCAGGCAGGTACAAACTTAAGCGAAATTCCCCAGCTCCACCGACCACTTGGCGTCACATACGCTTCTCGGTTGTGAAGAATCTCTCGCAGGGGGTAGGCGGTGACCACCATGACTTCTCGCCCTTGAAAATAGTGTCGCAGCTTCCTGGACGCCACCAGGACAGCATACAACATCTTCTGCGCTTGCGGGTATCTGGTCTCCACCTCGTGTAGCACCTTGCTGACGTAGTAGACCGGCTTCTGGACGCCTTCCCTCTCTGCCACCAGTACCGCGCTCAATACTACCGGGGTGGCAGCGATATACAGAAGCAAGGGTTCATCGGGCAGAGGGGCGACCAGTACTGGTGGGGAGGAGAGGTACTGCTTCAAGTCTACGAATGCTCGTTGAGCCTCCTCAGTCCACTCAAAGTGGTTAGTCTTCTTCAGCAGCTTGAAAAGGGGCAGGCTTCTTTCACCCAGCCGGGCGATAAATTGCTCGAGGGAGGCCAGGCGACCGGCCAGGCACTACACCTGCTTGAGCCGAACGGGTGGCTTCATGTGTTCAATGGCTGCTATCTTGTCAGGGTTTGCCTCAATGCCCCACCTGGACACGAGAAACCCCAACAGTTTTCTGAAGGGCACGCCGAATACGCATTTCTCGGGGTTGAGCTTCAAGCAATTCTTTCGGAGGTTGACGAAGGTCTCCTCCAGGTCTTCAATCAGATCTTCGCTCTTTTTCACTTTTACGACCAGGTCGTCGACGTACACCTCGAGATTGTGCCCTATCTGTGGATGGAAAGTAATGTGCATGGCGCGTTGGTAAGTAGAACCAGCATTTTTTAACCCAAAAGCCACTCTGATATAACAATAAATGCCCATGGGTGTTACAAAAGCGGTTTTTTCTTCATCTACCGCCGCCATGCTAATCTGATGGTACCCAGAGTACGCATCCAGAAAGCACAGCAGCTCACATCTTACCATCGAATTGACGATGAGGTCGACGCGCGGCAAGGGGTAAGGATCCTTCGGGCAGGCTTTGTTGAGGTCGGTGAAATCGACGCACATCCGCTACTTCCTGTTGGACTTCTTGACAAGCACAGGGTTGCCAAGCCACTCAGGGTGAGAGACTTCCCAGACGATCCCTGCGCGCAATAGCTTCTCTACCTCCTCCCGAATGGCATCTTGTACTCCGGAGCTTGGCGCTGGACCTTCTAGCGGACCGGGCGCACCTCGGGGAGCGTTGCCAGTCGGTGCTCGATCACCTCCCTAGGGACCCCAGTCATATCGGACGGCTGCCAGGCGAACACGTCGGAATTAGACCGGAGGAAGGTGACGAGCGCGTCTTCCTATTTGGCGCTGAGGCTGGTGCTAATGAAGACGGGCTTCCCGGGCTTGCCCTCACTCAGGGAGACCACCTTTACCTCGCCAACCGAGCCAGGCGAGGCGCGGTTCTGCGCCTGAGGGGCTCCCGAAAAGGCGGCATCGGCCGACTTCACACAGGTGGCTCGCCAGGTCCAGTGCGCACTTGTGGCAGCGCAAAGCCTCTAGCCTATCCACCTGGATGATTATGGGGCCACCAGGCCCTGGCATCTTCACCACTATGTATCCATAGTGGATTGCCGCCATGAACTTGGCCAACGCTGGTCGGTCGAGTATGGCATTGTACGGGAGGTCGAAGTCGGCGACGTCGAAATCGACTAGCTCCGTACGGAAGTTTCTTTCCTCCCCGAAGGTGACGGGGAGGCACACTGCCCGGGGGACCATGCCACCGGCTATGCCAGAGAAGGGCAAGGCGAGGGGCGACCCTGGTTCGACTCGAGTGCCGGAATGCCTCAAGGGCGGGGAGGTTGATGGAGCTCCTCCATCCATCAAGGCTTGTTCGAGCTTCACGCTCCGAACGTGGGGAGACCATGACCGAAGGTGACCTATGCCAGTGGTGCTCTCAGGGTGGTCAGGCCGACTGAAGGTGATCATCTCCTCCGACCACTTCAGCATCCGACACGCCCCTGAACTCAACGTCGTAGCGCAGACCTCCTTCCTCAACCACTTATAGGACACATTGGAGGGGTAGGTGGACGAGCCACCATGAATGTACGCCACGACGCGATCCGCTTGCTGGAAGGCCAACAAGGCGGGGTCTTCATCTTGGTCATCGTCGTGAGGGCGGCGCTCCTTGAGCCGCTGCTCGACCATCTTGCTCATGACCTGGCAATTGTCCAGGCTGTGGATGTTGGTCCTGTGGATTGGGCAGAGGGACTCACCCTCCATCTCCTCGCGGCGGTCGTTCCTCCGACTGTGGCAGTCATCTCGCTAGCCCCGGCGGTCATCCCGCCGGCCGCGGTGGTCATCCTTCTAATCAAGGCGGTCACACTTCCGCAGCCGGGCGTCCTCATGCTCACGCTCGGCGGCCAGGACCTGCCTGGTCTCAGCCGCCTCGCGCTTCTGGGTCTTCTTGCTTGCAGAGCCGGGGCCCCTCGAGGTCCCGGCTTCATCCCTGCTGCACCTTCGCGCGGTGCCAGACGCCAGCCCCCAAGCCTCCGCCGCCCACGCGCACTTGTGCGCCAAGGAGAAGAGCTCGGAGGTGGTGGCATTGTCGCGAGTTGCTATCTTTTCTCGCATCTTGCGATCGCGAACGCCTCTTCGAAAGGCGATAACGACCGACTACTCTGAAATCTAGGGAATCGTGTTGCGGCAGTGGCAGAACCACCGAATGAAGTCGTGCAATGACTCCCCTTTTTCTTGCTCGAGGGCATGGAGATCATCCTCCACGCCCGGCTATTTGAAGGAGCCTTGGAAGTTGGCGACGAAGAGGCCGCACAACTCCCCCCACGAGCGCACTGACTCTCGCGGGAGGTTCAATAGCCAAGACCGGGCGAACCCCGTCAAGGCCGTTGGGAAGTAGTTGTCCATAGCCTTCTTAGACCCACCAGCGGCACGCACCACAGTGGTGTATATCTGCAGGAACTCCTCGGGGTTGGTGGTGCCATCATACTTCTTAATGGAGGCTGGGCAAAACCTCTCGGGCCACGCCACATGGCACAACTGTCAGGAAAACGCCTGGCATCCGACACTGTAGGGGGAATCCTACTGTCCACCTCAACCCCGGCCTGGAGACCGTGCCGGGGAGCGTGGACTGCGACTCCCCAAAGAGTCGGAGGAGCGAACTTCCTCCTCGCTTTGATGGTGAGAGTCATGAGAGGAACTCTCACCCCCTGGGGCCATCCGTCCATCGCAAGCGCGACGACGTTGCAGGTGATCAAGCAAATCACCGTCGCACCATCGGCAACGCTTCTCTAGATGGACCATCAGGTCCTCATGGCTCCTCGTGGAGCTGGGACCTTCCTCTTGCACGCCCTTTCCTTTACTCTGGCCCTCCTGGCCAGAGCGCTTACCGCTGGGGTGGCTGGAAGCTTGGGTGCGATCAACATGCACCCTCGGCTGAGGGGTACTGACGGTCCCGAACCGGTCGGGCATCTCTACGCGGAGCTAGGCTGCGTCCACGAGGTCAGCAATATCCCATAGCCACGGCGTGGCGGGTGTCCCCTGCAAGTTCCACCAGAGGGTGGTCCAGGAGGAGACGGACCTCATGCAGGTTCTGGGCCGGAGTGGCGACCTCGATGGCCAGCCGACACCGAACCGGAAGCTCGGCCGCTGCCGTGGGGGCGCCACCGCCCTCCTGCGGGGGCGGCGTGAGGCGATCCCTTGCCCGGTGAGAGTGTAGGGACGTGTTCTGGGCGCTGCTAGTCTCTGCCACCTCTTGTCGCTGCGAGTGCGAACCTGCCATCACCGGACGCGAGGTCCTTGCGGACAGAAGACCGGAATCCGCCGGAGAGATGGCTGGGTGAGCTAACCACTAGACCCCTACCTGGCGCGCCCCTATCAGCGTATTCTGCCTGACAGGACCCCGTCAACGAATAGGGTTGACTACTCCCAGGATGGAAGAAATGGTTTGGTAGAGGGCGTCTTCATGGCTAGAAACCCTAATGTCTCTCTACGATGGATTCCGCGGATCAACAGATCAATGGACATGGTGATGTACCCAGGTTCAGGCCCCTAGCGCGGGTAACCAGCCCACGTCCTGCCAGATCTTTGTTGAGGAAATGTAGAGGAGGTTTCAAGGGCTCTCCTAGTCTTGTGCTTCTTTCTCTATGCCTCTTATGTGCTTTGCGTGTGTGTCCTCTCCCTCCTCCAAGCACTGAGGCGCCCTTATATAGACGGGTCGGCCCGGGCAGGTCAGAAGATGACGCTATACTGATCTACGACTCATTAATTACACCCATCATTTGAGCCTTATCTCACTGACCCATGACTCATTTATTTCACCCGTCGTTGTAGCCTTGTCCTTCAAGCCCCATTTAATGTCGCTGCATGGCTTCGCCCGGTCTTCCGGGATATGACACTCCTGCGACGGGTTTGGTGAGAGGCGTCAGAGGGATGGGCCGTCGTCATGTCGATAGCAGAATCCTCCACAATTAATTGCCCTGACTCAGCGTGTTAGGTGAAGGAGACTTCGAGGCGAAGCCTTGTGAGGAGCCGCCCAGACCGTCCTCGGGTTATTTGAATGTCCGGTCACCCTTATCGAATTTGGAGGTTAGCAACGGATCACCGATGGTGCTCACAGTGCTAACACCCAAGCCCAATTAGGACAACAACGATTCCATTCGAATAACTCGACAACAATCCCAGATTCCCCGGTATGCAACCGAAACTCGCCCAGATCGCCAAGATACGGTTTCCATTGCCATATCAAACCAATTCACATAAAGGGGGCAACGAACCCAAAACTTTACTACCAGACACGCAATGCGGAAGCACAACAAACAACACCAACTCAAGCACAAAGACAAACCAGACAACTACACAACTAAAACAACACATCTAGCATACTAGAAGCATACATAACATGACTAGACAGCAAGATAAAAGTTTGAATTTTCGGCATGACGCCCCTAGAAATACGGACATCCACTCAGCAGGCATAAGAAACAAATAATTAACCAAGTATAGCACAACAACAACAAACATGGCATAAGGATTAGCATGTAGAAGTAACAACTAGACATGAGTTAAGCATGATAATACAACAAGGTTCAACAACAGAAATAGCCAAGTATTTAAACAAGCCATAACATAAATTTGAAGACTAACTATACAACAAAATGGACACACAACCACCACATTAAACCAAAAGTAAGACATCTCCGAAGTGTCCCGCCTCGAACACTTCGGGCATTTGTAACGCCGAGCTTAGCCTCATTCGTGTCCCGCCCGACCACCGAGAAGCAAACAGACAGAACTCACACCCATCGGGTCCTCACCAAAACCACAAAGCGTAGCATGAGTACTGAAGGCACTGTAAGACTTACCCGTGGTCCATATATGACCGACTCAAGGCATATGCATTGGGATGTAGCAAGGAGTAAGCTTAAGGTAACAAGTGCATAAAAGCTTAACTTTGTTTCATATTCACATTCAACTACTCAATTTACAAGTTTTATAGCGTTATGGACAGCACCTACTACTAGAGTGAAATCTGAAATTTAACATTAAAGAGAGCAAGTAATCTCATGAAATAAGTATCAACATCAAGTATACCAACTAATTTCAAGTTTAAGTTATTACTACGTTGAAGTGTCGGATGATACAAGCGTGCTCATATCCGAGAGCGCGGCAATTCGAATCGCTTATTCACCCTGCAGGGGATCATCAATCGCACGACATGTGCCACAAGGAACCTCATGTCAACCCTCCTCCCATCCATATCTACTCGTTGAACCATCCTCATGCGGCCCGAGCACCTAGCAACCTACCTCGAGCGGCTCAAGCCTCGCTTAGCCCTCAAGAGTAGACCTAGGCCTCGCCTCAACCACGCCCAATCGCATGAGGGCATGACCCATCGAGTAGTATGCCATGAAAGGGTGGCTTACCGCACCATTATATCGGGCATGCGATCAACAAGGGTGCTCGATCAACATGGCAAACAACGGATCGGTCCTTAGCCAACACAAAGTAGACTACAACATTTGAGTCTCCACACCCAAATGATCCAACCCTCTCGCCCGGTCTCAAGTTTTCATTTCAAAGCATAATTATAACCAATTGCAACCCATTAGAATGAAGTAATTAATCTCAAGTGATGGAACCATCCACCACTTGGCCCATACCCGACATCTAAGCAAACTAAGCATGGACACAATATAATTACCCATAAACTAGCTCAAGGAGGTGTTCAACAAGTATCAATGAGCGATGCAGCAAATAGGATCTAGCCCTATCCCACATTTCAATTCCTAATGCAAGACGTAATCATTCAATAAGCAGTTTATTCGCCAAAATACAATTATATAAGGTTGAAAAATGCTTAGGTGCTTGCCTTGAGCTTCTGCTGGATTCTCAATAACAATTGGCTCTCCGGTACCCCCCTCGGTCACAGTCGCGTCACCCTCCGCGTGTTCGTTCTCTACACGATCACAATGCATATGAAATGAGATGCATGCAATGCATGTGAAATGAAAATACTAAATGCATCCCCTATGAAAGTTCCAAAAGTGCAAACATTCATCTCAATATAAGAAAGAAAATACAAATGCTAAACCCCACTTCTATATTATAGCACAAATATGAAAACATCAATCATACCCCTCTAAACACGCGTAATTTTTAAATGGCAAACCCAAAGATTGATTTTCTTAGACTCTATGAGACCACAAGAGGATGATCTATCTTTATCATACATTCTAACATTCAGAATATAGATTTAAAATCCCCAACTAAACTCTGAACTTAGCCCCAAAGTTTGAATTTCAGAAAAACCGGTTTCAGGACAGACATCAACACAAATGGCCATAACTTTCTAACCACTAAGCCAAATTGAGCAAACTCAGATTCGAAACGACCACAAGACAAAGACCTACAACCTAGCTTTGGCCAATCAACCAGATTCTGCATAGAGAATTCCCAGTTCGGCCAGGAACAGAGAACAATTTTCAGTGTTCAGAATTTTTAAAGTTTCAGACAGCATGCACAAATTTCATCATATAAATTGTTATACTTCATGGAATTGAGTAAAGGATGACATTTTTACAATCTAAATGAAATTTCCTAAAACTTCCCAGGCAAAATTAATTTCTAATTCGGCCTCTAACTAATTTTAATTCGCAACTCAAGTTTCAGCTCCACATTTTCAGCATTTTCAGAGCAGCACGCACTAAAATCGACATAACTTTCAGCTGGGTTAACAAAATTAAGTGATTCCAGTTTGAAATGAAAGATAATTTCATTACCCACAACTTTCTCTACAGCCAACCTAGCAGGAGATGCTCGGAACTTGCTCAAATCAACCCGAAACAGTAGCTACAAAATCTGCTCGAAAATTCAGACTTTGCTCCAAACCCTAGAATGATTGTTTCCCCTCTAAAACTCAAATGTCTACTCTCCCAAGCCCTCAAATCCACCATGGCTACCCCAAAACTAGAAATAACAACTAAAACCCTAGGGTAGAGGCCTCACCTTAAGAACTCACATGGGGATCAAGAGAGGAGAGGAGGAGGGCTGCTGCTTGGAGATTGATGGAGGGAGTGGCAGCAGCTTGAGGACAGCAGGGGGAGGGCACCACCAGGGAGCAGCAGGGGGAGAGGAGGCGCCTTGGGGAGGGCTGGAGAAATGGCGCCTGGACAGGGAAGGAGTTGGAGGAAATGCTTGAGGTGGCTGCTTGGGGAAGAAAGAAGTGAGGTGTGGCTGGGAGGGAGTGCTGGCTTCGGTTTTTGTTTGCTGCCCCCAAACCCTTTGCAATTTGAGATCACATGACCCCACTAGCAAGCACAAGTTAGCAGGGCTAAGTCCCCAATTATCAGCACTTGGATTCAGTTTTGATGCTAAGTTTTAAATTAGCAATTGATGTTGGATTGGGCTCAAGACTCAACCATTGCATAGAGAAAAGTTTCTAGTTTTCATTTTACTAACCTGCACACTCTAGGCCCTTATAGTTTTCGAGTTACTAGGCTCTGAACTTTAATGAAAACCACATTTGTACACTAAAATTTCTAGCTCTTAAATTTGGCTAAGTTGGAAATTCTTAAGTGGCAACTTTGGAATAGATTCTGAAGTTGCAGTGGGTCTCAAATGCGGCCAAAAACCTGGTTGGCACTAACGTTAGCCGCATGAGCCGATTCTGAATTTGGGGCCGTGACAAGCCTTCTCCTTATTCCTTTGGTTGCCTCTGTGGCCTGACAAGGGGGGCCAAACGCCCGCCCGCTTGCAGGCCACCACTTGAGCCGACGCCTGGCGAGCAGGGTGTGATCGCCCACCTGCCTGCTAGGGCACCACGCGGGCCGCTCGTCCGGTGAGTAGGGCGTAACTGCCCACCTACTCGCTAGGGGGCCACGTGGGCTCCTCGCCCCTCAGCAGGCGTGATAGCCCACCGCCGCCAGGCACCACACGGCCTCGCTAGGGGCCACGTGGGCTCGCCCGCCGGGCGGGCGTGATCGCCACCGCCCGCCAGGCACCACGCTGCCGCCGCTGTGAGTAGGGCGAACCGCCCACCGCCGCCCGAGGCCACGTGGGCTCGCCGGTGGGCAGGGCGTGATCGCCCACCTACCAACTAGGGCACCGCGCGGGCCGCTCGCCTGGCGAGCAGGGCATAATCGCCCACCTGCTCACCAAGGGGCCACGTGGACTCCTCGCCTGACGGGCAAGGCGTGATCACCCACCTGCCTGCCAGGTTGCCATTCTGGGCCAGGCCACCTTTTGGGCCTGCAACTTCTGCGGTGGAGAGGGTACCGGTGCAAAGTACATCGACACCTTTACAAGTAGAGTTATGACATTGAACTGGGCAAAATCATTATTCTAGACTTCCTTGATTTGGCATTGGCACTGAGGTTCTAACAGGAATGCAATTGAAATTGGAATGAACTGGTGTAATTGCTTTCTTCTAAGGGCAATTGTTGGCAAAATGCCTAGGCTTATGATAGGTGTAATAGAGTTTAGGGCAAACTCTCTTTCCTAAGTATTTGTTGACCAGGGTAGTGTCTTCGCTCAAATGCCTTTTCTTCAACTGGTTCTCTAGGCAGACTCTCTTGCAACTTTGCCACTCACTTTTGGCATTATGTTCTTAACTTAGGAAACTTTTGGTACGACCACGGTTGCAGGAGATACTCGTTTTCTCTGTGGCCATTGGTTGGAATAATAACCTTTCTTGCAACATATGTAGCACATACGTACCCTAAGTTGTGCATAGTTGGGCATAACCGTATGCTCATTATTATCCTCCTTATAATTCTGGGCTGGTTGCTTCAGATGGCATTTTCTAACTCAATGACCTTCTTCATCACACAAGAAACATGCTGATGTTAATTGCCACTTATTGATTTCCTGATGAAGACTTACACAATCGGAATGATGCGTCTTTAGCTCCTCAAATGGCTTAGTATATATAATTGGTGTTTCACTTCCTCTTGATAGTTTTTGAGCAAATGTGGCTCGAAGATTCTTCTATTGATGCTGGGTAATAGTAATAACTATCGGATCTAAGGGATATTGAGCTAGGCAATGATCTTGACCTTCATAAAGGTAACATGTGATGTTGCTCACAGGACACCTTACAAGAGAATGGTTTCCTTCATAGCTGGAGTAATTTATCTCATGCTCATCAGTGGTATGTCTTATTTCTCCATAGCGAATGCATGCACAATCTTCTGACTTATTTGGTTGACAACAATTCGAAGAACATCGTGTGGATACTGAACAAGATGCACGGGTATCATTCTTCTCTGAATTCACTGACCATACTGTCCTTTGGCAAAGCAAAGAGATCACGAAAAGCAGCAACAAACTCCTCCCAAAAGATATTATGTGGGGTTTCGTGGATAGCACAGTATTTCTTTCACCATTTAGCAGCAATTCCTTCCAACAGATAAGAAGCATATAAAACATTCTCATCACCTCTACACTAAGCAATGAGTAACTTTCTCTCAATGGTCTTGTGACAATCATCCACTTCTGAAGGTGAAACACTTCTAGAAAATATCGACGAACGAGTCCTTATGAATTTTGTAACTTTAAGTAAGAATAGAGATCATTGGTAGTAGTCCGAGATGCTTTATTGGTGTTAGTTTGATTGGTCATATTTTGTAGTTTTTTTGCATTGCATGCATCAACTGAGTCTGAACAGTCAATAATATTTCAAAACTTTGTATGTCCATCTATAGTGGCGGTTGGGTAGCAGATCCATCATTGAGATTCTCACTAAGTTGATTATCATTTTTGCCAACTCCGTTGTTTCCATGAGTTTGAATCATCTGCTTCATTGCTTCACAGGATTAGGGGAGAGGGAAATAGCATAGGTAAGAAGCAGAGATCTTAATGTAGGAGAGATAGGTTTAACCTATCAACTTAAGCAAGCAATATTAATAACTTAGTGTGGTTACTTACATAAGCCTAAGAGTTATGCAACACATACTGCACACTTAGCAATCAAAGAAGAACCAATTCAACCTAAACATACAAAACTACCATCTACATGGGTGACAATCCTATTTTAAGTAGACACAGCTACCACACATGAGTCTCAACCAGTTACTTGAAGCATTGGGTCTTCTAGCTTCTCGAACACTTCATCGATCAACTATTCTTTGAGCTCAACAATTCCTTTCTTCATGATCCTTAGGGTTGACACAGGCACTCAATGCTTGTTCCTAAGGTGTGGTATATCATTTTCTATTCAAGATAACTCAGGTAAGATTTTAACTTGATCTAGCAAGGGTAAGGGAAAGAAATTTCTGCAAAGAAGAAAGAATAGAAGAACGAGATAAGTCAAGAACATATTATTATTTTAGGTTAAGTCTTATTTAAGAAAATAATTTTGAAGATCCTAAAGAGACGACCAGGCTATCTAGGACCAAGACCTATAGTCAGCATGGCTCTGATACCACCTCTGTCGGGTCCCGAATATGAAAATGCGAACTCTTTGTGTATACTGCAATAGGCCAGGATCACGCTAATGCATACAAGCTCAACATCGGTAAATATCACAATCACACACAGCAAAAACATTATGAAAGACATCATATATTAATTAATACCTATTGAACAACCTTAAGGTTGAACTTACATGACAATGCCTTTCAAGACTGATTAACAAATTAATCTGCAGCGGAATAAAAATGTAGATAAACCCCTCAGTATACCACAGGCAACTGGCAAGGGTTGCACCCTAGATATTTGTCTCCTCATGGTATTACTCCTTCAGCACTGATATAGACTCCTTAACTAGTAATTTGTTAGTGGCAAGGGTGAGTACTTAAAGCACTCAACATGTTATGCACAAAATACAATTCTATAAAAATAAAGTAGTATTTATGAAAATGTAGAATAAATAGATTGTAAAGACAATAAAACAAATAGTAGTAAATAGAATTTTAGCATTTTACCAAGTAAATCGAGTTTTCCAATTCTAAATTAGGTTTCCAACCTCCCATGGCAACCTACCATCCATCCTATGTTTTATTTTGCATAAATCTAACCCTTGACTGTAATTACCGAACATTACTCAATACCGCGAGCATAGCTATCTGAATACATTTACACTCTGTAGAGGTTATGCACTTTACCCATGAAGGAACGAGATGGTGAGCAGAGGGGGTAAATAGTCGTAAAATAAAAATTTTCCCCACAAAAAACTCCAACCAAGGCCTCAAAAAGATGCACAAAAGAAGTTGAACAAAATGAGATATTTGTTCTAAAAGGCCAGTGCTACCGCTAGGAGGCCGGTAGCACCAGGCTGGAAAGACTAGCAACACCGGGCTCAAAAGCACCATGAAATCAGCACGACTCAAAAACTAATTTAGAGAGATCTTTTGATTGGCTAGACAAAAACCAACAAAACTTGGTAGATGTGATCCTGGGATGTTAGAAACTTATTCCAACCTTTAATCACAAGGATTGACGTCAAAGTTCTGACCTTTTTACTCGGGAAGGAAGAACACACCAAGTTTGTGGAAGAACTTAAGAATTCAATCTAAAACTTACTCGTGGGGTTTTGATGATCAATATGATCTTGGATAGCTTCACACATGTCACAGCAAGCAAGAACATAAGTAAAAACTCCTACAAACGCAAATCACAAGATCATTCATTCAAGAATGCAAAATCAGCTTTTTGCAAGAAACTTGCATGGATTTCTTAGATGATTGGGATATGATCTGAAAAAGATTCATCCATCAATCATCATGCTTTGCCAAGAACCAAAAGCAAGTAGAAGGAGGCAATGTAAATCCAAATTGTGAGAATGTAAATTGCGAGAATTTAAATACGGAATTTAAATGCTAAATTTAAGACATAAAGTAAATACGTAATGTAAATTCAAGCATAGATGAAATTGATTTGCATTTCAGGAAGGGAGGTTTACAAAGCCTTACAACAAAGTGGGCAAAACTCAAAAGAGCACAAAAACCTCAAAACCTTTAACGGGGGAAGGCCACCCCTTCACCCCGATTTATACTACTCCTGGACCACCAACCACCCATGGATGAGTCCCTTAACCCTAGAGCACTCATCAAGGGCTAGGATTAGCCCACTCACATTGCCATGCAAGGACTAACCCAAAACCCACACATATGGGTTTTCTTGCACGGTTTTCCAAGCATACTAACTAGACCCACTAACCTATCAACCAGACTACAATCCTATGGCCCTCATCGATCCAATCAGTGTCGAGCTAGCATCTCATCCATTCCTTGTCTTCTTGGCTTGCCCGAACTCTATGTCTGATCATCTTCCAGTGATCTTCAACCGTTTGGACCTCTGACGCTCCTCGCCTAGTCCTAGTCATTCTTCGTCTCACCATGACCTAGTATTGTCGTCTTGCAACCATCAAAGACAAGGAATAACCATCACATACCAATGTCCAAAAAGATATGCAATAATCATCACAAAATCATTAATTAAATCAATTACACTCAGAAGGTCCGGTGCTACTGCACTCAGGCCAGTAGCACCGCTCCAAGTATGTCGGTGCTACCGCCCCTAAGCCGATAGCACCGCTCTGCTGCAACACTCACGAAACACCCTCTTTGGAATTTTCACACCAACTAAGAAGGCTGATTGATGAGGACATCACTTCCATGGATACAGCCACATCTACACATCAATTTGAACCAGCTGCAATTATACAAGGACCGGTTATTTGAGCTCGCACAAAACAGTTTAATCATCAGGTGAATGCGTTCCTAAGCCTCCCCATTAGTGATAATATGAATGGGATGCTATTTAATTCTTGTGATGATCTTATTGTCCTTAGGAACCAAGGAGAAGAACCTCCAAATACCAAGCATAAAGCACAATCATCATATCATAAGTTGGACTTGAATCAGCAAATTGCGGGTTCGGCCTCCATGACAGCATCAACTTGAAACGACCATAACTTTTGATTCCGGAGGTTTCTAGAGGCTCATGAGTACACGCTTGAAAGATCTCAGAGTCTACTTTCCAATGGATCCATCCCCAATGCCAAATTAGTCTTGAAACAACAGAAAATCACAGAAGAGTGTCGCGGGCCAGAAACTCCGGTGCTGCGCTACCTTTTCTTTTTGGGCCCAAAGCCCATGTAACCTTAGGGCTTCCTCCCACCTCCGCCCATGAAGGCCCACGTTGCATGGCTGCATGTTTAGTCCCATATTGCCTAGTGTTTAGTATCCACCTCCCTCCCTCCGCTATATAATAAAGGGAATAGGCCACCGTAGAGACTTGGGTTTTGTTTATTTAATAGTTTAGCCATTGCTACTATTTTGAGTCTTCCAGACGTGCTCAACAGCCGCCTAAGAAGCTCCTTATTTCAGAACCCCACATTGTCAATCCTTCATCTTTATTTGCAATTTCAGATTGCCTTTACCTTTGTTCTTGCTTGTTCTTCGGTTGCATGCAGGAATGAAGGAACAAATCTAGCTCTTATAATTTTCTTCAGTTTAATTCCTGTGCTAGAGATGTCCTGATTTTTACTGATATAATCATTCCACCAAAGAGCAGCGAAATCAATGAATCCACTAGTAACAACCCTAACCATATCATGCTCAGGAATTCTATGTTTATCAAATGATTGTTCCACAACTAATTTCTAAGTAAGATAACCTTCAGGATCATATTTACCACTAAAATGGGTACAGTGAACTTATTGTTGGTACGTGTGCTATGCCATCGTACCTCCTATGGTGATGAAGCCGTACGTGCTTCGTATCTTGGAGTGTGAACTACCTCTTCTCCTAGGATGTTGTTGGCCCAAGCACTACGACGTTGAGAACCTGCCATTGTTAGTGATAACAAGAATCAAATCTAAAGTTTAGATGTGGTGAAAAGTCACTCAACTCTCAAGTTTTAACCAAAGTTCTTACTATGCAGTAGGTGTTGTCGGCCGTTGGCAGTGTCAAAAGTTCTCCGAAGCTTAGATAAAGCGATTGCCAAGGGATCAAACAAACCTACAATCGTATAATATGTGGAGCTATGTAGGCTGTACTTATTTCCTATGTAATCTAATAATTCTAGTTATTGTAATGATAAGTAATGACCTAAACTAGAATTCACAAGACCTAGTTGCCGATCACAAGGATATAAGTGAATTTCAAGACAACACACATACAAAGATATTGGTACTTATGCAATCATGGAATGAACTATAAAATATAAGTGAGGCACCAAAAGCTCTATTGCACAAGTCGTAGAGAAATGCTCGCTTATTGCTTCAAGAACATAAAGAGGGCATACGATTGCTTAATAATTAATACAATTGCACAATCTGAGAATAACGAATACAAATTGGGGTTTTGCTCAATGTAGTGCGATTGGCTATTATTTTCTTTTCTTTTTTCTTCTTCTTTTTTTGGCCTTTTGGCTCTTTCTTTCTCTTTTCTTTCTGTGAGTGACTTTCGGCCAACACTAGTATGAACAAAGTTTTAGAATCCTTAACTTGATGCCACATATGATAATTTAGGATTATGCAATGTATCAAATAGAGCAGCCCTAACCAATATCAAATAGCTAGTCTCAATTGGGATCAAAGTATTCACAAAGGATGAATTGGTTCCCAAAGGTATGTGTGCTGATATTTTTAGGGTTTTACGGTTTGTAGGTGCTACTGGACTCAACCAACACAAAGGAACAAAGCTAGAACACCAATTGAAGTAAGAAACCCAAATTTGGTCAAAACTGTGCAGCAAAGTTGTCGCCACAATTAAAGTTTAAAAATCACTAAATCTAGTTTGCTCATAATGGAATAAATTGAAGGTAATATTCTATTCTTTAAAACAAATTTACGAACATAGAATTTGGAGCTCGTATCTGGAAGTTATAGCCAAAACACTGAGGTGCATAGATTTGACCTAAATTTAGCCGATCTAACCAAATCTGAATCTGAATCAAATTCGGTTTGTAGGAGTCCAAATGACAAAGGACACCCAAAAACATTTTTGTAGAGGACTATTTCAGGATCTAGGAAAGTATAAAAAATTCTCAATCAGAGTTCAGACATGAGAATTATGATCAAAATATCGAACCAATCTGGATTGGATGTACAACTTGCTTCACAAATTTTGTCGTCTAGATTAAACTAACTTGGATATGGAATTAGAGTCCGTGCCCAACTAGGTTTTTGTAGAGCTCATTCCTAGGTTTCAGGAAAGTGCAAGAGCACTTGAATCCGAGCTCGTGTGTGAAAGTTATAGAGAAAATAACGCACTGGACAGATTGAAATAAAAGCTACGCAAAGGAAGAACGATCCACAACTATACACAAGGACTCTAATGGATTAAAAACTAACGAAACTCACTAAAATAATAGATTGAATCTAAAGGTTTAATTTTTATGGAGTAGTTTTTAGTTTACAACAGAAAACATAAACTAATCTAAGGTACTAAATCTCTCACCAAGCAACCTGATGCTCTAATACCACTTGATGTAAAGTTGGTGTCCCAATCTTTTGATGAGGATGATAACTATTAATTTGGTGGAAATTACTTTGACGATCTGACTACAACGTACAACGATGATGCACCTTAGCAATCGATAAACCAAGTCTGGAGAGTTATTGATCTTGTTGTGGGCACAATCAACCTAAACACGAGGTTCACTTCCTGCAAGCAACCGAAGAACAAGCAAAAACGATAGTAAATGTAATATGAAATTGCAAATAAGAATTGAGGTTTATGAAAATATATATCAAAGGTAAGGTGGGGTTTTGAAAATAAGTCTCAATAGGCAGTCGTTTGACACGTCTAGTGGATAATGTAGTTTGGTCCTAGGCTAAAACTATGCTAAACAAAAATCTAAGTGACTAAAGTAGTGGCTATTGAGTATATGAGGGGAGGGATGTGAGAGGTCATCCTAGGGTTGTGTGCAGCCGGGGGTGTACACAACTCATGCGTTGGGCCCCATATGCTTACAAAGCTTGAAATAGCCTAAAATAGTATTATAGTACATTATTTTGATGATTTCGACTAATCCATGTTGAATCTAGGGCTGGGAATAGACCCATTAGAAAGGATTCGTTGTAAACTTTTAATCAAGTGCAAGAACTCCCCAATTGGACACCGTACGCAAAAGTTATGCACGTTCTACTTCAGACTGGTATCCGGAGGCTGAATTGGATTCCAAAACGTGATGGATTTTATTTCTCTATTCATGGCCCATGGATGACATGTTGGAGTTGATCCAACCAAGTGTGATCAGATTCTGTAGTAGTGAGCGTCTTCATAAAAAATCCATACCGATTTCCTCCCACTTCTATTTAGGTACCTTTAATGGTTATAACAAGCCTACTGGCCTCTGATGCATTGCCTTCACTCTCTGGCATATATCACACAAAGCAACATGCTCAACAACTTCACATGTCAAACTACACACCAAAATCTTACCTTTAGATCCTGATAGATCTTTGCACTTCCTAAGTGAATAGAGTACTTCGAGTCATGAGCTTCCTCAAGAATCAACTATTTTAATTTATTTTTGTTTGGCACACAAATTTGACCTTTCATCCATAAGGTTCCTTATGCATCCAAGTTGAAATCCTTAGCTTTACCCTCATCCATCTTGGTCTTAATCCTCTTAACTTTTGCATCATCTTTCTGCCCTTCTCTAATTTGATCCTCCAAGGTTGACTTCAACTCTAGGGTAGCTTGGAACCCTTTTGGCACCACTTCCAATCTTAGCTTCTGAAATTCCTTAAATAATTCAGGTTGATCTTCCTAAGCTAACAGTTAACACTGTAACTTTTTCAGCTTAGAGCATCAGCTACTACATTAGCTTTTCCAAGATGATAGTGAATTCCCAGGTTATAATCCTTGATCAACTCTAACCATCTTCTTTACCTCATATTCAGGTCTGACTGAGTGAAGATATACTTTAGACTCTTATGATTTGTGTATATTTCATAGTAATTTCTAATAAGATAGTGATGCCATATCTTTAAGGCATCCACTACTGCAATTAATTCAAAATCATGCGTCGGGTAATTCTCGTCATGTGGCCTTAGCTGTCTTGAAGCATATGCGACAACCATGCTATTCTACATTAGCACACACCCAGTCTTTGACGCGAAGCATCACAATAAATATCAAAACTGTTATGAATATCTGACAATACTAATACCGGTACTGATGTTAACCTTTTCTTCAATTCATGGAAACTCTTCTCACAATCTGGCGTCCACGCATGTTTCTGTCCTTTGACAATTGCGTAAGAGGTCTAGCAATCATTGAGAATCCTTCTATAAAGCGACGGTAATATCCCGCCATTCCAAGGAAACCACAAATCTGATTTATTGATTTTGGTTATTCCCAATGCAATATGGCTCTACTTTACTTGGAGCGACAACAACTCATTTAGCAGACATCACATAACCAAGAAATTCCACCTTCTTCCAGAAGTCACACTTACTGAACTTGGCGTACAATTACTACGCTTGAAGCTTTTCCAAAACAAGTCTTAGATGTTCAACATGATCTTCCTTCGTCTAGTAGTAAACAAGAATGTCATCAACAAATACGACAACAAACTTTTCTAAATATTCCATGAAAACCTTATTTATCATATTCATAAAACATGCACAGGCATTGGTCAATCCAAATGACATAACTTTGAACTCATAATGACCATATCTGGTTGAAAATGCTATCTTCGGTATATCTTTCGCATGAATCTTTAGTTGATGATATCCCGATGGAAGATCTATCTTGGAAAATATTCTAGCTCCTCTCAACTGATCAAACAAATCATCGATTCTGGGTAGTGGATACTTGTTCTTTATTGTTACTTCATTAAGAGCTCAATAATCAATGCACATTCTCATGCCTCCATCCTTCTTCCGAACAAATAGAACGAGTGCTCCCCATGGCAATAAACTAGGCTTTACAAAACATTTTTCTAGCAACTCCTCAATCTTTTTCTTCACTTCTACCAATTCATCTGTAGGCATCCGATATGGTCTCTTGGCTATTGGAGCTGTAATAGGCAACAATTCAATTATAAACTCAATATCTCGATCAAGTGACATTCTAGGTAACCATCATCTGACCATTGTGAACTGCGGTCACTTGGACTTCCACTCATCTGCCTCTCAGGCTTTCAATTGATACTACTTTTTTACCACAATTCCAATACAGCCTTTTGTTTGGACAATCAATCCATTCCATGGATAACATCTAGTGTTTGGGTATCCATGATAATAAGGTTTTTTAGGAACTCTGTCCCACTCATGAATATCTTAAATCCCATGCATCCTAGGTTAGATTGAAGTTCGATCCAAGGATTGGAACAAAAGCATGCACTTAAGGTTCATAACATCTAACCCATACCCAATAGCAAAATCTTGAGAAATAAAGGAATGCAAAGCTCTATAATAAAATAAAACTATAGCAGTCTTGAGTTAACTAGGAACTTACCCAGTACGATGTCTGATGCTTCTTGGGCCTCATTAGTCGTGATATGATTAACACGACCTCTTACCGTGGCTTGAGTTGTAGCTCTAGCTTGAACAGCTATACAGTTCCCTCCTAGTGTAGTCGTCTTGACCGGCATTGATCCAAGGATGAAGTGAACAGGTGTAGCACCTCCTCTCTTCGGGTAGTTATTGGCATTGTGTCCTGGCTCATTGCAGTTGAAATAGTGTACGACTGTTGACTACTGATTTCCTCCCTTAGCATTATTAGTCCGAATAGGTGTTTGAAAATTCTGGCCACTGGGGTGAGGTGCAGGAGATGGTGTCTTGAAAATAGCCTTGGGTTGAAATCTCACAAATTCTTGCAGTGCAACTCTTAATTTTGCTATCCTTGGCAGATCCCTGCTGTGGCATCACATGCTTGTGGTTGTCATCCAACTCTTTGCGCTTGTCCTGTAGGATAAGCGCCTTATTAACCAACTCTTGAAAATCAGGAAATTTATGGGTAATCAACCCAACCTATAGTCCAGAATTCAGTCCCTTCATGAAGAAAGACTACCTTGCCTTATCTGTCGCTACATCCTTAGGTGCATAGCGAGCTATCTATGTGAACCGATTTAGATATTTTGCCACAGACTGGCCTCCCTACTTGATAGCTCTAAATTCTTCCTTCTTTGAGTCCATGACATATTCAAGAACATGGTATTTGCGAAAAGCAGCAGAAAATTCTTCCCAAGTGATCTCTTATGGGTTTTCCTATGATGCATAGTAATTCTCTCATCATTTAGCAGCTGTACCCTCAAGCTGATGAGAAGTATAAAGCACCTTCTCATTTCCCTCACATTGGGTGATATGCAACTTCCTCTCAATTGTCCTAAGCCAGTCATCAGTCTCAATTGGATTGGCATTCCTAAAAAAGGTTGATGGATAGGTCCTCATGAAATCCGACAGCTTTGAGTATGAATGATTTCTATTACCAGTAGCGTGGTTTGCATTGTTGGTCACTGATTGATTGGCGAAGTACTACATTTGCTGCATCATGGTCAGCATAAGCTGTGTTTGCATAGCAAGATAGGATCCAAAATTGCTCATGTCCACTGATGGTGCTGCCTACGGAATTGGCAAGTCATTCCGACTCTCATTCTAGCGACTTCCATTGGCTCCGTTGTTTCCGCGAGTCTGAACCATCTGTTCATTACTCCAAGGTCTAGAGAAAAAGGGGAAAATAGCATAGACAAGTAATATAAAAACTTATTTAGGGGAAAGTTTTAAACTCAAACTTGAAATATATTAAACTTTATTAATACTTGGTATGGTTGCTCACAAGCGCCTAAGGGCAATGCAATGCATACTGCACACTCAAAAAGTCAAATAAAACTCTCATCAACCTAAGTAAGCATTACTAATCTACTAAAGGCAATACTGTAAACTTAGACTCACACAACTCATACATTTGAGTGATCTACTATTAAACTTAAGACTCCATCTAGTCACTAAGCCATCCTGAATGCGGGCCTTGGTGGGTACTATAATTGGGTGACATGGCATTGGGGCCTCCGATTGTGTTCTCCTTGGCGAGATCGTAACCTTGCAAATTGTTCCTCATAGCTTCCTATTGGCGGAGAAATCTTTGACAAGTCAATTCAGAGTCAGCGGGCCCCTAGCTCGAGGTTGAGCATAAAGTCTCCGACTGTGGGAACCGCCGACTTAGGCTAACAGTAACGACTTCGATCGCGGGACGTTGAGGGCGCCCCATTTTGGCGAAGCAAAGTTCTGCTTATTCCACAGGGCTCCAAGCCACGACCTGCATAGCTGCAGGGCTTGGCAGAATAAGCTGGATGCATTTTATGATGGGCGTGGTGAAATGCTCACGCTTTCGCACCACCTCCGAGATTGCACCATTGCAAGAATGCAATATATTTTTTTTTCTCTCTTTTGGCATCCTATCATCCAGATTTTTCAATCCTTTAACCAGTTTTGGGTATAAATATAGGGTTGTAGCTCTATTAAGTCATGTGGTAAATGAAAAATATCACGAATTTTCTCAGGTGTCTTTCCTTCAATGATTCGAGTGAGTGCTCATTGGTAAGATCAACCAATGGCTTTAATTGAAGACGCATCATTGCGGATGTCGGCTCATATAGTCTTCTGTGTCTATCTAACAAACTTTTCATCAAATAACTTTCGCTCTGCATAATAAAGGAAAACCCTAATAAGGCACAAATGTAAACTCATCAAATGATTATTGCCCAATCACAATAAGTAAAAGCATAACAAAGTATAACATCCTATCCAGTGATCGTTTTTTACCAGAAGTACAAAAGGTGAGCCATTAAGGCCATTGTTGTTATGATAAACATATCATAGGGCAGAACATGGCAACCTCCTCCTCCACTTGCCGTATGGAACCATCAAAGCAACGAAGCGGATATAACTCTTCAAAACCGTGAGCTCATAATAAGCTTAATTCAAACCCAAATGAACAGCTGATAAGAATAGAAAGCAGTAGTTTTGCTTGACATGACAATTTTAGTAGCTGATTTATTGGCTGGTTGAGATGTTTTAACATCTGAAGCCACCGCGGGTGTAGTTAAAACTGAATTGGTAACATTTCCATCTTTTGTCCCAATAGTTGCAGAACTCAAAATCCCATTCCAGGATAAATGTGGCACTACATGTCCAGTTCGCAGCATTACAATTAGGGATGAAAACAGAGCAGATTAGGTCAGATAGTGACATTTCCATATCCGCTCACATTTTTTTCACCCGGATGCGGATACGGATATGGATAATTTAAAGACGGATCGGATATTGAATCGATATCGGATAATAATAAAACGGATAGTAATCGGAGTTGGATCAAAGCGGAAGCGAAACCGAATATTTAGTCGGATAATATGCAAACGCGAAAACACAAGTTTCAACATAGAATATTAGGATTTAGAGTACATACTCTACAAACATAACAAAACTTATAGAATAGTGTTTAAAACAAACATAAGGTAAGCGAAATCTTAACATAGGAGTTTGGAGGAGACCGGACTTACGGTCCTTGCCTCTTGGCAGTTGGGATATTTGGATGGGCCATTGACCTGCCTTTGCCTTGACCGCAGATGGGCCATTGGGCTGCCTTGCCTTTATGAGATGGGCCATTGGGCTGCTGCTGACCTCCCTACTCGACCGAGTATATGGATATCTGGATACGGATATCCAGTATCCGCTCGTATCCGTCGGATATCACCTCCCCATATCCGCTCCGATCCGTTTGCCGATCCGGATAATTATCCGTATCCGTGTCCGACGGATATCGATTCTTTTGCCATTTCCTAAAATGGATAACGGATACTGGATCTGATCTGGATATTATTCGCTCTGCTTTCACCCTTTAATTACAATTCACTGAGAAACAGACAGGTTTAGTGCAAAAGATAAGAGTGGAAGGACTATCTCAATAGAAGGAAAAAGCGAGTTAATACTTGGAGCATTTTTCCCAATGGAGATATCACACTCGACCCGCCCATCGCACCTATCAACATGTGCGTGGCGAAATACCATTAATTAAGCTCAACAACAAATAGGACATGGTAAAAGTAGGCAGAATATAATCAAGTACAATAGATTGCTGAAAATCTACATTCTGAACCAGCAACATAAAAGAAACAATTGTATTTCCGCTTCGAGAAAACTAATATTAGCAAGGAAGCAGTAGAAGCTTCGAGGGAGAAGTTGTTTTCATCAACATATGGCTACTAAAATCATATCATATTATGAACAGGGAGAATGAACAATACATGGAGTGATTGTTTTCAAAAGAGCACCTCCTCTCCAGTATACCCCAACATGTCCTTCAGAACTTGTCAGTAAAATCTTTGGATGAGCGACTTCAGAACGGTTTAGCACTACACGCATGAAACATACCATCGAGGATATGTTAGGAAACCCTTTCTTACTAATCTTGTATACAAGATGTTAACTTTTTAAAAAGGAAATTGATGGACAAGGATGACATTCAATGATACGCTAGTAAAAGCACAAACCTGAGCTAGCTCAAGAATCCCGTGCTAGTAAAAGCACAAACCTAACCAGCTTATTCCAGTAAGTAATCATCAGTAATGACAAATTGATAATAGCCAGCAATGCAAGACTAAAGCGCTGCACAAAATCAAGAAACAACGCACGCTCCTTACTATTCATGAACCATGAAGAGAAGGGGAAAAAGTAAATTTACAAATCAAACTATTAGATAGTTTGACACATCAATTAACTTGTCTACCTTGCGATTGTAGGTCCAACCGATTCTTGACTAAGACTACAAGCCCAAGAAAATAATTCCATATCATTAAAAGTTTGCATAATCCAATGAAGCATGCACCTTACCAGCTTAAGCATAGTTCATCAGATAAAGTCTGAAAGCTATAAACACTCCGACGGATCTGATCATCTCAGACATGGGGTCATCAACAAGCTCGTGCAGCGCAACGCAGGCATGGTGATGGCAGGCGGTGGGTGTGTGCAGGCACTCACGTGGCAGCGCAACACAATGTGATCTTGTGCACGTGAGGGGCATGGTAGGACCCAAAGGTCATATGTGAGATGGAATGGGTCATGGGGGTGTAGAACACACCATCACAGATTCACAGCCACCAACTGGTTCTTTTAAGTAGTAGAGATCATGGAAGCCATTTTTCGAGACTGACTCATTAAGGATCCAATACATCGACAAACAGTTCGACTTTGAGGATATCTTGTGATTCATTTGTCTTTGGAACATTATTTTATCTCAAGGTGCTTGCACATGTTTGAGTAATGAACATGGAGCATACATTCATGAGCTTGTAGTCCATCGGTTATAATTTTGACACCTTCTCATTTTTAATATATTTGATCGGGTGAATGGGCCAGTCCTCTCCTTTGATTGCAATTGCTAAAAGTTAAGCCATTCAGTGCTCTGCCATCATAGATGAACCAGAAAAAGTCAAGCGTGTTTTCATGGATTATCACCAACAATAGCCTTTTTTTTAAAAAAAAGGAGAATAGAGGGTGCGCCTACCAATGATAAACATAAGGGGGTTAATTTGGTATTGGGTCTTGTGTTTCTCCTATTCTTCTTCTCTGATACTACAACTTCTACTCCACATGAGCATTGACCATCCTCAGGTGTTCTTGGCTCCTGCAACTCCGTGATGCTCTCCGTTTTATCGTCTGTTTTATGTTTACGACAGAGTTCATCCTAACTGCAACTTAATAGGTATAATAAAGTGCGTTTTTGACCAAAAAACTTCATCCATTTTTTAGAAGAGAATTATGGGAAAAGCAGTTTAGGTCCTTAGGAAGTTATGTAGGGAAGATCATTTCGAGAATGAGAAAAGGTCGAAAACACCAAGACCTTGGAGTAACCGGTCATGAGATCTTGAGGCGGTTACGAACGCCATCGACAACGTGTTCTCCGACTTCAAGTCTCGATGGCAAAATTTGCTACAAATCCACGACAAATTTCACATTGAACACTTCTTTTTTATTAGCAAAGCGCAATCATCTCTTTTGTTTGCTAAAAAATCGATCTTTAAGACTTCTTGATCTTACCATGAAGTTGCGATAGCTCACACCGCAAATCGCCACTTTGGAAAAAGTACCTAACTGCAAGAACAACACAACCACAATTCAAAACGAATATTAGTGAAACAACTCCCCAAAAATGGATTTATTTTGAAGCGCCAACCAATAAATTAGGCATTGAATAACATCAAAAGTCAAGTCTAGGGATATTAAAAGGACAAGAATCCTTGTAAATTCCCTCCACTCATATGATTGCTATCCTTACAGTTCTGTTGTATGCAAAATATATTTATGCAAATACTAACACCAACATGCTGGATCTCACAAAGTGCATTTTCTTACGGGTGTAGGTATTCACTAACATGAGCACATCAGATTGCATTAATACAACTTGTAATTAAAATGCATTCCCCACATTACGAACATTCTAAATTACCATAATGCATTTCTTACCATTTCCTAGAGCAGATATGCCCCACCCAACACCTCTCACCTTAGTACCTTACTCATCGCAGTCCTCCTATTGCTCGCACACTTTTAATATCACAATCATCTTTGTTATTACATTACAAGCAACAACGATACATTAGCCATCACGAGAAAGATTAAGAGGGAAAGCATAGAAAGCATGTGTAAACTCTGTAATGTTCTTGGTGACATTGTACTTTGGAAGAGTCCGGTTGTGAAGTTTATGTCACTAATTTACTCAAAGACAAGAAGTATTTCAGGTTGCTCGATGAGACACTAAGAACTGCATTACCTAATGTTAGACATGGATAGTGAATAGGCTTGTTGACAAGACCGATAATGGAAACAACTTGTATCTATTGAACAGGTTATATAAAAATGTAAATGTTTGCCCTTAAAAAAATTAAGGAGTTTGCCTTTCAAAAGAAATGTAAGGGTTTGTAAACAAATCTTAATGATAAGGGAGATCCATAGTTCCTTCTAAAGACCTTGAGAGATCGTCAACTTTTGGAATTGGTCCATGATTCCTCTTATGGAAGAAATCCACTGGGGTGATGTAAGATGAAACTAACACAGATCGATGAGGCTCGGCATTAAATGGCTCCTGCAGAACAAAAAGAGTTTTATAATATTTGATTGTTTCTTGGATATGTTATACAACAATTCATCAAAGATCGTACCAAAGAAAATGTACCATTTTTCCTTCATATTTATCTTTTCAAGAACACAAGAATAATTCTGGTTTGCTTTCTGTGATGTACAAAGTGTGATAACTCTAGAGTATATCGACATCACAATTCAAATGAAGTTGAAAGAAACATAGTAATTAAGTGATAAATTAAATACAATTCTTCCATTTTGTCATTTTTATTTAAAAAGCAGATAGTACCTCCTACACAAGGGTTAACACAAAGAGTGTACCAAGAGGTTCCATGACAAATTGACAACACAACGACATTGTTCATCCAAAATTTTCCTTCCTTCAATATCTAGGAGTAGTTAATTGGTACCCAAACATGCCACAGAATATTGTTCCGGCATCCAACTTGTTGGTAAAACTTCCTAAACAAATCAGATTGATCCATTCCAATATCTTTTGAGATAATTCAGAATATCTCTCGCTAATCTACACACCACAAGAGGGTGGTGGCACGCCTTGATAACACATCCGAAGTCGGTGTATTAGATTATAATGAGGAGGAACGCGCGCCTAATGCTAATCCTGTTTTGCCTCATTCAAATTGGAAAGAGAAGGCTTCTGACGAAGGCAGAGAAGGAGGAGGACAGGATGTGGAGGCGTTGTGATCGAGGCTTGAGAAGGTGAAGTCCTCGACCTTCTTGGCTTTGGTGGCGAGCCCGGGCCAGGCTCCATCCGCTCCCATGCGGTCCTCTCGCTCACCACCTCCGCAGCGGAAGACGGCGAGTGCTTGCAGCTGCGTTGCCCACGCCCACGGACCCCGACATCGACTTGGACCACGTCAACATCCCTCCCCACCACCACCACAGCGCCACCACCGCACCAAATCGCTATACAAGCGATGGTTCCCGATCCTCCCATCTCTCCCCCTTTGTGCTTTTTTGGGAGGGAAGGAGAGGAGCGATTGACAGACGGGGTGGAGGCAGATCTCTAGAGCGGGATTACAGGCGGGGTGGGGTCTTGTGGGAGATCGAGAGGAGCTGGGATCATGAGCACCAGTCCTGTCACGGAGGCGGAGGTGGGGGCGATCGATTGGAATCGAAAAGGCGCGGGCGAGCGAGAGGCCTTGATGGGAGATCGGGAGGCCAGAAGATACTCTAGGAGATTCCGGAGATTTGGGGTGGAGATCGCGGTTGGGGAGGCGGCGCGAGGTGATTGCGTCTAGGGCAGAGGAGATTGCGTCTGGGGCGGTGCGAGGAGGCGCGAGGAGATTGCGTCTGGGGCAATGCGAGGAGATTGGGGAGAGGAGTCGAGAGTTTGGGGAGTGGGGGGCGATTAGGGCAGGAGGCGAGAAGTCTCAGATCTACTGTAAATGAGGCGTTATGTATACGTGTGGAGTGAGAGGGGGTTGAGGGTCTGGGGAGTGGGGCCCAAGAAGAACGGACCACGCCACCAACTCGTGTTTTATAATAGTAGAGATTTTAAACAAACCAACATATCTGGGTGCAAACTTCCTTTTGGCATGAAACCTTTTTACTCCTTTGAGAGGGTTACTTTGAGATACACAAAATCCTTAGGCTCAAAACTTAACTCTCGGCGGTGATTATTAAGTATAATTCTTCTACCTTGGTAAGCAGTCTTTAATCTCTCTCTAATCGTGGCGATCTGTTCTTCAGCTTCTTTTAAAATATCAGGTCCATAGACCAATCTCTCTCTACTCTCATTCCAATTTAGCAGGGTACAACAAAATCAACCGTACAAAGCTTCAAATGGTGACATTTGCAGACTTACCTGATAACTGTTATTGTAGCCAAACTCAACATACGACAAATATTTATCCCATGTTGCGGCATAAGATAGAGCACAAGCTCTCAACATATCTTCCAAAATCTGGTTGACTCTCTTGGTCTGACCATCTATCTGTGGATGATAAGTGGTACTGAAATTCAAACGAGTTCCCATTACTTCATGTAATTTATTCCAGAATCTTGAGGTAAATTGGGTACCTCTATATGATAGTATCTTCTTTGGCACTCCATGCAAGGACACAATTCTTGACATACATAACTCTACCAAACGGTCTCTAAAGTAAGTGGTTTTCACTAGTATAAAATGGGCGACTTTGGTTAATCAATCAATTATGACCCATATTGAATCACATCTGCTCTAGGTTTTAGGTAAACTGGTAATAAAATTGATGTAAGGTTGGTGTCTTGATCTTTCGATGAGAATGATAACTATCGATTTGGTGGAACTGACTTTGATAATCCGACTACAATGCACGACAACGATGCATCTTAGTAATCGCTAAACCAACTCCGGAGGGTTATTGATCTTGCTGTGGGCACAATCAACCTGAACACGAGATTTAATTTCTGCAAGCAACCGAAGAACAAGCAAAAATGATAGTAAAAGCAATCTGAAATTGCAAATAAGAATTGAGGTTCACGAAAATATATATCAAAGTTAAGGTGGGGTTTTAAAAAGAAGTCTCAACAAGCGGTCGTTCGACATGTCTAGCGGACAATGTAGTTTGGCCCTTGGCTAGAAATGTGCTTAACAAAAACCCAAGTGTCTGAAGTGGTGGCTACTAAGCATATGAGGGGAAGGGACATGAGAGGGTCATCCCAGGGTTGTGCGTAGCCAGGGGGCATACACAACTTGGGCTTGGGTCTCCACTTGCTTAAAAGGCCCGAAACAAGCCAAAATAGTATTATAGAATATTGTTTTGATGATTTCAATTGATCTACGATGAATCTAGGGATGGGACTAGACCCATTGGAAAGGTATCGTTGTAAGCTTTCAACTAAGTGTAAGAACTCCCCAATCGGATATGATATGCAAAAGTTATGCATGTTTATTTGAGGCCAATATCTGGAGGCCGAATTGGATTCCAGAACGTGATGAAATTCATTTCTCTCTCTTCCTGGCCAATGGATGATGTGTTGGAGTTGGTCCAACTAGGTGTGATCATATCCATAGTAGTGATGTCCTAATCATCCTCCCCTTCTTGAATTTGAATCATCCTCGACTCAAGCTCACCTTTTAGCTCATCCTCAACACAAAACATCCTCATAGGTTCTTCATTCAATTAAATAAAATAGTAGCTCCACCTCTTTATATATTTAAAAAACAAGAATGTTATTCAAAGGATTCACCTGATACTTATTCACATAGCTCAACACTTTTCTCTGACATTGTCGGGGATCGAGAAATCACGCAGTCAGCGCATAGTCAACGGGGCCCCTAGCTCGGGGTTGAGCTGTATGGGACTCAGACCACGACCTGGGCCGCGCAGTTCCCATGCGACCTTGAGCTTGGGGGGCAAGGATTCAACTCCCGCGCGACCTCGACCTAGGGTTCAAGGCGTGCGCCTACTCGACAGTTACCAAGACCGGGAATGCCGGAGTTAAGGCGGACGTGGGCGTCAGATCCGGAACGGTTACAACCCATCTTCAGTGTGCACCATGCACTACTCTAGGAAACTCTCCCGACCGTTTCTAGTAACAGTCGGGAGGGGTATAAAATCCCCTGAAGCAGATTGGCAGGGGATAGGCAAGCAGTTCCAGCAACAAAGCAATAGACACTATTAGCATAGAATTCACCAGAGCTTAGGCTAGAGAGCGAACACTTGTACTCAAGCATAGTAAATTTCTTGCCCCCGGGCAGGACTAGAGTAGAGCTTTAAACTTCATAGTGGCTCAAACCAGTATAACTCTATGTGTCTTGCTCGTTTTTCTCCACCCTCGACTAGCGATGTAGCGAACCTATTCCATCGGTGAGTGAAGCTCGTTTTGGGTCCCGCATACACTACTCACCCCTCTTTCACTTTTGCGGTCCGGCAATCCCGATCGTCGACAAGCATATAAAGGCATGACGAAAACTAGCACTCTTGGATGCTTACTCCCTTACTTGAATGAAATCCATCGTCAATTTTGGGCAAGCTGGAGAAGAAACAAGCAACAAAAAGAACAACGTGTACGCAACATATATGTATATATCCCATATTTCACTGTTTGTTTTGTTTTGCATAATTCTATTTACGTAATAGCAAATGTGGAAATCAAATTTAAGCAAAGCACCTTTCCTCAAAACTTTGCAACTCAATTTGTGATATAAGTGTATCGACGTGTTTGTGCCAAACAGTATTGGTTCGAGTGTATAACCGAGTTTCGGAAGGGGGGTCTTCACAGCTGCGTCACTCTCGGCTCTCTTCTCTACTCTCTTCGCGTGATGAGCAGGACAGGAAGCTCAAGAACACACAGTGAACACACAGGGATTTACCCAGGTTTGGGCCCCCAATGCGGGAACAGCCCTACGTCCTGCTCAAGCTCGTGTTGCTCTAGTATTCTGCTTGCTCTCCGTTGTGAACTGATCGACTGACCTCCCTCGCCTCATGCACACTAGCTCCCTTATATACTCCCGGGACTAGCTAGGGCGAGTAGAGGGAGTGGTTTTACATTAATTACATTGATTGTGTCTAGTCCTGTCGCTACTGTCCCTCGGAGCCTCTTTGTCTATGCCGCCTGTCTTCGGACCGCCCGAGAGGAGGGGCTCGGACGCTGCGTGACGAACGTCTCGTACACGCGTCGCCCCGTCTTGCCCTGGGCGGTGTAGATGGAACGGGAGTTGGTGAAGCTGGCTCAGTCGGAGGGACAGGTCATCATGGTGTCAGGGAGCCACACCTATTTAATGGCCTCCAGGCACACTGTAACGGCTCCTCGCGCATTGAATGGCTCCTATGCGCATTTAATGGCTCCCATGCGCATTTAATGGTTATGATACGTTGTGATCCTAGCGAATGCTTCGGGCGGAAGCCTCCCAGCCCGGTCTGCTCAGATGGCTTAGAATGGGCTCGCCTGCTCATTGGACGGCCATGTGGCCTGGTCTTTAGCGGTTGTGATCTGGTCGCTTGGGAAATTTGGGACACAGTCGTCTAATCCGCCCACCTGGCGACCACGTATCCTGGTCGCCCACCAAGCCTCTCTTCAGCAAGTTGAGTCCCTTGCACAGGGCCTTCTTCTTTTTGTATCTTGCGCGCGCGGTCCCACCTGACAGCGGTGGAGAGAGTACCCCGGTGTAGAATACACCGACAAAGTGAAGCATATAATATAAATATTAACATGATATAGTTTGCAACTTAATTTGCAAATATAGTAAAGCACATATCTATCCTTGTCCTTGCATAAAAAATACTCATGTTTTGTAAGCCTTGTTCAATAACATAGAGAAGCAAAACTATATGTTTTGGCAACAAGCATAGCTCATTCATATCATCATATTGTAAACAAGCAATATCAAACTATTCCAACAATGGTGACACAATTTTAATGGGCTTCCACTCATCAACTATGACATGCTGATTTGTAATACAATTTAATGTACTAAAATTCAAACAATGAGGTAGCAAGCTATGTGTATCACACATATCAGAAAAATTGAAGGTACCCCACATGAAATAAGCTGTTGCATACAACTAGGATTTCCCAAAATAGCATGCTTCAATTCAGCAAGTTTATCGGAAGTTATGCATATTCCGTAATAAAGAAACTTGCCATCTATGCCATAATCTCCAAATAAATTGAATTTAAAAGAGTAGGCTTATGTGTTGGATAAAGACTTAAGGGATGAAATTTTAGAAATCTCATCCAAAGCACTATTCAAGCTAATAGGCTCATTCATCATGATATAACACAAAACAGTGGCAGGGTATATTTTAGCTATCACTTCCTTATGCATAATCAATATGCACCACATGGTCAAAATTATAAGCATGCAATTCAGCAAATGGTTCTACAAATGTGGCACAAGGTATTAACTCACTAGAATTAAGTGCAACAGGAATATACTCACAAATTTGCTACATTTCTTGCTGTAAGATCAGATCTTTACCATGATCATTAGCGTCCTCCTTAGAAGAAGTAGTACCTCAAAACTTTCACATGATGCAGGTTTTTAGCTTGTAGCTCTCCTTCAGAAGTAACATGCATATCACATGGAACAACAACAATAGAAGTAACAAAAGTAGATTGGATTATGTTAGTAGAATCATTCTCATGCAATAGGAGTAGCATTTATCTCTGTAGGAACAGGAATTGCAGCTGATTTTCTTCTCTGCATTTTTCCTTCAGCCTCATATGAAAGATTAAGCAAATATAACATAGAATTGTATTCTTCACAAGATATCATGATCTGAATATCAAAATCTGGTCCACAATAAAAGTTCTTTATCCAAATCATTTCAGTCTCTTCTAACCCAAAACGCAAAGATATATGTTGAAATTCTTGGTAGTACTCGTCCACTGTTTTATTACCTTGTTTTAGACGTTGCAATTCATTTCGTAATTAGCGTGCAACATATGAAGGAACAAATCTAGCTCTTATAATTTTCTTCAGTTTAATTCCTGTGCTAGAGATGTCCTGATTTTTACTGATATAATCATTCCACCAAAGAGCAGCGAAATCAATGAATCCACTAGTAACAACCCTAACCATATCATGCTCAGGAATTCTATGTTTATCAAATGATTGTTCCACAACTAATTTCTAAGTAAGATAACCTTCAGGATCATATTTACCACTAAAATGGGTACAGTGAACTTATTGTTGGTACGTGTGCTATGCCATCGTACCTCCTATGGTGATGAAGCCGTGCGTTAGCCGTATCTTGGAGTGTGAACTACCTCTTCTCCTAGGATGTTGTTGGCCCAAGCACTACGACGTTGAGAACCTGCCATTGTTAGTGATAACAAGAATCAAATCTAAAGTTTAGATGTGGTGAAAAGTCACTCAACTCTCAAGTTTTAACCAAAGTTCTTACTATGCAGTAGGTGTTGTCGGCCGTTGGCAGTGTCAAAAGTTCTCTGAAGCTTAGATAAAGTGATTGCCAAGGGATCAAACAAACCTACAACCGTATAATATGTGGAGCTATGTAGGCTGTACTTATTTCCTATGTAATCTAATAATTCTAGTTATTGTAATGATAAGTAATGACCTAAACTAGAATTCACATGTCCTAGTTGCCGATCACAAGGATATAAGTGAATTTCAAGACAACACACATACAAAGATATTGGTACTTATGCAATCAAGGAATGAACTATAAAATATAAGTGAGGCACCAAAAGCTCTATTGCACAAGTCGTAGAGAAATGCTCGCTTATTGCTTCAAGAACATAAAGAGGGCATAAGATTGCTTAATAATTAATACAATTGCACAATCTGAGAATAACGAATACAAATTGGGGTTTTGCTCAATGTAGTGCGATTGGCTATTATTTTCTTTTCTTTTTTCTTCTTCTTTTTTTGGCCTTTTGGCTCTTTCTTTCTCTTTTCTTTCTGTGAGTGACTTTCGGCCAACACTAGTATGAACAAAGTTTTAGAATCCTTAACTTGATGCCACATATGATAATTTAGGATTATGCAATGTATCAATAGAGCGCCCTAACCAATATCAAATAGCTAGTCTCAATTGGGATCAAAGTATTCACAAAGGATGAATTGGTTCCCAAAGGTATGTGTGCTGATATTTTTAGGGTTTTACGGTTTGTAGGTGCTCTTTGGACTCACAAAGCTAGAACACCAATTGAAGTAAGAAACCCAAATTTGGTCAAAGCATGCAAACAAAGTTGTGCATACAATTAAAGTTTAAAAATCACTAAATCTAGTTTGCTCATAATGGAATAAATTGAAGGTAATATTCTATTCTTTAAAACAAATTCTGAACATAGAATTTGGAGCTCGTATCTGGAAGTTATAGCCAAAACACTGAGGTGCATAGATTTGACCTAAATTTAGCCGATCTAACCAAATCTGAATCTGAATCAAATTCGGTTTGTAGGAGTCCAAATGACAAAGGACACCCAAAAACATTTTTGTAGAGGACTATTTCAGGATCTAGGAAAGTATAAAAAATTCTCAATCAGAGTTCAGACATGAGAATTATGATCAAAATATCGAACCAATCTGGATTGGATGTACAACTTGCTTCACAAATTTTGTCGTCTAGATTAAACTAACTTGGATATGGAATTAGAGTCCGTGCCCAACTAGGTTTTTGTAGAGCTCATTCCTAGGTTTCGTGAAAGTGCAAGAGCACTTGAATCGAGCTTCGTATGTGAAAGTTATAGAAAATAACGTCTTGGACAGATTGAAATAAAAGCTACATAAAGGAAGAGCGATCCACAACTATACACAAGGACTCTAATGGATTAAAAACTAACGAAACTCACTAAAATAATAGATTGAATCTAAAGGTTTAATTTTTATGGAGTAGTTTTAGTTTACAACGAAAACATAAACTAATCTAAGGTACTAAATCTCTCACCAAGCAACTTTGATGCTCTAATACCACTTGATGTAAAGTTGGTGTCCCAATCTTTTGATGAGGATGATAACTATTAATTTGGTGGAAATTACTTTGACGATCGACTACAGCATTACAGCGATGATGCACCTTAGCAATCGATAAACCAAGTCGGAGAGTTATTGATCTTGTTGTGGGCACAATCAACCTAAACACGAGGTTCACTTCACGCAAGCAACAGAAGAACAAGCAAAAGCGATAGTAAATGTAATATGAAATTGCAAATAAGAATTGAGGTTTATGAAAATATATATCAAAAGGTAAGGTGGGGTTTTGAAAATAAGTCTCAATAGGCGATCGTTTGACCGTCTAGTGGATAATGTAGTTTGGTCCTAGGCTAAAACTATGCTAAACAAAAATCTAAGTGACTAAAGTAGTGGCTATTGAGTATATGAGGGGGAGGGATGTGAGAGGGTCATCCTAGGGTTGTGTGCAGCCAGGGGGTGTACACAACTTGCGTTTGGGCCCCCATATGCTTACAAAGCTTGAAATAGCCTAAAATAGTATTATAGTACATTATTTTGATGATTTCGACTAATCCATGTTGAATCTAGGGCTGGGAATAGACCCATTAGAAAGGATTCGTTGTAAACTTTTAATCAAGTGCAAGAACTCCCCAATTGGACACCGTACGCAAAAGTTATGCACGTTCTACTTCAGACTGGTATCCGGAGGCTGAATTGGATTCCAAAACGTGATGGATTTTATTTCTCTATTCATGGCCCATGGATGACATGTTGGAGTTGATCCAACCAAGTGTGATCGTATCTGTAGTAGTGACGTCTTCATAAAAAATCCATACCGATTTCCTCCCACTTCTATTTAGGTACCTTTAATGGTTATAACAAGCCTACTGGCCTCTGATGCATTGCCTTCACTCTCTGGCATATATCACACAAAGCAACATGCTCAACAACTTCACATGTCAAACTACACACCAAAATCTTACCTTTAGATCCTGATAGATCTTTGCACTTCCTAAGTGAATAGAGTACTTCGAGTCATGAGCTTCCTCAAGAATCAACTATTTTAATTTATTTTTGTTTGGCACACAAATTTGACCTTTCATCCATAAGGTTCCTTATGCATCCAAGTTGAAATCCTTAGCTTTACCCTCATCCATCTTGGTCTTAATCCTCTTAACTTTTGCATCATCTTTCTGCCCTTCTCTAATTTGATCCTCCAAGGTTGACTTCAACTCTAGGGTAGCTTGGAACCCTTTTGGCACCACTTCCAATCTTAGCTTCTGAAATTCCTTAAATAATTCAGGTTGATCTTCCTAAGCTAACGATTAACAACGTAACTTTTTGACTTAGAGCATCGGCTACTACATTAGCTTTTCAAGATGATAGTGAATTCGAGGTTATAATCCTTGATCAACTCTAACCATCTTCTTTACCTCATATTCAGGTCATTGAGTGAAGATATACTTTAGACTCTTATGATTTGTGTATATTTCATAGTAATTTCTAATAAGATAGTGATGACATATCTTTAAGGCATCCACTACTGCAGTTAATTCCAAATCATGCGTCGGGTAATTCTCGTCATGTGGCCTTAGCTGTCTTGAAGCATATGCGACAACCATGCTATTCTACATTAGCACACACCCAAGTCTTTGACGCGAAGCATCACAATAAATATCAAAACTGTTATGAATATCTGACAATACTAATACCGGTACTGATGTTAACCTTTTCTTCAATTCATGGAAACTCTTCTCACAATCTGGCATCCACGCATGTCTCTCCTTTGACAATTGCGTAAGAGGTCTAGCAATCATTGAGAATCCTTCTATAAAGCGACGGTAATATCCCGCCATTCCAAGGAAACCACAAATCTGAGTTATTGATTTTGGTTATTCCCAATGCAATATGGCTCTACTTTACTTGGAGCGACAACAACTCATTTAGCAGACATCACATAACCAAGAAATTCCACCTTCTTCCAGAAGTCACACTTACTGAACTTGGCGTACAATTACTACGCTTGAAGCTTTTCCAAAACAAGTCTTAGATGTTCAACATGATCTTCCTCCGTCTAGTAGTAAACAAGAATGTCATCAACAAATACGACAACAAACTTATCTAAATATTCCATGAAAACCTTATTTATCATATTCATAAAACATGCACAGGCATTGGTCAATCCAAATGACATAACTTTGAACTCATAATGACCATATCTGGTTGAAAATGCTATCTTCGGTATATCTTCCGCATGAATCTTTAGTTGATGATATCCCGATGGAAGATCTATCTTGGAAAATATTCTAGCTCCTCTCAACTGATCAAACAAATCATCGATTCTGGGTAGTGGATACTTGTTCTTTATTGTTACTTCATTAAGAGCTCAATAATCAATGCACATTCTCATGCCTCCATCCTTCTTCGAACAAATAGAGCGAGTGCTCCCCATGGCAATAAACTAGGCTTTACAAAACATTTTTCTAGCAACTCCTCAATCTTTTTCTTCACTTCTACCAATTCATCTGTAGGCATCCGATATGGTCTCTTGGCTATTGGGGCTGTAATAGGCAACAATTCAATTATAAACTCAATATCTCGATCAAGTGACATTCTAGGTAACCATCATCTGACCATTGTGAACTGCGGTCACTTGGATTTCCACTCTTCTGCCTCTCAGGCTTTCAATTGATACTACTTTTTTACCACAATTCCAATACAGCCTTTTGTTTGGACAATCAATCCATTCCATGGATAACATCTAGTGTTTGGGTATCCATGATAATAAGGTTTGTTAGGAACTCTGTCCCACTCATGAATATCTTAAATCCCATGCATCCTAGGTTAGATTGAAGTTCTGATCCAAGGGATTGGAACAAAAGCATGCACTTAAGGTTCATAACATCTAACCCATACCCAATAGCAAAATCTTGAGAAATAAAGGAATGCAAAGCTCTATAATAAAATAAAACTATAGTAGGTACTGAGTTAACTAGGAACTTACCCAGTACAATGTCTGATGCTTCTTGGGCCTCATTAGTCGTGATATGATTAACACGACCTCTTACCGTGGCTTGAGTTGTAGCTCTAGCTTGAACAGCTATACGGTTCCCTCCTAGTGTAGTCGTCTTGACCGGCATTGATCCAAGGATGAAGTGAACAGGTGTAGCACCTCCTCTCTTCGGGTAGTTATTGGCATTGTGTCCTGGCTCATTGCAGTTGAAATAGTGTACGACTGTTGACTACTGATTTCCTCCCTTAGCATTATTAGTCTGAATAGGTGTTTGAAAATTCTGGCCACTGGGGTGAGGTGCAGGAGATGGTGTCTTGAAAATAGCCTTGGGTTGAAATCTCACAAATTCTTGCAGTGCAACTCTTAATTTTGCTATCCTTGGCAGATCCCTGCTGTGGCATCACATGCTTGTGGTTGTCATCCAACTCTTTGCGCTTGTCCTGTAGGATAAGCGCCTTATTAACCAACTCTTGAAAATCAGGAAATTTATGGGTAATCAACCCAACCTATAGTCCAGAATTCAGTCCCTTCATGAAGCAAGACTACCTTGCCTTATCTGTCGCTACATCCTTAGGTGCATAGCGAGCTATCTATGTGAACCGATTTAGATATTTTGCCACAGACTGGCCTCCCTACTTGATAGCTCTAAATTCTTCCTTCTTTGAGTCCATGACATATTCAAGAACATGGTATTTGCGAAAAGCAGCAGAAAATTCATCCCAAGTGATCTCTTATGGGTTTTCCTATGATGCATAGTAATTCTCTCATCATTTAGCAGCTGTACCCTCAAGCTGATGAGAAGTATAAAGCACCTTCTCATTTCCCTCACATTGGGTGATATGCAACTTCCTCTCAATTGTCCTAAGCCAGTCATCAGTCTCAATTGGATTGGCATTCCTAAAAAAGGTTGATGGATAGGTCCTCATGAAATCCGACAGCTTTGAGTATGAATTATTTCTATTACTAGTAGCGTGGTTTGCATTGTTGGTCACTGATTGATTGGCGAAGTACTACATTTGCTGCATCATGGTCAACATAAGCTGTGTTTGCATAGCAAGATAGGATCCAAAATTGCTCATGTCCACTGATGGTGCTGCCTACGGAATTGGCAAGTCATTCAGACTCTCATTCTAGCGACTTCCATTGGCTCCGTTGTTTCTGAGTCTGAACCATCTGTTCATTACTCCAAGGTCTAGAGAAAAAGGGAAAAATAGCATAGACAAGTAATATAAAAACTTATTTAGGGGAAAGTTTTAAACTCAAACTCGAAATATATTAAACTTTATTAATACTTGGTATGGTTGCTCACAAGTGCCTAAGGGCAATGCAATGCATACTGCACACTCAAAAAGTCAAATAAAACTCTCATCAACCTAAGTAAGCATTACTAATCTACTAAAGGCAATACTGTAAACTTAGACTCACACAACTCATACATTTGAGTGATCTACTATTAAACTTAAGACTCCATCTAGTCACTAAGCCATCCTGAATGCGGGCCTTCAGGTGGGTACTATGGTGGGTGACATGGCATTGGGGCCTCCTGATTGTGTTCTCCTTGGCGTAGATCGTAACCTTGCAAATTGTTCCTCATAGCTTCCTATTGGCGACTGAGAAATCTTTGACAAGTCAATTCAGAGTCAACGGGGCCCCTAGCTCAGGGTTGAGCCGCAAAGTCTCCGACCAGGGGAACCGCCGACTTGGGCCCCAACGAGCTGACGCTCGATCGCAGGACGTTGCAGGGCGTCCCAGCTTTGACGAAGCAAAGTTCTGCTTATTCCACAGGGCTCCAAGCCACGACCTGCATAGCTGCAGGGCTTGGCAGAATAAGCTGGATGCATTTTATGATGGGCGTGGTGAAATGCTCACGCTTTCGAAGGAAGACGAACAACCCGATAGGGTTAATGCCGGGGCAGACCTCGAAGACCTCAACCTAGAGTTTTAGTAGGGTGACCACTGGATCGATGTCATCTTCGGTGGCTTGTCAACGTATCAGACCCGATGTGAGCTCAAGGCTGCTGTGCGCACCATTTATCAAGCTACCGCTGGGAGGCCCGTCGATCAGCCTTGCAAGTGGGTTGGGGCTACGATCACTTTTTCATGGGAAGACGCTCCCCAAGGTATGTCTAAGGACTTGAAAACCACCTTGGTTGTGACCCCGACCATCGTAACACCATGGTCAGGCGTGTCATGATCGACGGGGGCAGCTCCCTCAATCTACTCCAGGTAGGCGCGCTCGACCGGTTGTAGATCTCCCGGTCGAAGGTCAAGAATATAGCGGTTCTGTTTTTCAGGATCGTTCCTAGGAGTTCGACCACCCCTCTTGGGCAAGTGGTCTTGCCCGTTACCTTCGGCGACTTAGACAACTTCCGCATCGAGCTGATCACCTTTGAGGTGGTCGAAGGAGATCTCCTGTACAACACTATCCTCGGACGACCAGCGTTGATCAAGTTTATGGTGGCCAACTACTACGGCCACCGTTGCATGAAGCTCCCTGGTCCTAATGGTGTCATAACGGTGCGGGGCGATCTCAAGGCGACACATGGCCTCACTACAGAGAGGCCTTGGCCCTCGCGAGGGAAAAATTATGCTACCCCAATTTGAGGTTAAATTATTGGGCATCTCCGTCAATTTAGTTCACGAATTTAACTCCACGAATTTAGTCAATTAAAAAATAACCCACAGTTCTTGGAAAAACCCACGAATTTATTTAAATTAGGGTCGATAAAAACCCACAATTTATTTAAAAAGGCCAACAAAACCCACAATTTATTTAAATTAGGTGGGCCAACAAACCCACAATTTAAATAAATTAGGTGGGCCAATAAAAACCAATTTATTTAAATTAGGTAGATTGCTCTTCAATTTATTTAAATTAGTGGGTAAAACCCCAATTTATATAAATTAGGTGGGCCAATAAACCACAATTTAAGCTGTTAAATTAAGTGGGTATTATCAGGCCTGAATTTACAAACATTTGTAAAAAAAATATATCGACAGATTGCCTAAAAATGAATAACCCATGTATTCTTTGAATCAAACTTTTTAGTTTAAGTACTCTACATAAGAAAATAGGGCACAATTATCAATAAAACTAGTTGATTCCAGCATCTGAATATTAGTTTGGGCAGATTTTGGATATTTATGTCTCACCATAAACAAACACAATAATAAAAAGTCGACATAAGTAATTGCTTTGTTCAAAATTGACTCATTTTGATCTAATATCATCATTTGTAAGGTTTAGAAGCAATTTCACAATCGAGCTAACGAGCCAAGCCAAGTCGATCCGGCGTGATTTGAGTTCCATTAGAAATCGACTCATTTCAATTATAAACAAATTAATGTGTGTAATAGAAATCAATTTTGAACCGAGCCCATGATCCCATTAATTTCTGTTGTAACATAATTTAAAAAATGTTATAGTTAATATTATGAAAATATTTTTATGGTCAATCCAAATATTCATAAAGACAATTGATGGTCAAAGCTAAAATAGTTTTTTAAGGAAAAGGCTAACTACTGGTCTATTGATCATTTCACAAGCTTTACAAAATTGAAGCTTCTTCTATAGGCATATCTAATTATCTATCCTACAATTCCTAAAAGCAAAAGGAAAAAAAGGATAAAACGATGAAAATGCAATGCACGGCGGCCAGACTTCTACTTTGTCATACTCTCTTATAACACGATCCTGTGAATAGCACAAGGATCTCTAATCCTCGAGAACAGATTTGTTATTGAGAATATCCACACATCTCATAAAGTGGCACTAATTCCATCAAGCTGTCAATGAGAAAAAATCCGAGGGCTCCACTTAAAGGTTGAACAATAAACCCCACAAAAGCACGGCCAAGACCATGTGCAATCCCGATAACACCATCTTGTCGGGCACTCTCAAGCGGCTTTCTTAAAACACGAAACCCCAAAAGCCAAACCACGAGCAAATGCTTGATCCCTTGAACAAGTCCATCACCAGCGCCGGTGATTCTCCTTGACCAAACTGAATCATATTCAACTTGAAGTGTGCGGTGGGGTTAACATAAACAAGGATGGAATAAACCACAAACATGAAATTTCACTGCTTTGATCTCGGTTGAAGAAAGCGCCCATCGATGAGAGCTCGGCAAATCCTTTACTTAGTGATGACAAAGTGGATTTTGTCACTCCAAGAAAATCTCTGAAAAGATTAGATGAAGAGGATTGTGGATCAGATCCTTTTGATTCGATTCACGATAGCGAGGATGATGGAGCTCTTCGCATAAACCGACTTTTGTGCATGACCTTCATGAGATGCACCTAAAGCAAACATCAAGGGAAGAAATTACAGCTCATCGGTGAAAATATATCTCGTAGTTCACAACTCGAAACAAAACTTGTGCAAGGGTTTTGAATTGGAACATGAATACATTAGGTCAACCGACAAGATAAAATTCAGGCGGTAAAATAAACTTGTCCCTCTTAACTCTTAGTAAGCGAGTACCCTTCCATATTGGATTGAAGCGGCGAGATAGGGCAGGCTCCATATGCCAAGGACACCACGTGGCCTTTGAGTAAGCGCGATTTCGAGAGATATTTTTAGCCTTATCTCTGAAATATCAACAAGCCTATAAAATATAAAATGCTTTGTCAATTATGTCATGTGGTATTCCATCTAGCTTATGTAATTGAACATATCGATAGTAGAAATCAATGCTTTTGTAATGTTATCACAAGAATTTAACAAATACCCCACTAAATTGGAGTGGACCACATGAACACGAAATGTTAGTATATGTGCTAAATGGTACTTGTAGAACTATATTAAATTAAAATTACTAAAAGTGGAATGGACACATAGTACAATGGTGCTTATTTTCAACACATTAGGTAGCATGACCAAGAAATTATCAAATTCCAGAACACTTTCTAGTTTCTACTGAGAAACCAAAATAATTGGATTAAGAGAATTACAAAAGGAAAAAAAGCTGATTTTGTTGTCCAAATAATTGGTTCATGAACGTTCAATCTCCATGTTTGGTTAGTTACCTAGAATAAACACAGTGTTCTATTTTTAGTATTGTCGATACTGTATAGCCTTATTTGTCAAAATATGCACGATAACAAATATTACGGATATAGACATGCGGATAGACTTGAATACCATTTGAAGTAACATTGCTTACAGCAAAGTTAAGCTTTGAAAACAGGATGGTTTGAATCGGGCATACACTTTCGATTGCCAATGCAGCGAGCATTGTGAAGCGATGGCAATTGATTATCTAGTTGCAAATGGCCAATAATCAACTTAAACACGAAAAAAGTTGCATATCATCGGAAAGAGTCGGCATAAGCAACACTAGAATAAGAAAAAAAACATGTTATATGGCTAGTTTCATAGCTATGTCATTGGTAACCATTCAACCATTGTTCACGAGATGTTGGCTAGAAAAAATGAAGGAGCTGTGATTCGCCTAAATAAAGCGGTTAGTGCGGTCTAGTATGCGGCATGGGAAAGTGACAACAAACAAAAGAACATGCTAGATGCCAAACATTTTCTATGAATCAACACATGCACCTTTTAGCCAAACATTAAACATGAATTTTCTTTAGCTCAATATGGTGGCTATGCATCACGGACGTTTTGTCAAAAGAGCAACTTCAAGAACTAATATAACTTAGATGCATAAGATGGAGTGCAGAAACAAGTGAATTGAAGGGCATTACTCTTGCTCGAGAAGAAGGTGATTCTCAGTAACCACGTGTATATATGAACATAATTTTTTTGAGATGTATGAAACATAATTTTGATGGAACAGTATGTGAGTGGGTAGCTATACCTGCTAGTGGTCCCAGAATCATAACCAGTCATGTATGAGATGAAAACCTTCTGCAGATGTAAGTATAAAAGCTCTCTCGGCTTATGATCAATTAAAGAGACTCCAACAACTCCAAGTTCAACCTACATACTTACATAGGTCAGCCAGTTGATTATTTTTGCACATACAAGAGAGGACATATAAATAATTAAATATATTACATATTAAAGTCAAACTAATTTTTTCTTGTTGTTCATGATATGTGGGTTCAGTGTAGCTAATTCCATATAAGAGTTCAGGTGGTAAATCCTCAAATGGAGCAGTACAAAACTAATGTGCAATATGTTCTCTCTTTACTGAACTATTAAGCAACCTTCTTGACTTCTGTTATAATTAACACAAGAATTTCTAGAATTTACTCCAAGTGTAGTATAGTTAAATCATATATGACATGTCCAAATATAGGCCACCATTAAGTAAAAAAAGGATCCAAACTTCATGAAGGAATCTAGTATTCCAAACAAGGCATCAGACACCCATAAGAAACCGGGGAGAGTATTTTGTCTTTGGAAACATTAGAGGTCTCATTTTCATTGTCTTCTTAAGTGCATTAACCCGACAGATGGAAACGCAAAGAGAATAGAAATTATCATGTGAATTTAAGCATTGGATTTAGGGGACTACATGTATGACATATACTCAAATATGCAATTAGCAAGTTTAAAGGTACACGGCACATTAGATGAAACTCTCCATCCTCGAATTTAGAGCAAAATCACCGAAGCTTCAAGCTGGAGCATCACCAAACCAACCACTTGCATTATCTTGAAATACTCTTTGACCACGAAGCGATAGAGTTGCCATTATTTCTGAATGTGTTAAGGCTTTAGTTAAAAGCTATAATCACTTAGAAAATTTCTAGTAGTACACTTCAAAAAAGTGCAACATTTGCATATTCTAAGTAAAATCCGGAGTTGGACATCTGGCGCACAAGACCATTTTTTTACATCGAACAAGATATCGGTGTCCATAAAAATAATAAATACTTTGAAATGCTAACAACCGATATGTTTCTCAGGACATTGCAGATGGGTAGTGCCCGCGAGAATACTACATAGCAACCATATATTCATCCCTTGTCCCACACCTCATCTTGAAATCCAAATTTCAGGTCGGTTTTATATACAAAAATGGTACGTACTAGCTAACCTTGCATAAATGGCCTGAAGTAGCAAATAAAGACATGTATATCACCAAAATGTAACCCAGGATGTTTATATACAAGCACGTCTCCAAAAGCTGTCCATTGTCATTTGTTTAATAGAAGACAAAGTAAGTAAAAAAACAATAAAAGGGCCTCCTTTCAAACATCAACAATTCTCAAATAACTAATACCGCATATCTACGAGGAAAGGAACACACAAGATGAAGTATAAAACAATCTTGAACTCAAACATCTTTGGAAAGAAGAAGCTGGAGATGGCATCGGAGGAATAAACCTAACTTCTGCACAGTATAAATTAGTTAATGTGGTGATACGCAAATAGAACAACATATATAAAGAAACAGATCTGTAGCAACAAAATAGGTAGATGCTAGATACTTACTTTCCTCAGGAGTGTCTTCCTTAGCTACGTTCATATTTTCCTCACTCAATTTGACCAAAAATTCCACACTTGCGTCATCTCGGCGGATTAGCAGCAAAATACAAGACATGCCACATAACACTCAAAATACAAAATTCCATACTCATACTAAGTCACCGAAATGTACAAAATTTCGGCATGACCTCTCTAGTAAATAGGACATCCACTCAGCAGACAAAAAAATATTTGCAGTTATAATATATTTATCAATCTCACAAGTCATCACAACAAGTCATCACAACAAGTCATACACCACAACAAGTCGTACATCACAACAAAATTTCGGTCCATCACAATAAGTCGTTCACAAGGTATCCATCACAACAAGTCATAAAGTCCAACAGTCATACACCAATAATCGAGCTCACAATGGAATTCATGCCTCGGGGTTGTTGGAGTTGTGGGCGCTACCACCACCGCCGGCGTTGTTCAAGATGTCTTCTCACGATGTAAATGCGTTAATGCGTCTTTGGGCGTGACCGAAAACTGCAAGTTCAAGATTAATCTTTTAAGCATTCAAAGGTATTTTAGTGGAATGAACTCATCTTAGCCTGGTGTCGGGGAATGCACTACTAGTTAGTAAATAAAAAGGTAAAGGTAAAGGTAAATTAAGTAGGGCGGTCCACAACAAGGCTCTTGCTACATACAAAACAAGAGTCTCGCCGCTTTTGTTCTGCTTTGCTAATGGACTAAAGACTTTCCCAACCCATATAACCTTGTCTTTGACCGTGGCCTAGTGAAGACCCAAACCACAACAGGCTCATCAACCTCAAGCTCTTGGCGAATAGACAAATACTGTGGTGTCGTCGAGGTGTCATCTGAGGTGGCTGCAGGGGCCACGGGTTGAAGTACATAGGCATTCCTTGGCACAGCATAGGTGGTGGGTACATGTAGAAACGGGTTTGGAGGTGGGAGCCCTGTAAGGCATAGACAGTACATTATCGACATATAAATCATTAGTTCAAATTTTGAATAACGAATTGAACCGATCCGTCTTTACTGTGGTGCCTCTCCTCTGAAGGTGGTGCATCTGTGGAGTGAACATGTAGAAAGGGCGAGGAAATTTGGGAGCTCTGTGGATCATAGTTTGTGATATAAAGTATCTGAGAATAGAGTTTTTAAAAATAAAGAATGCATGTGACAATTTCATATAACTTTGAGGTGCATCTCCTAGGGGTGGTGCACGCATCCCGATGAGGTGATGCTTCTCCTTGTGGTGGTGGTGCAAATGTGCGGAGCGTGATTTTCTGAGCTAAGTAAATTAGAGAGTAATGAACTCAAGTATCTTTACAGGCCATAACGGGAGGGCTAAAGCCGCACGTTAGGTCCAAGAGATCCAAGAGATTGTGACGATTCTTTGCATATAGATTGTTTGTTAGATTTTAATCACAAATGTACATTTGGCGATTTGTTTAAAGTTGAGATTGTACTGCGGATACATTGTCATGTGATACGAGACCTCTTGCGCTGAGCGAGCCTCCTCTCGCTTGCAGCGAGCCTCCTCTCGCTTGAGCGAGCATCCTCCTGCGCTTGTGCTTCCGTGTGGTCCTCGGCAAGCGGCGATACTCCCATGCCAGCGAAGTCGAGCCTCGTGGATGACGATCGCGATCCACAACTCCATCCCCATGGCCCACCTACAAGCGATATATCTTTGAAATGTGACCATGCAACATTTTTGTTATTAAGTAAAGCGAAAACAATAAAAATCAGTTTTATTAACGAACCTCCCATGCTTTAGGCCCCCTCGGCGTGGTACAACGCTTCCACATCGGCGGCGGCCCTCCAATCAAACTCCGGCCCATGGCGTTGTGTCATTTCTTACGCATATAGCGTCGCAAAACAACATATTGGTGTTCCGGATGTAAATTTGCACAAACATATTGTGTCATTTATACTTACCATCCTCGCGATAGCTTTGGTAAATCGCACAAAGCATCCGGGTTACGTGGATCCTCGCCTTGGTGCCCCGGATGTAAACCGACAAAAGTGGGAGTACTCCCACTTTCGACCTCCTGATTGCAAAGTTAGAAACATAGTGACAAATTCACTAACAATTATAATACCGATACTTACCATGCGTTGCTCTAGGCCAATGTGTAAAATCTGCGCCGTACTTGTGCTTCCCCATTCTACTTCTTACATTCCCTCGATTTCTATTTGATTTTCTTGAAAATCACAAGCGCCCAAGACGGCACATCCACCTCCAAGCCTCCATGTCCTTCATTATCCAATCGTAGAGAGCTCTGGAGATACTCTTGTTCTGTCGGTGTATCCTCCTCGCCTCTGGTCTTCTCATATTCACCTTCTTCACCCTCTTGTAAAAATGGATGGCGGCTTGAATCCGTGCATTCTTTGAGCGAATCTCCGACAACCTTTTGTGCCGCCCTATTGAAGGCGCTTTTGGCCTTCTTCACGATATTATGTCGTCTTCGTTCTCAAGCGGAACCTCTCTGCATAGATTACACATTGTCAAATTGTATTTGCATTTAAAGCAATACTCAAATAGAGTAAATCGCATAAACTCACGAAGCCAGCCAGACTGCATACGACATGTTTGGTTGTCTTCGTTTCCTTCACGTTATTCTTCAGCGCCGGTGCTTCGGTTGTGGGCGCGAATCTATCCTGCTGACTCAACCATGCGGGGTAGTAGTAGCGACCAAGGGCTCCAACCGCGGCGTTAACCTTTGTAATGTGGCCTCGGTCAACCGGCTCTTTCCGGTGCCTACAACAAAATACAAGACAAAGATGCATGAAAACAATAAGTTGTCACTTAGCTCATGCTAAAAGAAAAGACATGAAAGATATAAGCATTACTGCTCGTGTAGCTCTATCAACCTCCTATCGGCGGGTTGCATCTCGAGATTAACCGAGACGCTTTTTACGAAACCTGAAATGCAAATCATTAGTTCATAGACATTACAATGTAAATATGGATATTAAATGCTAATCCAATACTACGCATATACCTGATGGTACCCGAAGAAGTCCCGCCCTCTAAGGTCGCCGCCAACTCCGCATCTGCTGCTGCCTCAGCCTCGGCGTCTGCCTCGCTCGTCCCACCGCCACCACCCCCAACGTCCTCCTCGTCGTCCGCCTCGCCCAAGTCCTCGTCCTCACATCCCACACCCCTCGTCACGAACCCCACCTACCCTCGTCACGAACCCCCACGCCCCTCGTCCTGCGTGTGCATTTGCTCCCCAATTTGTTCTCGTGCACTGCTCATCGAAGCACCTCTGGGCTACTCTCGCCATTTGTCTAATATATGTGGCCCAACAAACATGTTGTTGCCGCTACGTCGAGTCTGAGCATCGGAACCCCTGCTCCTCGACCTTACGGAGGACGACCGCTGAACTTGCCTTTAAGCTTGTCAACTTTGATGCTGAACATACTCATCTGTTCAAATTTGACAAGAGTTAGTACATGAGTCTACAAATAATTTTCAAGGAAATAGAACTCAAATATGACATTCTTCTCGGCATGGCATTGAAACAAATAAAGGAGAAATTAGTGCAAAGGTACAAATTGAAACAAATAAAGGAGAAATTACCATAAGCGAATAAACTAGTGGCACTCTTAAGAAAAAAAAGCTTCTTGTGGTAGTGACCAAAATTGCGCTTCCTCATGTACCATTAATTGTAATAGAACATCGATATCAAGCAGGTCATTCCACTTCCACTCATCAAGCACATCTTACAAAATATACATATCAAAAGTCGTCGGCGTCGAGAATGCATACTGCGACTCGCATTTCATTGAGGCGTGCTTGAAGGCGTGCAATCCTTCTTGACTTTTTACGGCGTATCCGTGAAGGGCCTGGTTCATCTGTTATTACGTCTGTGGCATCGGTGAGGTAATTGATCGAGTCTGCCCGTCGGAGACAAGGAAAGAATCCCCATAGCTTCTTCTTGATATACATCACCCACATCATCTTCTCGTTGCTTTGCGTACAAAACATCGAGGAGGATATACTTGAGGTTAACTTTAAATACAACCCACCAAGCCTTCAAGCTACGGTGAGGATAGCTCGGGTAGTACACTGCTCAACTTTGATGTGCAAGCACAATGTTATTGATGTGGCCCTGAAGCATGACGTGCTTCACCTCCACCATCCCAAAGTCATCGACCGTGTGCGTTGTGTGGATCGAACCAATGGCAATCAAAAACACAACCTTCAGTTCTTTGGCACCCCAAAGGTATACTCAATTATGTTTTGTACAACACCGTAGTAGTCTAATATATCACCGCTGGAATCGAGCAGCGTTGTGACTACTCCATTTGTTTGAAGTGGCGCAAGTGGACGGCTAGCTTCTAATTTATTTGTTCAAAGCGGAACCCGTTCACATCATAGCGACTATAGCTCCTTGTCGTCACATCACCATGTGAGAGTGTCGGACATCCTCGGGGCGGAGGCATCACGCATACACTATATAGCAATATGCATCTTTGTTAGTCTAATATTAAGTTACTACAACAATTCATTTTAAAAAATTGAATAAATAGTCAAATTACATCTTGTGGAACCATTGCCTGAAGCTTGGGCGCCTTTCAACCCATCACGGCGTAGGTTATCCAATTGCTTACTTGTGGGTTGTCGAGTTGACTTCAATTTTCTTTGTCAAACACTCTGCGTCATTTATTCCCGGGTTAAAAGGACACTACATTGAAATGTTGAAAACATAATTAGGAAAGTCACTTACTCAAAATATTTTTCAACTTCTACCATATTCTTGAACATGTAAAGCATGGCGAGTTCCTCCTCATACTCAACATGGTGTGCGATTATCGACCTTGAGTTGACCCTTGCATTGAAAAAGCTTAAGTTCGCTGCGGTTCTTCTTCCGACGCAGTCGGCAGGCTTCGTAGGGGCACTCACGTTGTGCTTATTTGCGAAATACTTTGTTGAGAAGTTTGTGATCTCTTTACTTGCATAAGCCTCTGCGATACACCCTCTACCCTTGCCTTGTTGCGCCTGTAGCTCTAAGCTTTTTCAACTCCCTTTCGACTATACATCCATCTGAGCTGCGGGACCTCCAACCATCGCTTCCCAAAGGCGGATGCACCCGCAGATGTTGCATCACATTCATAAAACCGGTGGGAAAGTTTTTCCATCTTGCATACAAACAAAGGATTCCCTTCTCTAACTTCGCATCAACGTCTTGAGATTTCCTTAGCGCATATCGCCTATAGAAATGGCGAGCTCGGCTAACATCCTCCACAACTCATTATCAAAATAGCCACGAAACATTACCGGAACAAGTCTTTCCATGATAATATGGTAATCATGACTCTTTAGCCCGTTTAGCTTACCGGTGCTGACATTCACAGCCCGTTTTATGTTAGATGCATAGCGATCAGGAAATTTTAGAGTTTTCATCCACCTCAAAATCTGTTTACGGTCTTCTGGCTTCACACAGTATGGAGCTCGTGGCCGGCTCTCATTTCCATTTAAACCAACTTTAACCTCGAGCCACGGCCTAGCACAATGATCACCCATGTCTTTCCTAGCACTCACGTTATCCTTTGTTTTGTCCGTTACATCAAACACCATGCTTATGATGCTTTCTGCCACATTGCGCTCTTGGTGCATCAAATCTATGTTATCTTGGCGAGAATCAAAGCTTTCGCGTAAAGCAGCTCCCAAAGAAAAGAAATATGAGTCGGTTGTGCTCCTTTCCATAGCGATGAAACCCACTTAGTAGATCGTTCAAGCCGACTATGCCATTCAGCTATCTCCTCTCTGTGAGTAAACCGGCGACCCTTTTTAACTTTCTTTCCTTTTGAAATGCTTTGGCATCGTTCTGAAAGGGTGCCTCGCGGAAGCCACCGTCTATGGCAATCGAAGAATGTGATCTTTTACTGCGTCGTGAGCCTTAATGCATCGAGTCGACCATACAAATTTGGACAACACAGCGACCATGAACACACGGTAGGCCCAAATGCCATATGCCAACAAATCATGGACCGACCACGGTATGTGGCTCGTAAGGTAAATTCTCTACCGACAACGCTGTCGTATGCCTTTTCCCTCGCCACAACTTTTTATTTCGTCAATTAAGGGCGCATGAACACATTGAGATCCTTCCTGGATGCTTAGGACACGGAATGACAAGAGCAAGGAATATGAACCCTCTTTCAAGCAAATCTCGGTGGAAGATTGTATGGCATGATGAAGACCGGCCAACAAGAGTAGGGGCTAGCGCTTGTCTTTGAAAGGTGTGAAACCGTCCGTGGACAAACCAAAACGGACACTCCTAGGTAAGCTTACAAATCAGGATCGAATCGGTCCAATGCGCCATGCCTCGCCATCGACGGATGCACCATCATATCGGGTCTCGGTCCTCACGTTTACCTTCTTTGTGCCACCGCATATGTTTATTTATTACTTTTGACATGTCTACCGTTTAAGCCTATCCGTGATCGGCATGTACCGAAAGTTGTTTAGTCGCGACCTTTGTAGTCAGCGATACCCTTCCTCATCTACCACCTCAACGAATCTACACATCATAATGCATACAATGAGTATCCTTGTCATGATCCTTCGAGCAAACATGCAATTATTCTCGCACACATCAATCTTACGGTAATTCATCCGAGGCCGCCATCAACTTTTTCGATTGGTACAAATCCTTTGGCATCTTGTGGTTAGGCGGAAGGACATCATTCATAAGTTCAAGCAAAGCATTGAAGCATTTGTTGAAAAGTTGAACCGACTTCATCGACATAAGCCGTGTAACCTCCTGCGGGGCGGTCACATTGGTCAAGTCATGCGACCGCATCCAGAGGCGTCAAGTAGCCTATAGAATTCCTTAACCTCCTCATTTGTGACCCCTCCCGAGTTAAATTCAATCCCCTGCCAAGATCATGCGACATCTCTTCCATCCGGTCGTCATCCTCCCCATGGTCCGACTCAATGGCACGCCTGCGGCCTCTCCATGATTGCCACACCAAATAGTTAGGCATGAACCCGTTTTTGCAAATGTGATCTTGCACTATATCCTTGCTATAGTAGCTGTTATTCTCGCAGGAGGTACACGGGCAATACACATATTCAGCTCCTCCGTGAATGCTTGCTTCAAGAAAGCATCCGTGATCTGCCCCATTCCTTGTGTGCCCCCATCACTCCTCCATCCGTCATACATAAGCCCTTCGATCGTCACCCATTCTCAAAGCTAAACAAATGAAGCGATGTCAGCGTCTGACCGTGGCTTAGGTGACAAAGACAACCCTATTAGGAAAGATGTGTTCTAAACCCACCCAGGATGGAGGCCGTTGCATGCGACATGGCGTCTTCTGAACCGAATGAAATTGGGAACATAACCCATTGTTCTCCAAGCGCACGCTGATCTTTGGTGCGTCGGAGAACAACAGGGTTATCGGCGAAATCACGTTCGGATCGCTCGCCGTCCACAGCCCCATGCAACAACCAACATTCTCGCTGTCCAAAATCTGTTGGACAATTTGAACCGCGCACCTCACAAGCAAATGTGAGATCGCCGTTCCCGAATAGGTGACGCCTAGGCTCTCTCTTGTTCGATGCAAACCCTAAACTCTAACGTTATATACAGCGGCGAGAGAATAAAATATATATACCATATGCAGCGAATAAATAGATTTGCTATGTCAATAGATTTGCAAAATAAACATATATGGAGGGAAAAAATATGTATGATATAGGCAACATGGAAGTTTAAAACAACTAGAAGCGAGATGTATACATTATCGGTCTAAAAAGTTAAGCGATTTGATTATATTGAACTACGGTTTAAATTCCTTCGAGATCGAGTTTTGTATATTATGATGATTCTTGGTTTGAACAAGTCTTCAAACCGGATGCCTTCTGTACTGCGGATGTTCTACCAAAGTGTCGTGCAACACGCTCCCTTTACTTTCTGAGTTTTGAGTTGATTGGGTAGGGTATCTGAGTTTATCATAGCATAGATTTGGGCGAGAATCAAGTGGATGTGGGCCATTGAAAACAAGATCGGATGGACTCGGACTTTCCTAATTCATTCTTTTGCCTAGGTAGAAGTTCGGGGAAGAAGACAAATGGCACTACATTAAGGGGTGAATAAATCTGAAAAAGAAATCCTAATTACAAAATTGGTGTGAGCATGCAATACTTGAATGCTTCCTAAATGACTTCTTCTGCGAATGAATGCTTTCCATTCTCTATTTTAATGAGGATCACTCAACCTTCTCTGAGCAAAGTGAATCTTAAAGCTAGACATTTACAAGCAAAAAGGAGTAAATTAAATGGGCAATCCATTCAATTCATAGTACTTTTTTAAGCCCTTTCAGATCTCTTGTTTCCTTTGAGTATGAGAAAAAGTTGTACCTTAGAGTGACTGCTCCTATTGATTCATAAGCGATCCACCATATCATTACTTCGGGGCGGTCCCTTTCAAGCTTTCTCTTAGTCACAAAATGAAAGGAGGCCTTCTATCTAATTCGAATATCTAATCCCTTAATAACGAGCTAACGATATAGATAGGGCTATAGGCTCTGTATAATAGATATCTTTCTATTTATACGGTAGATATAGAGACAATTACGTATTTGCTATCCATCCGCTCTACTTTCCTCGAGGTTGTTCTGATACATGTCGAAACTAGGCTAGTTTTAGTTCTCTTGGCAGCTAGAGATCGGTTTAAGTATTAAGCTAAGCGCTTTCACCAAGATTCAAAATTTGGAGAAGGGCGGACCTTTGTCGAGCCAAGCTATGACAAAATCGTTTTTTAGTGTAGTTTCGATTACTAAGTGGCGACTACTGTAGCATAGGGTTTCAAAGTGGAAAATAAAGTCTTGATGAAGAATACCTTACTATCGTGACAAGGAAGTAGGTTATTAAGTTAGAATATATATAATAAATGAACAGGAAAGTAGCGATCGATTCTTGATTCCATTGTGCAGCTATGGCTACTCTTCTTGCATATACCTTGAAGTCGAGGGCACTAGGCAGCAGACCTAAACTAAAAATTGGTGACCTTGCGCGGTATCATTTAGCTTGTAGGAACTCCTGTTTATATTGAACTATAGTTTAAATTGTTGAATACATGAAGAGAGGTGTTACTTTCATTTTGAGACTACAATGATGGGTAATTTCCTTGGATAAAATTAGAGATCACTTGTAAGGTTCGAAAATGCTATAAACGACGTTGAAATTGAGTCTTGATTGGTTAAATTGAAGATGACAAATAAGAAGGAACAAGCTATATCGGCATCGGCTATTTCATTGTGCCACTAATCGACATGACAACGGTATCAATGTAATCTGCTCTACACCATTTTCAAACGAATAAATCATTTTACTGCGAGAAATGGCGGCTCGTCGGAATCTGGGCGTCGGCGCAGAAGGCGGCGAGAGTCGGCGATGGGGCGGCTTTGAGGTATGGCGCTGGGAGGTCGGCGATGGGGCGGCGACTTGGGGGCTGGCGCTGGGAGGTCGGCGATAGGCGGCTGGCTTGGTGCCAACGGTGGTCGGCGAGGGGCGGCGTGGGGCGCAGCGACGGCGAAGGCGACGGCGAAGCGTGGTTCTGCGCTGCCGGGCGAAGGCGGTTTGATGGCGTCTTGCGTGGCGCGGTCTGGGCGGGCGGTGGCGGGAGCGGCCTGGGTGCGGTCTGTGGCGTGAAACGGCGAGGCGAGCTACGAGAGAGAGGGATCTTGGCGGTGTGAGAGGAAGCGAAGAGAAGAGAGGGAGACGCGTGGGCTAGGTCAAGACACCGTTAAATTCGTGGGGAAGGCGGCCGACGAATTTAACGGAAATTCGTGCGCTAGGTTGATAAACCATAAATTCGTGGGTTTGTTTTTGGCTCACGAATTTAATTAAATACGTGGGTTTTTTTAAAACTGACGAATTTAAATATATAAATTCGTGGGTTTTTCTTTGGCCCACGAATTTAAAAAAACCCACAAATTTTTCCCTGTTTCTTGTAGTGGTTGCCCATGGCGATCATTGACCTAAGCAGGGTGAAGGTGTGTCACTCAAAAGCGACTTCACCAGGTGTATTCACATCTCGGCCGAGCTAAGTTCCAAATAGGAACTCGAGCTCATCACCTTCCTCCGCGCCAACAAGTGCATATTTGCTTGGGAACCGACAAACATGCCAGGTGTCCCGAGAGAGGTGGTCGAGCACATTTTGCAAGTGTGGCCGGACTGTCGGCCCGTAAGCCAGAACCTGCATCGCTTCTGTCCTGAGAAGGTTGTTATAATCAAGGAGAACCTCGACAAACTATTGAAGGCTGGCTTCATTCGTGAGATCAATTACTCCGAGTGGTTGGCCAACCCGATCATCGTGCAGAAGAAAGGCGGGAAGTGGCGGATGTGTGTGGACCACACGGGATTGAATTCCGTGTGCCCAAAGGATAACTTCCCTCTTCCACGCATCGACTAGATCGTTGACTCCACTGCAAATGCCAAGATGTTAAGTTTCTTGGATACTTACTCTGGATATCACCAGATCAAGCTGGCGGTCGGCGACAAAAGCAAGACATCATTCATCACGCCATTCGGCACATACTGTTACACGACTATGTCGTTTGCTCTTCGCAATGCGGGCGTGACATTCCATCGCCTGATGACCAAGACGTTTGACCCTCAGATTGGCTGCAACCTTGAGGTCTACGTAGACGACATCATCGTCAAGAGCTCCTCTGAATACAATCACGTTCAAGACCTTGAAAAGACATTCGCCAACCTGAACAAACATAGGATTAAACTTAATCCTGAGAAATGTGTATTTGGCGCTGCTTCAGGAAAAGTGCTCAACTACATGATCGGGGGCTCGGGGGTTGGTCCAAACCCAGAGAAGATCGAGGCAATTGAGAAGATGGCTCCCCCAAATTCAGTAAGGCAGGTGCAATGCCTCACCGGCCGCATGGCCGCCCTCAGTCGGTTCATCTCGAGACTCGGCGAGCGTGGGTTGCCGTTCTTCAAGGCCTTGCATAAACAAGGAAATTTTGAGTGGATGCCCGAGGCACAACAATCCTTCGACGAGCTAGAGGTATACCTTTCAAGTCTACCTTTGCTCACGACTCCGCAGCCAGGTGAGAAATTGTTGCTCTACCTCGCGGCCTCCACCCAAGCTGTCAGCGTTGTCTTGGTGGTTGAGCAGGATTCACAGCAGCACCTGATCTACTACGTCAGCGAAGTTCTTCACGATCCGAAGGAGCGCTACCCTTAGGTCCAGAAGTTACTATACACCCTCCTCATGGCTTCGCACAAGCTCCGGCACTACTTCCAGCCATACTCTGTGGTCGTCCCGAGTAACTTCCCGCTCGGAGAGATCCTAAGGAATCCAGAGGCTGGTGGTCGCATCACCAAATGGGCCATGGAGCTGGCTGTGTTTGACGTCCAGTTTATGGCGCACACGGCCATCAAGTCGCAGGTGCTTGCCGATTTCGTGGTTGAGCAAACATCGCAACCGGTGCCCGAGATCGAGGTCGGGGAGGAGAAACCCTGGGTCATGTACTTTGATGGCTCGAGATCCTTCAAGTGCTCAGGGGCTGAAATCCTTATTCTCACCCCGCGAGGCGACAAACTGAGGTATGTGGTTTGTTTCGAATTTCTGGCAACCAATAATGCAGCGGAATACGGAGCTCTCTTGGTGGGACTTCGAGCTTGCAAGGCCTTTGGGTGTCTTGGGTTGATCATCAAGGGAGACTCCCAACTCATCATTAACCAATTTAACAAAGGTTATCAATGCTCGAAAGACTCGATGACCAAATACCTTGCCAAGGTGCGTAAGAAGGAGAAGTGGTTCCAAAACCTGGAAATCAAACATTTTCCTGGAAGGACAACTCGGCACCGATTTCCTCTCCAGCTCGGGTCATCCGATGATGAAATTTCCCGGATGTCATCACGGAGACCTTGGCGACGCTTTCAATTTCTAACCAAGAGGTCTCGATGCGCCCTCGTTGAAGGTATTCCCTCATGGGCTGAACCAATCCACAACTTTCTAGCATAGGGCAAACTTCCGTCCGACCCATTGAGAGGGCGAGGATCAAGCATCGGGCGAGTTCATACAAGCTTGTAGACGGTAAACTTTATCATCAGAGTGTCTCTGGAGTCCTAACAAAATGCGTCACCATAGAGGAGGGTAAGTGCCTGTTAAACGACTTCCACTATGGCCTCTATGGAGCGCATTCTTCTTTCAAGACGATGGTCGGTAAGGCCTTCTGTATGGGGTCTATTGGCCAACAGTGCTTCAGAATGCTCGTGACATCGTCCACGCTTGTCGAGCCTGCCAATTCCATGCTCGAAAGTCGCATCAACCTGCCTATGCATTCCAGACCATCCCCCTCGCTTGGCCCTTCTCGACGTGGGGGTTGGATATCCTCGGCCCTTTCCCTCAAGCGGTCGATGGGAAGAAGTTCTTCTTCATCGCCATTGACACCTTCACCAAGTGGATCGAGGCCGAACTCTTTTCGACCATTACAGCTCGTGCGGCTGTCAAGTTCTTCCGCTTGTTCGTGGTCACCAGGTTCCATGCAAAATTATTACTGACAATGGAACACAGTTTACCAGTGAACTGTTCCAGGAATATTATGAGGACATTGGCACCAAAGTATTTTATGCTTCGGTAAGCCATCCACAATGCAATGGAGCAATAGAACGCGCTAATGGACAGATCTTCAAGGCATCAAGAAGTGAGGATCAGATGAGCTCAAACGACACGGCAAGACACAGGTGGGCGAACTTCCCGTCTTATGGTTTATTCGTACCAGTCGGCCGAGCAATAGGGTCCACACCCTTTAGGCTTGTATTGATGCTCGAAGCCCCGCCTCCAGAGGTCTGTTGGGCTCTACTAGGGTCGACTTGGTTGACGAGTCGACTTCGAGCAAAACGGTCCCTTGACCTTACCTGGCGAGAAGAAGTAAGATATCGTGCCTTTACACGATCAGCGCATTACCTGCAAGCTCTTCGCAGACGTCTCGGTCGGTACGACCTAGGGAGCTCCTTGTTGGGGACCTAGCCCTAAGACGAATTCAGGGCTCGTCCAACACCAACAAGTTATCCCCACGGTGGGAGGGCCCCTATAGAGTTGTTTCAACAGATCACACGGGGGCTTACCAGCTAGCGATGCGATGGCAGAGAACTCTCGAGCTCGTGGAACATTGACCAACTTCGTAAATTCTATGTGTAACACCTTTGTCTCAAACTTTAATGAAGTTTATTATCCATTTGCTATGTTGGTCCTTGCGTTCTTTCTTTCTTTCATATCTCGTACTGGCCTTAAATCTGTGATTTTTTTGAATCCAACCTGCGTATAAGTGCTTTAGATCTAGACCCAAATGTTGCGAGCTTGAAATTCACCCTCAGGGGTAGAGCTACGTGTAAGCCGAATCTCTTCGCATCCCTGCTCCTCTTGTGCCAGGGTTCAAACCAAGTCCACATTTGGGACCGTCGAACAAGCACGAGTCGCGGTCGAGATGCAAGGATCTAATCTAAAAAAACGATCTTAATACTTTCGGAGCTAAGTCTCTTCCTCATATGCCTGTGTTGTGCTTAGTAGTTTCCCTGTGGACCTTTTCTCGACCAAGCAGGTTGTAGCTTTGCAGGATTCTAAACTTGCGCCCAAGGCCGGCGTTGCTCGACCTTGGTCACAACGGGGGCTGGACGAAGGTACACTACCTCATAAAAAGGCTAAGTACGCGACAAAAGAATTAAAAAGGGAAACAAACAGAGACGCAAGCTCATTTTGTCAAAATAACTTTGTTTCATTAATCTTTTACCTTACAAACTTCTATTTGCATCTTGTCAGGTCTAACCCTAACTACAGGTCGGCCATGTCGCGGCCATGTTTTTCTTGCTCAAGCTCGTGACCTTAGCCCTTAAGGTCGATAGCTCGCTTTAGTCGAAGGGCATCGTCATGAGTGGGCGGCGCGACCGCTAAATCTGGAGTTGGGCAGGCGCCTTCGCAGATCTTGGTCGCCGCCCGATTTCTCCTCGAGCTCATCGACTTTAGCCTCGAGCTCGTTGGAGGCCTCGATGGGATGGTTGCTTGGTCCACGGTGTCTTTTTCATCTCCTCCACCTTAGCTCGCTCGGCTTCAAGCATTTTGGCCGACCGTGCGTGCTCCCCTTCCACGGCCTTGAGCACATGGTCACGCTTGGTGTTTATAGCTGCTCGAGCTTGGGCACATGGGTGGCCTCGAGCATCTTTATTGTTTGGTGGAGGGCTACAAGCTTGGCGGAGTGGGCCGCTGTCTTACACACGGCCTCCTCCTGTTTGATCGGCGCCTCTTGTTGGAGCCGGTGCTTCTCTCGCTCCTCCACTAGGTCGAACAGGATCTTCATAGCATCGGAATGTGTGCGAAGACCTGCGGCCCTTGATCGGCGAGGTCATTGCATGAAAGTTCAAAGAGAACACTATCTAGTTAAAAAGTCTCGAGCGAAGATTCAACGAGGATCAAAAGAATGTTTTGTACCTTGTTAAGCTGGTTTTTGAAGATCTTGCGGTGAGGACAAGTGGACTGCTACTTGACGCCTCGGGCGCAATATTGCCCTCTATCGCGGCTGAGGTGTTTGGGCAAAGATCTCCTGGTGCCTTCGCCGGCGGCGACCTCATCTCAGGCTTCTTCCACCAAGGGGCTCGACTTGCCTCCGAGCTTGGCTCCTCCATCCAGATTGGCCCCAGCCTCTGTGGTCGGAGCATCTTTAGCTCCCTCTCTCACGGAGGCCTTGGCTCAGTCCTCGGCACGATCTTCCAAGCTAGCCCTAGCCAAACCGCGGTCGATGGTCGGGACAACTACGGGGTGAGGAGGCATCCCTCCTTCGGGTGCCATGAACTGGAGACCTTGGAGCCCGCGGTGGCTCCAGGTCGCCCATTGCAGAAGACCTGGGGCCCTGTGGTCGGGGCCCTTGGGTCGTCTAAGGACTCGAAGTCCTGGCGGCGACTGTAGCTTTTTGCTGCTGCAAGAACAAAGATATGTCAGAGAACAATGAGGCACGAGCAAGAACTTGTGGGCTCGACCATGGGAAAACTTACCGTTGCACGGTCACCCCATTCAACGTGTTGTTTCTTCGAACCCCCTGCCGTCTGCTCCGTCTGGGGGTGACATCTTGCTCGCCTTCTTACCCTTGTTTGCCCTGAGCAACGGCAGCATCCTTTTCACCGTCCGAAACAACTCTTCATTGTCCTGTGGGCGCATATCAAAGATCAAGGAAAGCCCTAAGCATTCATGAGCTAAGTCCTCACTCAAGGTGACTTACCTCGGTGCTCCGAGCACGTGCGTTCTTGACGGGTCATCGATCGTATAGTCGTCGCCGCCTTTCGAACATCTCGATCATCTGGCGCAATCCAAGATTCCTTTGGCGCTGCTTTGAAGGGCAAGGGCGTCAAAGAAACCCAAGAACAATCTCTAGCAAACTTGAGCGGGAAGGCTTACGGATGTTCGCCGTGTGTAAGGTCATCGTGCCCTTTGATCTCAGAGAAACAAGTGCGACCTCTTTCTTAGAGAAACACCCGACCCAGAAGAAATCATTGGCGATGCTGCCGTGAGGTCGTGTGTGGCGTGAATATGGATGGTGGTGATGGCCTCTTGGTCGATCTCGGTCGTCGCCTCGAGGGTTTGCCTCTTCTTGGCGATGGGGGTTCTGCAGTATGACGCCAACAAGACCACCCCTCTTGAGTAGAACCACCGCTTGGTCCACGGACTAAGGAGTCCCGAAACGCAGTTTGGGGTAAGGACTAAGGAGTCTGCCCATGACAGAGTAGAAGCATCCAACCACGGGGTCCTTCCCAGTGCGAAACAAGGAAAAGAAGCGGAAGAAAAGAGAGGAGGTGCGAAGGATCCCAAGGAACCCCTCGCACAAATGGGAGAAGATGGAAAGGAGGAGGATAGAATTTGGCACCAGATTGATAAGTTCTATCTCGCATTGGGTGAGAACTGACGCCATGAAGTCACTCTCCGGTGTCCGCAGGCCAAAGAGCATGTAATGCTCGGTGCTAACAAGCTTGTTATCTTGTGGCTGTGGCTTGGTCTCTTCGCTCGGCAGCCGCCACATCGCTGGGTCTAGCAACCCTAGGCTTTCAAGCTCCTTCATCCTCGTCATCGATAGAGAACACTTTTCGAGCTTGGCCATGGCAGTCGTTTGATGTTTGGTCGAAAGAAGAGAGGAGGCTCGAGCAGAAGGTTGGAAGACAAAAGGCCGAGGGAGGCAGGGAGTTTCTCATGGTCACAATTGGCTCGGGTGTTATAAGCTCTGTTAGTGTCATTTGGAAGTTAAGGCATCTCAAAAGCGTCTTGCTGTGGCGATTCGGCAGCGTAATTAAGGATTGGCGGTAGGATCGAGGCGTTACAAGCGGTTCCTTTGCTCGATCATGTCCATACCAAGATTTTGAAGTCAAGGGGTGCCAAGTGTAACTATCTTTGGAGCCCTTTCATTGGTCTCCACGATCTCGACCTTGAGCTCAGGCGTCGAGCCCGCCCCTTTGTCCATATCGTGAGGCTCGAGGTGCGTCCCAAGTGCACGACACGACCATGAGCCTCGGGGCTAGCGCCGGAGACTAAGAAATCTCGACAGTCTATGCATAGTCAGCAGGGGCCCCTAGCTCGGGGTTGAGCGGCAAAGTCTCCGACCACACACTGGGGCTGCGCAACTCCCACCACGACCTCGAGCTTGGGGGCAAGGATTCAACTCTCGCGACCTCGACCTTGAGGAGCAAGGATTCAACTCCGCTCGAGGAAGTTTATCCTGGATTCGGGACGTCGCTTACTCAACAGATTACCAAGCCCTTGAATGCGAGTTAAGTCGGACTCATAAAAACCTTATTATAAATAATTTCTTCTGTTGCATTAATTTCGATGTATTAAAGAGTTTAAAATTTATAAATTCCAGACTACAATTCAATATCCTTCAAAAGTTAAAACCGCATTATAATTAACCAGAATTTAAGCAACACCTGATCTTTACAATCAAAATCCTTCAAAATAAGGATCATTGAAAAATCAATACTATAAGTAGTCCAAACAATAGACCAAAATCCTATCGTAAATTAAATTCAAACTTAGGTTCTAGTATCACCACAAAGTCATTAACATAAGATTCCTGATTAAATAGCCAAGGATGACCATTTTACAGATAATACGCAAAGTTAAAATGTTTAATGCTATTAGTATCCATTCAAGTTAATAGATAGAAGGACATAAAAGCCTCCTCTTTGAGAAATACTACATTACGAATCAAAACCCATATCTTGAATAAAGGTTTAGAGTATATACAAAATGAGTAGAACAACTTAACATAACATCATAAAATAAAATGATTCAGCCAAGTTTTATTCGCAAAGACTTTAATGAGTAAATGACTTCAATAAAACAAGTATTAATCAAAAAGGTAGTTCCGATATTGAATAATCCCATCCAATCACTGCATCAAATTTCCAATCGTATATCAAAAATCTGACTGCTATTGAAAATGGTGCAGCAATAAAAAGACAATGAGATTATTAAGCTCAATAGTACAATTATCATTAATAACAAGTCAGAATCAAGAGTGCCTAGTAAACTATCATAAAAATATGATATAATTTACACTCACAATTATACCATTGCAAAGTCACCACAAGTACTACACAATCTGAAAAATCAAGAAGACTGAAGTCAAACAAATAATACATACAAGTGAATATCAATGTGATGTACCTGCGTTGTTCAAATGAATATAAGTCATAGAAATGAGAACATAAACAGTCATCAACATATTAGTCTATCCCACAGTGTATAGAATCTCTTCCTTTGTGCTCCAATTATCATAACAATTGTAGACAATACAACAACATCCGATACATACATACAAGATCTACATACATTGTGATTACTATAGCTACGATACAAAGATTTTCAGCATTGTATACACAATCCACAGTATCAACTGCTATGATAATCCATCAACAAAACTTTAGCTTCTAAAGGAAGTCATCTCCAAGTGGCATAAAGTCAGTATCACAAACGTAAATGGCATCACGACCTCGGCTCGGTTGGTTTATGCTTCTCTGCAAGACGTTTCCAATTCTGTTTTGCGGCCGAGCGACAAACAAGATCATTGAATTTTAAGATCATAGCAATTGGGATGCACACGTAATAAAGTAGCCTAGGTAATAGGCTCGCCTAAATTAAGTAGGGACAGTCAGTAGTAGGGCGTTGCTAGAGACTAATAATAAAACTTATTAATACCTTTTATGAACCATGCATCGGTAGCAACTCCAACCGGGCATCATAGCTGCAAAGATCAGGGTGTGGGCTCTCTAGTGTGAGTAATGAAAGTATTGTTTCGTATAATTAGAAGGGTATGAGAAATTTAGGCATAAAAGCTAGCATCTCGCAATGATTTAGTCAAGAAAGCTTTCTCGGTTGCTGAATGTGCTTTGGTGATTAGAAAGTATGAACGGATATAGTTTGGATATAGTCTAGATGAGATGTTAAGAAATCGAAGTTGACAATCTTACTAGTAACTTTAGTGCATCCTGGTGCGCTCCTAGTGGTGTCTGGCTCAAGTGAGTTCGTACCTGTATTCGTGAATTCTACCTCGACTAGCCCATCTAAACTATTTCTAAGATCACAGCGCTCCGTTGTCATCCAAGAGACAGTGTATTAATCAGTTGTACATCGAGTCCATTTTCTTGAGTCTCTCAAGGAACTTTCAAGTGACCTCGCGGTCCTCGCAATCAGCACCTCTCTCTCCCGTTGGTCCTTCGCATGATGACCCTGCTGATGCGCACGTCATCACCGTGCAACCTTTGGCATCCGTATGACTCTTAACATGTCGCATGAATTCGTTGACAAGCAAATGGCATAATCTTCTGATTGTCCCAAGATCTCCACTTTAGCCTGGTCTCCTCCATGGCCTCCAATCAAATTACGTGTATTCCAATCGGCAAACATTTGGTCCGACAAATTCACAACAATGTTTGATATCTCTCGCATTTCCTTAGCTTACCACATGTTTGGATTCCTTTACCGAAGCAAGTGGCTATCCACTTTCCTCGTCATAGTTTTATAAACCAGACAAATCATATCCAAGTCAGTTCCCAATCGTCTCTCTCTGTTCCTCTCTCCCTCCGTTCAATCACTTCTTACACTTGCAACTATATCTGAACTCAATCTACTCGACAACCTTTGGCCTATGACTCTTCTTCAAAATGTTCGCTCGCATGCCTAATTCCATTTCCCCTTGTATTCTAAACTTATTACTTTGAAACTGCACTAACCGTTACGACCATTTGCCCTGCTTGCCTTCGTTACTCTTCTTTCAGCACCATCAATTGTCAAAATTGCACAGTCAAATGTATCCCAATCAACACGACCGATGAATGTGCTCCTTCAAACCCCACATGAAATAAGTCACAGCATACAACTAGGATTTCCCAAAATAGCATGCTTCAATTCAGCAAGTTTATCTGAAGTTATGCATATTCCGTAATAAAGAAACTTGCCATCTATGCCATAATCTCCAAATAAATTGAATTTAAAAGAGTAGGCTTATGTGTTGATAAAGACTTAAGGGATGAAATTTTAGAAATCTCATCCAAAGCACTATTCAAGCTAATAGGCTCATTCATCATGATATAACACAAAACAAAGGGTGGTATATTTTAGCTATCACTTCCTTATGCATAATCAATATGCACCACATGGTCAAAATTATAAGCATGCAATTCAAAGCAAATGGTTCTACAAATGTGGCACAAGGTATTAACTCACTAGAATTAAGTGCAACAGAATATACTCACAAATTTGCTACATTTCTTGTCAGAAGATCGATCTTACTATGATCATTAGCGCCCTCCTTAGAAGAAGTAGTACCTCAAAACTTTCACATGATGCGTGTTTTAGCTTGTAGCTCTCCTTCGAAGTAACATGCATATCACATGGAACAACAACAATAGAAGTAACAAAAAGTAGATTGGATTATGTTAGTAGAATCATTCTCATGCAATAGGAGTAGCATTTATCTCTTTAATTGAGGAAGGCATGAATTGCAGAAATGATTTTCTTCTCTCGTGATTTTTCCTTCAAATTTCATATGAAAGATTAGCAAATATAACATAGAATTGTATTCTTCACAAGATATCATGATCTGAATATCAAAATCTGGTCCACAATAAAAGTTCTTTATCCAAATCATTTCAGTCTCTTCTAACCCAAAACGCAAAGATATATGTTGAAATTCTTGGTAGTACTCGTCCACTGTTTTATTACCTTGTTTTAGACGTTGCAATTCATTTCGTAATTAGCGTGCAACATATGAAGGAACAAATCTAGCTCTTATAATTTTCTTCAGTTTAATTCCTGTGCTAGAGATGTCCTGATTTTTACTGATATAATCATTCCACCAAAGAGCAGCGAAATCAATGAATCCACTAGTAACAACCCTAACCATATCATGCTCAGGAATTCTATGTTTATCAAATGATTGTTCCACAACTAATTTCTAAGTAAGATAACCTTCAGATCATATTTACCACTAAAATGGGCACAAAGGAACTTATTGTTGGTACGCAGTGCTATGCCATCGCATTTCCTATGGTGATGAAGCCGACGTGCTTCAGATCTTGGAGTGTGAACTACCTCTTCTCCTAGGATGTTGTTGGCCCAAGCACTACGACGCTGAGAACCCGCCATTGTTAGTGATAACAAGAATCAAATCTAAAGTTTAGATGTGGTGAAAAGTCACCAACTCTCAAGTTTTAACCAAAGTTCTTACTATGCAAGAGGGTGTTGTCTACCGCTATAAAAGGTCAAAAGTTCTCTCAAGCTTAGATAAAGTGATTGCCAAGGATCAAACAAACCTACAACCGTGATAATATGTGGAGCTATGTAGGTCAGACTTATTTCCTATGTAATCTAATAATTCTAGTTATTGTAATGATAAGTAATGACCTAAACTAGAATTCACATGTCCTAGTTGCCGATCACAAGGATATAAGTGAATTTCAAGACAACACACATACAAAGATATTGGTACTTATGCAATCAAGGAATGAACTATAAAATATAAGTGAGGCACCAAAAGCTCTATTGCACAAGTCGTAGAGAAATGCTCGCTTATTGCTTCAAGAACATAAAGAGGGCATAAGATTGCTTAATAATTAATACAATTGCACAATCTGAGAATAACGAATACAAATTGGGGTTTTGCTCAATGTAGTGCGATTATTATTATTTTCTTTTTTCTTCTTCTTTTTTGGCCTTTGGCTCTTTCTTTCTTTCTTTCTTTCTGTGGAGTGACTTTCGCCAACACTAGTATGAACAAAGTTTTAGAATCCTTAACTTGATGCCACATATGATAATTTAGGATTATGCAATGTATCAAATAGAGCAAGCCCTAACCAATATCAAATAGCTAGTCTCAATTGGGATCAAAGTATTCACAAAGGATGAATTGGTTCCCAAAGGTATGTGTGCTGATATTTTTAGGGTTTACGTTTGTAGGTGCTATCGACTCACAAAGCTAGAACACCAATTGAAGTAAGAAACCCAAATTTGGTCAAAACTGCAAAGAAAGTTGTCGCCACAATTAAAGTTTAAAAATCACTAAATCTAGTTTGCTCATAATGGAATAAATTGAAGGTAATATTCTATTCTTTAAAACAAATTTATTTAACATAGAATTTGGAGCTCGATTCGGAAGTTATAGCCAAAACACCGAGGTGCATAGATTTGACCTAAATTTAGCCGATCTAACCAAATCTGAATCAATCAAATTCGTTTGTAGGAGTCCAAATGACAAAGGACACCCAAAAACATTTTTGTAGAGGACTATTTCAGATCTAGGAAAGTATAAAAATTCTCAATCGAGTTCGACATGAGAATTATGATCAAAATATCGAACTAACTGATTGATGTACAACTTGCTTCACAAATTTTGTCGCCTAGATTAAACTAACTTGGATATGGAATTAGAGTCCGTGCTCAACTAGGTTTTTGTAGAGCTCATTCCTAGGTTTCGTGAAAGTGCAAGAGCACTTGAACCGAGCTCGATGTGAAAGTTATAGAGAAAATAACGACCGACAGATTGAAATAAAGCTACGCAAAGGAAGAACGATCCACAACTATACACAAGGACTCTAATGGATTAAAAACTAACGAAACTCACTAAAATAATAGATTGAATCTAAAGGTTTAATTTTTATGGAGTAGTTTTAGTTTACAACAGAAAACATAAACTAATCTAAGGTACTAAATCTCTCACCAAGCAACCTGATGCTCTAATACCACTTGATGTAAAGTTGGTGTCCCAATCTTTTGATGAGGATGATAACTATTAATTTGGTGGAAATTACTTTGACGATCTGACTACAACGTACAACGATGATGCACCTTAGCAATCGATAAACCAAGTCTGGAGAGTTATTGATCTTGTTGTGGGCACAATCAACCTAAACACGAGGTTCACTTCCTGCAAGCAACCGAAGAACAAGCAAAAACGATAGTAAATGTAATATGAAATTGCAAATAAGAATTGAGGTTTATGAAAATATATATCAAAGGTAAGGTGGGGTTTTGAAAATAAGTCTCAATAGGCAGTCGTTTGACACGTCTAGTGGATAATGTAGTTTGGTCCTAGGCTAAAACTATGCTAAACAAAAATCTAAGTGACTAAAGTAGTGGCTATTGAGTATATGAGGGGGAGGGATGTGAGAGGGTCATCCTAGGGTTGTGTGCAGCCAGGGGGTGTACACAACTTGCGTTTGGGCCCCCATATGCTTACAAAGCTTGAAATAGCCTAAAATAGTATTATAGTACATTATTTTGATGATTTCGACTAATCCATGTTGAATCTAGGGCTAGGAATAGACCCATTAGAAAGGATTCGTTGTAAACTTTTAATCAAGTGCAAGAACTCCCCAATTGGACACCGTACGCAAAAGTTATGCACGTTCTACTTCAGACTGGTATCCTGAGGCTCAATTGGATTCCAAAACGTGATGGATTTTATTTCTATTCATGGCCTATGGATGACATGTTGGAGTTGATCCAACCAAGTGTGATCAGATTCGTAGTAGTGACGCCTTCATAAAAAATCCATACCGATTTCCTCCCACTTCTATTTAGGTACCTTTAATGGTTATAACAAGCCCATCGCCTCCGATGCATTGCCTTCACTCTCTCGCATATATCACACAAAGCAACATGCTCAACAACTTCACATGTCAAACTACACACCAAAATCTTACCTTTAGATCCTGATAGATCTTTGCACTTCCTAAGTGAATAGAGTACTTCGAGTCATGAGCTTCCTCAAGAATCAACTATTTTAATTTATTTTTGTTTGGCACACAAATTTGACCTTTCATCCATAAGGTTCCTTATGCATCCAAGTTGAAATCCTTAGCTTTACCCTCATCCATCTTGGTCTTAATCCTCTTAACTTTTGCATCATCTTTTCGCCCTTCTCTAATTTGATCCTCCAAGGTTGACTTCAACTCTAGGGTAGCTTGGAACCCTTTGGCACCACTTCCAATCTTAGCTTCAAATTCCTTAAATAATTCAGGTTGATCTTCCTAAGCTAACAGCTAACATCAGAATCTTTTTCAAATTTTAGAGCATCACTACTACATTAGCTTTTCCAAGATGATAGTGAATTCTGTGTTATAATCCTTGATCAACTCTAACCATCTTCTTTACCTCATATTCAGGTCCGACCGAGTGAAGATATACTTTAGACTCTTATGATTTGTGTATATTTCATAGTAATTTCTAATAAGATAGTGATGACATATCTTTAAGGCATCCACTATCGCAGCTTAATTCCAAATCATGCGCCGGGTATTCTCGCTATGTGGCCTTAGTCGCCTTGAAGCATATGCGATAACCATGCTATTCTACATTAGCACACACCAAGTCTTTGACGCCAAGCATCACAATAAATATCAAACTGTTATGAATATCCGACAATACTAATACCGCATCGATGTTAACCTTTTCTTCAATTCATGGAAACTCTTCTCACAACTGCATCCACGCATGTTCTCCTTTGACAATTGCGAAGAGGTCTAGCAATCATTGAGAATCCTTCTATAAAGTTTACGTAATATCCCGCCATTCCAAGGAAACCACAACTGGAAGTTATTGATTTTGGTTATTCCCAATGCAATATGGCTCTACTTTACTTGGAGCGACAACAACTCATTTAGCGTACATCACATAACCAAGAAATTCCACCTTCTTCCGTAAGTCACACTTCATCGAACTTGGCGCATAATTACTACGCTTGAAGCTTTTCCAAAACAAGTCTTAGATGTTCAACATGATCTTCCTCCGCCTAGTAGTAAACAAGAATGTCATCAACAAATACGACAACAAACTTATCTAAATATTCCATGAAAACCTTATTTATCATATTCATAAACATGCATGTGCATTGGTCAATCCAAATGACATAACTTTGAACTCATAATGACCATATCCGTTGAAAATGCTATCTTCAGATATCTTCCGCATGAATCTTTAGTTGATGATATCCCGATGGAAGATCTATCTTGGAAAATATTCTAGCTCCTCTCAACCGATCAAACAAATCATCGATTCCGGTAGTGGATACTTGTTCTTTATTGTTACTTCATTAAGAGCTCAATAATCAATGCACATTCTCATGCCTCCATCCTTCTTCCGAACAAATAGAACCAGTGCTCCCCATGGCAATAAACTAGGCTTTACAAAACATTTTTCTAGCAACTCCTCAATCTTTTTTTCTTCACTTCTACCAATTCATCCAGAGGCATCCGATATGGTCTCTTGGCTATTCAATGTAATAGGCAACAATTCAATTATAAACTCAATATCTCGATCAAGTGACATTCTAGGTAACCATCATCCACCATTGTGAATCAACAATCACTTGATTTCCACTCTTCTCGCTCTCGTGCTTTCAATTGATACTACTTTTTACCACAATTCCAATACAGCCTTTTGTTTGGACAATCAATCCATTCCATGGATAACATCTAGTGTTTGGGTATCCATGATAATAAGGTTTGTTAGAACTCATTCCACTCATGAATATCTTAAATCCCATGCATCCTAGGTTAGATTGAAGTTCGATCCAAGGGATTGGAACAAAAGCATGCACTTAAGGTTCATAACATCTAACCCATACCCAATAGCAAAATCTTGAGAAATAAAGGAATGCAAAGCTCTATAATAAAATAAAACTATAGTAGGTAACCGAGTTAACTAGAACTTACCCAAAGACAATGTCTCGATGCTTTGGGCCTCATTAGTCGTGATATGATTAACACGACCTCTTACCGTGGCTTGAGTTGTAGCTCTAGCTTGAACAAATATACGGTTCCTCTCCTAGTGTAGTCGCCTTTGACCGGCATTGATCCAAGGATGAAGTGAACAGTGTAGCACCTCTCTCTTCTAGTAGTTATTGGCATTGTGTCCTGCTCATTGCGCTTGAAATAGTGTACGATCGCTGACTCATCGATTTCTCCTTAGCATTATTAGTCCTGAATAGGTGTTTGAAAATTCTCGCCATCGGGTGAGGTGCGTGAGATGGTGTCTTGAAAATAGCCTTGGGTTGAAATCTCACAAATTCTTGCAAAGGCAACTCTTAATTTTGCTATCCTTGGCGTATCCTCGTCAGGCATCACATGCTTGTGGTTGTCATCCAACTCTTTGCGCTTTGTCCCAGAGGATAAGCGCCTTTATTAACCAACTCTTGAAAATCAGAAATTTATGGGTAATCAACCCAACCTATAGTCCGCATTCTCCCTTCATGAAGCAAGACTACCTTTGCCTTATCTGTCGCTACATCCTTAGGTGCATAGCGTAGCTATCTATGTGAACCGATTAGATATTTTGCCACAGATCGCCTCCCTACTTGATAGCTCTAAATTCTTCCTTCTTGAGTCCATGACATATTCAAGAACATGGTATTTATGTAAAAGCAGCAGTAAAATTCATCCCAAGTGATCTCTTATGGGTTTTCCTATGATGCATAGTAATTCTCTCATCATTTAGCAACAGATTTCAAGCCGATGAGAAGTATAAAGCACCTTCTCATTTCCCTCACATTGGGTGATATGCAACTTCCTCTCAATTGTCCTAAGCCACCATCGCCTCAATTGATTGGCATTCCTAAAAAGGTTGATGGATAGGTCCTCATGAACCGACATACCTTTGAGTATGAATGATTTCTACACTAGAGCGTGGTTTGCATTGTTGGTCAACGATTGATTGGCTAAGTACTACATTTGTTGCATCATGGTCAAGATAAGTCGTGTTTGCATAGCAAGATAGGATCCAAAATTGCTCATGTCCATCGATGGTGCCGCCACGGAATTGGCAAGTCATTCCGACTCTCATTCTAGCGACTTCCATTGGCTCATGAGTTTCATGAGTCCGAACCATCTGCTCATTACTCCAAGGTCTAGAGAGAAAAGGGAAAATAGCATAGACAAGTAATATAAAAACTTATTTAGGGAAAGTTTTAAACTCAAACTCGAAATATATTAAACTTTATTAATACTTGGTATGGTTGCTCACAAGTGCCTAAGGGCAATGCAATGCATACTGCACACTCAAAAAGTCAAATAAAACTCTCATCAACCTAAGTAAGCATTACTAATCTACTAAAGGCACATCAGAACTTAGACTCACACAACTCATACATTTGAGTGATCTACTATTAAACTTAAGACTCCATCTAGTCACTAAGCCATCCTGAATGCGGGCCTTCAGGTGGATACTATGGTGGGTGACATGGCATTGGGGCCTCCTGATTGTGTTCTCCTTGGCGTAGATCGTAACCTTGCAAATTGTTCCTCATAGCTTCCTATTGGCGATCGAGAAATCTTGACAAGTCAATTCAGAGTCAACGGGCCCCTAGCTCGTGGTTGAGCCGAAAGTCTCCACTGTGGAACCGCCGATTTAGTCTCCTAACGAATGACGCCGATCGCAGGACGTTGAGGGCGCCCCAATTTTGACGGCAAAGTTCGCTTATTCCATTGTGGCTCAGGTTACGACCGCATAGTCAGCAGGCTTGGCGTATAAGTCGATGCATTTTATGATGGGCGGGTGAAATGCTCACGCCAAGGAAGACGAACAACCCGATAGGGTTAATGCCGCAAGGCACTCAAGACCTCAACCTAGAGTTTTAGTAGGGTGACCATCGATCGATGTCATCTTCTGTGGCTTGTCAACGACGTAATTCGATGTGAGCTCAAGGTCATTGGCGCACCATTTATCAAGCTACTACCGGGAGGCCCGCCGATCACCTCTTGCAAGTGGGTTGGGGCTACGATCACTTTTTCATGGGAAGACGCCCCAAGGTATGTCTAAGGACTTAAAACCACCTTGTTGTGACCCCACCATCGTAACACCATGGTCAGCGGTCATGATCGACGGGCAGCCCCTCAATCTACCTGTAGGCGCCGACCGGTTGTAGATCTCCTTGCCAAGGTCAAGAATATAGCGGTTCCGTTTTTCAGATCGCTCCTAGGAGTTCGACCACCCTCTTGGGCAAGTGGTCTTGCCTGCTACCTTCTGGGCGACTTAGACAACTTCCGTGATCGAAATGATCACCTTGAGGTGGTCAAGGAGATCTCCTGCACAACACTATCCCTGACGACCACCGCTGATCAAGTTTATGGTGGCTAACCACTACGGCCACCGCTGCATGAAGCCCCGGTCCTAATGGTGTCATAACTGGTCATAGGGCGATCTCAAGGCTCCGACACATGGTCACTGCGAGACCTGTGCCTTGGCCCTCACGCAAGATGCTACCCCAAATGAGGTCACCAATAAAAAACCCATTTATTTATTTAAATTGTGGGTCAAAAACTCATTTAATTTATTTAAATTGTGGGTCAAAAAGCTCCATTTATTTATATAAATTGGGCCAATAAAACCCATTTATTTAATCATAAATTGTGGGTATTTATGGGCCCACGAATTTACAAACATTTGTAAAAAAAAAATATCGACAGATTGCCTAAAAATGAATAACCCATGTATTCTTTGAATCAAACTTTTTAGTTTAAGTACTCTACATAAGAAAATAGGGCACAATTATCAATAAAACTAGTTGATTCCAAAGATCCAATATTAGTTTGGGCAGATTTTGGATATTTATGTCTCACCATAAACAAACACAATAATAAAAAGTCGACATAAGTAATTGCTTTGTTCAAATTGACTCATTTTGATCTAATATCATCATTTGTAAGGTTTAGAAGCAATTTCACAATCGAGCTAACGAGCCAAGCCAAGTCGATCCCGAGCGTGATTTGAGTTCCATTCGAAATCGACTCATTTCAATTATAAACAAATTAATGTGTGTAATAGAAATCAATTTTGAACCGAGCCCATGATCCCATTAATTTCTGTTGTAACATAATTTAAAAAATGTTATAGTTAATATTATGAAAATATTTTTATGGTCAATCCAAATATTCATAAAGACAATTGATGGTCAAAGCTAAAATAGTTTTTTAAGGAAAAGGCTAACTACGCCTATTGATCATTTCACAAGCTTTACAAAATTGAAGCTTCTTCTATAGGCATATCTAATTATCTATCCTACAATTCCCTAAAAGCAAAAGGAAAAAAGGATAAGAACGATGAAAATGCAATGCACCGCCGCCAGCCTTCTACTTTGTCATACTCTCTTATAACACGATCCTCGTGAATAGCACAAGGATCTCTAATCCTCCGAGGAACAGATTTGTTATTCGTAATATCCACACATCTCATAAAGCCGCACTAATTCCATCAACTGCCAATGAGAAAAATCCAGGCTCCACTTAAAGGTTGAACAATAAACCCCACAAAAGCACGGCCAAGACCATGTGCAATGCCGATAACACCATACTGCTTAGCACTCTCAATCGGCTTTTTAAACACCGTAAACCCCAAAAGCCAAACCTCGAGCAAATGCTTTACCCTTGAACAAGTCCATCACCAACGCCAATGATTCTCCTTGACCAAACCTCGAATCATATTCAACTTGAAGTGTCCGGGGTTAATATAAACAAGGATGGAATAAACCACAAACACGAAATTTCACCGCTTGGATCTCGCTTGAAGAAACCGCCCATCAAGAGAGAGCTCAAGAACTTTACTTAGTGATGACAAAGTGGATTTTGTCACCCAAGAAAATCTACGTAAAAGATTAGATGAAGAGGATTGTGGATCGATCCCTTTGATTCGATTCACGATAGCAGGATGATGGAGCTCTTCCGCATAAACCGACTTTTGTGCATGACCTTCCGCAGATGCACCTAAAGCAAACATCAAGGGAAGAAATTACAGCTCATCGATCGAAAATATATCTCGTAGTTCACAACTCAGAAACAAAACTTGTGCAAGGGTTTTGAATTGGAACATGAATACATTAGGTCAACTTCTGACAAGATAAAATTCAGGCAGGTAAAAATAAACTTGTCCCCTCTTAACTCTTAGTAAGCAGAGTACCCTTCCATATTGGATTGCCGACAGCAGATAGGACAGGGCTCCATATGCCAAGGACACCACGTGGCCTTTGAGTAGGCGCAGTTTCCAGAGATATTTTCAGCCTTATCTCTGAAATATCAACAAGCCTCAGAAAATATAAAATGCTTTGTCAATTATGTCATGTGGTATTCCATCTAGCTTATGTAATTCAACATATCAAGAGTAGAAATCAATGCTTTTGTAATGTTATCACAAGAATTTAACAAATACCCCACTAAATTGGAGGACCACATGAACACTAAATGTTAGTATATGTGCTAGCCGGTACTTGTAGAACTATATTAAATTAAAATTACTAAAAGTGGAATGGACACATAGTACAATGGTGCTTATTTTCAACACATTAGGTAGCATGACCAAGAAATTATCAAATTCCGTAACACTTTCTAGTTTCTACCGAGAAACCAAAATAATTGGATTAAGAGAATTACAAAAGGAAAAAAGCTGATTTTGTTGTCCAAATAATTGGTTCATGAACGCTCAATCTCCATGTTTGGTTAGTTACCTAGAATAAACACGTTGTTCTATTTTTAGTATTGTCGATATCAGATAGCCTTATTTGTCAAAATATGCACAAGAACAAATATTACCCTGATATAGACATGCGGATAGACTTGAATACCATTTGAAGTAACATTGCTTACAAGAAAGTTCGCTTGAAAACAGGATGGTTTGAATCAGCATACACTCGCTGCCAATGCAACAGCATTGTAGACAAAGTGGCAATTGATTATCTAGTTGCAAATGGCCAATAATCAACTTAAACCTGAAAAAGTTGCATATCATCGTAAAGAGTCAAGATAAGCAACACTAGAATAAGAAAAAACATGTTATATGGCTAGTTTCATAGCTATGTCATTGGTAACCATTCAACCATTGTTCATGATGTTGGCTAGAAAAATGAAGGAGCTGTGATTCGCCTAAATAAAGCAGCTTGGTCCGGTCTAGTACGCATGGGAAAGTGACAACAAACAAAAGAACATGCTAGATGCCAAACATTTTCTATGAATCAACACATGCACCTTTTAGCCAAACATTAAACATGAATTTTCTTTAGCTCAATATGGTGAAACTGCTCGTCACGACGCTTTTGTCAAAAGAGCAACTTCAAGAACTAATATAACTTAGATGCATAAGATGGAGTGCGTAAACAAGTGAATTGAAGGGCATTACTCTTGCTCGTAAGAAGGTGATTCTCAAGAACCACGTATATATGAACATAATTTTTTGAGATGTATGAAACATAATTTTGATGGAACAAGATGTGAGTGGGCAGCTATACCGCTAGTGGTCCCGTAATCATAACCACCATGTATGAGATGAAAACCTTCGCAGATGTAAGTATAAAAGCTCTCTGCTTATGATCAATTAAAGAGACTCCAACAACTCCAAGTTCAACCTACATACTTACATAGGTCACCATTGATTATTTTTGCACATACAAGAGAGGACATATAAATAATTAAATATATTACATATTAAAGTCAAACTAATTTTTTCTTGTTGTTCATGATATGTGGGTTCAAGTAGCTAATTCCATATAAGAGTTCGTGGTAAATCCTCAAATGGAGCAAGACAAAACTAATGTGCAATATGTTCTCTTTATCGAACTATTAAGCAACCTTCTTGACTTGTTATAATTAACACAAGAATTTCTAGAATTTACTCCAAGTGTAGTATAGTTAAATCATATATGACATGTCCAAATATAGGCCACCATTAAGTAAAAAAAAAGGATCCAAACTTCATGAAGGAATCTAGTATTCCAAACAAGGCATGCAAAGACCCATAAGAAACCAGGGGAGAGTATTTTGTAATCGAAACATTAGAGGTCTCATTTTCATTGTCTTCTTATGCATTAACTTCGACAGATGGAACCCGCAAAGAGAATAGAAATTATCATGTGAATTTAAGCATTGGATTTAGGGACTACATGTATGACATATACTCAAATATGCAATTAGCAAGTTTAAAGGTACCGCACATTAGATGAAACTCTCCATCCTCGAATTTAGAGCAAAATCACCGTAAGCTTCAACTCGAGCATCACCAAACCAACCACTTGCATTATGCGTAAATACTCTTTGACCACTTAAACGATAGAGTTGCCATTATTTCTAATGTGTTAAGGCTTTTAAAAAGCTATAATCACTTAGAAAATTTCTAGTAGTACACTTCAAAAGAGTGCAACATTTGCATATTCTAAGTAAAATCCTGAGTTGACATCCGAAAGACAAGACCTTTTTTTTACATCGAGCAAGATATCGTTGTCCATAAAAATAATAAATACTTTGAAATGCTAACAACCGATATGTTTCTCAGACATTGCGATGGGTAGTGCCCGCCCGAGAATACTACATAGCAACCATATATTCATCCCTTGTCCCACACCTCATCTTGAAATCCAAATTTCGTGTCGGTTTTATATACAAAATGGTACGCATTTAGCTAACCTTGCATAAATGGCCTGAAGTAGCAAATAAAGACATGTATATCACCAAAATGTAACCCAGGATGTTTATATACAAGCACGTCTCCAGAAAGCTGTCCATTGTCGCTGTTTAATAGAAGACAAAGTAAGTAAAAAACAATAAAAGGGCCTCCTTTCAAACATCAACAATTCTCAAATAACTAATACCTGCATATACCGAGGAAAGGAACACACAAGATGTAATATAAAACAATCTTGAACTCAAACATCTTTGGAAAGAAGAACCGAGATGGCATCGAGGAATAAACCTAACTTCCCCGCACAACATAAATTAGTTAATGTGGTATTCTCGCAAATAGAACAACATATATAAAGAAATGATCCAGAGCAACAAAATAGGTAGATGCTAGATACTTACTTTCCTCCTGAGTGTCTTCCTTAGCTACGCTCATATTTTCCTCACTCAATTTGACCAAAATTCCACACTTGCGCTATCTCAAATGGATTGGCAACCAAAATACAAGACATGCCACATAACACTCAAAATACAAAATTCCATACTCATACTAAGTCACCGAATGTACAAAATTTTCGCATGACTCTCTAGTAAATAGGACATCCACTCAGCAGACAAAAAAAATATTTGCGCTATAATATATTTATCAATCTCACAAGTCATCACAACAAGTCATCACAACAAGTCATACACCACAACAAGTCGTGACATCACAACAAAATTTCGTCCATCACAATAAGTCGCTCACAAGGTATCCATCACAACAAGTCATAAAGTCCAACAACATACACCAATAATCGAGCTCACAATGGAATTCATGCCTCGGGTTGTTGGAGTTAGGGCGCTACCACCACCGCCGGCGTTGTTCAAGATGTCTTCTACGATGTCGTCGTTAGTACGTGCTGGAGGGCGTGACCCAGAAACCTGCAAGTTCAAGATTAATCTTTTAAGCATTCAAAGGTATTTTAGTGGAATGAACTCATCTTAGCCTCGGTGTCGGGAATGCACTACTAGTTAGTAAATAAAAAGGTAAAGGTAAAGGTAAATTAAGTAGGGCGGTCCACAACAAGGCTATCGCTACATACAAAACAAGAGTCTACGCCGCTTTTGTTCTCATTGCTAATGGACTAAAGACTTTCCCAACCCATATAACACTGCTTTTGACCGACCGCCTAGTGAAGACCCAAACCACAACCAGTGCTCATCAACCTCAAGCTATCGGGTTAATAGACAAATACCTGTGGTGTCGCCCGAGGTGTCATCTCGAGGTGGTCGCAGGCCCACTGTTGAAGTACATAGGCATTCCTTGGCCTCGCATAGGTGGTGGGTACATGTAGAACGGGTTTGGAGGTCGGAGCCCTGTAAGGCATAGACAGTACATTATGCATATATAAATCATTAGTTCAAATTTTGAATAACGAATTGAACCGATCCGTTTTACTCGTGGTGCCTCTCCTATGAAGGTGGTCAGATCTCGTGGAGGAACATGTAGAAAGGACGAGGAGGCCGAGCTCGTGGATCATAGTTTGTGATATAAAGTATATGTAATAGAGTTTTTAAAAATAAAGAATGCATGTGACAATTTCATATAACCCGAGGTGCATCTCCTAGGGTGGTGCTCGATCCCAAGAGGTGATGCTTCTCCTTGTGGTGGTGGCTGCAAATGTGCGAACGTGATTTTACGAGCTAAGTAAATTAGAGAGTAATGAACTCAAGTATCTTTACCGGGCCATAACAGAGGGCTAAACGCCGCACGTTAGGGTCCAAGAGATCCAAGAGATTGTGACATTGTCTGATATAGATTGTTTGTTAGATTTTAATCACAAATGTACATTTGAGCGATTTGTTTAAAGTTGAGATTGTACCGCAGATACATTGTCATGTATTCTCGAGACCTCTTGCGCTTGACGAGCCTCCTCTCGCTTTGACGAGCCTCTCGCGCTTGACGAGCATCCTCTCGCGCTTGTGCTTCCTGTGGTCCTCGACGAGTTTAGCAAGACTGCGGATTTAAGTCGAGCCTCGTGATGACGATCGCAGTCCACAACTCCGCCCCCATGGCCCACCTACAAACGATATATACCAAATGTGACCATGCAACATTTTTGTTATTCAGAGAGCTAAAACAATAAAAATCAGTTTTATTAACTAACCTCCCATGCTTTAGGCCCTCCAACAGGGTACAACGCTTCCACATCGATCGCGCGCCCTCCAATCAAACTCCTACCATGACGCTAGGTCATTTCTTCAGATATGACGCTCAGAAACAAGATATTGGTGTTCCTGGATGTAAATTTGCACAAACATATTGTGTCATTTATACTTACCATCCTCGCAGAGCTCGGTCGCCGCACAAAGCATCCGGTTCTCAGGATCTCGCCTTGGTGCCCCGGATGTAAACTCGACAAAAGTGGAGTACTCCCACTTTCAAATTTCCTACTGCAAAGTTAGAAACATAGTGACAAATTCACTAACAATTATAATACCGATATTTACCATGCTGCTGTTCTAGGCCAATGTGTCCGCTCATACCAGCATTTGTGCTTCCCCATTCTACTTCTTCTGCTCCTCGATTTCTATTTGATTTTTCTTGAAAATCCACCGACGCCCAAGACGCACATCCACCTCCAAGCCTCCATGTCCTTCATTATCCAATCGACCGAGCTCGAGATACTCTTGTTCTCGTCAGTGTATCCTCCTCGCCTCGGGTCTTCTCATGTTCACCTTCTTCACCCTCTTGTAAAATGGATGACGGCTTGAACTGCGCATTGTCGAACTAATCTCCGACAACCTTTTGTGCCGCCTCTATTGAAGACGCTTTTGGCCTTCTTCACAAGATTGTAATCGCTTCGCTCTCGCCGAACCTCTCCCGCATAGATTACACATTGTCAAATTGTATTTGCATTTAAAGCAATACTCAAATAGAGTAAATACGTAACGCAAACTCACCTGTGGCCAGCCCTGCATCGCGCTCGACATGTTTGGTTGTCTTCGCTTCTTCCACGTTATTCTTCAACGCCCAAAGCTTCCAGCCAGGGTCATGAATCTATCCTCGCCGACTCAACCATGCCAGTAGTAGTAGCGCCAAGGGCTCCTCAAAGACGGCGTTAACCTTTGTAATGTGGCCCTCCCATTCAACCCTATTTTTCCAAAGGCTTTACAACAAAATACAAGACAAAGATGCATGAAAACAATAAGTTGTCACTTAGCTCATGCTAAAAGAAAAGACATGAAAGATATAATCACATTCGCTTCCCGTAGCTCTATCAACCTCCTATCGCCAAGTTGCATCTCTGATTTAACCGAGACGCTTTTATTTAAACCTGAAATGCAAATCATTAGTTCATAGACATTACAATGTAAATATGGATATTAAATGCTAATCCAATACTACGATATACCGATGGTACCAAGAAGTTCGCCTCTAAGGTCGCCGCCAACTCAAGATTCGCCGCTGCCACCAAGGCTCGCTTTCGCTGCCCCACCGCCACCACCCCCAACGCCCTCCCTGTCCGCCGCCAAGTCTCGCCTCACATCCCACTCGCCTCGCCCTCAACTCCCACCGCCTCGCCCTCAATCCCCACCGCTTCGCCCCGCCAGGTCGCTCCCACTGTTTCGTGGCTCGCCATCAAGCACTCTCGAGCTGCTTCTCGCCCGTTTAATATGCGCAATTTCAAAGAAACATGGCTGCCATTGCCGAGTCCCGAGCATCGAACCCCGCGCCTCGACCTTTCGAGGACGCACCACTGAACTTGCTTTTAAGCTTGTCAACTCGATGGTCGAACATACTCATCTCTGCTCAAATTTGACAAGAGTTAGTACATGTGTCTACAAATAATTTTCAAGGAAATAGAACTCAAATATGACATTCTTCTCAAAGATGGCATTGAAACAAATAAAGGAGAAATTAGTGCAAAGGTACAAATTGAAACAAATAAAGGAGAAATTACCATAAGAAAGTTTAATAAACTAGTGGCACTCTTAAGAGAAAAGAGAAGCTTTGTGACCGTGACTAAAATTGCGCTTCCTCATGTACCATTAATTGTAATAGAACATCCGATATCAAACAGTCATTCCACTTCCACTCATCAAGCACATCTTACAAAATATACATATCAAAAGTCGCCGGCGCCGACCGTCATGACCAGATTTCATTGAGACGGCTTGAAGACGCAATCCCATCGACTTTTTACGGCAGATCCGTGAAGGGCCTGGTTCATCCGTTATTACGCCTCGTGGCATCAGAGGTAATTGATCGAGTCCCCGCCTGTCGGAGACAAGGAAAGAATCCCATAGCTTCTTCTTGATATACATCACCACATCATCTTCTACGTTGCTTTGCACGCATTTAAACATCCCCGTGGAGGATATACTTCAGGTTAACTTTAAATACAACCCACCAAGCCTTCAAGTTACGGTGAGGATAGCTCGTAGTACACTGCCAACTCCGATGTGCAAGCACAATGTTATTGATGTGGCCCTAAAGCCGCGAACGTGCTTCACCTCCACCATCCCAAAGTCATCGACATCGCAGTTGCCAGTGGATCGAACCAATGGCAATCAAAAACACAACCTTCAGCTTTTTGGCACCCCCAAAGGTATACTCAATTATGTTTTGTACAACACCGTAGTAGTCTAATATATCACCGCTGAATCGAACGACGCTAGACTACTCCGCTGCTTGAAGTGGCCGCAAGTGGACGGCTAGCTTCTAATTTCATTGCTCAAAACGGAACCTGCTCACATCATAGCGATTATAGCTCCTTGTCGCCACATCACCATGTGAGAGCCGCCGACATCCTCGTGGATCTGAGGCATCACGCATACACTATATAGCAATATGCATCTTTGTTAGTCTAATATTAAGTTACTACAACAATTCATTTTAAAAAATTGAATAAATAGTCAAATTACATGTCGACGAACCATTGCACTAAGCTTGGGCCGCTTTTCAACCCATCACGACGAGGTTATCCAATTGCTTACTTGTGGGTTGTCGAGTTGACTTCCAATTTTCTTTTGTCAAACACTCAAGGCCATTTATTCCCGGTTAAAAGGACACTACATTGAAATGTTGAAAACATAATTCGAAAGTCACTTACTCAAAATATTTTTCAACTTCTACCATGTTATCAACATGTAAAGCATGGCCAGTTCCACTCCTCATACTCAACATGGTGTGCAAGATACGACCCAACAAAGTTGACCCTTGCATTGAAAAAGCTTAAGTTCAAGACAACGGTTCTTCTTCCGCTGCACTGCATCGACTCAGAGGGGCACTCACGTTGTGCTTGATCGCAAATACTTTGTTGAGAAGTTTGTGATCTCTTTACTTGCATAAGCCCTCGCGATACACCCTCTACCCTTGCCTTGTTGCGATCGTAGCTCTAAGCTTTTTCAACTCCTTTCCGACTATACATCCATCCGAATCAAGCAGACCTCCAACCATCGCTTCAAGGCAGATGCACCCGCAGATGTTGCATCACATTCATAAAACCAGGGAAAGTTTTTCCATCTTGCATACAAGCAAAGGAATTCCCTTCTAACTTCGTGATCAACGCCTTCGAGATTTCTTAGCGATATCCGCTTATAGAAGTAATCGAGCTCGCTAACATCCTCCACAACTCATTATCAAAATAGCCACTAAACATTACCGAACAAGTCTTTCCATGATAATATGGTAATCATGACTCTTTAGCCTGCTTAGCTTACCTAAGGCCGACATTCACAAACTCGCTTTATGTTAGATGCATAGCGATCAAGAAATTTTAGAGTTTTCATCCACCTCAAAATCTGCTTACGGCCTTCTAGCTTCACACAAGATGGAGCTCGTGGGTCGCTCTCATTTCCATTTAAACCAACTTTAACCTCGAGCCACGGCCCAGCACAATGATCACCCATGTCTTTCCTAGCACTCACGTTATCCTTTGTTTTGTCCGCTACATCAAACACCATGCTTATGATGCTTTTCGCCACATTGCGCCTTGGTGCATCAAATCTATGTTATGCGGCGTAATCAAAGCTTCAGAAGGCAGCTCCCAAAGAAAAGAAATATGAGTCCAGCAGTTCTTTCCATAGCCGTGAAACCCACTTCAGAGATCGCTCTGCCGACTATGCCATTCAGCTATCTCTCTCCCGTGAGTCGCTTCGCGCCCTTTTTAACTTTCTTTCCTTTTCAAATGCTTTGGCATCGCTCGAAGGGTGCTCACGAAGCCACCGCCTATGGCAATCGAAGAATGTGATCTTTTACCGCGCGTGAGCCTTAATGCATCGAGTCACCATACAAACCGACAACACAGCGACTATGAACACACCAAACCGCCCAAATGCCATATGCCAACAAATCATGGACCCACCACGTATGCGGCTCAGAAGGTAAATTCTCTACAAAGAACGCTGTCAGATGCCTTTTTCCTCGCCACAACTTTTTCAAACACAATTAAGGGCCGATGAACACATTGAGATCCTTCCTCGATGCTTAGGACCTGAATGACAAGAGCAAGGAATATGAACCCTCTTTCAAGCAAATCTCGTGGAAGATTGTATGGCATGATGAAGACCGCCAACAAGAGTAGGGCTAGCGCCAGGCCGAAGGTGTGAAACCGTCTGTGGACAAACCAAGACGACACTCCTAGGTCGCTTGTAAATGCAGGATCGAATCGTCCAATGCCCGCCATGCTCGCCATCGACGGATGCACCATCATATCCGGTCTCGGTCCTCACGCTACCTTCTTTGTGCCACCGCATATGTTTCATTGTTATTTCGACATGTACCGCTTAAGTTTATCCGTGATCGGCATGTACCAAGTCGCTTAGTCGCGACCTTTGTAGTCACCGATACCCTTCCTCATCTACCACCTCAACGATCTACACATACCGCAATGCATACAATGAGTATCCTTGTCATGATCCTTCCGTAATAAAGATGCAATTATTCTCGCACACATCAATCTTCCGTAATTCATCCCGAGGCCGCCATCAACTTTTTCGATTGGTACAAACTTTGGCATCTTGTGGTTAGGCGGAAGGACATCATTCATAAGTTCAAGCAAAGCATTGAAGCATTTGTTCAAAAGTTGAACTTCGACTTCATCGACATAAGCCGTAACCGCCGCAGATTCGGCCACATTGGTCAAGTCATGCACCAGATCCGAGGCGCCAAGTAGCCTATAGAATTCCTTAACCTCCTCCCGCCGTGACCCTCCCCGAAGTTAAATTCAACCTCGCCAAGATCATGCAAAGATCTCTTCCATCCGGCCGCCATCCTCCCCATGGTCCGACTCAATGGCTCGCCTCATGCCTCTCCATGACGGTAGCACACCAAATAGTTAGGCATGAACCCGCTTTTGCAAATGTGATATCGCACTATATCCTTGCTATAGTAGCTGTTATTCTCGCAGAGGGTACACGGCAATACACATATTCAGCTCCTCCAAATAATGCTTGCTTCAAGAAAGCATCCGTGATCCGCCCCATTCCCTTGTGTGCCCCCATCACTCCTCCATCCGCCATACATCGCCTTCGATCGCCACCCATTCTCAAAGCTAAACAAATGAAACGATGTCAACGCATTTAATCGTGGCTTAGGTGACAAAGACAACCCTATTAGGAAAGATGTGTTCTAAACCCACCCATGATGGAGGTTAGATGCGACCGTGACGCGGCGCCATTTAATCGAATGAATTTCGAAAGATAATTTCGCCGTTTTCCAAACGCACGCTTGATGTCAAAAGCGCCGAGAACAACAGGTTATGCGACCAAATCACGCTCGATCGCCGCGACGCCACAGTGCCCCATGCAACAACCAACATTCTGCCGTCCAAAATACGCCGATACCTCGAATCGCAAGACCTCACAAGCAATGTGAGATGCGCCGTCTCAATGGGTGACGCTTAGGTTTCTCATCGCTCGATGCAAACCCTAAACTCTAACGTTATATACAACGGCAAATGTAGAGAATAAAAATATATATACCATATGCAAATAATAAATAGATTTGCTATGTCAATAGATTTGCAAAATAAACATATATGGAGGGGAAAAATATGTATGATATAGGCAACATGGAAGTTTAAAACAACTAGAGCAGAGATGTATCATATCGCCTAAAAAGTTGTTTATTTGATTATATTGAACTACGCTTAAATTCCTTCCAGATCCAGCTTTTATATTATGATGATTATCGGTTTCGAACAAGTCTTCAAACCAGATGCCTTCACGCCGGATGTTCTACCAAAGTATCGTGCAACACGCCCCTTTACTTTCCCGAAGTTTTGAGTTGATTGGGTAGGGTATACAGTTTATCATAGCATAGATTTGGACGAGAATCAAGTGGATGGGCCATTGAAAACAAGATCTGATGGACTTGACTTTCCTAATTCATTCTTTTGCCTAGGTAGAGAAGTTCCAGGAAGAGAAGACAAATGGCACTACATTAAGGGTGAATAAATACAAAGAAAAAGAAATCCTAATTACAAAATTGACTGTGAGCATGCAATACTTGAATGCTTCCTAAATGACTTCTTTCGCTAATGAATGCTTTCCATTCTCTATTTTAATGAGGATCACTCAACCTTCTCTCGAGCAAAGTGAATCTTAAAGCTAGACATTTACAAGCAAAAAGGGTAAATTAAATGGGCAATCCATTCAATTCATAGTACTTTTTTAAGCCCTTTCATTTTTGTTTCCTTTGAGTATGAGAAAAAGTCAGACTTAGAGTCACTTACCCTATTGATTCATAAGCAAATTACCACCATATCATTATTTCCGTGATGTCCCCTTTCAAGCTTTCTTAGTCACAAAATGAAAGGAGGCCTTCTATCTAATTCAATATCTAATCCCCTTAATAACGAGCTAACGATATAGATAGGGCTATAGGCTCAGATAATAGATATCTTTCTATTTATACCGTAGATATAGAGACAATTTCAGATTTGCTATCCATCCGCCTACTTTCCTCGAGGTTGTTACCGATACATGTCGAGCTAGGCTAGTTTTAGTTCTCTTGGCAGCTAGAGATCGCTTAAGTATTAAACTAAGCGCTTTCACCAAGATTCAAAGTCGAGAAGGACGGACCTTGTCGTGCCAAGCTATGACAAGTCGCTTTTTTAGTGTAGTTTCAAGATTAAGTGGCTAACTCAGAGCATAGGGTTTCAAAGTGGAAAATAAAGTCTTCAAGAAGAATACCTTACTATACGTGACAAGGAAGTAGGTTATTGTTAGAATATATATAATAAATGAACCGAAAGTAGACGATCGATTCTTGATTCCATTGTCCTGCTATGGCTACTCTTCTTCGCTTCCGCCAAGTCGAGGGCACTAGGCTTGACAGACCTAAACTAAAGAATTGACCGACCTTGCGCCAGATCATTTAGCTTGAGCCGAACTCCCTGCTTATATTGAACTATAGTTTAAATTGTTGAATACATGAAGAGAGGTGTTACTTTCATTTTCGACTACAATGATGGGTAATTTCTTGGATAAAATTACGAGATCACTTGTAAGGTTCTCAAAATGCTATAGACGACGTTGAAATTGAGTCTTGATTGGTTAAATTGAAGATGACAAATAAGAAGGAACAAGCTATATCAAGATCGCCTATTTCATTGTGCCACTAATCGACATGACAACGGATCAATGTAATCGCTTACACCATTTTCAAACGAATAAATCATTTTACCGCGAGAAATGGCAGCTCGCCGGAATCTGGAGGCTGCTGGCAAGACGGGGGGGGAGAGTCGGCGATGGGGCGGCTCGGGCGCGGGCGCCGAGGTCGGCCTGGGGGCGGCGGGGCGCGGCGGCCGAGGTCGGCGATGGGGCGGCGGTCGGGGCGCGCACCTGGTGGTTTGGCGATGGGGGGCGGCGGTCTGGGGCGAAGGCGGCGGGCGCATCGGGACGGCGGGTGGTTGCGCTATGGGCGAAGGCAGACACGCTGGCCGGCGGGCATGCGGGCGGGGCGGCGGGCAAGGGCGGCGCTGGCGGGCGAGGGGGGCGCCACGCAAGGCGGCGGGCGGGCGTGAGAACGCGCGGAGGCGAAGCGTAACAGAGAGAGAGGGAGATGCGCTGGTGTGAGAGGCGAGCGAAGAGAGAGAGAGGGAGACGGGCTAGGTCAAGACACCGTTAAATTGTGGGAAGGCGGGCCGATTTAATTTAACGGAAATTGTGGCGCTTAGGTTGATAAACCATAAATTAAATTGGGTTTGTTTTGGCTCACGAATTTAATTAAATACGTGGGTTTTTTAAACCGATTTAATTTAAATATATAAATTCGTGGGTTTTTCTTTGGCCCACGAATTTAAAAAAACCCACAAATTTTTCCCTGCTTTTGTAGTGGTTGCCCGCCGTATATGCGTATCATTCAAATTTTAGCGGGTGACGAAGGTCAGGTCACTCAAAGAAGGCGATTTCACCAGTGTATTCACATCTCGCCGAGCTAAGTTCCAAATAGGAACTCGAGCTCATCACCTTCCTCCACGCCAACAAGTGCATATTTGCTTGGGAACCGACAAACATGCCATGTGTCCCGAGAGAGGTGGTCGAGCACATTTTGCAAGTGTGGCCGACTGTTTACCGTAGCCGTAACTCGACGCTTCGCCCCGAGAAGGTTGTTATAATCAAGGAGAACCTCGACAAACTATTGAAGGCCGGCTTCATTCGTGAGATCAATTACTCCGAGTGGTTGGCCAACCCGATCATCGTGCAGAAGAAAGGCGGAAGTGGCGGATGTGTGGACCACACGGATTGAATTCGCAGCCCAAAGGATAACTTCCTCTTCCACGATCGACTAGATCGTTGACTCCACCGCAAATGCCAAGATGTTAAGTTTCTGGATACTTACTCGATATCACCAGATCGTCAAGGCGGGCGCATAAAAGCAAGACATCATTCATCACGCCATTCGCACATATCGCTACACGACTATGTCGCTTGCTCTTCGCAATGCGCGTGACATTCCATCGCCGATGACCAAGACGCTTGACCTCGATTGGTCGCAACCTTGAGGTCTACGAGACTACATCATCGCCAAGAGCTCCTCAATACAATCACGCTCAAGACCTTGAAAAGACATTCGCCAACCTGAACAAACATAGGATTAAACTTAATCCTCGAGAAATGTGTATTTGGCGCCGCTTCAGAAAAGTGCTCAACTACATGATCGGGGGCTCGGGGGTTGGTCCAAACCCAGAGAAGATCGAGGCAATTGAGAAGATGGCTCCCCCAAATTCAAGAAGGCAGTGTATGCCTCACCGGCCGCATGGCCGCCCTCAGTCGGTTCATCTCGAGACTCTCGAAGCGTGGGTTGCCGTTTCTTCAAGGCCTTGCATAAACAAGGAAATTTTGAGTGGATGCCCGAGGCACAACAATCCTTCGACGAGCTAGAGGTATACCTTTCAAGTCTACCTTTGCTCACGACCACAGCCTGTGTGAGAAATTGTTGTTTCACTCGCTGCCTCCACCCAAGCCGCCGTTGTCTTGGTGGTTGAGCAGATTCACAAGAGACTGATCTACTACGTCAACAAGTTCTTCACGATCCGAAGGAGCGCTACCCTTAGGTCCGGTTACTATACACCTCCTCATGGCTTCAAGACAAGCTCCCGTGACTACTTCCACCATACTGCGTGGTCGCCCCGAGTAACTTCCCGCCGAGAGATCCTAAGGAATCCAGAGGCGGTGGTCGATCACCAAATGGGCCATGGAGCCGGCCGTGTTTGACGCCCGCTTATGGCGACACGCCATCAAGTCGCAGGTGCTTGCCGATTTCGTGGTTGAGCAAACATCGCAACCGTGCCCGAGATCGAGGTCGGGAGGAGAAACCCCGGTCATGTACTTTGATGGCTCGAGATCCTTCAAGTGCTCGGGTCAAATCCTTATTCTCACCATGAGGCGATAAACCGAGGTATGTGGTTTGTTTCAATTTCGCAACCAATAATGCAATGAATACGAGAGCTCTTGGTGGGACTTCGAGCTTGCAAGGCATCGGTAGTCGTTGCTGATCATCAAGGAGACTCCTAACTCATCATTAACCAATTTAACAAAGGTTATCAATGCTCGAAAGACTCGATGACCAAATACCTTGCCAAGGTGCGAAGAAGGAGAAGTGGTTCCAAAACCTGAAATCAAACATTTTCCCGAAGGACAACTCCAAAGACCGATTTCTCTCCCACTGGTCATCCGATGATGAAATTTCCTGATGTCATCCCGAGACCTTGGCGACGCTTTCAATTTCTAACCAAGAGGTCTCGCCGCCTCGTTGAAGGTATTCCTCATGGGCTGAACCAATCCACAACTTTCTAGCATAGGGCAACTTCCGTCCGATTTCGCCGAGAGGAGCAGGATCAAGCATCGCAAGTAGTTCATACAAGCTCAGAGACGGTAAACTTTATCATCGTGAGTGTCTCGAGTTCTAACAAAATGCGCCACCATAGAGGAGGGTAAGTGCTCGTTAAACGACTTCCACTATGGCCTCTATGGAGCGATTCTTCTTTCAAGACGATGGCTCGGAAGGCCTTCAGATGGGGTCTATTGGCCAACAAAGGCTTCGTAATGCTCGTGACATCGCCCACGCTTGTCGAGCTCGCCAATTCCATGCTCGAAAGTCGATCAACCTCGCTTATGCATTCTGCATCATCCCTCGCTATTCTTTCTCGACGGGGTTGATATCCTCGCCCTTTCCTCGTTTCGGTGGGAAGAAGTTCTTCTTCATCGCCATTGACACCTTCACTAAGTGGATCGAGGCTTAACTCTTTTCGACCATTACATACAGGCGGTCGCAAGTTCTTCCGCTTGTTCGTGGGTCACTAGGTTCCATGCAAAATTATTACTGACAATGGAACACAATTTACCAGTGAACTGTTCCAGGAATATTGTGAGGACATTGGCACCAAAGTATTTTATGCTTCGGTAAGCCATCCACAATGCAATGGAGCAATAGAACGCGCTAATGGACAGATCGTTCAAGGCATCAAGAAGTGAGGATCAGATGAGCTCAAACGACATGGCAAGACCTGGGTGGACGAACTTCCCACCGTCTTATGGTTTATTCGCACAGTCACCGAGCAATAGGGTCCACACCCTTCGGCTTGTATTCTGCATCGGCCGCCCCGCCTCCAGAGGTCACGCTGGCTCTACTAGGTCACTTTGGTTGACTGTGTCGATTTCGAGCAAGAACGGTCCCTTGACCTTACCCTCGCGTAAGAAGTAAGATATCGCAGTAATCGCCACGATCAACAAGATTACCGCAAGCTCTTCGCAGACGTCTTTGCTTACACGACCTAGGAGCTCCTTGTTGGGGACCTAGCCCTAAGATCTAATCTGTGGCTCGCCCAACACCAACAAGTTATCCCCACTGGGAGGGCCCCTATAGAGTTGTTTCAACAGATCACACAGGGGCTTACTACCTAGCGATGCTCGATGGCAGAGAACTCTCGAGCTCGTGGAACATTGACCAACTTCAGAATTTATGTGTAACACCTTTGTCTCAAACTTTAATGAAGTTTATTATCCATTTGCTATGTTGGTCCTTGCGCTCTTTCTTTCTTTCATATCTCAGACCGCCTTAAATCTGGATTTTTTGAATCCAACCTCATGATAAGTGCTTTAGATCTAGACCCAAATGTTATGTAGCTTGAAATTCACCCTCGTGGGTCGAGCTACGTAAGTTCTAATCTCTTCGATCCCAGCTCCTCTTGTGCTGTGGTTCAAACCAAGTCCACATTTGGGACCGCCGAACAAGCACGCAGTCGGTCGAGATGCAAGGATCTAATCTAAAAAACGATCTTAATACTTTCGAGCTAAGTCTCTTCCTCATATGCCCGTGTTGTGCTTAGTAGTTTCAGGACCTTTTCTACTGCTGTGTTGTAGCTTTGCAGATTCTAAACTTGCGCCAAGGTCGGCGCTGTTTCGACCTTGGTCACAACTGGGACGAAGGTACACTACCTCATAAAAGGCTAAGTACGCGACAAAAGAATTAAAAAGGGAAACAAACAGAGACGCAAGCTCATTTTGTCAAAATAACTTTGTTTCATTAATCTTTACCTTACAAACTTCTATTTGCATCTTGTCGTCTAACCCTAACTACAGTGTCGGCCATGTCGCGCCATGTTTTTTCTTGCTCAAGCTCGGCGACCTTAGCCCTTAAGGTCGATAGCTCGCTGGAGTCGAAGGGCATCGTCAGGAGTGGGCGGCGCGATTCGCCGTCTCCGAGTTGGGCCAGGCGCCTTCGCAGCCTTGGTCGCCGCCCTTCTCCTCGAGCTCATCGACTTTAGCCTCGAGCTCGCTGGAGGCCTCTCGATGGGATGGCCGCTTGGTCCGCGGCTGTTTTTTTTCATCTCCTCCACCTTAGCTCGCCTGGCTTCAACATTTTGGCCGACTGCATGCGGTCCCTTCCACGGCCTTGAGCACATGGTCACGCTTGGTGTTTATGGCTCCGCCCGAGCTTGGACACATGGGTGGCCTCGAGCATCTTTATTGTTTGGTGGAGGGCTACAAGCTTGGCGGAGTGGGCCGCTGTCTTACACACGGCCTCCTCCTGTTTGATCCCGAGCGCCTTTCGAGCTGGAGCCGGTGCTTCTCGCCTCCACTAGGTCTAACAGATCTTCATAGCATCTAATGTGTTCAAGACCTCGCAGCTCTTGATCGACGAGGTCGATCGCTCATGAAAGTTCAAAGAGAACACTATCTAGTTAAAAGTCTCGAACTAAGATTCAACAGATCAAAAGAATGTTTTGTACCTTGTTAAACCGGTTTTTGAAGATCGCGCGGTGAGGACAAGTGGACTCGCTATTTGACGCCCAAGCAATATTGCCCCTATCGCACCGAGGTGTTTGGGCAAAGATCTCCGGTGCTTGGCCGGCGACCTCATCTCGGCTTCTTCCACCAAGGGGCTCGACTTGCCTCCGAGCTTGGCTCCTCCATCCAGATTGGCCCCACCTGTGGTTGAGCATCTTTAGCTCCCTCTCTCACGGAGGCCTTGGCTCGGCCCCCAGACGATCTTCCAAGCTAGCCCTAGCCAAACCGCTGGTCGATGGTCGGGACAACTACGGGTGAGGAGGCATCCTCCTTCGGGTGCCATGAATCGAGACCTTGAGCCGCGGTGGCTCTGTGTCGCCCATTGCAGAAGACCCGGGCCCCGTGGTCGGGCCCTTGGGTCGTTAAGGACTCAAGTCCGGGCGGCGATCGTAGCTTTTTGTCAGCCGCAAGAACAAAGATATGTCGAGAACAATGAGGCACGAGCAAGAACTTGTGGGCTCGACCATGGAAAACTTACCGCTGCACTGGCCACCCCATTCAACGTGTTGTTTTTCAACCCCCGCCGCCGCCTCCGTCTGGGGTGACATCTTGCTCGCTTTCTACCCTTGTTTGCCCCGAGCAACGGCAAGATCCTTTTCACCGTCCAAACAACTCTTCATTGTCCTGTGGGCGATATCAAAGATCAAGGAAAGCCCTAAGCATTCATGAGCTAAGTCCTCACTAAGGTGACTTACTCGTGTTCGGCCAGAGCACGCTTCTTCAAAGACGGGTCATCGATCGATAGTCGCGCCGCTTTTCTCTCAACATCTCGATCATCCTGGCCGCAATCCAAGATTCCTTTGGCGCTGCTGGAAGGGCAAGGACGTCAAAGAAACCCAAAGAACAATCTCTAGCAAACTTCAGAGCAGGAAGGCTTACCAGATGTTCCTTCGTGTGTAAGGTCATCGTGCCCTTTGATCTCGTAGAACAGGTGCAGCCTCTTTCTTAGAGGAAACACCCGACCCCGCAAGAAATCATTGGCGATGGCCTGCCCGGTGAGGTCGTGTGTGGCGTAGATATGGATGGTGGTGATGGCCTCTTGGTCGATCTCCAGGTCGTCCGCCTTAGGGGTTTGCCTCTTGCCATGATGGGGGTTCTCACAGACGCCAAGACCACCTTCGCCTCTTCGTAGAACCACCGCTGGTCCACTTGGACTAAGGGAGTCCCGAGCACGGATTTGGGGTAAGGACTATGGAGTCTCGCCTGCACCAAGTAGAAGCATCCAACCACGGGTCCTTCCCAAAGGCGTAAACAAGGAAAAGAAGCTAAGAAAAGAGAGGAGGTGCGAAGGATCCCAAGGAACCCTCGCACAAATGGGAGAAGATGGAAAGGAGGAGGATAGAATTTGGCACCAGATTGATAAGTTCTATCTCAGATTGGGTGAGAACCGACGCCATGAAGTCACTCTCCTGTCCGCAGCCAAAGAGCATGTAATGCTCGGTGCTAACAAGCTTGTTATCTTGTGGTCGTGGCTTGGTCTTCGCTTCTAAACCGCCACATCGCCGGGTCTAGCAACCCTAGGCTTTCAAGCTCCTTCATCCTCGTCATCGATAGAGAACACTTTTCGAGCTTGGCCATGGCGGTCGTTTGATGTTTGGTCGAAAGAAGAGAGGAGGCTCGAGCAGAAGGTTGGAAGACAAAGACTGAGGGAGACCGGGAGTTTTTCATGGTCACAATTGGCTCGGGTGTTATAAGCTCTGTTCGTTGCCGACTGGAAGTTAAGGCATCTCAAAAGGCGTGTTTTGGCATTCTCAAGCAGCGAATTATGATTGAGCGGAGGATCGAGGCGCTACAAGCTGTTCCACCGCCGATCATGTCCATACCAAGATTTTGAAGTCCAAGGTGCCAAGTGTAACTATGCCGAGCCCTTTCATTGGTCTCCACCGATCTCGACCTTGAGCTCTAAGCGATCGTAAGACCGCCCCTTTGTTCATATCGGAGGCTCGAGGTCGCCCCAAGTGCTCGACACCACCATGAGCCTCGGGGCTAGCTGTCGGAGACTAAGAAATCTCTCGATGTGTCTATGCATAGTCAACAGGCCCCTAGCTCGTGGTTGAGCAAAGAAAGTCTCCCGACCACAACTGGCCGCGAACTCCCACACGACCTCGAGCTTGGGGGCAAGGATTCAACTCTCGCACGACCTCGACCTTGAGGAGCAAGGATTCAACTCCCGCTCGAGGAAGTTTATCCTCGATTCCAGGACGTGCGCTTACTCAACAGTTACCAAGCCCTTGAATGCCAGAGTTAAGTCGGACTTGAGCATCGATCCGGATTTACATAACCCACCTTCAAGCATCAAGCCACCACTTGAATCTCCCGCCATTTTGGTAACGACCGGAGAGGTATAAACCCTTGAGGCTAATACGCCAGGAGAGACAAGCAAGCACCCAAACAACAAGGCAAGAGACACCACATACATAGGATTCACCAGAGCTCAAACTAGAGAGCAAACACTTGTACTGCGTAGTAAAATTCTCGCCAGTGGCAAGATCGAGTAGAGCTTTTTCCTTCATAGGGCTCGAACCAAGATAATTCTCCCCGACCAATGAATTAGTGAACCTATTCTTCTCTGAGTGGAGCTCGCGTTTGGGTCCCTCATTCACTCTAACCCTATTACTCATTTGCGGTCCCGATCGTCGACACTTCCTATTCACAATACGGTTGGTACCACAGTAGATAGGCTGATCAAAATCTCCCAAAGAATCGCAAAGATCTTCAACAACTCAACAAATAATCCTCCCTTACGCCTCCATAAAGGCACTCCATTGTTACCTCAGAGATGCAGCTCTGAAACACCTCAACTCAAAAACAAGAGAAAAGGGAAAAATTTAGCAAAGGCGAGAGCGAGAAAGAAGGGATAAGTCAAGATCATTTTAATCTTTCAAGTTAATTTTGCTTTAGAAAATAGTTTTGGACTCTCCTAAGATGACAAACTAGCTTAGGATTGACCTACAATTAGTATAGCTCTTGTACCACCTTTGTCGGGACCTCGAATATGCAAATCTAGATGCTCGCTCATTTCTCACTAGACTCAGATACAGAGTGCACACAGCTCAATATAGATGAATATCACAACCATACTCATGATAACACAATAAAGACTTCATCAAATTAAATATAATTGTTAAATGACCTTATGGTCCACCTTACATGAATACACCTCACAGAGCTAAGACTGAAATGAAATAAATTGCAAGTGAAAAATAAACTTATTCATAGATAAACCCTTCAATTTGCCACCAACAACCGACAAGGTTCACACCCTAGTTATTCATCTCTTCCCGTACTCCTCAAAAGTAGGTGTATGCCTTTCTCCAACTCGGTGATGTTTTGTTACAAGGAGTGAGTATATAAAGCACTCAATAAGTTGTGCATAGAATGCAAATCTAATATACTATATGAATGGATTATTCCAAAGGATTGGCTAACATGGTTAATTTGCATAAAATAGCATTTATAAAGAAATAGCATAAATAGATTAAAAGACAAGAAAAAATAAGAACAATAATAACTTTTGCAATTGTTTTCCAATAACCAATTCATAACCATAATCCACAATTCGACATCCATACGCACATTTGTTTTGATAAAATCTAACCCTTGACTAAAATCTCTAAGTAATGCTCAATACCACTTAACATGGCTATTCAAATAAATTTTACACTGCAGAGGTTATACACTTTACCCACAAGATACAATCATACACTACAAAGGCGAGTGATTATAACAAAGCCTTTCCAATACTTGTCTAAACCTCGATACTACCCGCTATGGTTTCAACACCGTAGGATCGGTTACCAAACCCGGTCTCACACCACTACTAATAGTACCAAAGTTTAGACATAGTAAATTAATTAGTTAGGTCCGCCCTATACCGCACTTGTGGTTGTATGAATGACGCAATTCAAATTCTTCCAAAAAGTCCTTAAATGACCAAGACAAGACTAACCAAAAACCAACATAACCATGAACTAGCAATTATCATAAAAAGCAATGGGACCACCCATGTGCCACATTGTCCCACCACAAATCCTTGCCACTTGCCTCGCCTAACTTATTTTACCACCACGGTTAATTTACTATGCACCACGTACATCAACAACATCAATATTGTGTGACAACACCCCTACACACAAGTTAATAAACATGTTCCATAGTCATTACAAGATTAACCATTTTCACATAAAATGATGACTTGTTGCATGGCTACATACTACTTATGCTCTAACTACCCTTATTAGCAATTAATAGCTACCAATTGTCAACCAACCTAGGGTGAAAATGAGATATGTATGACATATGACATGGCAAGATGAATATAATTCAAAGTGGACGATTAACTATTCCTAACATAATTGAAACAAGTGATAATTGAATTAGCATGTAATACTTTAAAAGAATATAATATTTAATGCATGGATTCAACATGATCAAAGCACAATTTGCCTTCAAAAAGCTCTGACTCCTGCTCTGGACCTTTCTCAAGCACTGGATCCTCGATCACGAACTCACTTGGCAACTCGATGTCTACATGAAACGATGATGAGGATATGGCTATGTCGGATACACCCATGGCACCAATGACCAACGATCAACAAATTCCCTCTTGTGATCAGCAACATTCGACCAACATACAAGGACCAATTACCCGAGCTCATGTGTGACAACTAAATTATCAGGTAAATTCATTTCTTGAGTTGCATAATTTCACTTTGGAGAATAGACCGCTACCTTATAATATTCTCGTACTTAGGAATCTTAGCACGGATCAGCAAGAGAGTTTTAATTTGCTAACACAAGTCATCAAGCAAGGTTTGAATGTGAAATGATCCAACTTGGCATCTAAAGACCAACCTAACATTAAATGGGCATAGAGAATGCAAATTGAGTCTGTTTGGGGTGTGTGAGTACTTGATTAAAAGCTTATCTCGTACACTTTCGAAAGGATCCAACGTCACCATCAAATATTATTTGACCTCAAAGATATCATCCAAAAATTCTAAGGTCCAGAAGTAGCTTTAATGTCTTGTGGTGCTGTGCCACCATTATTTTGGGCTGATTTTCCATGTAATCAAAGTCGCGTGAGTCCACCTTCTACCAGCTATCTCCTTGCTAAATAGTAGACAAAGTCCCTTCATTTCTCCTAGATTTTGTCTTGAGAATAGTTACCCCATGTGGGGAACTTTATCCTTGTTCTCCTGACTCGGTTAGAGTAGCAGTAAATATGTTTTGAAACCTCAACTTGAGTGTGTGCTTCATCCTTATTCTTACTAGTTCTTTGATTGCTTGCAAGAATAGACCATCGTGGTTAGGTCATCCGTGTTCTTGGTACGGTTGATAACAACGAGGAGTGTGGTTTAGCGATTGTAGATGCTTATCCTTGTGTGGTTTGTAGCCAGATTATCAAAGTCATCCTTCGCCAAATCAAAGTTATCTCTTCACTGGAAGATCGGACCATCTTGTGCGCATCAAACGAGAGAGAAAGCAATAAATATCAAAAATAGAGTGATAGAAAGGTTTGGTCCCGATCTTTCGATGAAAGAGTTGGATTCGTTTGGGAGGAGAAGATGTTGGCGACCTAACTGCACCGTTCCCAGACGATGCGCCTTGTTTGCAAATAGCTTTTTAGTTCTAAGCACTTCTAGCACTTGTCTAATGTGATCAATGTGTTCTTCCATTGTGCGGCTATAAATTAAGATGTCTTCAAAATACATGGTTCATTAGTCTCATGAATGTACTAGGTGCATTAGTTAAATCAAAAGGCATCACTAACCACTCATACAATCTAAATTTTATTTTAAATGTTGTTTTCCACTCATCTCCTTCTTTCATCCTTATTTGATGGTACCCACTACGCAAATCAATTTTAGAGAAAATAACAGCACCACTCAATTTATCTAGCATGTCATCCAACCTAGGGATAGGATGGCGATATCTAACAGTGATGTTGTTAATTGCTCTATAATTTAGACACATGCGCCATGTACCATCTTTCTTAGAGACTAAAATCACAGGGACAACACAAGGACTAAGGCTCTCACGTACATGCCCTTTGTCAAGAAGTGCTTGCACTTGTTGTTGTGTTTCCTTTGTTTCTTCTAGATTGGTAGGTGAGGTGGTTGATTTGGAAGTGAAGCTCCTGGTATGAGGTCGATTTGATGTGAAATACCACGAATTGAAGGAAGACCAAGAGGTATCTCTTTCGAAAGACAACTTCCTCTAAGCCTAGTTCCTACCTATACACAATGGGTCAGTACACTCCAACCATCTATCAAAAGCTCAACCGAATTGATATAAAGTAATCAGCGTTACGTTTGCTTACTCCTCATTGCATTCTAGCATATTAGAATTGCAAGCTTCAGTTTGAATCATGACTTTACTCTTGTTACCGATTTACTTGCCTCATTTCATTAACCACTTAATGAGCCTCATCACATCACCCATGTTTAGCTCCAGTGCGACTCACAGTCGCTTGCTTTCTTACATTCTACCATCACTGTTTCGTGACTCATGCTCTAGCATCAGAATTTGTCTTACCTTCAACAAACCTTTACGTTAAGCACAATGCTCAGCATGCTCTTTCATAATACCCAACTTTCTACAAGCCATGGATCCTCTGCATTACCAGACTTCTTCCATTTGTTGATCTTCAAACGCTCGAGCAGATTGCGTTGCCACTATATCTGAGTACCTAGGACTAAACGGGCCCGCTGCAAAACTTTGCACAGTTCTCTGAAGGAAATGCCAATCATCCTTACCTCACGATTTATCCTTACCGATCGCTCCTTTGTCTCTTACCAAACATAATCTTCAGATCGCTGAATGTAATGACGAAGCACCGCATCAAGCAAATTTTGAAGACATACGCATGGAAAACGGCCTATCAAGAGTGGGTCTCGGTCAAGCACTCAGGCCATAACACACAATCCATGCTCGTCCCGATACATCATGGCCAAATGTGCCTTCTGAAGCTACCGTAATATCCTTGGCTGTCCTCGTACCCTGCACCTTAGTGTGAACATTTCACTCATGACCTTAGGCATAATGCAGAAATGTCTAATGCACCTGTCAAGATCTCGTGCAATCATACCGCCACAATCTACATCCGATGGTAATCATCAGACCTCGAATATGTTACACATCATCCGGTAGTCCGCGCACCTTTCATGACATATTTGCACATCTGAATCCGTCATCGCTAAGTGCTATCATTGGACGCATGTCTTGATCAATGCAGACTCGTACCTCGACTCCAGTACTTAATCCGAGCTCACCATTTCCCCAGCATTGCCATCCCAGCTCTATAATCCATGTCAGATCTCCATTGTCATTCGCTCATCAATCGTACTCCAACGGCCACAATTTGGTCCGTGCAATTGACGCCTTATCCTTGCTAAGTATATTATTCGCAAGCATGACCAGATTCAATTGCTTCAGAGACCATATCTCCACGAGGCCATTCCTATCCTCATCAAGCCATCATCCCATCCAAATGCTAACAATTTGTAAGCCGAACCTGCAGGCAAGAACCTGCTAAGAGTGTATCGTCAAGACTCAAGGATGACTACCACATGTCAGTCTCAAAGCTCGCAATTGCTCTGATCCATGTCCCAGGCCCATTCTTCGCAGACACGACGAACCTTCAATTGTCCGCTACAAACCACACGCTTTTCCGGTAAAGCTGACAATGACGCCTCACAAATGTGTGGTAAAGAACCAAGTCAAGCAGATTACAATCTTTGCTGCAATCACAAGGAGTTTGCAAGGACAATGGGAAGGAATGCACAATCCTCAGGGAAGTTTCAGCCTGTGGCTAGAAAACTCAAGTACATGCACAGCATATTTGATTTTAGATTCAAAATGGTCATGTGCCTTCACACAAGACGGTGCCTCCTACATATAAAAGGGGTGGGAAGGTAGACAAAAGGTCTACTAAATAAGCCTAGGTTGTAGCACAAAGCACAAGGGCCAAACATAATGGTGACGCAACACCCAATGCACATGAAACAGTTTATGGCCATCATACTTTTTGGATGATATCTCCACGCTCAGATTGAATTTGAGGGTATGGTTGAATCTGTTAGAAAGCTTAGATCGTTAGCTTTCTAGGCTATGGTCGAACACCTCAATTAGACTCCGTTTGCATCCTCTATGCATGTTTATCTTCAGTCTGGTCATTGAAGACTAAGCTGAGTTCTTTTGCATTCACATCTTGATTGTTGACTTGTCCATGCTCCTCTCGATCTTCTCTCATGCATTCACACCTCCTCACATTGTCTTCATACCTAAGAATAATTAAATTACTTACATTATGTAGCAGCTGATTCTCACAAGTAATATTATTCTTGTTAAGGTGCGAGTTCACCTGTTGGTTTATTTGTTTAGCACGAGTATGAGTAATTGGTGCTTGGAAATGATTCAAAGGCTTTTTAGCAGTGGTAGGGGAAGGAAACGATGATGGTGCTATGCTGCCCGTATTAAAAGTACTTACCAAGCCGTAAGGAAATGATTAACTGGGTATATATAGCTATTCCCAACAATTAATCATTGATACACAAATAGCATGCGATTGTACAAAACAAATTACTTTTTCAATCAAAGGTTAAATATGATCAAAGGTTACGACTTGCCTAGCTGATATAATGTTGAATCTTGATCTTCAAATTCTCCACTCGCACCCTTGGGATTAGCGCCTACTAGAAAAGAAAGCAACAAAATAAAATAAATACCAAGCAAAGACTCAAACAAGCTTAAAATTGAAAATAAATAGCTTTGGAAGGTAGAGCATGAGTTTAGAAAGATTTAGAAATTTAAATCACCTCAATCAAAGTTCATATGAGAGAGAATGAGCTCTTCAAAAATAAATCCAGAGAAAAAGGCTAAAAAGAGAAAAAAATTGATTTATTTTTCTAAAGTAAAATAGATTTATTGCACAATGCTGACATCAGCTAGGGTTTCGGTGTATCGGGTCTATGGCATTGCAACCGGTTCATTGTGCACCTGCCTCATGACTGATGTGGTTGTACACGTTAGTGCTAACACAAGCTGCTCGGCTGATGGGGTGAATGACTCAGCCCAGGTGACATCGATGATGATGTCACAAGGCCTAGTAGTTTGGCTTTTGCGATGACTTAGTGGCTCGAGTTCACCGTCGCTAGATCGAGCGCAAAAACATGGGTATTTGGAAGAGGTTGTTGACATGAACATGAAGAACTGCTTGGCTATAGCAGAGAGGACCCAACGGTGGAGATCAAACGCGGTGGAATGCTTCAGCTGCATTGGTGAACTCCAGTGAGGGCGCGTGAAGTAACAGAGGGTTATCGAGTGACGTGAGATGGGGCAGCGGGTGCGGTGCACAATAGGGATCCTAGGAGGGGTGTGGTGTAGCATTTATAGCCCTAGGGAGGCGTGAATCTCATAGACTTTGAGATGGCAGCATGGACGCGATTTCAACGGAATAGCTGCTAGGGTTATACGTGACAGTGCACATGGGCGGGTCGAGCTGGCTACTAGGCCACGGAGAGGACTAGGGCGGAGTGGAGTGGTCGGGCTGTAGAATCAAGCTAAGCAGGCTGAGCGCAAGCATGCTGAGGCAGGGAGAAATTGGGCCGGGTTGAGGAGAATAGGGACGTTGCAAGGAATTCAGCCTGAGGAATTTTCTAAAATAAAAATCATTTTCCAAATAAAGAAAGTTCTAATAATTCAAATAAAAGCAAATAAATTCAAACAAATAGCAAATAAATTCAGAAAAATGTCAAAAATTACAAAAAAATTCTTTGGAGCACAAGGAACCTAACTTTGGCTAGAAATCTGTTGTTTGATATATAGTTTAGTCAGATTAAATCTTTTTTAATAGAAAAGTTAAATTAAGCTTTGATTAATCTAGGAAAAATGCAAATGGTTCATTTTCTAATTCAAACATTCCAAAACTTATAATTTCGGATGTTACAAACCTTCCCTTAAATGGAATCTCAACCACAAGATTCAGGATGGCTGAAGAATAGGTGGGGAAACTCAGACTTAAGATCCTCTTCTTACTCCCATGTAGCTTCCTCTTCTGAATAATGGCTCTACTAGACTTTACAAAAATGGTCTTGCTTCTCATGATGTGTTCTACCATCTCCAAAATTTTCCCCGGTTGCTCCTTTTAAGTGAGATCCTCTTGCAAATCAATGGCTTCCAATGGCATTTGCTCCTTTGGCACATGCAGACATTTCTTTAACTGCAACACGTGGAACACATCATGGATTTCGGCAAAAGACTAGGACAATTCAAACTTGTAAGCAACCTCTCCTCTTCATTCCAAGCTTTTGAACAGTCCAACATATCTAGAGGCAAGCTTTCCTTTTACTTGGAATCTCTTAACTCCTTTGAGAGTGATGACCCTAAGAGAATCATAATTATTAGGCTCAAAACTTAAATCTCAACGATGATTAGCTACATAACTCTTTTGTCTGCTTTGAGTTATCTTCAACCTGTCTTCCAATTAGCTTAACTTGCTCTTCAACTTCCTATAGTATAGTAGGGCCAAACAATTGTCTTTCTCCGATCTCCCTCTAGTTGAGAGGGGTTCTGTACTTTCTTCCATATAAGGTTTTAAATAGAGATATTTGCAAACTAGCTTGACAGCTATTAATATAGAAAAACTCAGCATAGGGCAAACGCTTGTTCCGCTTCTCACCATATGTTAAGGCACAAGCTCTTAACATATCCTCAAGAATCTTGTTTACACTATTAGTTTGTCTATCGGTTTGAGAATGATAGACAATACTAACTCTGAAATGGGTTCTCATAACTTCATACAGACTCTACCAAAAATAAGAGGTAAAGTGAGTTCCTCTATCAGACACTTTCTTCTTAGGTACTCCATGAAGCTAACAATCTTCGACATATACAATTCTACCAATTTATCTCCTGCATAGGTAGTCTTAACTGAAACGAAGTGAGATATCTTAGTCAATTGATCCACTATTACCCGGATTGAATCATAACCAACTTAGGTCTTAGGAAGTCCAGTTATAAAATACATACCGATTTCTTCCTACTTCCACTCTGGAATCTTCAATGGCTTTAGCAATCCTGCTGACCTCTGATGTTCTACTTTGACCTTCTGGCAGATATCACAAAGAGTAACATACTCTGCAATCTCTCACTTCATGCTAGGCTACTAATACCTTTCCATATTGTCTTGGTACTTCCAAGATGAATGGAGTATAAAGTCTCATACGCTTCTTTGAGTAACAACTCCTTGAGTTCTTTATAATCTGGTATGTAGATACACTTCTCATACCAAACAGTACCTTGTTCATCTTCAACGAAACGTAGGGTTTTTCCTTTCTTCATATTGCTCTTAATCTCTTTGATATTAGTATCATCAACCTGTGCTTCTCGAATCTGATCTTTCAATGTAGGTTGTACTTCCAAAGTAGCTAAGTAATATTCTTGTACCAATTCCAGATTAAGCTTATGGAATTCATCACAGAGTGCTAGCGGACTTTCCTTAATCATCAAGGTGTTGTAGTAGCTCTTTCTACTCATAGCATCAGCTACGACATTAGCTTTACCTGATGATAATGAATTCCAATATCATAGTCTTGGATCAACTCCCACCATGTTTTTTTCTTGGATCAACTCCCACCATGTTCTGTCTCTTATTGAGATTAGCTTGGGTAAAAATGTACTTCAAACTCTTGTGATTAGTGTAAACCTAACAACAATTATCGATGAGGTAATGACACCAAATCTTTAAAACATGCACTGTAGCTGCTAATTCCAAATCATTGGTAGGATAATTAACTTCATGTGGCCTTAGCTGTCGCGAAGCATACGCCACAACCTTCTTATCTTAAATTAGCACACAACTGAGTCCTTGTCGAGATGCATCACAGAATATCTCAAAATTCTTTCTGATATCTGGCAAGATCAGTACTGGGGCAGTTAGTCAGACACTTTTTTAGCTCTTAGAAACTCTACTCACACTCTGATGCCCAAGCGAATTTCTTCTCATTTTTCAAGAACTGGGTGAGCAGTCTAGATTTTCTAGAAAACCCTTCTATGAAACGGTGATAATATCCCACCATTCCAAGAAAACTTGAGACTTTGGGTACCGTCTTGGGTGATTCCCAACTGAGCACATCTTGTACCTTACCAAGGTCAACAGTGACTCCTTCCAATATGACATGTCTTAGGAAAGTAACTTCTTTCATATAGACCTCATATTTACTGAACTTAGCATATAGCTAGTTTTCTCTTAGCTTCGTCAAAACTTGGCACAAGTGATCCTCATATTTTTTCCTCACTTTTAGAGTAGACCAAAATGGCATCAATGAAGACAACAACAAATTTATCCAAATATTTCATGAAAGCCTTATTTATCATGGTCATGAAGTAGGTAAGGGCATTAGTCAAACCAAAGGACTCACGACATACTCATACTATCCAAACTGGGTATATCTTCTTGACGAATCTTCAACTGGTGATACCCTGATCTTAAGTCAATCATTGAGAACACTTCGGCTCCTTCAAGTTGGTTAAACAAAATGTCGATCCTTAGCAAACGGTACTTATTCTTGATGGTGACCTTATTGAGTGAGCGATAATCTATACACATTCTCTTAGTACCATCCTTCTTTTCAACAAGGTGTTTCCCATGGTGAAGAACTTGGCCACACAAAACCTTGGTCTTGCAGCTCTTTAATTTGCCTCTTTACTTTAGCTAATTCATTAGCAAACACCTTGTAAGGCTTCTTGGAGATAGGTGGTGTTCTAGGAACTAGTTCGATCAAGAATTACATATCTCTATCTGGTGGCATCTTAGGTAACTCATCTAGAAATATATCAGGAAACTCTCTGACGACTAGTACATCTTCCACATTTACTCCTTTGGCACCGCAAACCTTTATCCCTTCAGACTAGTGTAACATCCCAAAATTTAGCTCTTTATTTAGTTAATAGTGTTTTATTGCAAATTGGGCTTTTTGTGAATTTTCTAGATTTATTTGGATTTTCTAGGATTTATTTGAATTATTTCAAATTGAAAGTAATTTGTCTTTTGCCAAAAACTATTTATATAAAGCTATGTTTAAAATAAAGTTTTGCCAAAAATATTTTATTTGAGTCCAGAAGGTCTCAAAGTATTTTTGAGTTTTTTCTGGGAATTTTCCTGATATATCTATTGCCCTAAATAAATCAAAGTATTTTTCTCTAATTATTTTAAAGTTTAAAACCGAAAAAATCACCGTAAGCGATCTTGGGCGAAGCCCAGACCTTTGTCGCCTACCGTATTGTCTGCGGCCCGTTCTTGCCCGATTTCTAGATGGATAGCCTGTGGCCGTCGGATCGTCATCTAACGGCCTTTATCAAGCTCGTGCGTCATGAAACCTAGCGCCTCGCCAGCCGTCCGATCAGGATCGCGCGCTCGTCGTTTGCCAGGCCAAATCCAAACCCTAGCCTGAAAAGGACAGGGGATATCGCCTAGAGGGGGGTGAATAGGCGAATAATAAATTTAAAACTAAATCACAGCGGAATAAAACAATCCTGAGGGGGTCAGCCCGGACTATCCGACCTTTGATCCGGATACTCCTGTATTTTCGGACTATCCGGGGTAAGTGGTGCGGATACTCCGGTAAATCCAGACTATCCGGGATGATTGTGCGGATACTCCGGGTTGGGCACCTCAAGATGAAATTTGTAATCTCTTCAACTTTTAATCAAACTACTTGAACACAAAGATTCTAAACACTACCAGTAACCTTGAACAAGTATATATCTAGAGCCAAACACAGTAGAAAAGTAGATCGGGCAATTTCAAGATTCAAAATCAAATGCTCTAGCGAGAATAAAAGTAAGCAAGTAGAGAATGATTTTTCACCCGAAGTTCGGATCCTTGAGGGGATCCTACATCTCCGTTGAGGCTGCTCGGTCTCACTTAAGCCGGGGTCTCTTTCAACCCACTTCCTCCCAGTATTGCACAAATGCACTCGCCGGTTGAGGCTTGGTCACACTTGAGCCGGGGTCTCTTTCAACCCTCTTCCTCCCGGTGTTGTACAAATGCACTCGCCGGTCTTCACTTCTTTGATTCCTTCCCTTGAGGAGGCGGAATCGGCCTTCACAAACTTCCCACGGCCAACCACACAAAGCTCTGGTGGCTCGTAGGTGACCTCCTAGCCGTCTAGGAGTCCTCAACCTTCAAGAGTAATAATGCTCACGAAGAACAAGCTTGGAGATGAAATCAAGTGCTCAACAACTCAAATCACACTCAATCTAACACCTCACTCCTCAAACTCTTCCCTACCCTTCTCACAAAGGGGATCACTTAGATCTAATGGTAGAGAGGTGTTTTGGGGGCTCAAGAACAAGAGGATAACCCCTCAAAGCTGCAGGATAACGGTCACTTTTCAAATTGGAAGGAGGGGGCTTTAAATAGTGGTCCCCAAAAAACTAGCCGTTTGAACTGCGCAAAGTCCGGATATTCCGGACTTAAACCCCAGATACTCTGGACAACCCGGATACTCCGGATTGACCTAACTGAGAGGACAAACCCGGATACTCCGGACTTAACCCCGGATACTCCGGATTGGGGTGAAAGCAGACCCAGCGAAAACAAGCATAACTTTTGACTCCGGACTCCGATTTCAGTGATTTTGGACTCTACCGAAAGCTAAGAACGAGAGCTACACAACCAACAAGGTCTCACTACCCAAATCTCAAAGGATAAATCCAGATTTCATAAAAAATCCAAGAGAGACCTACAATTCTCACTTTCCGGCACCACCAACACCACTCTCTCTCTAAGTTTCACAAGGATGAATCACTTGAGCACTTGACACATCTAAAAGTCATTCGACGTCGCATCCCTCTTAATAGTACGGCAATCCTTAGACTCAAATTCAAATGAGAAATCTAAGTCTTACATTCAATCCGCATGTCGTCTTCTCCGTGGATGCAATGTGATAATGTCTTTTACCAAATGATTGATGACATCTTCGCCTTGTCCAACTTGACTCGATTCACCTCATGAGACTCTCGTCCTATCGACCTTGACTTGATCATCCTCTCTGACGATCTCCACGCCAAGTCGATCTTGACTTAGTCCTCAACTCATGGTGGCACCACCGTCTTGTTGATCTTGGCTTAATGGTCATCCTCCAAGATACCTTGGTCATCATGCACACACGGGACCTAATTCTTTCCAAACCATTCATGAAAGACATTAGTCCCAAAAGCTCAATAGATATGAATAAACTGATATTTGTGAGCAGTTGATTACCACAAGTGTTTCATATAAAGAAGCACAACATAAATGGAAACACTTGACATAAGAAATGTTCTCTACTAAGTACATCATGATGAATATGTAATTGATCTATATGTACTAGAGAGATAATTGCCAATATGATGAATCAATTAAATCATAGCAAGGATCATAGTCTTTTACTTAAATGAAGCACATGATAGAATATACACGAATTGTACATGTGCAACTAATATTTGGACTAAGAGTAAATATGTGATCCAACACTAGATTAAACTTCTCTAAGAGAATTGCATGAGAAGATATACAACTAAAACATGCATGCACCAAGTCAATCTATAGCAATATGAAGTTTAACTCTAGTTAATACATGCATACTAAAAACAAAGCACATAATGAACTCAAATGAATATATATGCACAAATAAATATGATATGAACCAATGTGCATATATATAATCAACATGCTACTTGGAGTTCACTATGCATTTGCACAAAAGGAATGCAATAACAAATATAGAAGAGATACCAAAATTGCATACCTTATCTTTGCTTAACCATCCCACTTGATGTTCCTCTAAATAGATGAGACTGATACTTAACTAGGCAATAACATGTTAGTCTCATAGCAATATAATCATATTAGAGGTTTGTCATTTGTTAAGCACTAAGTTAAGCATTTACATAATTACATAGATTGTCATTATATGCATTTGTCATTAATCACCAAAATAACATAAGTGCCTAGATGCACTTTCAATCTCCCCCTTTTTGGTGATTTATGACAAACCTTTTATCAATTGCACCAAATGATAATATTAAGATATTTAGCATTAAAACAAGCTTGAAGAAACAATAAGAGATCATACTTACAAATTATCCCTTTTTGTCAATCGATTAGGGGACAATTGATAAATCCATAAATTCTCCCCCTTTTGTCATTAATCCCAAAAATGTGCTTAATAGATCCTTATTGTTCATTCAATAAAGTCTATTCTCCCCCTTGATTGCACACTCAATAAAAAGATTAGGGATAACAAAATAAAAATAAGGAGCTAGGAATAGGGCAATGATATTAAGCTCCCCCTAAATCTAGGCAAGATATGATACCAATTATATCCAAGATTTAGGTAATGGATGTTTCCAATGATACCAATTTAAATGTAGTCATGATTCACAAGATGTAAGTGGTGCTTAAACATGACACATGAATATGATTTCACATGGAGAAGATTTATTCTTTAAACATCAAGATCATATAGCAAATTTATATAATTTAAGCACATGCTCATGATCAAATTAAATTCTAACAATCACGATCATATAGAGAAGATTACACAAGAAGGAATTCTTATATGATCACAAGATGTATACAAGATCATGAATCAAAATTGTATAAGAAATACACTTTCATGATCAAAAATTTCACAAACATATCAAGGGCATACCTCTTTGCAATGTGTCACCCATATGTACCTTTTAATTCTTGATAATGCCAAATTCAAGTTAGATGATACGTCAAAACAATTTAGGATTAGAGGATACCTCTTGAAAGATATCAATTAATGATACCAATTGAAAGATACAACACCATTTAAAATAAGACAATTGAGCATAATGGTGTGCAAAGATATTATTGAATATGGTCAAAAAAGAAATACGTTCCTTTGTCGGTTCTGGTCCACCGCATGTTCGAATCGGTCATGATCACCGTGCACGGCCTTAGATCCCTCGGACTATGGAGCTCCTCTCCATTTCCTTCATCCCACCATCAAAGATGACCCCTTTTCCAATACCTTGAACATCAATAGACAAGTACACGATTTTCGGGAATAAATATCTTTCAACTTGACCCAAGTTAGTTTGATAATGTCTAAGTACAACATGCACGATATAGATGATATACAAGACAATACTCTTTGCACGCAATTTAAAAAGTTCAATATACCAATTGATGATCTCATTATACCAATTTACAAAAATATTTAAAACTCATTCAAATTTAACTCTTGAAATCCACTTGTAAGAGAGACAATGGGTAAAACACATTCAAACTCACTCTTGAACTTATAAGGGAAATTTTCTCTTTTCCATAATAAACTCCGAGTTATGCAAGAGAGGAAACATTTTGAGGATAAGATACAATTAAATCCAATTTCTAGAAGAACTTAGCCAAAAGATGTACTTTCATTGGAATGAAAACTTAAATAGATATGCTCCACTTTGAAGCTTGGAGCAATGAATAAGTTCACTTAGTTTTCATCTTGAAAAGCTTGCCAAGATTCCAATTTAAAACTCTCAAAATCTCAAAAGATGCAAATAGCAGCACAAAATTGATTATAGCTTTTAAACCATTGCTCAAATGCAAAAATCATCAACGCGGAAAAGATCCGTCTTGAAATTCTCTTCGAGGACTATGAAGGCCGAAAATTCATTTGAGCAAAGGAAAAACCTCGAAAACTTGAAAATAGTGAATGCTGAACCGAAGGTTTCGGGAAAAGAAATCTCGCTTTGAAAGGGTCATGAGGATGAAAACAACACCAAATGAGCTCCCAAATAATTTTAGATGAATCATGGAGCAATAAATTGAGTTATCTTAGTTTTCATCACAAGGAAATACTCAAATCATCTTAAAGGTAGGCAAGATTTCAAAAGTGCAATGTGCTGAAAAATTCAGTTTTGGCATTCCATTTAAGCTTTTTGACAGGGCTAAAAGAAGGTTCAAACAAGGTTCATAAATTCTGAAAAAATTAGACAATGAATTACAACTATAGAGGATCAAAATATGTTATAATGCTTTCCTCTGATTATGAACCCATTTGGAGATACAAAAATCACAAAACAGCCCCACAATCAGCCTAAACCTGAAATTTCAGCAAACTGAGCATTTTAAAATTGACTCAAAACTTTATCAAATGAAGTCCAATAGCTATGAGATTTTGCAGAAATGTTCCATGGACATCCAAGAGACTTCTCCAAAAAGAATTTCTCAAATATCACCCTCCAATCAAAAATTAGATCAAAATGGGCATTAGAGGTTTGATTTTGACACAAAGTCAAAAGAAGTCAACATTTTTACAAATGAGTTCAAATAAATTTGAAAATTTCCAGATATGAACTCCATATGTAAGAGAAGGTTTTCCAACAAATTTTTTTTAATAAATCAATTTTATTTTGAGAAATGTGGTGAAATTTGCATTTGAAACACATAAAGGATAAGAAACTTCACCAATTCCTCAAAAGGGCAACCAAATGAGTTTTGAATGGAAATATGTACTTTTATGGATTCATATAAGTTGGAGAGATATGTACTTAATGCGAGAGTATGACAAATAAGATCAAAAGAGAGAAAAAGACATAACTTTTTCAAATTAAGTTGAAATTATTTGAAATTGTGTAGAAACATACTTTGGACTCCTAAGAAACTTTTCCAAAAAGAATTTTTCAAAAAGGAGTCTCCAATCAAAATATATGCCAAATTTTGCTTTGTAAGTATGATTTTCAATCAAAGAAAAGAAAAGTCAAAACTTTTTCAAATTAAGTTCAAATGATTTGAAAATCTCCAGATATGAACTTTGGACTATTTAGAAGGTTTCTCAAAAAGAATTTCCTCAAAAGGAATTTTCTTTTAAAAGATATGGCAAAATGCGCTTTGTAGGCATAAAGAGAGGTTGAATTTGTATTGAAAGCTCAAAATGCAATTCAACTTGGATTTCATGGAGATTTGAACTTTCATAGCTTTGTATGAGTTAGAAATACTATTTCAAGCCATGAAACATGAAGAAATCCAACTCAAACAGCAAAACCCATAATATGCAAGAATGGGTCATTTCGGGTCAAATAAAGAATTTTGGCCAAATTCAAATAACTATAACTTTTGAACGGTTGGTCGTTTGGAAAAATTTTGAACTAAAGAAATGCTTAAAATGACCAACCCTATGAGTTTTGTATTGACCACTTTTTCAAAAACTCAATAGATTTTAACTTATGAAAATATTTCATTTAATCCAAAATCAAGATCCTATAAGATCCATTTGAGGCCAAATTTACTATTTTGTTTCTAAAATAGGAATTTTTACTCTGAAAGCATTGTAAAACATTTGAAATACATATTTGAGAACTTTTATAAAGATTTTCACAAATATTGGCTTTTTAAACAATATTTTTGACTTTTGGACCAAAGAGGCTCATATGAAGGATATGCATGCATATGGTTTTCAACAATATTCGAAAAAGCATCAAATGAAGCAAATTAGAAGATATTTGATTGGAATTAGTATGTATGAGTTTGAAATACTATTTTGAACCAAGATATGGCTAAGAATCCGATCCAAACGGAGAAACTCACTAAGTGCAATAATACGACCATTATGGGTCAATTATAGTTTTTCGATGAGTTTCAAAATCAAATAACTTTTGTTAGGTTGGTCTTTTGAAAATATTTTGAACACAAGAATTGTTAAGAATGACCAACCCTAGGTTTTTCATTTTGGAATTACTTTCAAAATCATTTTACATATAATTCTATAAAAATTATAAGTTTAAATCCAAAACAAGATACTAGTAACTAGATTTTGATCACGAAACTCATTTTCTTTTCAAAATAGATTTTGTGAATCCAAAACCTTTGAAAAACATTTCAAATATATTTGTATACATTTTGCAATTAGTTTTTCACAAGAATACTAATAGTATACAAAATTTTAACTTTTGGCTAAATGGCTTGATTTTGAAAATATATATTAGCACTTATATAAATATGGGCACATGTAGGGATGTAATATACATGGATATGAATTAACACTCCCCCTTAATGTGCCAAAATTTGACTTGCTCAAGATTACAATAAGAGAATAGGTAAGAGGTAAGAGCAAGTACTCATAACAAGCAATTAAATCAATTTTTGCATGATACTAATGCATCTAAACCTACACAAGGCTAGAAACTAAATAGTAATTAATTTAAGTACTTGTTACCCGAGATGGCATTAGCTCAAGATTGAAGTGATCATCCTCATGCTTGGCTCTATTTTGCAAATGATTAAGTTCTCTTTCCTTTTGAAGAAGCCAAACGTGAAATCCATCTCATATTACCTAAAAATCTTTTAGGCGGTTTTTGGTACCCAATCCTTTTTGTGTCCAACAATGTTAGTCACAATAGATTTAGGAACCCAAATGGCCCTAATTTGGATATTATTGAATTGACTAACACAATTACAAATAGGTTTGCAATAATTATTCCTCCTAGGCAAATGATTGGCATTTTTATGAAAAGGCTTAGGAGGGCAATGATACTTTTATAAAACTATTTCTAGTTTGATCTCTTCTAAGCATATGATAATTGAAATTATGCATTGGCTTAGAGGATCTAGTATATCTAGCAAATGTTTTGCTATCATTATTTCTCCTAAGCAATTTATTTGAATTGCTTTGTGTAGGCTTAGGAGTCCTAACCAATTTAGCAAATCCATTTCTAGATTTACTCTTCCTATGCAAATGAGCATTATCATTTTGAGCGGCATAGGGGACTTGACAAGCTTGGCAAATACATTGCCATTTTTGTCCTTCCTAAGCAAATAATCATTAAAATGATGAGTAGGCTTAGGGGTTATACCTTTGGGATAATCCTTACCGATGTGCCCCTTTTCCCGAACAATTATAGCAAGTAGGCTTTGAACGTCTCTTCTTCTTGACTTGCTCTTTGCCGGTTTGCCTCATTGTTGATGGTTGTGGCTTGATCTCCACTTTGTTAGGGCACACGGAGGCGAAGTGGCCCTTCTTATTGCAAGCAAAGTACTTGATAGTCTTTGAATGTCTTGCGTTGTGCCTTGTCTTGCCAGTCTCCCTCTTGGATATGTAGCCGAGTCCTCGCTTATCTTGAGGTGCCCTTGGCTTGCTCAAGATCTCATCGAGGATGGCTTTTCCCTTAACGCACTTCTTCAAGTCATTTTCTAATCTAATGACAGCACACTAAAAACAATCCCGAGGGGGTCAGCCCGGACTATCCGACCTTTGATCCGGATACTCCGGTATTTCCGGACTATCCGGGGTAAGTGGTGCGGATACTCCGGTAAATCCGGACTATCCGGGGTGATTGTGTGGATACTCCGGGTTGGGCACCTCGAGATGAAATTTGTAATCTCTTCAACTTTTAATCAAACTACTTGAACACAAAGATTCTAAACACTACCAGTAACCTTGAACAAGTATATATCTAGAGCCAAACACAGTAGAAAAGTAGATCGGGCAATTTCAAGATTCAAAATCAAATGCTCTAGCGAGAATAAAATAAGCAAGTAGAGAAAGATTTTTCACCCGAAGTTCGGATCCTTGAGGGGATGCTACGTCTCCGTTGAGGCGGCTCGGTCTCACTTAAGCTGGGGTCTCTTTCAACCCTCTTCCTCCCGGTGTTGCACAGATGCACTCGCCGGTTGAGGCTTGGTCACACTTGAGCCGGGGTCTCTTTCAACCCTCTTCCTCCGGTGTTGCACAAATGCACTCGCCGGTCTTCACTTCTTTGATTACTAAGTACATCGTGATGAATATGTAATTGATCTATATGTACTAGAGAGATAATTGCCAATATGATGAATCAATTAAATCATGGCAATGATCATAGTCTTTTACATAAATGAAGCACATGATAGAATATACACGAATTGTACATGTGCAACTAATATTTGGACTAAGAGTAAATATGTGATCCAACACTAGATTAAACTTCACTAAGAGAATTGCATGAGAAGATATACAACTAAAACATGCATGCACCAAGTCAATCTATAGTAATATGAAGTTTAACTCTAGTTAATACATGCATACTAAAAACAAAGCACATAATGAACTCAAATGAATATATATGCACAAATAAATATGATATGAACCAATGTGCATATATATAATCAACATGCTACTTGGAGTTCACTATGCATTTGCACAAAAGGAATGCAATAACAAATATAGAAGAGATACCAAAATTGCATACCTTATCTTTGCTTAACCATCCCACTTGATGTTCCTCTAAATAGATGAGACTGATACTCAACTAGGCAATAACATGTTAGTCTCATAGCAATATAATCATATTAGAGGTTTGTCATTTGTTAAGTACTAAGTTAAGCATTTACATAATTACATAGATTGTCATTATATGCGTTTGTCATTAATCACCAAAATAACATAAGTGCCTAGATGCACTTTCATAGCCGTATCCAGCCATTGATTGCGCTGAGCGGGTGAGATCGTGCCGCGTCGGGACTCGGTGTTGGCCGTCCGATCGAAATCGGAGGGCTACCCACTATCGTCTCCGCGTAGGACTCGGAGCCGCCGCCGCCGCCGTGCGCCGTTAGGATTCCGAATCTTGCACGCATGCCGAGGCTCTAAATAGTGGGGGTGCGGGGTCCCCGAGAATCACCAAAAGCCGCTGCACCTTTTCCTCGTTGCGCCGCCGCTCGGAGCCCGCCAGGGAGCTTGCGTCACCTCGCCGGAGTACCGAGAGCCTTCGCCGTGCCATTGCCGCCGTTGGAGATTCCCTTCCGTCGCGCCGAAGCCGGATCCGAACTCATTTTGCCGCGCCGCACCTGCTCCGCCGCTTGGTGCTCACCGGAGATCGCCGGAACGCCGTCGGAGTGGTCGTCGTCTTCACGTCTGGTAGAACCGCGCCGCCGCATCGTCATCGCCGGGATCGAGCTTCGCGAGCCCTTGGATCCTCAGCCGCCGGTCACGATCAAGCCACGTCACGGAGTGAGCAGCACATCGCTTCGGATACTTGTCGCCGTCCGATTGAAGGTAAGCGGCCAGGATCGTGCCACGTCATCTCGGGAATAGTAAATGCCTCGGGTAAGTGATGGCCGTTTGATCATGGACGGATGTCCCGGATCTCGCCACATGGTAGGCGAAGCCGTGGCCATTGGATCCGATCAGTACGGTGCTTGACCGGTGTGCATCGTGCGCCGCTGGATTAAAGATCCTACGGACCAGATCTGTCTCGGCCCGAACCAACCGATGAGCGACACGTGTCAGCGCTCGGTTGATCCAAGCCAAGGCTGACGTTAGCTGACGCAATAAAGCGAATTTTCTTTTATAAAATAATTTGGTTAATTGTTGATTTTCCGATTTTATGAATTTTCAGGAATTTGAATCTTCCGAGGGCTCGTTCTCCCTCATACGAACTCCGATTGAGGTGATTCAAATTTCTAAAAATTTGTAAAATTGAGATCTATCTAATGGTGGTTTTTTTTCGAATTTTTTAGTTCATTTGTTCTCTATTTTTGGTATTTATTTGCTATTTCTTTTCGATTCGCGTAGACGTCGAGTTGTGTGAGGCTTCGGAAGAGGATTTCGTAGCACAAGATCAATTTCCAGAGCAGGACCAAAAGCTTAAGCATGGCAAGTTGTGCTTTGATCATGTTGCACCCATGTTTGCAAAATTGCTATTTTGTTTTACCTTATTGCATATTATTTCATGTGTATAAATGATTTCAACTTAGTTTGGAACTTAGATACCATACCCTTTGAATTATACCAACCTTGTCGATTGAATGCCATGATCCACTTGTCACCTTAGGTTGGTTTACTATAGTTGGTTAAATATGAAATCAACATGGGATGGTTAGAACGGATTAGAATTGCTTAGCCATGCCACGTCACCACATGTACCTGAATTATTGATAAATAATCTTGACTAATGGAATATGGAACAATGCTATGAATTTGTGTGTCATGTGGGGTCACACGATGAGATGGAGTTGTTGTGGCAATAGATGTTACGCAACGATGTTGATTTGTGGATGGCACGTAGTGCTTGGTAATCAACTGGGTTGGTAATCACTTAGATTGAAGCAAGTGGCAAGGGCAAGTGTGCCTGGGTGGGCCCGATGGGTAGAGGGTATGTGCAAGTCTTGCTTTAATCAACCCTAAGGACTTAACCTTGCAACCTTTTGACCTGAGTCAATCATGCAACCACATGTCTGTTGTGGGGCAGCCTAGCTGACTAATTTGCAAAGTCTTAGCTTGGGTACTATCGTGGTGGTGTGAGTCTGAGTTCACGGATCAAGTCACATGGCGCTAGAGGGGGGCCTGTTAGGCGATTCACCCATCGCTGTTGAAACCTCGTGGGTAATCTTGGGTTAAGATGATGCATTGTAAAGGCTTTGTTATGATCATTCGCCTGTGTGGTGCATGGTTGTATCGTGTGGGTAAAGTGCATAACCTCTGCAGAGTGTACAAACTATTCGGATAGCCATACTCACGGTATTGAGCAATGCTCGGGAATTACAGTCAAGGGGTAGTTAATTAAATGGACAACTAAATGGGATGGCAGGATGCTATGTGGATAATGAAACTAGACTTAGGTGGAAACTTGTTTTACTTGAGAATCATTGAATCTATTTATTGCTATTATTTATTTTACTGTCTTTTCGATCTATGTATTGTATGTGTTCTTAAATGCTGCTTTACTGCAAATAAACCATATAGCCATTCCTTGGAATAAGCCTTGCATATAGCTACGGTAGAAATGCATTCTGTGCACAACTTGTTGAGTGATTTTGTACTCACCCTTGCCATCAACAACAAACAACAGTGGAGGAGTCATCGCCTATGTTGGAGGAGGATTTCCAGGAGGATACGAGTCACTAGGCCAAGCCTTGTTAGTCGCTTGTGGTGTGCTGATGGGACATCTACATTTTTTGCTATTTTCCACTACATTTGTCTAAGTTTACTTTCAGTCTAGCCCATGTGGCTGAATAATGTAAGTGATCATAAGATCATACACTAGTTATATTAAATAATTGGAGTCTTACTATTCTTATCGTTGTGTATGATGTGATACTTACCGATGTTAAGCTGTGTGCACTAGCATTGATCCTGGGACTAGTGCGGTAAAACACAGTGGATTCGAATTGGTGAATTCGGGTCCTTACAGAGGTGGTATCAGAGCATACTAACTGTAGGTCTTGGCCCTAGTTAGCATGGTGGTGTCCTAGGAGTGTCCAAATTATTTTCTAAAAGAAAAACCTAAATTGGATTAAGACAACACTCTTGACTCTTCTTATTCTCCGCTACTTGCCTTTGCTGAATTTTTATTTTCTGAGTGGCTGTTTGAGAGTTGAGGACTTATCTACTTCTCTTGAATAGATGAGGAGGATCCACTCTTTTGGAGAGCGCACTAGAGGGTACGCCGCTGAGCTATGGCATATGATGCAGCTGCTCGGAGGTTTCGATAGACCGATCTACCGGGGAACCAACATAGTGCGGGCCGGACTCGACATCGCCTGGGATGTTACGATCACGGTCTACGCTCGGGAGAGGGCGAGGGCGAGTCGTCCCATCCGCGTCACTGCCAGGAGGTCATCGTTCGATGCCAGGATCCAGGAGACAGCGCGTCTGGCAATGAGGCAGTTTGCTCATGCCTATTCTAGGGAGTTGGAAGGCACAGAGTTTCGTCATCATCCGCGCCGAGACAACCGCTACAACCAAGAGCCGATAGAGGAAGAGGATGCCATGATCACCCACCTGGCGAGATATGTCATCGCCCAAGAGGATGCTATCGACGAGATAGTTCAGGAGCTGCAAAGGACCCAGGACGAGGTCACGGAGGTGAGGACCCATATGCGGGAGTCTTGCGAGTACTTGGCTCACTATATCTAGAGGATTAGGGAGCTGGAGATGGCGCTGTACAGACTTGAGCCGGAGCTGGTGTTGGAGCTGCATGACCCAGACCCTGAAGAGCCAGAGCTAGAGGTGTGAGCGTTAGATTTAGCAGTTGGGACTCAAGTGTTGAGTCGCGTCAATAAGGAAGTCCTACCATATGTAATAGACGTTAAGGTTGTGTGCTTAGTTTGGATCATAATGTTTGCTAAGTGTGCAGTATGTGTTGCAGAGCTTTTAGGCTTATGTAAGCAACCATACCAAGTTAATTAATAAAGATATTAAAGTTTGGGTTAAACCTATTCCCCGCCTTAGAAATTCTCACATCTTATCTATGCTATCTCTACCTTCCCTAACCCAAGAAGCAATCAGCAGATGGTGAACACTCGTGGGCAACAATGGAGTGTCAGGAAGTGGCCTTTGCCGGAATGACAATCCCAATGATGGAACGCCACCGCAGCTAGCACCACTAGTGGATATGCATAACTTGGGAGCTTTCTTGGCAGCGCAGACTCAACTTATGCAAATAATGATGCAACAGATGCAGAGTATGGCAAGTCAAGCTGCTGGTGGCAACAACGTGAAACAAGGCAACAATGGACCGCGTTCCCACTCTAAGCTGTCAGATTTCATGAGGACCCGTCCTCCAACATTCTCAGGCAATGCTAATCCTTTGGAGGCCGATGACTGATTGAGGACCATTGAGAGGAAGCTACACATCACGCAGTGTGAAGGCAATGAAAAGGTGTTGTACGCTTCGCATCGGCTGGAAGGAACTGCGGCAGAATGGTGGGAGAACTACTGCGTCGCTCATGAAGCCCCGCAGGTGATCACTTGGGAGGAGTTCTCAGCTGCTTTCCGCCAATATCATGTGCCAGAAGGAATGATGGACCTTAAGAAGGAAGAGTTCAGGGCTCTGAAGTAGGGAAGTCAGTTAGTGGCGGAGTACATGAACAAGTTTACCCAGTTAGCATGATATGCCCCAGAAGATGTGGCTACAGATAAGGCCAGGCAGTCCCGTTTCTTGAAAGGTTTAAACTCTGGATTGCAGGTGGGACTGATCACCCACAATTTCCCTGACTTTCAGGAGTTGGTTAGTAAGGCTTTGATACTTGAGGATAAGCGCAAGGAGTTGGGTGAGGACCGTAAGCGCAGGATGGCTGTCAGCGTACTCTGCGCTGGGGTACCCTCTCCGCCGCACAAAAGCGGTCAACCAAGTGGTCAGCATACCTAGCCCACGTGGCGTCCGGCGGCGGTGGGCGAGCACGCCCTGCTTTCGCCGGCGGCGCCCACGTGGCGCCCGGCGAAAGGGTGGGCACGCACGCCGCTCGCCCGCGGCGAGCCCACGTGGCGCCGGCGGCAGTGGGCGAAAGCACGCCGCCGCCGGGCGGCGATCCACGTGGCGCCCGGCGGCGGTGGCGGCGCGCGCCGCCGCCGGCGGCGATCACGTGGCGCCCGGCGGCGATCCACGTGGCGCCCGCGGCGGTAAGCCGCAAGGCCGCGAGGCAAAAAGGTGGAGCGAGGTGGCTTCACCTCGAAGGCTCCTTCCCCTGTCGTACCGTTCTGAGCCATAGGACAGCAGTGTCAGACCTGTCTGCTGCAAGGATTTCTGCTACAACCCCATTCCTCTGACGCCCCTCACCAACCTGTCAAGAAAGGGTCACATCGCGGGCGGACCGGGCGAAGCCATGCGTCGGCATTTAATGAGGCTGGAGGAACGGGACAGCACAGGAAGGCGTATTAAATGTGTAAGGATCAGCATGATGACCCCCTTTTACCTACTCCCGTTAGCCTGGCCTATATAAGGGCCCTCGGGTGCATAGGGAAGAAAGGTCAGCCAGAGGTTGAAGAAAACAAGCAAGAGCATAGCAGTAGAGCCCAAGGAAGAACTTGTAATTCCCAAGCTTTGTACCGCACCAGTAAAAAACACTCTCGATAAGCAATCCAGCAGGAAGTAAGGCTATTACCCACGCGAAGGGGGCCTGAACCTGGGTAAAAAATCCTTGTGTCACCATAGTTCGTAAACGCCAAAGCTTGCCGCGCGGGAGTCCCTAGGGTTTCCCCTCGCTAGGTTTAGCCAGCTGCGAAGACGCCCTCCTTCCGAACCAAACCCGGGTCTGTAGATCACGGGCCTGTCAGGCGGAATACGCCGACAGGGGCGCGCCAGGTAGGGGGCTAGTAGCTGGTTTTTCCGGCTAACTCCCCGGCGGATTTCGGCGTTCGCGATTTGGAAGCAAGCCCGCGCGTCGGAAAATGGCGGGTTCTCAGCACCGGAATGTCGCAGAGGCGAGCGACGATCAAGGCGCCTCCCGGCCGTCGCGCCGGTCGAGGAGCCGTTGATGAGGACATCGTCCCTATTGATACAACCACGCCGAGTGATTCTTCTCAAGCACAACAAGTTTTACAAGAACCTACTACTCGTGCTCGAGCATGTCTACTCAATTATCAGGTGAATTCGTTCCTAAGTTTTTATACAAATGATTCACAGAATGGAATGCTATTTAATACTTGTCATGATTTGATTATTCTTAGGAACCTTGGGAAAGACTTGCAAAGCACAAGGGAGTTCGCGTCCGGAGGGAAGAGCAAATTGGAATCAGCTTCGGACTCCCAGAGATGGTCAAATTCAAACGGCCATAACTTTTGTTCCAGAAGGCTTCTAGAGGTCTATGAGTACAAGGACGAAAGCCCTGGTCGTCCTCTTTCAAACGGATCTGAGATCACCTCAAAATACCCTTCGAGTCAGCGGGAAAATGCAAAACAATCCAGAACACTTTTTCAGTCCGAGTTCGAGTCCAATTCGAACTCAGAAACAGCACTGACTTTAAAGTGCCATAACTTTCGATTCCGGAGGGTTCTGGAGTCCCATGAGTACACGTTTGAAAGGTCTCGGAGTCTACTTTCCAAAGGATCTGGCCTCACCTCAAAAGTCCTTCAGATGCGTCCGGAAACTGCCAAAAACCGAACAATGCTTTTTCAGTCCGAGTCAAACTCTAGTCAAAGTAGGCTTGATGTTTTGAACTTGAGTTGTATTAGGTCTCCTATGCTATGGACGACCCTCTCCTGCTCCCCTAGTATAAATAACCACCCAAACCCTCATCTAGGACTTGTGTTTTGTTTAGTTTTGTCTAGCCTTTGCTACATACCGATAATTACGCGTGTCGACTAGACCGCCTGTTTATCGTTACAGAACCCCACCATTTGTGTTTCCTTCATATTTGAGCTTAATACATATTTGCCAATTTAGTTGGTTGTTCATCTTGTTCTTGCTATGTTCTTCGATTGCTTGCAGGAACAATGACCTTCGTGGTCAGGTTGATCGCGTCTTGGCGAGATCAATAACCATCTGGAGTTGGTGTATCGGTTGCTAAGGCGCATCGTCCTGGACGGTTGTAGTCGGGCCGTCAACATCGATTCCTACCAAATCGATAGTTACCCTCCTCTCATCGAAAGATCGGGACCCAAGTTCGCATCAGGTGGTATCAGAGCGCCAGGTTGATCGGTGAGAGATTACTAGTTTGCATTTATTTACCTACAGTCCAGAAAACCAAAAAAAATTAGTAGATTAGATTGCCTTTGTCCAAACCACTTTGAGCTTTTGCTTTTACTACTTAGTCCTTGCTTGTTGAGTCTTCGGTTGCATCGTTGTGTCGTGTCTTTGGTTTTAGCGTCTTTCCGTAGAGTTTCGAGTTCGAGTCACGTTTATCGTCACTTTCGTTTTTGTCATCATCGTCGTCATTATCCTTTGTGTCACCTAGGTTTTCATTGCAGTGTGCCACCATTGTTGATTAGAGCCGCCGCCACCACAATTCTAGGGTTTGTGTACATCCTTGAAGGAAAATCCAAAATTGTTGGTCAATCTTCCCAAAAATAGCAGATTGGTTTCTAAAATTGTTGAGCGACCTTGCGAAGAATAGTGGCTTGGTTTCCTTGCAAAAGTTTTAGCCCTGCTGTACCATCTGAAAGTTGAAAAAAAAAGTACCTTCAGAAGACTGCTCGCCCATCGCGTGGCCTGGTCGCCGAGTGCTCGCCCATCGCTTGGCACAGTCGCTGAAAGTGCTCGCCCATCGCGTGGCCTGGTCGCCGAGTGCTCGCCTCAAGCGTGGCCTGGTCGCCGAGTGCTCGCCCGTCGCGTGGCCTGGTCGCCGAGTGCTCGCCCTTCGCGTGGCCTGGTCGCCGAGTGCTCGCCCGTCGCGTGGCCTAGTCGCCGAGTGCTCGCCCATCGCTTGGTGTGGTCGCCCGAGTGCTCGCCCACCGCGTGCACTGGTCGCCCGAGTGGTCGTCCAACGCGTGAGCTGGTCGCCCGAGTGCTCGCCGACTGCGTATCTCAGAGAGAGAGAGAGAGAGAAAAAAAGAAAAGGCAAGTGCACAAAAAAAAGCCGCACAAAAAAAAAGGAAAAGGCAAGTGCACAGAAAAGAGCCGCACTAAAAAGAAAAGAAAAAAAAGGGAGCTTGGGGTAGTGCCTTTGTTTTTCAGTTCGAAGGTTGGATTTCCGTGGCGACGTTTGTGTCCCGGCTCGCGTCTCTAGTACGGTTAGGCCTAGGACCAGCACGGTACCATCGTTGAACGATTATTCAACTTGCTTTGACTAATGTGGTTTGAGCTTTTCCTTTGTACTATTTTCAGCCACCTATAGCTCCACATATACTACTACCCCAGGTACATGTGTTTGGCACCGATACACTTATCTCCAGAAGTTATTTTCTTGTCGGTTGCCATCACCTCCTGCTCAGTTGGTAAGAATTGGTAAGAACTTGATTGAACAAGTTGAGTGTGAGCGACTCGTTTAGCCACATCAAGTAGTTGATAGGGGATTACATATGGTTTTGTTTTTCCTTGTTATCTACTAATCATGACAGGTCCACATGAAACGAGTTCACTTCGATTCAACCAAAAGATTTGCGACATAAACAACATGAAGGCTTCGTCTCCTACTCCTGAACACGGTAACCTCAAAATAACATTGCCTCCATATGCTGGAAATTTTGATCCTGAAGCATATATTGATTGGGAAATAGCGGTAGACAAACAATTTAGCATGTCTAATTTGTCCGAAAATGAAAAAGATTAGTTTTGCCGCTAATGTGCTTTACGGGTATCACGTTAACATTGTGGAAGCCTGTTTGTAGAAAAGGGAGAAAACCTGAGAATTGGAATGACATGAAAAAAATTATGAGATTTGAATTTGTTCCTGAATATTATGTTGAGTGCTTGCTTGCTAAACTTCAATGCTTAAAACAAGGGAGTAATACTGTTAGAGAATACTATCGTGAATTGGAAACTTGTTTGTTACGTTGTGGTTTAGAAGAACGTGATGAAGCTATCCAGTTTAGGTTCATTCATGGGCTTAATAAGGGTATTCAGGATATTCTTATTGATCAAACATATCGATCTCTTTCACAATTGTTGGAAAGTGCTTGTAGTATTGAAAGTTTGAATGCACTACTAGCTTCACTTGAGACGCCATTCTTTGCACCTCCTCTTGTGGCTAACATTTTGCGAGACAAATGAGCACAAGCAAAAAGAGATTGACAACGTGGAAGATGAGAAAGTCGAGCATGGGACATTCCTTCGACTATGGAACGAGATATGGATACCCCAACACATACAACAACTGATGAAAATTTAGGAGGTTTTGATGTTCCTACTTCTGAGGAGGAGACCATTGACCATGGTACAAATCTGATTTTACAGCAAGAAAGGGAGCAAATTGGTGAGTATATTCCTACTATACACAATTCTTGTGAACTACCACCTTGTGCCACAATTGTAGAACCATATGACGAATTGCATGCTTATAATTTTGATCATGTGGTGCTGATTACATAAGGAGGTGATAGCTAGAATATCCCTACCACTGCTTTTGTGCTATGTCATGTTGAATGAGCCTGTTAGTTTGACTTGTGCTATGGACAAGATTTCTGAAATTTCATCTCTTAAGTCTTTGTCTAGCACCTATGCCTACTATTTTAAATTCAATTTATTTGGTGAATATGGCATAGATGGCAAGTTTCTTGTTTATAGAATATGCATAACTTGTGATAAACTTGCTGAATTGAAGCTTGCTATTTTGGGCAATTCTAGTTGTAAGCAACAACTTGTTTCATTTGCGGCTCCATCAAATTTTCCTAATAAGTGTGATACCCATAGCTTGCTGCCACATTGTTCGAATTTTAGTATATTAACTTGTATTACAAATCAGCATGTCGTAGTTGATGCGTGGAAGCCCATTAAAATTGTGTCACCGTTATTGGAATGGTTTGATATTGCTTGTTTACAATTTGATGATATGAATGAGCCATGCTTGATGCTAGAACTTGTAGTTTTACCCAAAAAACATGTTATTGAATGCGGCTCATAAAACATGAGAATTCTTTATCAAAGGTCAGGGATAGATATGTGCTTCACTTATATTTGCAAATCAAGTTGCAAAATAAATCATGTTAATTTTGATGCCATATGCTTCACTTATACCCATGAATCAACTTGCAGAATTGTGAGGAAAGGTTATTTGCTTAAATTTGATTTCTTCTTTTGTTGTTATGAAAATAGCCTGCCGCGAATCCAAAAGAACAACGAAATATGGGATATATACATATATGTTGTGTACACACTCTTCTTTTTAGTTGTTTCTTTTCGGCATGTCCAAAACCGAGGACGGTTTTCCTTCAAAGAGGGGAGGAAGCATCGAATAGTGCTAGCGCTCATCAAAGCATTATATGTTGGAAAGAAGTGTTGAGCTATATGGATAATTATCAGGTGAATCCTCTAAATATTTTTCTTGTATTTAAAATATATAAAAAGGCAGAGCTACTATTTTATTTAAATAAATGCAGGATCTATATGAGAATGTTCTGTGTTGAAGACGAGTTAAAGGGTGAGCTTGAGTCGAGGACGACTCAAATTCAAGAAGGGGAGGATGATGAGGACATCACTACTATGGATATGTCCACACCAAGTTGGACCAACTCCATCAGGTCACCCATAGCCCAAGAAGAGGAAGAGCTTGAGTTGAGGACAACTCAAATGGAAGAAGGGGAGGATGATGAGGACATCGTCCCTATTGATACAACCACGCCGAGTGATTCTTCTCAAGCACAACAAGTTTTACAAGAACCTACTACTCGTGCTCGAGCATGTCTACTCAATTATCAGGTGAATTCGTTCCTAAGTTTTTATACAAATGATTCACAGAATGGAATGCTATTTAATACTTGTCATGATTTGATTATTCTTAGGAACCTTGGGAAAGACTTGCAAAGCACAAGGGAGTTCGCGTCCGAGGGAAGAGCAAATTGGAATCAGCTTCGGACTCCCAGAGATGATCAAATTCAAACGGCCATAACTTTTGTTCCAGAAGGCTTTAGAGGTCTATGAGTACAAGAACGAAAGCCCTGGTCGTCCTCTTTCAAACGGATCTGAGATCACCTCAAAATTCCCTTCGAGTCAGCGGGAAAACGCAAAACAATCCAGAATACTTTTTCAGTCCGAGTTCGAGTCCAATTCGAACTCAGAAACAGCACTGACTTTAAAGTGCCATAACTTTCGATTCCGGAGGGTTCTGGAGGCCCATGAGTACACGTTTGAAAGGTCTCGGAGTCTACTTTCCAAAGGATCTGGCCTTACCTCAAAAGTCCTTCAGATGCGTCCGGAAACTGCCAAAAACCGAACAATGCTTTTTCAGTCCGAGTCAAACTCTAGTCAAAGTAGGCTTGATGTTTTGAACTTGAGTTGTATTAGGTCTCCTATGCTATGGACGACCCTCTCCTGCTCCCCTAGTATAAATAACCACCCAAACCCTCATCTAGGACTTGGGTTTTGTTTAGTTATGTCTAGCCTTTGCTACATACCGATAATTACGCTGCGTGTCGACTAGACCGCTGCTTATCGTTACGTAACCCCACCATTTGTGTTTCCTTCATATTTGAGCTTAATACATATTTGCCAATTTAGTTGGTTGTTCATCTTGTTCTTGCTATGTTCTTCGATTGCTTGCAGGAACAATGACCTTCGTGGTCGAGTTGATCGCGTCTCGGCGAGATCAATAACCATCTGGAGTTGGTGTATCGGTTGCTAAGGCGCATCGTCCCGACGGTTGTAGTCGGCCGTTAACATCGATTCCTACCAAATCGATAGTTACCCTCCTCTCATCGAAAGATCGGGACCCAAGTTCGATCACCGTCAGACCGCCTCCTCGGTAGCGGCGCCGCTGCTCTCCCGGAAGCGGTGGAGCAGCCCGTGCGTCGCAGGCTGGCCATGGAGGCGGCCACCCCCGCCCAGAACTTGCACGCCGCTCGTGCCCTTCTGGACCACCCGCCGGTGGAGTTCGCGGGGGACTCTCCGGCCACTCCGTGGCTGCGGAGCATTGCTGGCCTCGTGGATGCGGCCCAACTCCGGGTAGGGCTCCCCGGCCAGTCAGGCACCGAGCGTACCTTGGCGCCTAAGGCGCATGCAGGGCGCTCTCAGGCCTCGAGCCGCCCCAACGAGAAGGGCCCTGGCCAGGGGGGCCGGGGTCAAGGAAAGGGCGCGCGCAATCCCGGTCCCGGTTCCTCGAGGAACCGTGGGGACCTTCGCTCTCATCTGGACGAGAGCCGCCGGCAGCGCGGCGATGACCTCCGCGGTCGCTTGCCGTGCCATCCGGACCAAGAGCGCTGCCGCGGTAAGCGGGTAGCGTCTGATGATGAGAGCCCCCATGGCTCTCATCCTCGGGATAAGGAGGAGGTTCACTCCTCCGACTCCTTGAAGAGCCAGGCCTCGCGCTCCCATGCGCGGTCCTCGACCGGCCTCCGTGGCGCCTCGGCTCCCTACTGGCGCGGGTGCAGGTTTTCTCCGCCAGGCTGCAGCCGTGTGACTGGCCGACGGAGTTCCGCCCGTGGCCATAGAGAAATATGACGGCACCACCAACCCGGAGGAGTTCCTCCAAATTTACACGACGATGGTGCGGGCAGCTGGCGGATCTGAAAAGGTCATGGCCAACTACCTCCCAATAGCCTTGACAGGCTCTGCCCGCTCCTGGCTGCTGAATCTCCCCCGAGGGTCGATACACTCGTGGGGAAGGTTGTGTGACCTCTTCGTCGCCAACTTCCAGGGCTCCTTTGCGCAGCCCGGCGTGGAGGATGACCTTCACGCTCTGGAGCAAGAGAAGGGGGAGTCGCTTCGCGACTTCATTCGGCGGTTCTGCCACTGCCGCAATACAATCCCCCACATCTCCGAGCAATCGGTCGTCATCGCCTTCAGGAGAGGCGTACGCGACCGCAAGATGAAGGAGAAGATGGCTACCCGTACCATCAGCTCCACCTCCGAGCTTTTTTCCCTCGCACATAAGTGTGCGCGGGCCGCAGAAGCAAGGGGGCCGGCGCCTGGCCCCAAGGGTGGCCATGGCAAGGATGAGGCCGGGACCTCGAAGGGTTCCGGCCGCTCAAGCAAGAAGGCGCGGAAGCGCGAGGCGGGGGAGACCAGGCAGGTCTTGGCCGCCGAGCGCGATGATGAGGAAGATCCTGCGCCGAAGAAGCGCGGCCGCCGTGACCGGCGGGATGATCGCCGCGACCGGCGCGAGGGCCGTCGGGATCGGCGCGATGACCGCCGCGGTCGCAAGGACGACCGCCGCGAGCAAAAGGAGGGCGAGCCGTATTGCCCTATCCACCGCACCAACACCCACGACCTGGACAACTGTCGGGTCGTGGACAAGATGGTGGAAAAACGGCTCAAGGAACGCCGCCCCGGCGATGATCAAGATGAAGATCCGGCCCCGCTGGCCTTCCAGCAGGCCGATCACGCGGTGGCCTACATCCATGGTGGATCCTCCACCTTCCCCTCCAACGCCGCTTACAAGCGGCAGAAGAGGGAGGTCTGCGCCGCCGCGTCGAGCTCGGGGTCGGGTCGGATGCTGAAGTGGTCCGAGCAAGCGCTCACCTTCAGTCAGGCAGACCATCCCGAGGGCGCCAGCGGCCTGGGATACCTCCCGGTCGTGGTGTCGCCCACTGTTCGGAATGTGCGGCTAAGCCGCGTGTTGGTGGACGGGGGGAGTTCTATCAACCTCCTGTCCTCCTCAGCATTCTTGGCGCTCCAGATCCCGCGGTCGGATCTGCGCCCAGCTCTGCCCTTCTTCGGGGTAGCCCCAGAAGCTGGTATGTTTCCCCTTGGCCAGGTGCGCCTCCCCGTCACCTTTGGGGGGAGGGACAACTACCGCACCGAGCTGGTGGATTTCGAGGTCGCCGACTTCGACCTCCCCTACAATGCCCCGCCGCCGCCGGGCGTTGGCCCGATTCATGGCGGCCACCCACTACGCCAGATATGGTGGTGAAGATCTTGGGGCCGCCGCCCCATTGCGATCAGGGTGGACAAGGCCGAGGCTTTGCGCTGTTTCAAAGGCGCGCAAGACCTGGCCGGCGCCACCTGCGGCGGGCGCCCAGACGCCACTTCCTCGGGAGCCCCTCAGGTCCGGACCCGTGCCTCACCTGGCTCTGCCGGTGAGGTAAAGGTGGTCGCCCTGAGTGAGGGAGAACCCCGAAAGGTCGTCAACATTGGCGCCAACCTCAGCGCCAAATAGGAAGACGCGCTCGTCACCTTCCTCCGGTCTAATTCCGACGTGTTCGCCTGGCAACCGTCCGATATGGCTGGGGTCCCCAGGGAGGTGATTGAGCACCGATTGGCAACGCTCCCCGAGGCGCGTCCGGTCCGGCAGAAGGTCCGGAGGCAGGCGCCCGAGCGGCAGGATGCCATTCGAGAGGAGGTAGAGAAGCTGCTGAGCGCAGGGATTGTTAGGGAGGTCTCTCATCCTGAGTGGCTTGCCAACCCTGTGCTTGTCAAGAAGTCCAACGGGAAATGGCGCATGTGTGTCGACTTCACCGACCTCAACAAGGCCTGCCCGAAGGATCCTTACCCCCTGCCGCGAGTCGATCTCATCGTTGACTCCACGGCCGGGTGCGAATTGCTGTGCTTCCTGGATGCGTACTCCGGATACCACCAGATCAGCATGGCACTTGAAGACGAAGAGAAGACTGCTTTTGTAACCCCTACGGGTGTATATTGTTATGTAAGAATGGCTTTTGGTTTAAAGAATGTCGGTTCAACTTACCAGCGCGCCATGCATATCACCTTCCGCCCCCAGCTAGGGCGAAATCTGGAAGTTTATGTTGATGACTTGGTTGTGAAGATTAAGAAGAGCGATGAATTGATCCAAGACCTGGAGGAAACCTTTGGTAACCTCCGGAAGAATTGTTTGAAGCTCAATCCGGAAAAATGCGTGTTCGGTGTGCCCTCCGGCAAGCTGTTGGGCTTTCTGGTATCAAGCCGGGGCATCGAAGCCAACCCTGACAAGATATCGGCCATCGAGCACATGAAGCCGCCAGCGCGGCTCAAGCAAGTCAATGCTTGGCGGTCGCTCGCCTCCCCGGGCGGTTCATTGCCCGATTGGGAGAGAAAAGCTTGCCCTTGTTTAAGCTGCTAAAGAAGACGAACCACTTCGAGTGGACTGAAGAAGCCCAGAAGGCGTTTGAAGAATTGAAGCGGTACCTAACCACTCCCCCGGTGCTGGTTTCCCCGGCGCCGGGAGAGCCGTTACTCTTGTACATAGCCGCCACCCCTGAGGTGGTCAGCGCGGTGCTGATCGCGGAGAGAGAAGGCATCCAAAGGCCGGTATACTATATCAGCAAGGTGTTACATGAAGCAGAGACTTCGGTACCAAGAGCTCGAAGATGTCAGTCGTGATCTGGTGGCGTCCAGGAAGCTACGTCATTACTTCCAAGGGCGGGAAATTACCGTGGTCACGGCCTACCCTCTGCGAGAGATCCTCCACAACAGAGAAGCTGAGGGCCGAATTGCGAAATGGGCGGTAGAGCTGGGGGAATTCAACGTCAAGTTTGTACCCCGCACCGCCATCAAAGTCGAGTGGCGGAGTTAAATGCCGAATGGACTCCCGCCGCTCTAGAAGATGAAGAAGTTCCCGCGCCTTCTCCCTGGACCATGTTCTTCGATGGCTCTTTCAGGCTGGAAGGCGCGGGGGCCGGGGTTGTCTGGTCTCCCCGACCGGGGACACCCTCCAGTACGTGGTCGCCCTCGAGTTCAAGGCCACAAACAACATAGCTGAATACGAGGGCCTGTTGGCAGGGTTGCGCATCGCTTGGCGTTGGGCATCCGACGCCTCCAAGTCAAGGGAGACTCCCTGCTGGTCATCAATCAAGCGCGAAAGGAATTCCAATGCTCTGACCCCACCATGGCGGCGTACCTGGCGGAGGTCCGAAGAATGGAGCGTCACTTTGAAGGTTTGGGGTATATTCATATCCCTCGGCGTGACAATCACCTTGCGGACGGGCTGTCCGGCTCAGATCCTCAAGGGCTCTGTTCGTCGGGGTCTTTGAAGAAAAACTACATGCGACCGTCCATCGCAGCCCACGATTCTGTGGAAATGATGGTGTCATTGTCATGCCCCGGTCGAGTGGGGGACGGCGGCAAAAGTGTCATGACCTCCGACTTCAGTGGGGAAGGCGGTGCCATCGCCACGACCTCCAATTCAGGGAGGAAGCGGCGTGTTCGCCTCGGCCCGTGTCCGGGAGGAAAGGCGGCGCCGCCGAGGCGCTGCGTCGAAAGCGCGGCCCAGCGGAGTACCCAGGCGAGCACCGAGTGGTCGCCACCCTTGGGCAGGAAGATCGATGGATGGACCCTATCCTGGCCTTCCTGCGTGACCAGGTGATCCCCGACGATGATGCCTCAGCTGAGAAGATTGCACGTAAGGCCAAGTGCTATACTCTGGTAGGTGGGGACCTATATCGCCAGAGCAGAAACGGAGTTCTACTGAAGTGCATCACTCGGGAAGAAGGGAGCATCCTGCTCTCTGATATCCATGGAGGCGTGTGCGGGAGCCATATGTCTGGCCGAACTCTAGTCGGCAAGGCGTTTCGCCAAGGATTTTATTGGCCTACTGCCCTCCAGGATGCTTGCGAGCTGGTGAGGACATGCGAAGCTTGTCAGTTCTTCGCCAGGCAAACCCACCGACCAGCCCAAGCTCTGCAAACCATCCCGCTCTCTTGGCCGTTCGCGGTCTGGGGGCTGGATATCCTGGGTCCGTTCCCGCGGGCCACAGGGGGCTTCACCCACCTCTTTGTCGCCATCGACAAGTTCACCAAGTGGGTCGGGCCGAGGCGATCTTGGGCCATCACGGCCGCCGCAGATTAAATTCATCTTGTGGATTTTCACCCGCTTTGGAGTCGCTAATCGCATCATCACCGACAACGGCACCCAGTTCACCAGCGCGGCTTTCCTGGAGTTCTGCGAAGAAATGGGCACCAAGGTCTGTTTTGCCTCGGTGGCCCATCCCATGAGCAACGGGCAAGCAGAACGCGCCAACGCGCTGGTGTTGAAGGGCCTCAAGACAAGGGCGTTTGATCGGCTTCATAAAAGGGGCGCGCGGTGGACGGAAGAGCTCCCGGCGGTGCTATGGTCGCTCCGTACCACACCTAGCCGGGCAACGGGCGAGACGCCTTTCTTCCTGGTATACGGGGCAGAGGCTGTTCTCCCCTCCGAGCTGTCGCTCGGTTCCCCGCGCGTCTCGGTGTTCAACGAAGAAGACCAAGAGGATCTTCGGCGAGAAGATGTCAACCTTTTGGAGGAGGTGCGGGATCGTGCTGCTCTCCGCGCCGCCCGCTACCAGCAAAGTCTCAGGCGGTACCACGCCACCCGGGTCTCTGAGAGGACACTGGCAGTAGGTGACCTGGTCTTGCGCAGAGTCCAGACGCATGCCGGGTTGAACAAACTGTCTCCCCGGTGGGAGGGCCCCTTCAAGGTGGTCTCGGTATCTCGGCCCGGGGCGGTCCGGTTGGCCACTGAGGACGGCGAGGAACTGACGAACTCCTATAACATAGAGTTGTTGCGGAAATTCTATCCTTGAAGGAATTGTAAGTGCCCATTGCCGCCTTGGCCACCATGAGGTAAGAATCTCCCTTGGCTGGTTAGCGGCTCTTGGCGATTAGTAAAATTGTCGCCTAAAAGGCTTTCAGTTTACTATTGCTGTCCCTTTCTGTGCCCTTAGCGGCAAGTCTTTTCTGCATGGATGTATTTGGTTCCATATATCCGCTAATTCCTTGGTGATCTATGGAGTCACTCGTGTCTGCGTCCGCAAGGACCAGGCGACGAGGTGGGCTAGATACGATGCTCAAGCGCTGCTCGCACACCTCAAAGTTAGCTCTCCAAGCACCGCTGGTTGTCACCGCGAGCATCGTTAGTTTAGTACCCCTCCTGGGAGCCCGAAACTTTGACGAACAGCACCATGGATCGATCTCCGGAAAATCGCAAGGACTTAGAAACCGAAAAATGGATCAGAGATCACTCCGTGCGAGAACCTATATCATTCAGGTTTTTCTTGCGTATGCCTACTCATTCTGTTAGTAGCTGTGCCCAAGCTTCTTCATGGTCGCCGATAAGCTCGGGGGCTGGTCGCCCCCAAGCCTCTTCGTGGTCGCCCCAAGCTTCTTCGCGGTCGCCCCAAGCTTCTTCGTGGCCGCCCGGACGCTTAAGGGCCGGTCGCTCGGTAATGCGAAAAACAAGATAAGTGCTTCATACCGCACTTTCGACCATTTCCTTATGTGCGTGCGCTAAGATGGGTCAAGCTATGCGTGATTGTCACGAGCGCCAAAAATTAACGGCCCCTCGTGATTGAAGGAAAATACGCTAAAGCGTAGCGTTTGGCACGGCCGAGTGACCGGAGTGCAAGTTAGGCGTGGTACTCAACACGGCTCGTACGCCTCGGGTTGGCTCTTTGAAGCACCGCTGGTTGTCACCGTCGAGTGCCGCCGGTCTAAATACACTTCCGGAAACTTGTTGCCTTGCCACGCTCCGTTACAGCGTGCTTTCTGGCGATCATCGGGGTACGAGTTCCAGAAGGGTTTGATCCAAGTGGCAATCCCGCGTAAAAGCCAAACGCTATGACCAAGTTACGTCTAGTGTTTCCTGTCGGATTCAAGGTCGTTTTTTGCCCAAGTCCCCTATGACTTGTGTGGTCTTTGCTTATGTTCGCAGCAAACATGCATAATCCCTGGCGAAACTCGGGAACGCCACCCTAACCTAAGCATTCCTCGAGCATTTCCGCTAAGCTAGAAGACTGGCCGCCTGGCGATTTAGCCCAGGGAAACTGATCATGCGAAGTAAGCGAAGCATGCAGGTAATTTTGACTAAGAAATATTCAAAGTTCGCTGGTGCGTGCAGAACAGATGAAGATCAAATAAAGATAAAACAAAAAGAGCGGCAAGGCGGCCCGGCTCATCAGTCGTCATCGCCAAAGTCAAGCTCGTCGTCGCCCTCGCCTTCCGCCGCCAGTGGGGTGGAGACGTCCATGATCGGCTGGTCTACTTGCAGTAGCCCGGCCATGTGTTCGGCGGCTGCGCGCACCCGCGCCTCCGCCTGAGCAGCGTCTCCCTCAACGTCGGCTGTCACCACCGCCATGGGATCGAAGGCAGCGTCGCGGCCGGCGCAGCGGGCCAGGATGTGGGTCGCGGTCATGATCGCAACCTCCCGTCCTTCTCTGGCGGAACGAGCGGCCAGGGCTTCGGGCAGCCCCCGGAGCGCCTCTGTGGCTTGGTTGGTCGCGTGGGCGAACTGCAACGTGGAGTCCTCCAGTGGCGTGTTCAGCGCCACCCCCAAGGGTTCCAGGCACCTCTTGGTGCGTTGGAACGCCTTCTTGAGCATGATGGACAGGTTGCGCCGCAGGCGGAAGGACTCCAGCTCCGAGGTCTTCAGCGCCGTTTCCGTCCTCTCCGCCCGTTCTTCTGCCCTCTCTCCGCGCTTTGCATGGCGGCGCGTCGATCTCTCTCGCGCCCGATGCCGCCTCGCCGTGTCGCCCTCGTCGCTTCAAGAAGCTTCACCCTCACCGACGCCCGGTTCTGGCGGTCTCGGCTCCGTGCCTGGCGGCTTCGACGAGGGTGTTGCCAAATGCGTCCTGAAGATCGCCGAGCCGGGTGAAGATTTCGACGTGGCGTGTGGCGGGGGGAGTAGCGGCGTGGGAGGCTTGGAGCCCGGAGGCGCTGGCCTCGGGGTCGGCCTCCGCAGTTCTCCCCCCGGCGGCGGCCGGAGGCGCTAGGGCAGGGGCTTCCTCCGTTTCGGCGGGCGCTGGGGGCGCCCTTGGCGTGTCTCGAGGGGCCGTCTTTGGCGGCACCCTCAAGCGGAGCCCGGCCATCGGAAGCGTCAGACCACCATGGAGAGTGGTGGCACAGGGTCCGTGGCGAAGGTGTCAGCGCCATGATCAACGAGCCGGCGCCGAGGCGGTGGCATCGGAGACAAAGTCGTGGCGGGCGGCTGCGTTACCGCCCTTTAGAAGACGCGCCCGGGATCGGGCGCGGTAAAGTTTGTTTCGTGGCCCGGACCCTCTTAGGGTCCGAGCCCGTCAACATCCGAGGGCAATCGGCCGCTTGTTCGTGGCGTCGCCGCCATAGGAGCCGTGTCCTCGATCACCGGTAGGCATGGTGGCGCCACGACGACCCCCGTGGAGTCCATTAGCGGGAACCGCCTGACATGTTCCAGGCGGTCCGCGTAAAGCAGATCGGTGAGCGGCCGAGCCAGCGCCGGGAAAGATGAACTGCCCACGGATAGCGGCATCAGCACGGAGAGCCATCTGCCGATGACTATGTCCTCCAGGTTTCCCGCGCCTGGCAAAAGGCAAAAGAAATTGGCTGTCGGTTGGTAGGGAGCCACAGGAAAGAACATGTACGCAGAAAAGAAAACTAAGGAAGAATGAAGACTTACGCCCGACCCGCGTCGTGTCTTTGTCATCGTCGCCGAAATCTCGCCATCTTTGGCGGTGGCGGCGGCGCAAGGGGCTGATTCTCCGGGATGCGAAGTCCCAGGCCACCATCGCTCCAGTCAATCCGCGCCCGAATTGTTGATGCGGGTCGCCATGGCAAGGAGTTCCGCTGTCTCCTCGACCGCCGAATTCCAGTTCTCGGAGGCCTCCGCCGCTCCGGTGGGCACTCCCAAGGCGTCGACCCCGCTGTCATCGTTGACGTCTGACCGATCGGCTGCGCCATGCCTTCCAGTTTGATTTGAAATTTGGAAGGCGATGTAGTGGGAGGCCATCCCGTCTCGAAGACGAAAGTAGCAACTCCCCACTACCTCATTGTCGGTGGAGGCGTGACAGAGGAAGAAGTAGCGGAAGAGAGGAAGGTTCGGCATTACCCCTATGAACATCTCACAGAGGTATGCGAAGATGGAGAGAAAGATGATGGAGTTGGGGGTAAGATGAAGATGGTGGATCCGTAGAAATGAAATACGGTGAGGAAAAAAAATCGAGAAAAAGGCGGGACCAGCCCGCCATCGCCTCTGAGTGTATGATGATCTCGTTCGAAAGGCACCGTGGCGTGGCGGTCCCCGCCGGAACGGAAGGTGCCCTCCGGCGCTATGACGGCCATCCTCTTTACCGCGAGTATCCGCGGTCGAAGGAGGGATGGGCTGCGCCATGGAGGCAAAGAAGGCAAGGCTTTGGACGAAGAAGACGAAGGAGCGAAAATGGAAGGGCGCAAGGAAGCAGAAGGCGTGAACCGCTTGATACAAATGTACCTATATATGCGGCGCTGGCACCGACGGTTCACGAAGGGACAAGATCGTGCGCCGTTTCGGGTCCCAAGGCGAATCGGCAGATTCGGGAGGGAACCGAGGCGGTCGTATCCTCATGAGTGGAGGCCCCACCCAGGAACGCACCCAGCATTTAATGAGGGTTCTAAAAGAGGCTTTGGCGCGTGTTCCAGGGCGGGCCCGGGGGCTACTGTCAGCGTACTCTGCGCTGGGGTACCCTCTCCGCCGCACAAAAGCAGTCAACCAAGTGGTCAGCATACCTAGCCCACGTGGCGGGCGTGGCATACGCTCGCCGCGCGGCCACGGGCGCCCGGCGGCGGTGGGCGGCACGCCGCCTCGCCGGCCGGCGATCCACGTGGCGCCCGGCGGCGGTGGCGAAAGCACGCCGCTTTCGCGGCGGCGGCGATCACGTGGCGCCAGGCGGAGCGGTGGCGAGCACACGCTTTCGCCCGTGAAGCGATCCACGTGGCGCCCGGCGGCGGTGGCGGCACGCCGCCGCCCGGCGGGCGATCCACGTGGCGCCCGGCGGCGGTGGCGAGCGGCGATCCGTGGCGCCCGGCGAAAGTAGGTGCGCACGCTTCGCGCGCCATGAGGCAAAAGGTGGAGCGAGGTGGCTTCACCTCAAGGCTCCTTCCTCTGTCATGCCGTTCGAGCCATAGGACAGCGATGTCGGACCTACTCTGCGCAAGGATTTCTGCTACAACCCCATTCCTCGGCGCCCCTCACCAACTTTGTCAAGAAAGGGTCACATCATGCAGGCGGATCGGGCGAAGCCATCGTCGGCATTTAATGAGGCCGAGGAACAGGACACCAGACAGAAGGCGTATTAAATGTGTATGGATCAAGATGATGACCCCCTTTTACCTACTCCCGTTAGCCTGGCCTATATAAGGGCCCTCGGGTGCATAGGGAAGAAAGGTCAGCCAGAGGTTGAAGAAAACAAGCAAGAGCATAGCAGTAGAGCCCAAGGAAGAACTTGTAATTCCCAAGCTTTGTACCGCACCAGTAAAAAACACTCTCGATAAGCAATCCAGCAGGAAGTAAGGCCATTACCCACGCGAAGGGGGCCTGAACCTGGGTAAAAAATCCTTGTGTCTCCATAGTTCGTAAACGCCAAAGCTTGCCACGCGGGAGTCCCTAGGGTTTCCCCTCGCTAGGTTTAGCCAGCTGCGAAGACGCCCTCCTTCCGAACCAAACTCGGGTCTGTAGATCACGGGCCTGTCAGGCGGAATACGCCGACAATGGCTAGTCAAGCAGAACAGCCCAATCAGTTCAGATTATGGATGTCACCCCAACAGTTTGCCAAGATACAGCCGCAGTTGTCAGGCAAGACTTTAGTTCCAGCCTTTCGCCCCGCTAACCAGAATTTCCAAACACCAGCGCCAGGAGGCAATGCACCAGCAGAAAGTCAACAGTCTGTTGTCAAAAGATGCTACTCTTACAATGAGCCAGGGCACTTTGTCAACAAGTGTCCGAAGAAGGGAAATATTGCCCCGGTTCGCTTCAATTTGGGCACACTCCAGCCAAAACTCCAGTGATAGGAAGAAATCGAGTGCTAGTGCAGTCAGGAGCGTCGCCCCAGACAGCAGTGCGTGGAAGGATCAATCACATCACTGCAGATGAAGCCCAGGAAGTGTTAGACGTCGTACTGGGTAAGTTCTTGGTTAACTCAGTACTAGCTACAGTTTTATTTGATTCTAGAGCTTCGCATTCATTTGTTTCTCGGAGTTTTGCAATGAAGAATGGATTTGCTGTTAAGAATCTTAAATGTGTGCTTCTAGTCCAAGCCCTAGGATCTGAACTTCGGTCTAGCCTTGGGTGTTTGGGAGTTAAGTTGCTTATGAATGGGATAGAGTTCCTAGCAAATCTTATTCTGTTAGATACCCAAACCTTGGATGTCATACTAGGAATAGATTGGTTATCCAAGCATAAGGCTGTTTTAGATTGTGGCCAAAGGATGGTAACCCTAGAAAGCCCTAGTGGCAAGAAGGTGGAAGTGTGTGCAACCGCAGTTTGCAATGGTCAGTTGATGATCAATAGCGTGAAGGTGGTTAATCTAGAGGATGTGCCAGTAGTTAGAGATTATCCAGAAGTATTCTCTGAAGATTTGCCAGGCATGCCACCAGATCGGGATATCGAGTTTGTCATTGAATTAGCACCTGGAACAGCACCAATAGCAAAGAGACCGTACTGAATGCCAACCGATGAGCTAGTTGAGATGAAGAAGTAGATTGAAGAATTGCTGGAGAAAGGTTTCATTCGACCAAGTTCTTCCCCGTGGGGAGCGCCAGTTTTGTTTGTCAGGAAAAGGATGGGAGTTTAAGAATGTGCATTGATTATTGTGCACTTAATGAAGTGATGGTCAAGAATAAGTACCCTTTACTAAGGATTGATGATTTGTTCGATCAGTTGAGAGGAGCAGGAGTATTCTCCAAGATAGATCTCCGATCAGGATATCATCAGCTGAAGATTCAAGAGGAAGTGATGAGGACATCACTTCCATGGATATAGCCACATCTATACATCAGTTTAATCATCAGGTGAATGCGTTCCAAAGCCTTTCCATTAGTGATAATATGAATGAAATACTATTTAATACTTGTGATGATTTGATTATTCTTAGGAACCTTGGGGAAGACTTGCAAACCACAAGGGAGTTTGCGTCCGGAGGGAAAAGCAAATTGGAATCAGCTTCGGACTCCCAGAGATGGTCAAATTCAAACGGCCATAACTTTTGTTTCAGAAGGCTTCTGGAGGTCTATGAGTACAAGAACGAAAGCTCTGGTCGTCCTCTTTCAAACGGATCTGAGATCACCTCAAAATTCCCTTCGAGTCAGCGGGAAAATGCAAAACAATCCAGTACACTTTTTCAGTCCGAGTTCGAGTCCAATTTGGCCTCAGAAACAGCACTGACTTTAAAGTGCCATAACTTTCGATTTCGGAGGGTTCTAGAGGCCTATGAGTACACGTTTGAAAGGTCTTGGAGTCTACTTTCCAAATAATCTGGCCTCACCTCAAAACTCCTTCAGATGCGTCCGAAAACTGCCAAAAACCAAATGTTGCTTTTCCAGTCCGAGTCAAAGTAGGCTTGGTGTTTTGAATTTGAGTTGTATTAGGTCTCCTATGCTATAGACGACCCTCTCCTGCTCCCCTAGTATAAATAACCACCCAAACCCTCATCTAGGACTTGGGTTTTTTTAGTTATGTCTAGCCTTTGCTACATACCGATAATCACGCGTGTCGACTAGACCGCCTGTTTATCGTTACAGAACCCCACCGTTTGTGTTTCTTTCAGATTTGAGCTTAATACATATTTGCCAATTTAGTTGGTTGTTCATCTTGTTCTTGCTATGTTCTTCGATTGCTTGCAGGAACAATGACCTTCGTGGTCAGGTTGATCGCGTCTCGGCGAGGTCAATAACCTTCTGGAGTTGGTGTATCGGTTGCTAAGGCGCAACGTCCTGGATGGTTGTAGTTGGGCCGTCAACTTCGACTCCTACCAAATCGATAGTTACCCTCCTCTCATCGAAAGATCGGGACCCAAAGTCATATCAAGTGGTATCAGAGAGCCAGGTTGCTCGGTGAGATCTTCCCTCAATTTCGTTTTCTACCTAGAGTCCAGAAAATTGCCCCACAAAAATATGATTTGTCCCTCTGTCCAAACCAATTTGAGCTTTTGCTTTTACTACTTAGTCCATGCTTGTTGAGTCTTCGGTTGCATCATTGTGTCGTGTGCTGGTTTTAGTGTCTTTCCCGTAGAGTTTCGAGTTCGTGTCACGTTTATCGTCACCTTTGCTTTCGTCATCATTGTCGTGATTGTCTTTTGTGTCGCCTAGGGTTTCGTTGCAGCGTGCTTCCATTGCTGATTAGAGCCGCCGCCATCTCAATTCTAGGGTTTGTGTTCATCCTAGAAGGAAAAAAAATTTTGGTCAATCTTCCCAAAAAATAGCATATTGGTTTCTAAAATTGTTGAGCGACCTTGCGAAAAATAGTGGCTTGGTTTCCTTGTAAAAGTTTCTGCCCCTGCTGTACCATCTTAAAGGTGAAAAAAAAGAGCCGCACACAAAAAAAGAGAAAAGGCAAGTGCACAGAAAAGAGCCGCACTAAAAGAAAAGGAAAAAAAAGGAGCTTGGGATAGTGTCTTTGCTTTTCGGTTAGAAGGTTGGATTTTCGTGGCGACGTTTGTGTCCCGGCTCGCGTCTCTAGTACGGATAGGCCTAGGACCAGCACGGTACCATCGTTGAACGACTATTCAACTTGCTTTGACTAACGTGGTTTTAGCTTTCCTTTGTACTATTTTCAGCCACCTATAGCTCCACATATACTACTACCCCAGGTACATGTGTTTGGCACCGATACACTTATCTCCAGAAGTTATTTTCTTGTCGGTTGCCATCACTTCTTGCTCAGTTGGTAAGAATTGGCAAGAACTTGATTGAATGACTTGAGTGGTAAGAACTTGTAAGAGCAGGATTAAATGCTTGAGTGTTAGTGCTTGATAAGCTCCACCACCTAGTAGTTGATAGGAAAATATATACTTGTGTATTTTCTTGTTCTTCTACTAACAATGACAGGATACATCACCAGACGCCATGAGAAGAAGTGTACTGCAATTGCTCCATCTCCTTCTAGTGATGGATATGAAGAATATGATGAGTTCGATGCTTTTATTGATTTGAAACATTTACAACAAGGTAAGATGAAGGTAAAGGAATACTATAGAGAATTTAAAACCTTGTTAAAACTTAGTGGGTTAAATGAATGTGATGAGGAAATTGAAAATAGATTTTTTAATGGATTAAATAAAGAGATTCGGGATATTCTCATTGATGACACATATAATTCTTTTTCACAATTGTTTAAATGTGCCATTAGAGCTGAAAATATGGTACTTGAATCATTGAAAGAATTTTTAGCTTCATTAGAGACACCCGCTGTTGCTCCTCCTGTTGTAGCTAACATTTTGCAGAAAAGTGAGCACCATCAAGAGGATGAAGAAGAAAATGTGCAAAAAGAAGAGTTCTTTGCTGCTCCATACGTATGTGAAGAGCTGAAAACTGAAGTTGCACCTACAACCACTGAGAATGATTTTGAAGATAATGTAAAAGGTATGGACTGTGCACATGGTGAAAATCATTTTAAAGAGATAAAATTGTCCATGAATCATGCTAACGTAGAGCAACAATCAACTGAACCAATTGCTGATTTTGTTTTCATACAACATGATTGGCTTGTTGTTCCTGGTGATAAAGAAGAGTTGTGTGATAATGCTTCACTTATATCCATGCCACAACTAGTGAATGAACATGAAACTTTTATATTTGAATTTAACCCTTGCGCTGAACATAAACATGTTATCCACTTTGCTTGTGAAGAAGATGAGCTTAAATTGATGTCTTCTTTGAATACTTTAGGTTACATTGAATTTGATGTTCTGTGTGATCTAGAAAGTTTCAAGGAAAAGATTTTTGTACATTCTAATTTACCTTGGTTATCACGAAATACTTTTCATGTTGTTGGCAAACATAATGATAAAGGAGAATACAAAGTACATAGGGTGTACATTTGTTCAGATCTGAAATCTCTATTTCGCATGCAACGATGTGATCAATTTGATAATTTTAATATCGCATCCAGTACCCCTACTTCTATTTATAATCTATGTGATAATTTCCATGAAAGGGAGTGTTTGGGTGATTGTGATTCTCAAGCCATTGTTTTGATCACAAGAGATATGCATGTTGTTTCGCTCTTTGTCGCTACTAATGTTTTGCAGGAGAATGTGATGGCGTTAAGGACGACTCCAATTCATGAAATGGAGAATGATAAGACCATACTCATCCTGGATATGACCAACGCTACATCTGTTTGGCAACACTTCACGACATCCTCTACATCGTCTACATCTACTAGGAAGGGTGCGTCTACATGGCTTCACCGATCCCCACCAAAGCCCGATCAATCAAACAGTTGGCCTCCTTGGTCTTTGTACATGGCGCCATCACCTACATCAGTTCTGCCGCCACCATGGCCGCCTCCTATGCTTCATGGAGTTTTCAAGACAAGTGTGTCTCCACCTCAACCACATGCTAACATATGCTGGAAAGAGGTCTTGAGCTATATCGATAATTATCAGGTGAATCCTCTAAATATTTTTCTTGTATTTAAAATATATAAAGAGGCAGAGCTACTATTTTCTTTAAATAAATGCAGATCCTATATGAGGATGTTTTGTGCTGAAGACGTCCTAAAGGGTGAGCTTGAGTCGAGGACGACTCAAATGCAAGAAGGGGAGAATGATGAGGACATCACTTCCATGGATATAGCCACATCTACACATCAGTTTAATCATCAGGTGAATGCGTTCCAAAGCCTTTCCATTAGTGATAATATGAATGGAATACTATTTAATACTTCTGATGATTTGATTATTCTTAGGAACCTTGGGGAAGACTTGCAAACCACAAGGGAGTTCGCGTCCAGAGGGAAAAGCAAATTGGAATCAGCTTCGGACTCCCAAAGATGGTCAAATTCAAACGGCCATAACTTTTGTTCCAGAAGGCTTCTAGAGGTTTATGAGTACAAGAACGAAAGATCTGGTCGTCCTCTTTCAAACGGATCTGAGATCACCTCAAAATTCCCTTCGAGTCAGCGGAAAACGCAAAACAATCCAGTACACTTTTTCAGTCCGAGTTCAAGTCCAATTCGGCCTCAGAAACAGCACTGACTTTAAAGTGCCATAACTTTCGATTCCGGAGGGTTCTGGAGGTCTATGAGTACACGTTTGAAAGGTCTTGGAGTCTACTTTCCAAATAATCTGGCCTCACCTCAAAACTCCTTCAGATGCGTCCGAAAACTGCCAAAAACCAAACGTTGTTTTTCCAGTCCGAGTCAAACTCTAGTCAAAGTAGGCTTGGTATTTTGAATTTGATTTGTATTAGGTCTCCTATGCTATGGACGACCCTCTCCTGCTCCCCTAGTATAAATAACCACCCAAACCCTCATCTAGGACTTGGGTTTTTTTAGTTATGTCTAGCCTTTGCTACATACCGATAATCACGCGTGTCTACTAGACCGCCTGTTTATCGTTACAGAACCCCACCGTTTGTGTTTCTTTCAGATTTGAGCTTAATACATATTTGCCAATTTAGTTGGTTGTTCATCTTGTTCTTGCTATGTTCTTCGATTGCTTGCAGGAACAATGACCTTCGTGGTCAGGTTGATCGCGTCTCGGCGAGGTCAATAACCTTCTGGAGTTGGTGTATCGGTTGCTAAGGCGCAACGCCCTGACGGTTGTAGTCGGGCCGTCAACTTCGACTCCTACCAAATCGATAGTTACCCTCCTCTCATCGAAAGATCGGGACCCAAAGTCATATCAGGAAGATATACCGAAGACCGCATTCTCAACCCGTTATGGACTTAAAACTGGTTTTGGAGAAGTTGCGAGAACAACAGTTATATGCCAAATTCAGCAAGTGTGATTTTTGGAAAGAGGTGGAATTTCTTGGCCAAGTGATGACCGCTAAGGGAATCGCTGTGGATCCAGGCAAAGTGGAAGCGGTGCTGCATTGGGAGCAACCCAAGACAGTCACCCAGATCCGTAGTTTTCTGGGAATGGCAGGATATTACCGTCGGTTCATAGAGGGATTTTCGACGATTGCGAGACCTCTTACACAATTGTTGAAAAAGGAGAAGAAGTTTGCATGGACGCTAGAGTGCGAGAAGAGTTTTCAGGAGCTAAAGAAGAAGTTAACATCTACCCCTGTGTTAGTACTGCCAGATGTGCAGAGCAGCTTTGACATTTAATGTGACGCCTCGAGGCAGGGTCTTGGTTGTGTGTTAATGCAGAATGGCAAAGTGGTGGCCTACGCATCAAGGCAGTTGAGGCCGCATGAAGGGAATTACCCGACACATGACTTGGAACTAGTAGCCTTAGTGCATGCTTTAAAGATATGGCGTTATTATCTCATTGGAAACAGATGTGAGATATATACGGACCATAAGAGTTTGAAGTATATATTCACTCAATCGGATCTCAATATGAGGCAAAGAAGATGGTTGGAATTGATCAAGGATTATAATGTTGGAATTCATTATCATCCTAGAAAAGCTAATGTGGTGGCTGACGCCCTGAGTCGTAAAAGCCACAGTGTGAATGCGATGGTGGCAAGCGAACAACTGGAGTTGAGTGAAGAATTTCAGAGGTTGAGATTGGAAGTTGTGCCGCAAGGATTCATTGCTGCTTTGGAAGTGAAGCCAACCTTGGAGGATGAAATCAGAGATAGGCAGAGTAAGGATGAGAAAATTAGCAAGATCAAGTCCAAGAAGGAAGAAGGGTTAGCAGAGGATTTCTCGGTGGATGAGCAAGGCACCCTATGGTTCAAAGGTCGAATTTGTGTGCTGAACGAGAAGGAGCTTAAGCAGTTGATTCTTGAGGAGGCTCACGATTCCAAGTATTCTATTCATCTAGGAAGTGCCAAGATGTATCAAGACCTTAAAAAGAGATTTTGGTGGCCAAGCATGAAGCGTGAAGTAGCAGAATATGTTGAATTGTGTGATGTGTGTCAGAGGGTGAAGGCGTTGCACCAAAAGCCCGTTGGACTGTTGTAGCCATTAAAGATTCCGGAATGGAAATGTGAGGAAATTAGAATGGATTTCATCACGGGATTGCCCAAGACTCAGAGAGGTTATGATTCCATATGGGTAATCATTGATCGATTGACAAAAGTTTCCCACTTCATCCCAGTGAAGACAACCTATTCAGGAGATCGATTGGCAAAGTTATATATGTCAAGGATTGTGTGTTTGCATGGTGTGCCCAAGAAGATCGTGTCAGATTGAGGTACCCAGTTTACTTCAAGATTTTGGTACAAACTGCATGAAGCAATGGGAACTCGATTAAATTTTAGCACCGCGTATCATCCGCAGACAGACGGCCAGACAGAGAGAGTTAATCAGATTTTAGAGGATATGTTGAGAGCCTGTGAGATATCATACAGTACATCTTGGGATAAATGCTTGCCATATGCAGAATTCAACTACAATAATAGCTACCAGGCTAGTTTGCAGATGTCACCATTTGAGGCCCTATATGGTTGTGCCTATCATACCCCGTTGAATTGGAATGAAACGGGAGAGTGTTCAGTATTTGGGCCTGAGATTCTCAGGGAGGCCGAAGAGCAAGTTGCCATGATCAGGGAAAGATTGAAAGTAGCACAGTCAAGGCAGAAAAGCTATGTTGACAATCGCCGTAGTGATTTGAGCTTTGAGCCCAATGATTTTGTATATCTCAGAGTCACTCCCCTTAAAGGTGTTAAGAGGTTCCAGGTCAAAGGAAAGCTTGCACCCAGGTTTGTCGGGCCATTTAAAATCCTGAGCCGCCGAGGAGAGGTTGCATACCAGTTGGAGCTGCCACAGTCATTGGCAGGTGTGCATGATGTGTTCCATGTGTCACGGCTCAAGAAATGTCTCAGAGTGCCAGCAGAACAGACGCCGTTAGAAGCTATCGAGTTGCAGGAAGACCTGACCTACAAGGAGCAGCCGATCAAGATCTTGGATGTGATGGAACGCAGAACCAGAAACAAGTCTGTTCGCTTTTGCAGAGTTCAGTGGAGCAATCACTCAGAGAGCAAAGTAACCTGGGAGCGTGAGGAGGATCTGAAGGTAGAATTCCTGAACCTGTTCTCTAGTTAGCACTGAATCTCGGGGTCGAGATTCTGTTAAGGGGGGAGGTTTGTAACATCCCAAAATTTGGCTCTTTATTTAGTTAATAGTGTTTTATTGTAAATTGTGCTTTTTGTGAATTTTTGGATTTATTTGGATTTTCTGAGATTTATTTGAATTATTTCAAATTGAAAGTAATTTGTCTTTTGCCAAAAACTATTTATATATAGCTAAGTTTGAAATAAAGTTTTGCCGAAAATATTTTATTTGAGTCCAGAAGGTCTCAAAGTATTTTTGAGTTTTTTCTGGGAATTTTCCTGATATTTCTATTGCCCTAAATAAATCAAAGTATTTTTCTCTTATTATTTTAAAGTTTAAAACCGAAAAATCGTTGTGAGTGAAACGATCTTGGGCGAAGCTCAAGATCGCGTCCGCCCGATCGAAGCGCTATATGCGACCCGTTATGCCCGATTTCTAGAAGGATCGCCCGTGGCCGTCGGATCGTCATCTAACAGCCTTTATCAAGCGCGTGCGTCATGAAACCCTAGCACCTCGCCAGCCGTCCGATCAGGATCGCGCGCTCGTCATTTGCCGGGCCGAATCCAAACCCTAGCCGTATCCAGCCGTTGATTGCGCTGAGCGGGTGAGATCGTGCCGCGTCAGGACTCGGTGTTGGCCGTCCGATCGAATCGGAGGGCTGCCCGATGTCGTCTCCGCGTAGGACTCGGAGCCACCGCCGTGCACCATTGGGATTTCGAGTCTTGCACGCATGCTGAGGCTATAAATAGTGGGGGTGCGGGGTCCCCGAGAATCACCAGAAGCCGCCGCACCTTTTCCTCGTTGCGCCGCCGCTCGGAGCCCGCCAAGGAGCTTGCGCGACCTCGCCAGAGTACCAAGAGCCTTCGCCGCGCCATTGTCGCCGTTGGAGATTCCCTTTCGCCGCGCCGAAGCCGGATCCGAACTCATCTTGCCGCGCCGCACCTGCTCCGCCGCTTGGTGGTCATCGGAACGCCGTCGGAGTGGTCGTCATCTTCACGTCCGGTAGAACCGCGCCGCCGCATCATCATCATCGCCGGTATTTATTTGCTATTTCTTTTCGATTCGCGTAGACGTCGAGTTGTGTGAGGCTTCGGAAGAGGATTTTGCAGCACAAGATCAATTTCCAGAGGAGGACCAGGAGCTTAACCTAGGCAAGTTGTGCTTTGATCATGTTGCACCCATGTTTGCAAAATTGCTATTTTGTTTTACCTTATTGCATATTATTTCATGTGTATAAATGATTTCAACTTAGTTTGGAACTTAGATACTATACCCTTTGAATTATACCAACCTTGTCGATTGAATGCCATGATCCACTTGTCACCTTAGGTTGGTTTACTATAGTTGGTTAAATATGAAATCAACATGGGATGGTTAGAACGGATTAGAATTGCTTAGCCATGCCACGTCACCACATGTACCTGAATTATTGATAAATAATCTTGACTAATGGAATATGGAACAATGCTATGAATTTGCGTGTCATGTGTGGTCACACGATGAGATGGAGTTGCTGTGGCAATGAATGTCACGCAACGATGTTGATTTGTGGATAGCACGTGGTGCTTGGTAATCAACTGGATTGGTAATCACTTAGATTGAAGCAAGTGGCAAGGGAAAGTTTGCCTGGGTGGGCCCGATGGGCAGAGGGTATGTGCAAGTCTTGCTTTAATCAACCCTAAGGACTTAACCTTGCGAGCCTTTGATCTGAGTGAATAATGCAACCACATGTCTGTTATGGGGCAGCCTAGCTGACTAATTTGCAAAGTCTTAGCTTGGGTACTATCGTGGTGGTGTGAGTCCGAGTTCACGGATCAACTCACATGGCGCAAGAGGGGGCCCGGTTAGGCGATCAAACCCATCGGTGTTGAAACCTCGCGGGTAATCTTGGGTTAAGATGATGCATTGTAAAGGCTTTGTTATGATCATTCGCCTGTGTGGTGCATGGTTGTATCATGTGGGTAAAGTGCATAACCTCTACAGAGTGTACAAACTATTCGGATAGCCATGCTCACGGTGTTGAGCAATGCTCGGGAATTACAGTTAAGGGGTAGTTAATTAAATGGACAACTGAATGGGATGGCAGGATGCCATGTGGATAATGAAACTTGACTTTGGTGGAAACTTGGTTTACTTGAGAATCATTGAATCTATTTATTTCTATTATTTGTTTTACTGTCTTTTCAATCTATGTATTGTATGTGTTCTTAAATGCTGCTTTACTGCAAATAAACCACATAGCCATTCCTTGGAATAAGCCTTGCATATAGCTACGGTAGAAATGCATTCTGTGCACAACTTGTTGAGTGCTTTTGTACTCACCCTTGCCATCAACAACAAACAATAGTGGAGGAGTCATCACCTGTGTTGGAGGAGGATTTCCAGGAGGATACGAGTCACTAGGCCAAGCCTTGTCAGTCGCCTGTGGTGTACTGATGGGACATCTACGTCTTTTGCTATTTTTCCGCTGCATTTGTCTAAGTTTACTTTCTGTCTAGCCCATGTGGCTGAATAATGTAAGTGATCATAAGATCATACACTAGTTATATTAAATAATTGGAGTCTTACTATTCTTATCGTTGTGTATGATGTGATACTTACCGATGTTAAGCTGTGTGCACTAGCATTGATCCTGGGACTAGTGAGGTAAAACACAGTGGATTCGAATTGGTGAATTCGGGTCCTTACAACTGGCCTGTAGCAGTTTGAAACTTTAATTTGGCTCTATTTGGACTGGTTAAGGTGATCATTCTACCCCACAATCCAAAATGCTTGTTTCTTGCAAAGCCAATCCATTGCTACTTTCACGTCTAAGGACTTGGTGTTTAGGATAATAAGGCTGGCTAGAAATTCTAGCCCTCCAATTAATATTTTTACTTTGGGGCAGCCTTGGTTCATACTCAAATCAGAACCAGGTGATTGCACCAATAAAATGGTTTTAAGAGGCTTTATCTTTAATTGATGATTTGCAGTAAAACTTCAAGAAATAAGCGAATGCCTCCAAAATCAAACAAAACCACAGCAGATGCTGAGTTGACTAGGAGCTTACCTAGTATGACGTCTGTTGTAGACTGGACATCCTTAGTGGTGACATGGTTCACACGGCCTCTTCCAATAGGATGTGGAGTCCTAGTAGCTTGATTAGGAGTTTGGGGTGCTCCATGTCCAGCTCCTGATGCAGGGATCTTGGCTGGTGTAGCTCTCAAGTTGAAATGAATTGATGTCACTACTTGCTTCTTTGGGCAACTGTTGGCATAGTGCCCCAATTCATGGCAATTGAAACATGTGACTCCTACAGCTGGATTATTGGTCCTTTGTAGTGGATTGCTGTTGGTGTTGAAGTTGTGATTGCTTGAAGCAACTGGACGAGGTGCGGGTGCAGGGGTTCTAAATACAGTCGGAGGAGTAAAATGAGTGGGCTATTGTGCATTGGTTTTGGCCCTCTGCTGATGATTTTGATGGGCCCCATGCTGCATCATCTTTCCCTTGTGAGATTCTTCCAATTCTCGATAAGATTCCTCAATAAGCATAGATTTATCAACAAGATGCCTGAAATCTGCATAGTCATTACCAATGACTTGCACCTTTAGTCCTAGATTGATACCACGCTTGAATTTCTTCTAGTGTGCATTATCTATAGCAACATCCTTTGAGCGTAGCGAGCAAGTTGAGTGAACTTGTTAAGGTATTCACTCACTGACATCCCTTTTGCTTGAGCTCACAGAACTTATTCTTCTTCATCTCTACCTTGCCATCTGGGATATGGGAGTGGCGAAAAGTAGTAGAAAACTCTGCCCAATTAATAGTCTAGGGTAATCATGGGCAGTATAGTTCTCCTACCATTCAGCGACGGTGTCCTTGAATTGATGAGCTATGTAGAGAACATTCTCATAATTTATGTACTGAGCAATTGAGAGTTTGCTCTTAATAGAGAGAATCCAATCAACTACCTCCAAAGGTCCTAAAAAGTTCGAGAATGTGGGTGGGCGAGTCGTCACGAATTCAACTAACTTGGACTGCGGACGAGCTTGAGGTGGTGCAGCAGCAGCTTGATTCTACTAGTTCAATAGGTTAGCCAGGGCAACTGTAGTCTAGTTTTGTTGATTCATCATATTGTTCATGTTCTGCATCATCGTATTCATAAGCTAAGTCTGAGCTACCAAAAAGTGTCCCATGTTCTGATCTGTCATCGTAGGTGGTGGTGGTGCATTGGGGTTGGCGCTGGCACTGGCACTAGAATTGGCACTAGCATTGGCACCCACTAGCGAACTACGACCTGCTCTAGAACAAGTGTCAACCATTTGCGATGTAGCAAAAGGATTTGATAAGGGGTAGTCAGGGTCAAAAACATGTTATATTTGAACCTAGTGATCTTGTTTGGTTGCATTTGAGAAAAGACAGGTTCCCTTATTTGCGTAAGTCTAAATTGATGACTCGAGCCGACGGTCCATTTCAAGTGTTAAAAAAGATTAATGATAATGCATATAAGCTTGATTTGCCTGCAGAGTTTGGGATCAGTCCCACATTTAACATTGTAGATTTGAAAACATACTTTGGTGAAGAAGACGAGCTACCATCGAGGATGACTTCGATTCAAGAAGGGGGGATGATGAGGATATCTCTACCGCTGTTATACCCACTACACCAACACCTGCTATCACTCCAATAATACAAGGACCACTCACTAGAGCTCGTGCTTGTCAACTCAATTATCTGGTACGAAATTCCTAAAGGATAATATTAATTTTGCTAAGGATTTCAAACTATCGAAATCAAGTTGTTACTTGATACTCAGGAATAATAGATGAAGCATAGATATAAACGACAAGCTATGGAGCATAGAAATCAAGAATAGAGATGATGGCAGCACCACACTACAAAGAGAAGGAAATCAAGTGGAGACAAGTGATAATTTCAGGACACTCAAGCCACCATAAAAAGACTTAACATTTTTTTTTTGGCCTTGACCAAAGTGGTTTTGGCCCAGTCCATGGAAAGTGCAATGCCACTTGATTCAGCCATATAGGCCATGTAATAGCAGTAGGTCATATTATCTTAAATATAGTCCTAGCTATCTTTAGTATAGAGTTCAAGAAAGGAAGGAAAGAGTTCGATTGACTTATTCTGAGTTAGACCGAACCCTCCTAAGTTTTAGCCTCCTCCCCAAGTAGGTTGCAACCTCGTTTCCCCTCCTTAAATGCCCCTTTAGCTGCACCAATTGAAGGCAGGTTTTGTTGAGTATAATTTTAACCTAGGACTAAACTACATTGTCATCTAAATGTGTAATGACCTCTTGTTGAAATTTCTTCGCGAAACCCCACATTTTGATTTATATATTCATGAACCTCAATTATTATTTGCAATTTTCAGATTGTGATTACTATCATTCTTACTTTCTTTGGTTGTTTCCAGAAATTAAACATCAATGTTCAGGTTGCCCACGGTAAGATCAATAACCCTCCAGAGTTGGTTTAGCAATTGCTAAGGTGCATTATCATCATACATTATAATCAGATCATCAAAATCAGTTCCACTAAATCGATGTTACCACTCTCATCGAAAGATCAAAAACAATCATACATCACTTCTCTTTTGGGAAACAGAAGCAGAAGTTCTAGAACAAAATGAAAATTTCATTTTCCAGTTTTTTTTATCCATTTCGACTAATTAATTTGATAGTAACCTTGCGGTTCAAAAATTAATAGTTTGTGCAGATTTACAGGCTATAACAAGTTCCATTGTTCTGAAAAGGAATGGCGTTTTCTACACAAATTATGCGTATCTATGAAGGGATAATTTCATTACAGAAGTAGACACTTTTTTTTCCTGCCATGCTCCGACAACACAGGTCATGAGCTTCCAATAATGCCAATAGAACGGGCCTTCTAAATGATACATGAGAATCATATCATTGTCTCGAATTTGTCGAGTTTCTTTACTCTTTGCATAGACCTTATCAGTAACGCCAAGAAAATCCCTGCACATTTTCAGTAGGGAGAGAATTAGACAGTTCAAGAAGAACAAGGTACATTTTTCCAGAATATCTGTAGCCAACAGGCAGTAGCTTAAATTCAGGTTGGTTCTAGATTAATATTTACATATTAAGAGGTTACATTTATGTGATTAGAAGGAATAAAAGACAAATAAAACGAGAGAAAATTGGAGCGTGCATTGATAATGCCAGAATATGGAGAATTCATTCAAGGAAATGTTCAGGAAACAAGCAAGAAAAACCCTACCTGCGGCAAGGAAAGACCCATTTGCTATGATTTGGTTCCCTTGACTACTCAATGTAACCCCAACATTCAAGAGTGTACCACCCATGGCTGTATACATGGTCGCCATCTGAAGTACAGTAGCTTTGCGAGCAGCTCGTTCGGACTGCAAATGCCAGTTCAGGGATGACTTCACATTAAGATTGAAAAAAATATATAGTTTTCCCGAAATAGCTTGTACTGATAATAGACAAGCCAAGGGATGAATTTTTAGCATAGACCAGAATGGAATAAAAAGGAAGAGGAACATTCTGATAGTTATGGAGCCTTTATCCATCAAGAATAACAAGTGCATAGTAGGATACAAGTCATACAACGACTGGCTTAGTGTTTATCATTAGCTTGCAATGGGAGAAAAGGAAGAGGACACTGACTTGTGTACAACCTTGACATGATGGTACATAGCAATAGAATTCATTAGCAGAACCATACCTCAAGTACTCTGACCCTGAGTTTCAGATCACCCGACTCAAGTTGCCCAACAAAATCCTCAATCCGTTGTATTCTATAGGGCATTGAGATGGTAGACTCACGAGCCTGTCATGTATGGAGATAACTGTCAGTGATATTTCTCAGTGTGCTGAGCCATGTACTTTACACAGTAAAGAACATAAAAATGGAATATGCGCAACAATTAGATGTAGAGGGGGGAGGAAATATTCACTGTTTGCAATGAATTCATGTCCTTACATCGTTTGCTTGCTTTCTTATCTCCTGGACTAGTTCAGGTCCACCTCTTCGTCTCTGTTTCAAGTCTAGCAGTTCCTGGAGTTCAAATGAAATTAGGCTTGCATGCACAGACATATTTAAAAGATATTGGTACTTCCTCCACAAAGAAAATAAAACAAAAACTGTATTAGCAGGAATAACAAAGAACTAAAAATCACACATGAGCAAACTAAACGGGATGATCTATCTTGTAAACAGCATTTAACCTGTAGCAACCACCTTTAGAAGGAAATAGGACAGCAAAGAGAACGTGAATACATGAACCAAGATGAATAAAAGAAAAACATAACTACTGAATATGGATAGAGGGATAATAATGCTAACCTGTGCATATGGCGCAGCAACTTTGACAAAGGAAAAATCTGGATCTAATGTGTATCCAATGCCTGAGATATAATTGTACTAACACAGTCATTAACCTATAAATAGTTAACTTGTAATAAATAATATAATTATACTAACACAGTCATTAACCTATAAATAGTTAACTTGTAATAAATAATAAATATGTATATCTCTGTTGTGATTAACACAGAATAATTATATACGGAAATGTGTAGTGGGCTGGAGTATGTCCTCAAGTTTCATTTCAAATAGACTCATGATTTCCTAACAACTTCAATTCTAGGTTAAAACATTCCTAAAATATCAGATTCAGATCAGAGCAATACAAGATAGAGAAACCACTTAAGACATAGCAAAACATGATACTCCCTCTAGTCACAAAAGAGTGGTATTTTGGGCATTGACAAGGTCCTCAAAATGCAACTTTGAACAATAATATGCATTGTACTATATTTATAAAACCTAATAAAGTTATAAAGTTATAATGAAATTACTTTTTAAGAAAAAACTAACATATCGATAGCCAAAATTTAGATCATTTGACTGCACGTATCGCAAAATATCACTCTTTTGTGACCGGAGGGGGTACTAAAATTCCAGCAACTACAGAAATGTGATTTACTATAAAGAACCACTGATCTTCTGTTGACACAAAGATAAATGAAATCTTATTTGCAGCTTGCCTTTCCATCAATGACCTACTAATTTCCATCAACATGCCATTGTTATTGTTTATAATAAGCAATTAGCAAAATCAGGTACATCCTTACACAAGCTTATATTCAAGAAGATACAGTGTTTTCTCTACTGAACCAAAAAGTCATTTTGTTCATAAAAATCAGGAAGAAATTAGAAGTGATAATAGGCAAAACAATGCATAGAAGGATATGATAACAATTTTAGGGATGTACGAGAACGGAGAACCTTCAAGAGTTGAGAATGCCCTTATGACGAACGTAAATGTGGAAGGAAAACGGAAAGGTTGATCTTGCGCTATCGCAAACAAGTCCTGAAAAGGGGGGAAAAAGAGAAGATTAACTGCAATATCTTAGTTTTATACATTTAAGATAATTCGTCCAAGATAATAAGGACAGTCAACCTCTCCGATTGCAGCCAGAGTCTGTTGCTGATCTGGTGTCTGGCTCAGCAGATTGTCCAGGAAAAATTGTATGGACCTTCTTACCTAAAATATCAAAAGAAGGGCAGAAATCATATATATACAATTTCTTCAATGACTTCCCCACTGAAGAAATAGTATGTTCTACAAACCGGTGAGAGATCTCCAGTTGGCTGGAGAGCTTCCAGATCAATTAGAGCTTTCATAACCTACAAGATAGAACTGACTGAGGGAGAGAGGACGAATTGCCTTAAGAGATGATAATCTTAATTTTCCCAATTGCATGCAAGGTAAAATGTTAGGCAAATAAAGAAATACCACTATATTTTTAGCATGCTTATGAAAAGATCAAGATACCTTGTTTGCATCCTTCTCATACACAGCATAGAACAAGGAGAGTAATCTCTCCCGAGTGAATGATTTTATTTCACCCATCATTCCAAAATCATAATATATTAGTGAGCCATCCTTGTCTATAGCAAGGTTTCCAGGATGAGGATCAGCATGGAAGAATCCAGTCTTCAATATCTGTGTTTTACACAATATGATGAACCTTAGGGCCAAACCATCACATATAAAATTAAAATGTCCGTTTGTGAAACAGAAACTAACTTCATATCCAGATTAAGCATAAAAAGATAAATATACAAAACACAGGAAATGAAATTCTAGGAAAATAAGTGAGTTAAAGCTTTACACTCTTACACATTTATTAAGATAAAGCAAGAGTTACACAGAAACAATGCAGGAACCTATGAAAGAAGGCACTCTAAGCCTCTTTTAGAAATAATCTAGCCATACTAGCACTTCTTGAAATTACAATGCGCATTGCTTGACTCTTTACATAACATGCATGATATAAGAACAGATAACATGGAATTAATGTTAGTTCCACATAACTTTAAGTTACAATATGCATTAGTGAAATTCTTACTACCTATGTTGACACTTCCCCAAGCACAATTATGGAAATCATGAAGTAAAGGCAGACAAAGATCTAAGGCTTCAAAAAAATTAAAAACTGGGTATTTTGTACTGAAGCAGACCCATTCCAGAATTTTTTTTTTTTGGCAACAAAATGTCGGGTATGTAACTACTGCCAAAGTGTTCACTACTGGACTTAGAAGTTGGGCCAATATATCTGAGAAAATCTCATTTTAACAAACAAAAAAAAATGTGAAGATCACTAAATTCTTGAAATCAGCCATTTAACAGCCCAAACTCAACAATTAATAGTTATCAAATAATAATTCTCAATTCAAAACAAGCTCAGTACTGAAAAATGATCCTACCAGTTTTTTACTGGATTTAACCAGTAATAAATTGGAAAAGGTACCAAGACAGTGGCCTAACATTGAATTATCAAACCATCCTACCTACCAAATTCTAGGAAGAGTGAATTTTCCTGAAAGAAATTAAACGGTATTGTAACAAGCTTTTTGTAAATAAAGTCCAAAATCACAAGCAACCAAACTGAGCCTTGAACAAACATAACAAGGAAAGTAAGAAAAATATCCACCTGAATTAGGTAAGATTCTATTGCACGAGATGCAATCAGGGAACGACTGTAGCCCCGGCTGTCTAGAATAGCCAAGTTGTTTATTTTAATACCTGTACAAATCAGCAAATTAAGTAAAATTAAATATTTAAAGGTAAAGATTGTTGTAACAGCATATACTAGCAAGACACAACTGAAACGATGATCCGAGCTACAGCTGGAAGGACAATAATCCTCTAAAAATCCATGTCAGAACTTTGTTGTATATTTATGTGAAAAGGTAACAGAGATATACAAAATCTGTTTAGAAGCAACACTTGAGAAAGAACCAGAAGGCAGAAAGTAACCTCATTAATTTGAAACGTAGAAATGTATATGTATTATCATCAGACTTGAGTAACAAGAATTGAGAATATGTATTTATTGATTTAGTAATTACAATTCTTTCAGATGAACTGAACTACTGAACATCCAATAAATTAATTGGTTTACCAACTGGATTAAAGTTTGTCCCAGCCTATTCTGCATCACAATTCACAAGGTAATATATAATTAATACTTCACATTTAAAGAACCACAAGAAAGCAAAAATAAATTTAATTTTGTATGGCATCATAATTTATTTCATAAATTATTAATTAAAAATGTCAACTTAAGATAATTAACATATCGAATGGATAATCATCATTAAGCACAAACTACTAAAAGCAGACAAAAGTTAATCCAATGCTATACATGTAATTTCTATCAGAAGAAACAACTATGCACGTACCAGGAACATACTCCAGTGTTAACACCTTTTCAGTTGTGTAGTCCCACATGATAAGCTAGAAAAGCAGCATAATAACAAGTCATGTAAAGTTAGTAAGTTACGTAAAACTTTGAAACACGATTAAGAAAAAAAGTGAAGGGTTTTTCTTCAGTGCTCCACCTTGTTTAAGTTTAAACATCTTAAAGAAGATGAATGTAATCAAATTCATCAATTATAATTTAAAAGGGTACATCTGGTCTTAACCAAACCCTTGCTGCTTGGCTCACCTGCTAATCAACCCAAACCTATCAATTCTAGTAATAGAATACATTCACACCTCTCCACTCTTGGCCACCCCATGGGAGGCAAACACATATAGCCATCCAAGAAAATACACAAAACAAAAGGGAAATGTAATAGGATTGAAGAACAAATAGAAGAATCCTACAAACATGATTTATGCCCCACATTGTGCTTTTCAATATTCACATGCAGAAGTGATGGCGTTGCTCTAATCAACCCAAAGGCCATTTGGGATGCTGCTGTTTTTTGTATCAAGAGTCACAATCCATATGCATATGAGGATAAGAGCAGGGAGGTGATTGCAAGAGGATGCCATGGTCCAGGTGGAGGGGCCAGGCAGCCAGATTGATTACGGTAAGGCTTGCCAATGTTGATTTGCGTTTGGAAAAGACCTAGTAAAGTTGTATTTGTTTTCTTACCAGTTACTAGGTATCCAGTTTTAATCTGATTAATTATTGTAAGTACGGTTACAGGTTTTTAGATATCTTTGTGGTGGAGCACAGAAGAAAAACCCAAAAACAAATTGCATTTGAGGTTCAAGGAACATACTGGCACACGAACCCACTTTATATTTCTGAAAGCTCGACGAAATCTGTCCGCATTCTTTCCTTCATTGATGTAATCAATTTCTTCATACAAAATTCTGAAATCACGGATATCAGGATGGTCATGTTCTGTTAGTAAACTCAGTTTCCAAAGAAATATTTTGTGATATATGAAAGCTAGAATGTTTTAAGATATCTATCTTTGAACAAAAAATGGCAAGCACTACTGATGTTGCAATTTATTCTCCATTTTGCTAATCAAAGATGTTCGATGTATCAGTCTTTAGTCCCAATGCAGCTGATCACCTGCTTATACAAGCTAGTGAATGTCACATTTGTAAGTTGTTGCCTCACCAAATAGCGAATACCTCTAAAACACTCACTACTATGGCTGATTTTAACTTTTACTCAACCTATGTGTTATTTCAATGTTGTTCTTCTCCTCCAAAGTGCTAGTTCCTATGAGTTATTAGCAAGGATAAATGCACATATAAATTTGACTGAATTGTAGATTGACATGACAGACAGCGTCAACAACACTTATTTGAAGAAGTATTGAAGTTGCAATATGAGACAAAATGGTAAAGAAATAGTCATTCCATGCAATGTGAACAAAGTTTTTGGCCAGAAAATAGTGGGAAACAAGGACTGACATATAATAAAATTATGAAATCATAAAATAACTTAATAACTGGTCGTCATAAATAAGGCATAAGAAAAAGGTCCTAGAAGATTATGTATATACTTACTTGGAGCATTCCTCATAAATACCAATCCAGTCCCTTGAAGGGCCACCAAATGTTTCACTTCTCTGAAAATACTCAGCTACTAGCTTTAGATTCCCTACAGAACAGCAGAGAATAAGCTTTGTAGATGATTATTATCATTAAGAAACTTATGGATCATTTTAAATCTAAGACATTGTTTTTGGTATGAAACTATGCATATAATGTAGCACCCTGGCCCAAAATTCACACAAAACCTAGCCCGCCATGAGGCAAGCCCATGCAGGTATAGCACCCTACTTACACTTCTGCCCTTGCTTCGATTAAAATGGTTAATCCGGAGGTATTATGCTTGAACTCAACAAGCATTATATGTCACTACAACTCACTTTAGACCACCACATTAACAGGTCGGGTATTATACATAAAAACTATATTATTACCAAAATTTATAAGCTGATATGAAAAAATTAAAAGGAGAAGAAAGAAAGAAAAAAGCTTAATTTCATCTACTTCTGGGAAAAAGGCAAAATTCCTATCGAATTCATGCAGTAGAACAGAATAGCATGCAAGCTGTTTTCTTAGAATAAAACTTTTATTTGTTTTGTTCGTTAAATAAGAAATGGATCTCTATTTAAGAACACCAGCAACATATATGTCTCTTACTTAGGTCAATGTCAAAAAGCTTCCTGAGCCCTGGACGCTGAACCTTCACTGCAACTCTCTCTCCATTATGAAGCATAGCACGATGTACCTGAACAATAGTATGTACAAGAATTTGTAAGTAGAATTAAAAAAAACAGCATAAAGATCATCAAGGACATTAGATCCAGTAACTTAATAAGAAACATGGAATATCAAGGTTAATATCGTAGCATCATCAGCTCTTCAGTAGAAGATAAAAGCATCAGATTAGAACTATATGATGATTAAATAGTTCTACAACTTCAAGGAAAATTGAACAAATTCTATGTTCTAATTATCTTCTTAAAATACTGCAGAGGTGTTAGTTACTACAAAGCTAATGTCTACAGGAATTGAACAAAGTAAATATTATAGAAAGAAATCCTTGAGAAAAAGATGATATAATATGATATACTATGCCTGAATTGGTAATGAGTGGAAAAAAATGTATATGCTGGAAAAGTTTAGAACTAAGCACCTGACCAAGACTAGCAGCAGCTATTGGACGATCATCAAATTCTTTGAACACAACTTCAATTGGACAGCCCATTTCCTTCTCTATGAAAGCCTTTGCCTTCTCGGGAGAAAATGCAGGTACTCTGTCCTGCAGAAAAGCAAAAAAGTATGTTATAATACTATACTTGGTCCTTCCAGCTACTCCAATACAAAAGTTGTGCGCTGTCATTCATTATTATGATAAAAAGTTGTGTCTCGTCATTCATCATTATGAATTTACAATAATTTTATCTTACAATTGCAACAAAACAATCACAAGGAATAGAGAAAAAATGAACAAAACCATGCAATACAAAACCAAAAAAGGAATTATCCTATTTTAATAGAACACAAGAGAGAAATACAACCTTTACCAATATGGATATACCAAAAACAGTACCTGAAGTTTTGCAAGCTCATCAACGAATTCCCTTGGAAACAAATCAGATCTTGTGGAGGATAACTGTCCAAGCTTAATAAAAGTTGGGCCAAGCTGCAATACTTGTTCTCTTAACCATGAAGCAGTTTTCCTCCTTCGAATTTTCTGTGAGTTGAAAGGCCACGTTAATCCATATGTACAGTAAAACAAGAATCCTTTTATTTCAGCAATCCAGAAAGATGTGATCCAAACATATTTCGCACCAGTAATACAAAAATGCTCATATGCCGACAACAGGACTTTGAATCCACCTTCACATAGGATGCTTCAAGAAAATGATTCAATTGCTTATTTATATCATAAAATTGTACCTGCTTTTTGTCTGAGAATCCACCTGCATAGGCCCATTTCGCATTGTCAAATAGAACACGGATTCGAAGAGAAAGTACGAAAGACCAGATATCTACACTCCTCTGCAATGAGTTGTAGTTATCTTTTGCCCAACTGAATCCTTCATCAGAAGGTAAAACCTTCAGCTCCGCTTCAAAGGGGTCATCTTTATCTCTCATTTGCTTCTGGATCTTAACTAGAGCAGACATCTTGCGGCCTTTCACCAAACTAGTCCTGTTAACAACCACCTTTGGAGAGCCATTAATGACCGCTTTGGTTGAACCGTTGACAACACCCTTTGGAGAACCGTTAATGGCTGCCTTGGTTGAGCCATTGACAGCACCATTTGGTGAACCACTAACCGCCTCTGGACTTACACGGCCACCACCATTGCTCCTCATCAACTCACTTGTTGGGACCATCTTTATCACCCGGCCATTGGTACCATATTTCTCAGATTCGGCAGACCGAGCATCTACACGGAACATTGGTGATCTCTTAACCAGGGACGTTTCATTCAATGACGCCCCATAACTGGGGAGCTTCACATTTGAGACAGATGCTGAAAAGCTGAGATCAGCCACCATCATCACCATGGCCAATCAAATGCCCCTGTTTGTAGACCGTCCAGTTAGAATCAGCAGCACAAACAAATACAGAATACAATCAAATGACAATCTACAAATTCTAAGTACAACCTCAGGGAAATAATGAAGGTCCTAAATGATAAAAAAGAATTATTCCCGTTACCAAGTAAGGGCAGGGTTACATAAGCACCACATGATTGCATATTGGGTACAAATAGTCAACGAGTTTTCTTGGAAAAGCAACGGAAATTTACAATCTTGTTCAGAATGGATTAGCCAAGAAATTCATCACAACTGCTCGCATAGTCATACTGCACTACTGACTAAACAGCAGAAACAAAAGAACAGGGATAATATCGTGATTGCTGATCGAACTACCGACCCCGAATCTCCAAAGCATCATTTTCTTTCAATGAGACTGCCTGAAAATATCCGAAACACACACAAGAACAACTATATGCAGCCATCTAACATTTTCACTCTAGTCATTCTAATGACCAACATGCAAAGCCCCCAAAACCATCGAAGCATCCCAAATTACTCCTTTACTAGATCAATTTCTTCCAACATGCTTCGACCCAGGATTCACCCATACGCACGGGTTCCAAAAGAAAATTAAAAGATATGAACAAGGAAAAGAAATGAGTGGATGCGGAAGAGTATGAGTTTTGCAAGAAAGGGTCACCTCAGGTGGGCTTCTGATTTCCAGGCGTCCGGAGACGAGCGGGGCCAGCGAGGAACGAGACAGGTGACTTCTCCAATTCTCTAACTGCTTCAGCTGGTTGGGAAGAGGACACCACAAGAAGTGGAGAGGAAAACGAGGCACAAGAGGAGATAATTTTATACTGTTACGGACTGGTGGCCTTTTTCATATAAACCCCTCTTATCATTGCTATTATTATAGCAAGCATTCCACTGTTTTTAATTTTTGTAAAAAAAAAGAGGAAGCATGAATTTAAATTTTGCAAAGTATTCTAAATTGATCGTTCTATTTAAATAGGGTTACTGGGGTATCTATTCTATAAACACAACCAACACAAACAATTTAAAACATGAATGAATGTATGTAGGAAAATATTAGCATCAGAATTTGGCAAGGTATAACTAATTTGTCAGGCTAAGGACGAAATTGAATATTGTTGGCCGATATTGGTTCAAAGAGGAAAAGTTAAATTACATTTGAAATTCAAACCGATGTTGGTCCAAATAAGGAGTTTTACCTGTATGAAATGGAGGCCAATATGAATCATGATTAGCAATGCATCGGAGAAAAATACGAACAGCCTATTCACAACAATGAATCAAACAACTCGCATCTACTTTATCTACTTTTCTTGTTGACTAGGAGTAGCTCTTGCAATTTAGACTTTGTAATCTGTTTTTAATCGATAAAGTTGTGCATCGTTGATTGTTGATTATCTTCGATTATACCAATTTACCCAGGTTTGTTATTTACTAATCTGTTGTGTATCGCTTTTTTGGGAAAATCTACCTTTACCAAACCATTTAATCAGCCGTAACAAACTGCTTAGGTTTATCATTACGTGTGATTTAATCGGCTAAATAGCTATTTAGATCTGATCTGAATTAAAAACCTTAATCGGTTGTAATTGATGTTTAGATTATATTTTTTTCTTGCCGATTCTAGGATCAAATCAGCACGCACACCTCGAACCTCCTAAACCCGGTGTTTGCTTGTGTGTTGAGCTGATCAAATCCTTGGGCATATTTTCGGCACCAACACACTTTTGGCACACTCGGTGAGACCATGATGTCTTCTTCCGACAAGTCGATTCCCCCATCTGATGTCAACTTTGATGCTATAATCATCCCGACACTAGACGATTTGACACCACAGTAGCGCAAGGAAATCGAAGATCAGAAAGCCATGCTCAAGGAGATGATGCTAAACTGCTAGCAGAAAACTTGATGTGGTGTCACGTAGAAGATAGCGTTGCTGATGATCAACCCTTTTGGCGATACACAGACCGTCGATGCATCGATAAGCCGATAAATGCCTACGTAAGCCGAATTATCTATTATGATTAATCAATCTGTACACCATATTTTGATTAAACAATCATTGGCTGTGGTAACAACCCTTAAGCTAATGATAGCCAATAGTGTTATCGGGGATTGGATAATTTCCATAAAGACCATTATACTCCGGCAACTAGCTTTCGACCGACCATGCATGCCCTTGGATGGTGTCCCCAAGGAGGATCCTCGGATGGACCGGCTGGTGGGTCCCTCTGACCATGCTTAGGCTCGTCCTCGAGCATGTGCCATAATTCCCCGAGCATGCTTGCTCTGATGTGCGCAGCGGTTGATCAGAGTCGAGTGAAAATCCCGAGCATGTCCAGCAGGTCGTGCCCGGTCCATAAAGACGACGTGGCAATAATTACGTTGTGGTTTAAGACCACCATGTCACGATTTGAGTCCATCATGTCCACGACACAACATGGCGAAAATCAAGCGTGCAGTTACAGTCACGTTCGAGCGCAGTAATGGCGCGTTATTTGGCTGTAGTTATTTCGATCGCCTATAAATACTCTTACGGTAGATCGGAGTATAGAAGGGACACAGATACATACAGAGACATACGCACACATCACACACAAGCTTTCTTGTAAGAATTCAAGCAATAGCAAGAACACTGGACATAGGGTTATTATCTCCATCAAGAGAGGCCCGAACCAGTATAAAAATTCCTTGTCTACCATCCTTTCGAGCATCACATTCTGGTAGCATCCTTTGGACGCAAACCCTTCACGGAAAAGGGGCTTTAGTTGATCTCTCCATCAACAAGTAAGCTCGACGAGGAACCTGTTTCCCAAATGTCGATAGCTGGCACCGTCCGTGGGGATCAACTGGTGAATTCTTTCATGAAGAATCCCTGAAGATGCCGAAATCTCAGGATGCTCAGGACCTTTGCGCCTTCAATGACGTCGAGGATGACGACATGTACTACGCTGATGAAGACATAGCTGGTGTGGCTACCCAGAAGGTCACACTGAACCCGGGTATCCTTCCCCGGCTGCTACAGCGTGAGAGCGTTTCCTCCGTTCACAGCGCAATTCCCTTACAGATGATGAGGAGTGTGATGGTCTATACAATGGTCTGGATATTCCTGATCATTCTGAGCCCGATCACGAGACCGCGTCGCGAGGAGACACCATGATGTCACCTTCGCAATCCTTGTACTCTTGCGATGTCAATATGGCGGGAGGAGAAGAAGATCCCGAGGTTAAATCCTCGGGGGCTGCTCGTCATCGTCGCTACAAGGCAGCCAAGAGACATCTGGAGGCATCTCTAAACAGGACCCTAGCGAGCATTCGTCACCAAGCTCGTGAAAAACAAGGTGCCAGCTGCATCCACAGCTCACGGGAGTTCCCGCTGGCACCTTTCACAAGAGCACGTGCGCGATCGACGGCCAAAATCTCCCCCTCCCGTTTCGTAGAGCATTGAACGGATGTAGGCTATGGCAACAGTCGTGCACGATCTTCGGAATTTCCCCGGTCAGGTGGACCTAGAGGCAATGGGTGCGGTCGTAGCCGAAAATCTAGAGAAGCTCACCGCCAACATGAAGCTTTTAGGGTCGCATCATGACAAAGAAGCCCGGAGTATTTCCCGGGATGTCCCTTCGTGATGTCTCGAGGCCGAGCAAATTCAAGCCCAGTCATATTGAGAGGTTTAACGGGACTCAAAATATGGATGAGTTCCTCTCGATTTACTCCACTACGATTCTGGCAGCTAGAGGGGACGAGTGGAGTTATGGCTAACTTTCTGCCCACAGTCTTAGATGGGGCCACTCGGACGTGACTCTTCAACCAAAAGAAGAGATCAATCCGCTCTTGGAGGCAACTCAGCGAAGCGCTTCGGGCAAACTTTCAAAGCTGCTACATCCGTGTCGGGTCCCGAATATGCAAATCCGGTCTCTGTGTATTCCGCACTAGTCTAGGATCACGCCAGTGCACACAGGCTCAACATAGATGAATATCACAATCATACTCAACGATAACATAAATAAGACTTTATCAAGTTTAATATAATTGTTGGATGATCTTATGGTCCACCTTACATGAGTACGCCACGCAGGGCTAACTGAAAGTAAACAAATAAACTGCAGTGGAAATAAATAAACGCGTAGAAACCCTTCAACTGCCACAGGCAACTGACAAGGTTCGCACCCTAATTATCGCCTCCTCGTTGAACTCCTCCTCTGATGCAGGCACTGCTTCTTCTTCGACTGATGATGTTGGTTGCAATAGGGTGAGTACATAAAGCACTCAACAAGCCATGCACAGAATGCAAGTCTACTTACTATATGCATGGCTTAGTACAAAGATAGGTTATAAGGTTACTTTGTATAAACAACATTTATGAAAGAAATAGCATAAATGAAAGACAGTAAAACAAATAATAACAGTAATAACTTTTGCATTTGTTTCCAATGTCCAACTCATATCCTTATTTCCATATTCCAACATTCCATCCCCACATTTAATTAATAAAAATCTAACCTTTGACTGTAATCACCGAGCAATGCCCAATACCGTGAGCACGGCTATTCGAATAGGTTTTACACTCTGCAGAGGTTATACACTTTACCCACAAGATATAATCAAACACCACCATGACGAGTGACCAGAACAAAGCTTTTCCAATGCCTATCTAAACCCAGTACTATCTGCTAAAGTTTCAACACTGGTGGGACTGGTTACCACATCCAGGGCCCCCGTTTTGCGCCATGTGAGCCAACCCGTGCGAGGACTGGTTAGCACTATCCGGGCCTCACACCACCACAATAGTACCAAAGTTTAGACTCAACAAATTAATTAGCTAGGTCTATCCCATTCCAGACTTGTTGTATGAATGACTCAGTTCAAATTCTTGCAAGGTTAAGTCCTTAATTGACCACGGCAAGGCTAACAAAAAATCATCATGTCCAAACCACAATTATCATAAAAAGCAAATGCGACCGCCCACGTGCCAACATTGGCCCACCACCAAACCATGCTACTTGCCTCGGTCTAAATCATTTTACCACCCCGGTTGATTTACCATGCACCACGTGCCATCAACAATTCCAACCTTGTGTGACAGCACCAACACACAATTAATAAACATGTTCCATAGTCATTAAGCAATATTAAACAGTTGATCATGAAATAATGACTCGTTGCATGGCTAAGCATTCTACTTGCGTTCTAGCTACCCACATTGGCATATTTAGCTACCAATTACTATCAAACCGATCTAGGGTGACAAATGAATTAAGGCATATGACATGACAAAGATGGGGTTTACTATTGGTTGGGTGATGCGGTGAGATCCGGTGCGTTGAGCGGCGATCGGACGGCGGGTGGAGCTCGGTGGTGACGATGGCACGACGGCGCGGGGTTCACCGGAGAGGAAGAAGTTGACTCCGGCGATGGCGCTACGGGGCGATTCCGGTGAAAAGAAGTGGCGTGGCTGGAGCGTCTCTACACGGGCAACTCGGCGGCGACCTCAGGCACGGCGGAGGGTGACCGACGTCGACGCCAGGAGCAGCGGAAGGCTTCGGGACTCTGACGAGTTCATGCAGGTGAACGGCGGCGTCTCGGCATGCAGGCTTTGGCCAGAAGGTGCGGCGCGACTAGGGCTACACGGCACGTGCGGTGGCGCAATAAATAGGGGCCTTGGGAAGGCGTGCGGTAGGCGGAACGGAGTCCGAGGTTCACGGGAGTTCGGCGGCGCGGCAAATTCGAAAAGGCGACATGGCGCGATCACGGACGTCCGTGTGGCACGATCCAACGGCACAAAGCGCAGGGCGACGCGGCACAAGGACGATCGCCCGATCGGAATCGAATGGCAGGGTGCGAGCGGATTAGGGTTTGGCGGTGGGCTAGGCCGTGCACATAGGGAAACGAGCCAGATCGGTTGGGTTTGGCCCAACACTATTGAAGGGATTTTTAATGTATTTTCGAATTAAAACAAATCAAGAAATTCAATAAAGCCAAAAGAAATAGCAAGAAAATCCAAAAAAATCCAGAAAAAATCCAGAAAATACTCTAAGACAAATAGAACCCAAATAAAATACTTCCAATTAGAGATCAACCACAAATTGCACACAACAAATAAAAGACAACAAATGGCCTAATTAAATAAATGCAAAAAGAAATAAATAAAATCCCAGAAAATCAAGAAAAACACAATAAATCTAGAAAAGCAAAATTTGGGATGTTACAAACCTCCCCCCTTAACGGAATCTCAACCCCAAGATTCAGGGCTAACTAAGGAATAGGTTTGGAAACTCCATCTTCAGATCATCTTCTCGTTCCCATTTAACCTCGCTCTCTGAATGATTGCTCCACTACACTCTGCAAAAACGCACTGACTTATTCCGGGTTCTTCATTCAGCCACATCCAGAATCTTGATTGGTTGCTCCTTGTAGGTTAGATCCTCCTGCACATCAATTGACTCCAATGGCGTCTGTTCTGTAGGCACTCGAAGACACTTCTTCAACTAAGAGACATGAAATACATCATAGACTCTTGCCAACAACTCGGTAACTCCAACTGGTAGGCAACCTCTCCTCTGCGACTCAAGATCTTGAACGAACCAACATATCTCGGTGCAAGCTTCCCTTTAGCATGGAATATTTTACTCCTTTTAGTAGGGTTACTCTAAGATACACAAAATCTTCAGGCTCAAAGCTTAGTTCTCGACGACGATTATCAACATAGCTCTTTTGCCTTGACTGAGCAGTTTTCAACCTTTCTCTGATCATGGCAATTCGCTCTTTAGCTTCTTTTAGAATATCTGGCCCAAAAATCAACCTCTCTCCAATCTCATTCCAATTCAGCGGGGTACGACAAGAGCGACCATATAAGGGTTCAAAAGGTGACATTTGTAAACTGCCTTGATAGTTATTGTTGTAATTGAATTCGGCATATGGTAGACATTTATCCCACGTGGCAGCATAGGCTAAGGCACAAGCTCTCAACATATCCTCCAAAATCTGATTTACTCTCTCGGTTTGGCCATCGGTTTGAGGATGGTAAGCTGTACTGAAATTCAGACGAGTTCCCATCGCTTCATGCAGCTTATTCCAAAATATCGAAGTAAACTGAGTGCCTCTGTCTGATACTATTTTCTTGGGCACACCATGCAAACATACAATTCTTGACATGTACAACTCCGCCAAACGGTCTCCTGAGTAGGTAGTCTTCACCGGTATAAAATGTGCAACTTTAGTTAGACGATCAATTATAACCCATATGGAATCATACCCACTCTGAGTGCTCGGTAATCCTGTGATAAAGTCCATACCAATCTCCTCCCATTTCCATTCAGGCACCTTTAATGGTTGCAACAAACCTGTTGGCTTTTTGATGCATTGCCTTCACTCTCTGACATATATCACACAAGGCGACATGCTCAACAACTTCACGTTTCATATTCGGCCACCAAAATCTCAATTTCAAATCCTGATACATCTTTGCACTTCCTGGATTAATAGAGTACTTTGAATCATGTGCTTCTTCAAGAATTAACTGCTTCAATTCCTTTGTATGCGGCACACAGATCCGACTTCCCATCCATAAAGTTCCTTGTGCATTCACGGTGAAATTCTTAGCCTTACCTTCTTCCATTTTAGACTTAATCCTCTTCACCTTGGCATCATCCAACGTAGGCTTTACCTCTAGGGTAGCAAGAAACCCCTTTGGTATTACCTCCAATCTCAGCTTCTGAAATTTTTTACATAACTCAGATTGACTTCCTTGAATCATCATATTAACATAGTGACTTTTCCAGCTTAGCGCATCGGCTACCACATTAGCCTTTCCAAGGTGATAATGAATTCTCAAATTATAATCTTTAATTAATTCCAACCACCTCCTTTGCCTCATATTCAGATCTGACTGAGTCAAAATATACTTTAAACTTTTGTGGTCCGTTCCCTACCACTCTTTTCAAAAGTCCCGTGTAACCTGCCCCCTCCGCCTATATAAAGGGAGGCAGGGCCCTCTGGGAAGGGCACGTCCCCCTGCACGAGTGAACACGCACGCGCGATCACTCGACTTCCCACCTGCCTACACACCGAGCCATCCCGACCTCCTCCTTTCAAACGAGAGCTGAGGGCCTATCCTTAGTCTCCGCCTGTAATCTCCGGTGACCTTCGTTGCCCAGAGCAATACAAACCACCACCATGAACTGGAAGTAGAGACGTTCCGCCCGAACCAGTATACATCCGGAACTTCCTCAGTTTAACCATTCGAGGGGAGGGGATGCGCGACCCCCTAAAACTTACAAATTTACTTGCCGGTTATACGAAACACCGACATTAGGAACCAAGGAGAAGAATCTCAAAACGCCAAGCATAAAGCCAAGTCTTCATGTGCGCGAGTTTGACTAGGATTCGGCCTGCCTGACAGCAACAACTTAAAACGGCCATAACTTTTGATCCACAAGGGTGTTCAAGACACATGAGTACTTGATTGAAAGCTTTCTTCACTCTCTTTTCAATGGATCTAATTTCACCTCTAAATTCCATCTGAGCTATCCAAAATCTGCCAAATAAATCATGTCACTTTTTAAGTCTGAGTCAAAGTGGGCCTTGGACCTTGTAATTAAGTTGTATTCGGTCTCCCTAGGTTTTGGATGACATCCTCCTCTTATCTCATAAATAGCCAACCGCGCCCTCATTTAGGGTTTGGGGTTTTGTCTAATTAGTTTAGCCAAGTGCAAACTTTGAGTCTTCGAGTTATGCTAGGCAGCCACCTTGTCAAGATCTTCAATAGAACCCCACCTTGTTTTTGCCTTCATTCATATTCGCAATTGTAGATTGCTTTTACTATTGTTCTTGCTTGTTCTTTGGTTGCTTGCAGGAATTGAACCTCGTGTTCAGGTTGATCGTGCCAACGGCAAGATCGATAACCCTTCGGAGTTGGTTTAGTGATTACTAAGGCGCATCATCGTCGTACGTTCTAGTTAGATCATCAAAGTCAGTTCCACCAAATCAAAGTTATCGTTCTCATTGAAAGATCGGGAACAATGATACATCAAGTGGTATCAGAGAATCAAGTTGCTCGGTGAGAAATTTTCAGTGTTTTGTAGTTAGATTGTTTCATCCCTAAAGTCCAGATAAAGCCACACAAAATAGTAGTAGATCATCCGCTGTCCAAAACCATCTGTGCCTTGCATCTTGCTTGTTAGTAATTTGCATTGTGAATTTTCGGTTGCATCATTGTGTTGAGTTGCTGGTCTTAGTTTAGATTGGTGTCCGGTTCATCTTGTTCTCGCCACCTTGCTGTCGCCATTGCATCTTCGTTGCCATCTTGTTTTTGCTGCAGGTTCATCACCTTCCATCTACTTGGCCCTGAAGCAGCTCCACTCCTGCTACACCAACTGCCATGGCAAGGAATTGCCATCCAACTCCTGTCAAGACAACCACTTACACCTTGCCGCCCCTTGCCACGCTACTAGAGCCTCCTACAAAACAAGAAAATCTCAAAAAATATAAATAAATAAATAAAAAGAGAAGAAGAACGGAGAAAAATTTTTGAGCAGAGAAGAACGCCTTTCCTAGATTGGTTTCAATTTGAGGAGATAAGGAAAGTTCGGATTGATTTGATTTCAGTTTGGAAAGGATCAGAGGGAAGAATAAGGAAAGCCTAGCTATTTCTATTTAGCTTGGATAAGAAGTAACAGCCTCTATAGATTTGGTTTTGGCATATTTGAAGTGTTTTTGGATCCCCTCTAGACACAGTACACCAAAATAGCCATAACTTCTGCATACAACCTCCGATTGGGCTGTTCGCGTGCTCAAAATGATCGGAAGAAAAAGTTGCATTTGAAAATCAACAAGGCCACTCTAAAGGAGTTCCTGAGGCTTTGAAAAATTGGTTCGATCCCAAAAACATCATTTAGGACCTGAAAACACCCCTAGAAGTTTGGAAAAATTCAACCTCCATTTTGGCTGGAAATTTTGCTCTTGTTTCTTTGGTTTGAGTACATCACTACCCCGTAGATGGTTTGTCAATCTAAGTTATCAAACTACCAATAGATCGCTGCCTTTCTCTATAGCAGCCCCAATTTTGAGCCTTTCTAGCGCCCCGCATATATCCATCCATTGTACTTGCTAACATTGATTAGACTTTCATCAGTCTGGGCTAGGATCGGCAACATTGACTAGTACTTTGAATGGATTTTCACTTTGCATTTACTGATTTGATTGTTGCTAATCCTTGTTATCATTTTGAAGCCTACCTAGCTTCACATATTCAACAACAACCGTTTGTTCAGTCCCTTGGCAATCACTTTATCCAAGCTTCAGAGATACTTCGACACCACCAATAGCCAACAACCCCTTGATACAGATATTTAGATGTTACACCAGAATCAATCTTGATGATTTTAGCATTCATATACTGTATCATTGGAAAGATATGGAAGTCTAGTTTCCAGCACTTTAAACCGTGCATCGTTTTGACTTCCGAAGCAAAAGTTATGACTATATAAGTGGAAGTTGCACTAGCTGTTTTGTGGGTGCGCGAGAATAAAAGAAGACTCCTCAAATGCTCTACCAATATGACCTTCCACATACCTCCATTAGTATTTACGTTCATACCTAGATAGGAGTGTGGTTACAAGTATAAATATCCCGTGTAGTCCTCCATTGTAAGCCGTGAAAAGTGAAAAATGTTATCAGCAATTTTTAGAATCAGCCACCATGGCGTCTTCTCCACCGTGGAATGGCTATATGGAGAGATCCTTATCCACCCGGTCGTTTGATGACTTCTAGTGTAGTTGGGCGAATGACTTGATTCATGTTGCTGTATTGAGACAGTGATAGGTTTCAAGTACGTTAAATCAAAGTTACTGCTATTATCTTGGTCGCTATGACTAGTTATTTGAGAGTGCTGTTGGTTGGAATCGGTGTTCATCATAGTCTTCTTGTGGCGCTGGTTATCCTCTTTCTTGCTCTCATGCCGTGAAGATCGTGCCCTCCCGTATTATTTGGTATTAGAGCTCCGGTTGTCACAGTGAGGGCTAGTTACTATTTAGCAACTTTGCAAGCTCAATATTTGGTTATCAATTCCAAATTAGTGGTGATCTAATTTCAATAGTCAATGATAGGGTTGGTTGAGATGCCGAACTTTTGTTCTCTCTCTTCAGGATCTATCGGTTGTGTCGGGGACTGAGAAATCTCTGACAGGTTAATGCATGGTCAACAGGGTTCCCCAGCTCGGGACAATGCAACAACGGGCCTCGACCATGACCTAAGCGACGCACGACCTCGACCTTGGCTCGGGGGTGTGCGTGTTCTCGGCGGTTACCAAGACCGAAGGTCCCGGAGTTAAGGCGGACATGGGCGCCAAATCCGGGATGGTTGTAGCACATCTTCAATGCACGACATGCACGTCCCCAGGAATCTCTCTTGGCCGTTTCTGGCAACGGCTGGGAGGGGTATAAAATCCCTTGAAGCAGAGTGACGAGGGACGACATCAGCGCACTAGCGATAGACCAGTAGACACAGCCCGAACGCTCAAGCCCGAGTTGTAATCTACTCTCTGTACTCACGATTAGTGAATTCCTCCGCCTCAGGAGAAGACTGGAGTAGGGCTATTACCCTCAACGGGGGCTCGAACCAGTATAATCCACTGTCTCCTGCTCGTTGACTCCTCGCCCCGACCTACGTCCGATCCGTTGTTGAGCGCAGCTCTTTCTGGGTCCCGCATTCACACTAACCCCATTTTCACTTTTGCGGTCAGGCGATCCCGATCATCGACAGCTGTCGCCGACCGTGGGGCCCGATAGCTTCACTCACTCGAAGGAAAGAGATCAAGGTCTCAGGAGCATGGCGCACTCCGTCGAGGGACATTCCTCAAGCGTGGGCTTGGGCGCAGAACCCAAGCGCGACGACTCTATGTCCCTGTTTTCACCTTCACCCCCGCTGCGCGGGCAGCATGTCCTCATGGCAGACACCCACAGCGTGGGCGTGACGGAGGGTGAACGCAACCCGCAGACCCCTGAAGACGCTCGTCGGATGGTGCATGTCGCCATCAACCAGGCCATAACTACCCTCCGGCGAGAAGACCAGGAAAAGGCCGGCGCCTCGTCCGGACATCCCAGGCTCCCTCCCTCGGGAGACCGCCTCCGAATCGCCCGGGTCATGGCTGATCCAAACCGGGTGAGGTCGGAACTCTTCGGCCGTGATTTGGCCGACGAGCTCGATCGTGCCACGACAGAGGGCATACCTCGCAGCACCAGAGTCGCCGCTCAGGGACTCATTCCTTGAGAAGTGATGGCAACTCATTGCGTCGACGCCGGCACGCTCACCGATCGCCTGCCCGGCGGGAGGTACCTTCTCGCCAACAACTCCGGGATGTGTCCCTGACTCCACCTCGTCGCCGCCCCGCGGACGCAGCCCCGAGTGGTGTTTGGCATCAGCCGAGCTACGTCAGTTCACCTTCGAACAGTGGCAGGTCTAGGAGTCTTTCCCCGGATGTCCCGCCTAGACGCCGCAGAGTCCAAGACCGCCTGGGATATCTCCCGGGTTACTCCCGCGCTCGGCGCCACGACCACTCTCGCCGAAGGTCGGGGTGCCGAGGTAGCCTCGACCTTGAGTCCGGCAGCAGCGAAAGCCTCGCTGACGACGACCTCCCCAGGCGTGCCCCCGTTCCGGCCTACGGCTGCGTGGCGTACTCCGACGACCTTCGGTGGGTGCGCTGGTCGGCTCGTTTCAAGCCCGCCTTGATCAAGCGATTTGACGGAATGAAGAACCCCGATGAGTTCCTGTCGATCTACACCACCGCTATTTTGGCCGTAGGGGGAGACGAGTACGTGATGGCCAATTACCTCCCTACCGTTTTGGACGGCGTCGCTCGCACCTGGCTCTTCAACCAGAAGCCTGGCACCTTCCGCTCATGGTGCCAGATTTAGGGTGCGCTCCGTTCATACTTCCAGAGCTGCTACGAGCTGCCCGGTAGAGAGAAAGACCTGGACCGGGTTATCCAGGGAAAGAATGAACCCCTCCGTGACTTCATATGACGGTTCATCCGCACCAGGAACCTGATCCCTAGTGTATCCGACGAAGCTGTGATCAAGGCCTTCAAGTTCGGCGTCCGTGACCGGCGCCTCACCGAAGACCTGGAGATTACGATGAGGCTCACCGTCGGCAAGCTTTTTCGCATGGCGGAGCGCTACGCGGATGCGGACGACGTGGTCTGCTGAAGCGCGACTATGACCAGGGTAAGCTTGGAGTCGATTCGTGCGAGGCCGGCCCCTCCAACGCCAAGGGTGCTGACCAAGGCTCGGCCGCCAAGAAGCGAAAGAGAGATCGCAAGCGTGATGGTGGCCGACCTCGGGTGACCGTCTCGGTGGATGGTCACCGCGAGGTATGGAGGTACGAGATTCGGCCCAAGAGGGGCTCCGTCCCAAGTGAAATCGGCCACGACCTCAGCAGGCACCGCGCCGACCTCAGCAGGAGGATCACCGGTCTAGGTCACGGCAAGCCGATGGCCGCCCACAAGGTCCTGAGGGGCGACCTCGGTTAGATGAAGGTATGTTTTGTCTATTCCACTGGACTCCGGGCCACGACCTGCGAGGCTGTCGGGCCTAGCAGAGCAAGTTGGAGGCCTTCTACGATGGGCGTGGAGAGATGCCCACGCTCCCAAAAGAGGGAGATCAGCCCAAAAGGGTAAACACCGGAGAGGACCAGGCCGATCTCGACCTAGATTTTCAGCAGGGCGACCGCCGGATCGATGTCATCTTCGGCGGATCGTCGGTGTACCAGTCCCAGTGTGAGATCAAGGATGCCGCGCGCGTGGTCTACCAAGCCACTATCGGGAAGCCCGCGGACTAGCCCTGCAAATGGGCCGGAGCTACGATAACCTTTACGCAGGAGGACGCCCCCAAGGTATGTCTAAAGATCTCAAGACTGCCCTGGTCGTGACCCCGACCATTAGTAACACCTTGGTCGGGTGGGTCATGGTCGATGGGGGCAGCTCCCTCAACTTGCTGCTGGCTAGCGCACTCGACCGGATGCAGATCCCCGGGTCTAAGGTTAATAATATCACGATTCCGTTCTACGGGATCGTGCCTGGGAGCTCGACAACACCTCTGGGGTAGGTGGTTCTGCCCGTCACCTTCGGCGCCTCAGATAACTTCCGCACCGAGCTGATTACCTTCGAGGTGGTTGAGGGTGACCTCCCCTACAACGCCATCCTCGGGCGCCCGACTCTAGTCAAGTTCATGGCGGCCAACCACTATGGGCACCGCTGCATGAAGCTCCTGGGGCCTAGCGGCATTATTACCATACGGGGCGACCTCAAGGCGTCGCACGATTGCGAGACCCAAGCGTTGGCCCTCGCTGGCATGCTGCCTCAGCAAGGCCCTGAGGCGCCCACGAAGGTCGCCTGCCAGAAAGCGGTTATCCAGCCCAGCGGGGCTACGAAGGCCGTGCCGCTTGTGGAGGGGGACTCATCCAAGTGTGTCTACGTCTCGGCCGAGTTGAGTTCCAAATAGGAACTCGAGCTCGTCACCTTCCTCCGCGCCAACAAAGATATATTCGCTTGGGAGCCGGCAGACATGCCGGGTGTCCCGAGAGAGGTGGTCGAGCACAGACTGCAGGTGCGGCCCGACTGCCGGCCCATGCGCCAGAAGTTACGACGCTTCTCTCCCGAGAAGGTCGCCATAATCAAGGAGAATCTCGACAAGCTTTTGAAGGCCGGCTTCATTTGTGAGATTGATTACTCTGAGTGGCTGGCCAATCCTGTCATTGTGCAGAAGAAAGGCAGGAAGTGGAGGATGTGCGTGGATCACACGGGGTTGAACTCGGCATGCCCGAAGGACAACTTTCCTGTCCCGCGCATCGACCATATCGTCGACTCCACGGCGAATGCCAAGCTGCTAAGCTTCCTGGACGATTATTCTGGGTACCACCAGATCAAGTTGGCGGTTGACGATGAGAGCAAGATGTCGTTCATCACACCGTTCGAGACCTACTGCTACACGACCATGTCGTTTGGTCTCCGCAACGCCGGCGCGACCTTCCAACGCCTAATGACCAAGACATTCGAGCCTTAGATCGGCCGCAACCTCGAGGTCTACGTGGACGACATCATCGTCGAAGAGCTCCGCCGAGGCCGACCACGTTTAAGACCTTGGGGAGACCTTCGCCAACCTGAACAAGTACAAGATCAAGCTCAATTCGGAGAAGTGCATGTTCGGCGCCGCCTCTGGGAAGGTTCTCGGCTACATGATCGGGGGTTCGGGGGTCGGCCCGAACCTGGAGAAGATCAAGGCAATAGAAAAGATGGCCCCTCCGAGTTTGGTAAAGCAGGTGCAGTGCCTCACCAGCCGCATGGTTGCCCTTAGCCGATTCATCTCAAGGCTCGACGAGCGCAGATTGCCTTTCTTCAGGGCCTTGCACAAGCAAGGGAGCTTCGAGTGGACGTCTGAGGCTCAGCGATCCTTCGACGAGTTGAAGGTATACCTGTCAACACCACCCTTACTTACGACCCATGCCCAGCAAGAAGTTCTTGCTCTACCTCGCGCCACCGTCCGTGCCGTTAGTCTTTATCTGGTGGCCGCGGGACGACAAAGAAGACCCGATCTACTACGTCAGCGAGGTTCTCCATGGGCCGAAGGAGCGCTACCCTCAACTCCAGAAACTACTCTATGCGCTCCTCTTGGCTTCGCGCAAGCTCTGGCACTATTTTCAGGCTCACTCCGTGGTCATCCCGAGCAACTTTCCGCTTGGGGAAATCTTGAGGAATCCACAGGCCGGAGGTCGCATCGCCAAGTGGGCCATAGAGCTGGCCATCTTCGACCTCCAGTTCGTGGCGCACACAGCCATCAAGTCACAGGTGCTGCCCAACTTCGTGGTCGAGCAGACCTCGCAGCCGGCTCCCGAGCTCAAGGTCAATGAGGAGAAGCCCTGGGTCATGTACTTCGACGGCTCACGGTCCTTCAAGCGCTCGGGGGCTAGAATCCTCATTCTCACCCCGCAGGGCGACAGGCTGAGGTATGTAGTTCGCTTCGGGTTCCCAGCGATGAATAATGCAGCAGAGTACGAAGCTCTCCTGGCGGGGCTCCGGGCTTGCAAGGCGCTGGGTGTTCGCCAGTTGGTCGTCAAGGGCGATTCACAGCTCGTCATCAACCAGTTCAACAAGGGCTACCAGTGCTCGGAGGATTCTATGGCCAAGTACCTCGCCGAGGTCGCAAGATGGAGAAATGGTTCCAGAACCTGGAGGTCACGCATGTAGCGAGGAAGGACAACTCCGACGCAGATTTTCTCTCCAAGCTCGGGTCGTCTGACGGCAAAGTCCCTCCAAATGTGATCCTGGAGACCCTGGCGTCGCCCTCAATCTCCGACCAAGGGGCCTGGTCGCCTTCATCGAAGGTATTCCCTCATGGGCCGAGCCGATTCACAATTTCCTGGCGATGGGAGAGCTCCCAGCCGATCCCACGGAAAGGAGTAGGGTCAAGCGCTGGGCGAGCTCGTACAAACTCATAGACGGCAAGCTTTATCGTCGTAATGTCTCTGGCATCCTGACGAAGTGTGTTACCACGGAGGAGGGTAAGTACCTGTTACATGACATTCATTCAAGTCTCTGTGGGGCACACTCTTCTTTCAGGACCATGGTCGGGAAAGCTTTCCGCATGGGGTTCTACTGGCCAACTGCACTCCAGGACGCCAGTAGTATCGTCCGCTCCTGTCAAGCCTATCAGTTTCATGCTCGGAAGTCGCATTAGCTTGCCTACGCGCTCCAGACCATCCCGCTAGCTTGGCCTTTCTCGACCTGGGGGCTGGACATCCTCGGCCCCTTCCCGCAGACGACCGGAGGGAAGAAGTTTTTGTTCGTCGCCATCGATACCTTCACCAAATGGATCGAAGCCGAACCCGTCTCGACCATCGCGGCTCGCGCGGCGGTCAAGTTCTTCCGCTTGTTCGTGGTCACCAGGTATGGGGTTCCATGCAGAATCATCACTGACAATGGAACACAATTTACCAGTGAGCTGTTCTAGGAGTACTGCGAAGACATTGGCACCAAAGTATGCTATGCTTCGGTGGCCCACCCGCAGAGCAATGGAGCAGTGGAGCACGCCAATGGACAAATCGTTTAAGGTGTCAAAAAGCGAGTATCGGATGAGCTCGAACAACACGACCAGACCTGGGTGGATGAGCTTCCCACCATCTTATGGTCTATTCGTACCACAGTCAGCCGAGCAACAGGGTACACACCCTTCCGGCTCATGTTCGGTACCGAAGCCGTCTTGCCTCCTGAGGTCACACTGGGCTCTTCCAGGGTCAGCTTGGTCGACTAGATCGACTTCGAGCAAGAACGGTCCCTTGACCTTACCCTGGCAGAAGAAGTAAGATGCCATGCACTGCTGCGATCGGCGCACTACCTGCAAGCTCTTCACAGACATGCGTCCCAGTCGGTATGACCTAGGGAGCTCCTTGTTGGGGACTTAGCCCTGATACGGATTCAGGCTCCATCCAACACCAACAAGTTATCCTCGCGGTGGGAGGACCCCTATAGAGTTGTTTCAACAGATCGCACGGGGGCTTATCGGCTAGCGCTGCCCGATGGCAGAGAGCTCTCTAGCTCGTGGAACATTGATCAGCTTCAAAAATTCTATGTGTAACCCTTTTACCTCAATTTTCAATAAAGGTCTTGTTCAATTGTCATGACTTGATTTTTGCGCACTCTTTTCGTTCTATACTTTGTGTTGGCTCGAGTTTGGGGCCTCTTTGAGTTCGACCTACGGACGAGCGCGCTTGCTCTTGGCCTAGGCATCGGGAGCTTAAACTTCACCCCCAGTGGGTGAGCTACTTGTAAGCCGAATCTCTTCGCATCAATGCTCCCCCTATGCCAGGGTTTGAACTAAGCCCCCGACCGGGTCCAACGAGCAAGGTGCAAGTCATTGTCATGCCTCAAGAGCCTTGCCCTAGGAACGATCCTAGCACTCTAGAGCCTAAGTTTTTCCTCGTGCGCCCATATTATGCTCCCTGTGGGTCCTTTTCGATCTTGCAGGTCTTGGTCTCTACAGGTTTTCTAACTTGCGCCCAAGGCCGGCGTTGCTCGACCTTGAGCCCAACGGGGGCTGGACGGGATATACCATGGCTAGAAAAGGCTAAGTGCATGATTAAAAAAAATCTCTTGATCGAGAAATGATAAAGCAAACCAAGACACTAAACTTTTCTTGCCAAAATAATGTCGTTCCATTAAACCTTTTCTGTCTTGCAAAAGGTCTTGTTCACAGGAAGTCTAACCCTATCTACAGATCGGGCATCTCACGCGTGAGCTTGTCCTGCTCGAGCTCGGCGACCTTGGCCCTCAAGGAAGAGAGCTCACCCTAAAGTCGGAGGGCTTCAGTGGAGGCTTCGGCGGTGCGGCGTCGCTCTTCTTGAAGTTGGGCCAAGGCGCTCTTTGCCGTCTTGCTCACTCGGCCCAGCTTCTCCTCGAGTTCTTGGACCTTGGCCTCGAGCTCGGGGGAGGCCCTCGATGCGGTGGCTGCTTGGTCCGCAGCGGCCTTGCTCAGTTCTTCGGCCTTGGCTCGCTCGGCCTCGAGCGCCTTGGCCGACCTCGCGCGCTCGTCCTCGACGGCCTTTTACGTGTGGTCCCGCTCCGAGGCGATGGCCCGCTCCAGCTCAGCCTGGTGGGAGGCCTCAAGCGTCTTCACCACCTTGCGGAGGCCGGCGATCTCGTTGGAGTCGTCTACCTCCTTTTGCGTGGCCTCCTCCCGCTTAGCTTGCAGGTCCTCCACGAGCTTGGAGCGCGCCGTCTCCAGGTCCTCCAACACATCGAGCAAGGCCCTCAGCACGTTGGCGTGCGTTTGAAGGCCTTGCAGCCCTTGGGCGATTGAGCCGATCGCCTGAGGGGTTCGAAGGGTCAACACAGTACTCGCCAGAAGAAAGAAGGAAAAAGGGAAAGTCTAAACCGAGGTTTGAAGGAACTCAAAGTACCTGGACAAGACGGTCTTCGAAGATTACGCGGGAATACCCGGTGGATCTGCTGCCCAAAGTTCCTGGTCCAATGTCATCCACTACCGCTGCTGGGTCATCCGGGGTTTGGCCTTCAGGCGCTCTGTCGTGGGCAACTGCGTCTCGAGCTTCCTCCTCGAGGGGGCTCAATCCGCCCACATGCTCGGCCCCGGTGGCAGCGTCGGCCTTGTCCCCCGCAGTTGGAGGGTCTCTAGCCTCCACCCCTGCGGTGGTCCTGGCCTAGTCCACGGCTTGGTCCTCCGTGCTTGTCGTGGCCAGAACATCTTCAAGATCGGCAGTTCGGGGAGTTCCGACCGCCACGGTCGGGGCGATCTCGGCGGTCGTGGCTAGGGCGCCCTCAGCGCCATCTCCTTCGGCAGCCTCCGGCAGGTCAACGTCGCCTTTGGCATCTACTTCTGTGAGGAGCCGCCCAGACTGTCCTCGGGTTATTCGAACGCCCGGTCGCCCTCATCGGATTTGGAGGCTAGCAACGGAATCACCGATGGTGCTCACAGTGCTAACACCCAAGCCCAATTAGGACAACAACAATCCCATTCGAATAACTCGACAACAATCCCGGTATTCCCTCGGTATGCGACCCGAAAACTCGCCCAGGATCGCCCCCGCAAACCGGTTTCCATTGCCATATCAATCCAATTTGCATAAAGGGGGCAACGAACCCAAAACTTTACGACCAAACACGCAACATGGAAGAACAACAAAACAACTAAAAACCACGGCACAAAGACAAACCAGACAACCACACATGGCAAGAACCAACAGCAGCAGATTAAGACTCACAAAACAGACTAAAAACAAGGCCCTGCCTAGACTCAGAAATTCTACAAAATTTCGGCATGACGCCTCTAGAAGTATGGACATCCACTCAGCAGGCATAAGAAACAATTAACCAAGTATAGCATAACAACAACAACCATAGCATAAGGATCAGCATGGATAGAAGTAGCATCCAAAACATGAGTTAAGCATGGTCTTACAACAAGGTTCAACATGGAAATAGGCAAGTATTTAAACAAGGACTAGACAGAGTTTAGAAGGCTAGCTATACAACAAAATGAGCTCACAACCAACATATTAAACCAAAAGTAATACATCTCCGGAAGTGTCCTGCCCTTGAACACTTCTGGGCGTTTGCAATGCCGAGCCTAGCTGCTATTCGGTGTCCCGCCCGACCACCGAGAAGCAAAACGGGCAGAACTCACACCCGTCGGTGTCCTCACCTGAAAACCACAAAGTAGAAGCATGAGTACAGAAGGTACTCGGAAGACTTACCCATGGTCCATATATGACCGACTCGAAAGAATATGCATTTGGATGTAGCAAGGTATAAGCTTAAGGTAAAAGTGCGGAAAAGCTTACTTTGTTGCATAATTGTACTCAACTACACAAATTTCAAGTTTTTAGCATTTATGGACAGCACCTATTGCTAGAGTGAAATCTGAAATTAAACATTAAAGAGAGCAAGTAATAGCATAAACAAGTATCAACATCAAGTATACCAACTAGTTTCAATTTAAGTTATTACTACGTTGAAGTGTCGGATGATACAAGCGTGCTCATATCTGAGAGCGTGGCAATTCGAATCGCTTATTCACTCTGCAGGGGATCATCAATCGCACGACATGTGCCACAAGGAACCTCATGTCAACCCTCCTCCCATCCATATCTACTCGTTGAACCATCCTCATGCGGCCCGAGCACCTAGCAACCTCCCTCGAGCGGCTCAAGCCTCGCTTAGCCCTCGAGAGAGACCTAGGCCTCGCCCTCAACCAAGTCCAATCGCATGAGGGCATGACCCATCAAGTGGTATGCCATGAAAGGGTGGCTTACCGTACCATTATATCGGGCATGCGATCATCAAGGGGTGCTCGATCAACATAGCAAACAACGGATCGGTTCTTAACCAACACAGGCGAGACTACAACATTTGAGTCTCCATACCCAAATGATCCAACCCTCTCGCCCGGTCTCAAGTTTTCCATTTCAAAGCATAATTATAACCAATTGCAACCCATTAGAGTGAAGTAATTAAACTCAAGTGATGGAACCTTCCACCACTTGGCCCATACCCGACATCTAAGCAAACTAAGTATGGACACAATATAAATACCCATATACTAGTTCCAAGGAAGGTATTCAACAATTATCAATGAGTGTATGTGCAACAAGTAGGTTCTAATCCTATCCCACATTTCAATTCCTAATGCAAGACATAATCATCTAATAAGCAATTTATTCGCCAAAATACAATTATATAAGGTTGAAAATGCTTAGGTGCTTGCCTTGAGTTTCTGCCGGGTTCTCAACAAAGGATGGCTCTCCGGTAACCCCCTCGGTTACCGCCGCGTCAACCTCCATGTTTTCGTTCTCTACACGATCACGATGCATGTAAATGAGATGCATGCGATGCATATGAAATGAAATACAAAATGCAACCCCCCAAGGTAGTTTCCAAAAGTGCAAGTATTCAATTCAATTAAAGAATGAAAGTGTAATGGTTAAACCTCACTTCTAATCTATAGCCAAAAATCTGAAAATAACACGCATACACCTCTAAACAGGCATAACCTTTGAATGCTTAATCGAAAAACTGATTTCTTGGACTCTAAAAGACCACAAGAGGGAGATCCAACTCTACCATGCATCATAACAATTAGAAAACAATTTTAAAGTTTGCAATTAAACTCTGAACTTCAGCCCCAAAGTCTGAATTTCTTTAGCAAAACTGAATTCAGGACAGCATTGATACAAATGGCCATAACTTTTTGATCACTTAACCAAATTGAGTAAACTCAAATCCTAGACGACCACAAGACATAAACCTACCACTTAGCTTTGGCCAATCACCCAGATTTTCATAGAGAATTCCCAGTTTGGCCAGGAACAGAGAGCAGTTTTCAGTGTTCAGAATTTTCAAAGTTTCAGACAGCATGCACAAATTTCATCATATAAATTGTTATACTTCATGGAATTGAGTAAAGGATAACATTTTTACAATCTATACGAAATTTCCTAAAACTTCTCAGGCAAAATTAATTTCTAATTCGGCCTCTAACTAATTTTAATTCGCAGCTCAAGTTTCAGCTCCACATTTTCAGCATTTTCAGAGTAGCACGCACTTAAATCGACATAACTTTCAGCTGGATTAACAAAATTGAGTGATTCTAGTTGGAGATGAAATATAATTCCATTACCCACAACTTTCTCTACAGTCAACCTAGCAGGAAATGCTCGTAACTTGATCAAATCAGTCAAGAACAGGAGCTACGAAATCTGCTCGAAAATCTGAATCTTTCCCCAAACCCTACAGTGGTTGTTCCCCACCCAAATCCCAAATCTCTACTCACCATAGCTCCCAACTCCACCATTACTGCCCCCAAAATCAGGAAACACCAAACCCTAACCCTAGGGAGAGCCTCACCTCAAGAGAATGGAGGTGGGAGAGGAGGAGCTGCACTTGGAGGAGGAGGGTGCCACCAGGGAGCAGCAAGGAGGGCTGGCGCCTTGGGGAGAGCTGGAGGGAGCTTCGGCAGGGAGAGCTGCAGGGAGGCGCCACCAGGAGTAGGAGCTGGAGGAATGCTTTGCTTGGGAGAAGAAATGAGAATGAGGGTGCTGTTCGGTTTTTGGGGGAGGAAAGAAAAAGGAAGGTGCGGCTGGAGTTGGGGAATGGCGCTTGGGAAGGCTGGCTTGGGAGGAGAACTCCAGGAAAAGAAGTGGTGATTTGGTTTGGTTAATGCATTTCTTTTGTTTTGTGCTCAAGTGACCCCACTAGTAAGCAAGGGTTAAATTTGTTAAGTCTCCAAAATGTTTAGCTCTTTATTTTTGTTAAGTTTGGAAATTCTTCTATGTGGCAGTTTAGAACATTGACTGAAGTCGGAAGTTGATCTCAAATGCGGCCAAAACTCGGTTGGCGCTAATGTTAGCCGCATGAGCCGAATTCGGATTTGGGGCCATGACAAATCCTCCCCCCCATAAAGGAATCTCGCCCCAAGATTCAAAAAATGAGAGCATAGATGGATAGAACCCATATAGACAATGCAGGCACATACAAATGTTATGGCTTTGATTGCGAAAAGATTGGATGGCAGCACTCACATATCATGGAAGAACTCGGGATACTCGACTTTTAAACAGTCTTCCCGTTCCCATGTGGCTTCATCTTCAGTGTGATTGCTCCATTGAATTTTGTAGAATTTGAGAGTCTTCCTACGAGTCTTGCGTTCAGCTTCATCCAAAACTCGAATGGGATACTCTTGGTAGGACAGATCGGGCATAACCTCAAGTTCATCCACTTCGAGATGTTCAAAGGGAATACGGAGGCACTTCTTCAATTGCGATATGTGGAAGACATCGTGGACCATCACTAGAGTGGGAGGAAGCTCCAATTGATACGACACTTGACCACGTCTTGCAAGGATCCGGAAAGGTCCTATATATCGAGGTGCCAATTTTCCCTTAACCCCGAAACGATGGGTGCCCCGGAGGGGAGATACCTTCAGATAGACATAGTCACCAATGCTGAAAGAGAGAGGTCTTCTACGACGATCAGCATAGCTCTTTTGCCGCGATTGTGCTACTCTCAAATTTTCTTGTATGGTCTTCACCTTCTCTTCTGCCGTCATGACCAGTTCAGGTCCAAAGAATGGGCGTTCCCCACTCTCGGACCAGTTCGGGGTGCCGGCAATTGCGACCATAGAGTGCTTCGAAAGGAGACATTTTGATGCTGGTTTGGTAGCTGTTGTTGTAAGCAAACTCATCATATGGAAGACATTCATCTGATTTCTTCCCATAAGACAGAACACAAGCCCTCAACATGTCCTCAAGGATCTGATTGACCCTCTCGGCCTGACCGTCAGTTTGTGGATGATATGCCGAGCTGTGAAGCAGTTTGGTGCCCAATGCCTCGTGCAGACTTCTCCAAAATCGAGAGACAAACTGAGACCCTAGATCGGAAACTATCCGCTTTGGTAGTCCATGAAGACATACAATCCGAGATATGTACAACTCCGCATACCTCTTGGCTTGATAAGTGGTGCGAACGGCTAGGAAATGTGCGGACTTTGTCAACCGGTCGACTATAACCCATATCGAGTCATGACCTGAAGAAGTCGTCGGCAGGCCGGTGATAAAATCCATGCCAATCTCTTCCCACTTCCAACTTGGAATGGGCAGCGGTTGAAGAGTGCCAGCCGGCTTGAGATGCTCGGCCTTCACCCGTTGGCAGACATCACACTCAGACACAAAGCGAGCAATCTCGCGCTTCATGTGAGTCCACCAAAACTGTTGCTTCAAGTCTTGGTACATTTTGTTGCTGCCTGGATGAATTGTGAGCAAGGAGTTGTGGGCTTCATCGAGAATCTTTCTTCTCAACTCTGGGTCTTTAGGGACGACTAGGCGCTTGCCGAACCATAACGTTCCACAATCATCAAGATGGAAACAAGTAGCTTGGCCGGAATTCAACTTGTCACGTATTCGGGCAACACCCTTGTCCTTCTTTTGCGCCTCTCTAATCTGATCCAACAGCGTGGACTTCAACTCTAGGTTGGCCAAGAACCCTTCTTCAACCATTTCCATGCCGAGTTTCTGCAATTCTGCACAGATAGTGGCACTTTGGGGTTGAAGAGTGAGGCAATTGCATCGGGCCTTGCAACTCAATGCATCAACCACCACATTGGCTTTTCCCGGGTGGTAATGCACTTCCAAATTGTAGTCTTTGATGAGTTCAAGCCACCTTCTTTGCCTCATATTCAAATCTGCCTGGGTGAAGATGTACTTGAGACTCTTGTGATCGGTATAGATGTTGCACTTGTTCCCAAGAAGGTAGTGGCGCCAAATTTTTAGAGCATGAACCACAGCGGCAAGCTCTAAATCATGAGTTGGATAGTGCTCTTCATGGCGCTTCAATTGCCGAGACGCATAGGTGACAACTCGACCTTCTTGCATAAGCACAAAGCTAAGTCCGATACCTAACGCATCGCAATAGACATCGAATGGCTTATGAATATCAAGTTGTGTGAGGACAGGAGCTGTAGTAAGGCACTGTTTCAAGGTCTGAAATGCTTGCTCACAACCCGCTGACCATTTTAATGCAACACCCTTCTTGAGTAGCTCGGTCATAGGTTTGGCAATCTTCGAGAAATCATGAATGAATCGGCGATAATAGCCGACAAGCCCAAGGAAACTACGGATCTCCGTGACAGTTTTGGGCTGTTCCCACTCGAGAACTTCTTGCACTTTGCTTGGATCGACAGCAACACCTTGCTCAGAGAGGACATGTCCCAAGAAAGATACCTCCTTCAGCCAAAACTCACACTTGCTGAATTTTGCATAAAGGCGATGTTCCCGAAGTCTCTCGAGAACGATGCGAAGATGTTTTGCATGCTCTTCCTCATTTGCCGAGTAGATGAGGATATCGTCAATGAAGATAACCACGAAGGAGTCAAGTTCCTCCATGAAGATGGAGTTCATAAGGTACATGAAGTACGCCGGTGCATTCGTCAAACCGAACGACATGACGGTATACTCATATAGGCCATAACAAGTGGAGAATGCTGTCTTCGGGATATCTTCGGCTCGAATCTTGATTTGATGATACCCGAGCCTCAAATCAATCTTAGAGAACACCCGTGCACCAGCAAGTTGATCAAAGAGGATGTCAATTCGGGGAAGAGGGTACTTGTTCTTTATGGTGACTGCGTTCAAATGACGATAATCAACACATAGGCGAAGAGAACCGTCTTTCTTGGTCACGAAGATAGCCGAGCAGCCCCAAGGTGAGGAGCTCGGACGAATGAATCCCTTGTCCATCAGTTCTTTCAGTTGCTTCTTCAATTCGGCCAATTCATCGGGTGGCATTCGATACGGCCGCTTGGAAACTGGAGCAGCCCCGGGCTGATGTTCAACTACGAACTCAATATCCCGATCGGGTGGCATCCCCAGCAATTCCGCTGGGAACACATCCGGGTACTCAGAAACCATGGGAATGGACTCTAACCCCTCAATTTCAGCACCATTCAAGGAGCAAAGAGTGGCCTTGCCACAATCGAGAAGTAGAGTTAACCGGCCGCCCATCGGTCCCTTGAGCGAGATGGAGCGACGAGAACAATATAGAATGGCCTGCTGCCGTGTTAGCCAATTCATGCCCAAGATAACATCCATCCCACAAAGATCGAGGAGCAACAAGTTAACAAGGAATGGAACCCCTTGGATTAGCACCGATGCTTCTTGAACTACTTGATTAGCGACAATTTTTGAACCCGGTGCTTCAATAAGGAATGGGGTGTTGTTGCAACTCACTCTCATTTGATGATGTATAGCTAAATCCTTGCGAATAAAAGAATGAGAAGCCCCTGAGTCAAATAAAACCCTAGCAGCATGCCCATCAATGCATAACATACCCGTCAACACAGTGTCGCCCTCCGGAATCTCCTCGGCGTCGGTGTAGTTGACACGGCCATGCTTTGGCGCTTGAGGTGCCTTCCCATTAGGACGTGGAGGCGGTGCGGTAGCGCCTTGAGGCTTTGGAGCATTAAAGTTGTTGTCCCGCTTTGGAAAAGGACAATCCCTGATGAAGTGTCCCGCGCGCCCACAATTATAGCACGGGCCTGGACCTGAATTCGCCCCCACTCTCACTCCCGGCTGTGGCTGTGGGGGCCGGGGAGCAACAACAGGAGGTCGGGCCATCCCCGTCTGTAGGGGAGGTGCAGGAGCAGGTGCTCGAAGTGGAGGAAGGGAGACAGCTCGAGCACGCTGTGAACTGCCACCTGCAGACAACTGTACCACCCGCTTTCGCTTCTTTTCTTCCTGGTGGTTCTTCATCTTGTGCTCCACCGTGATCGCCCGACTCCCCAAAGCATTAAATTCAGGGAAGTCACACACTGAGAGCTTGTCTTGCATCTTGGCTGACAGTCCATTCATGAAGCGGTCTTGCTTTTTCTGGTCGGTGTTCACCTCTTCTGGTGCATACTGAGCAAGATAGTTGAACTCGCGAGAATAGTCCATCACAGACTTGTTCAACTGCTTGAGGGAGAGGAACTCCTGCCTCTTGATGTCCATAAGCCCCTTCGGGATATGATATGCCCGAAAGGCCTCACGGAACTCTGCCCATGACACTTGATGACCGGTAGGCTGCATGACAAGAAAGTTGGCCCACCAAGCACCAGCAGGGCCCTGAAGTTGTTGAGCAGCGAATAGAGCCTTCTCATGATCTTCGCAGTGAATGAGAGCAAACTTTTGCTCAATAGTGCGCAACCAGTCGTCTGCCTCAAGTGGCTCGCGGGCGCGAGAGAAGGTAGGTGGCTGTGTATGCAAGAAATCCAGATAACCATTGGGTCGGTATCGCCCTTCGCGGCCACCTCGAGGAGCCTGATTCTGAACAAGCATCTCAAGGATTCGGTTGGTTGTTTGCTGATTCTGCTCAGACCTCAGCAACACATCCAAGAGGTTTGGAGGAGGAGGCGGATTGCTATCGTGGGACTGCGATCGCCCCACGCCTCATCACCTCCCGCACCTCCGCGGGTCCTCATTCTGTCGTCAACCAAGGTCAGACGACAGAGTTAGACTCCACATGAAAAGGGATAGGTTCTTAGACTTGGTTAAAAATTTTGAATTAAAACATGATCTAGACAATAACACAAGACAAGGAATCCTACAAGTCTCACATACATAAAAGCATAAATCATGATGCAAACGGACATGGCAAGACATATGCATGCATGGTATGAAATGCACGGTTCCAACGTAATCGTTTCTCCCACGTTCACCATTCAACCTTAATTATAGACCAAGGGCGGGTAATATAGCGTAATGGTTAAAGAATGAAAGTGTAATGGTTAAACCTCACTTCTAATCTATAGCCAAAAATTTGAAAATAACACGCATACACCTCTAAACAGGCATAACCTTTGAATGCTTAATCGAAAAACTGATTTCTTGGACTCTAAAAGACCACAAGAGGGTGATCCAACTCTACCATGCATCATAACAATCAGAAAACAATTTTAAAGTTTGCAATTAAACTCTGAACTTCAGCCCCAAAGTCTGAATTTTTTTAGCAAAACTGAATTCAGGACAGCATTGATACAAATGGCCATAACTTTTTGATCACTTAACCAAATTGAGTGAACTCAAATCCTAGACGACCACAAGACATAAACCTACCACTTAGCTTTGGCCAATCACCGAGATTTTGCCCAGAGAATTCCCAGTTTGGCCAGGAACAGAGAGCAGTTTTCAGTGTTCAGAATTTTCAAAGTTTCAGACAACATGCACAAATTTCATCATATAAATTGTTATACTTCATGGAATTGAGTAAAGGATGATATTTTTACAATATACACAAAATTTCCTAAAACTTCTCAGGCAAAATTAATTTTAATTCGGCCTCTAACTAATTTTAATTCGCAGCTCAAGTTTCAGCTCCGCATTTTCAGCATTTTCAGAGCAGCACACACTAAAATCGACATAACTTTCAGTTGGATTAACGAAATTGAGTGATTCCAGTTGGAGATGAAAGATAATTCCATTACCCACAACTTTATCTACAGTCAACCTAGCAGGAAATGCTCGTAACTTGCTCGAATCAGTCAAGAACAGGAGCTACGAAATCTACTCGAAAATTTGAATCTTTCCCCAAACCCTAGAATGGTTGTTCCCCACCCAAATCCCAAATCTCTACTCACCATAGCTCCCAACTCCACCATTGCTGCCACCAAAACCAGGAAACACCAAACCCTAACCCTAGGGAGAGCCTCACCTCAAGGGAGTGGAGGTGGGAGAGGAGGAGCTGCACTTGGAGGAGGAGGGTGCCACCAGGGAGCAGTGGGAGGGCTGGCGCCTTGGGAGAGCTGTGGGGAGCCGCAGGAGAGCTGCAGGAGGCGCCACCAGGAGTAGGAGCTGGAGGAATGCTTTGCTTGGGAGAAGAAATGAGAATGAGGGTGCTGTTCGGTTTTTGGGGGAGGAAAGAAAAAGGAAGGTGCAGCTGGAGTTGGGGAATGGCGCTTGGGAAGGCTGGCTTGGGAGGAGAACTCCAGGAAAAGAAGTGTTGATTTGGTTTGGTTACACCATTTCTTTTGTTTTGTGCTCAAGTGACCCCTCTAGTAAACACGGGTTAAATTTGTTAAGTCTCCAAAATGTTTAGCTCTTTATTTTTGTTAAGTTTGGAAATTCTTCTAAGTGGCAGTTTAGAACATTGACTGAAGTCAGAAGTTGATCTCAAATGCGGCCAAAACTCGGTTGGCACTAATGTTAGCCGCATGAGCCGAATTCGGATTTGGGGCCATGACATATCGCCGGTGTCATAATCCTCGCTAGTCGCGGGGAGGACCTCTTCTTCGTCCGGGTCATCGAGCCCTTGGTCGAACTCGCCGACCAGAGCCCGGCTCTGGGGGCTCAAAGGAATGTGTCCCTGGCTCGACGATCGGTGGGGCGCCAGCACGTAGTCGGCTTCCTCTTCCTCTTCGAACCCGGACTCGCCCTGGACAATAGTCATTGTCAATACGGGAAGGTGTTGAGCTCGGGCGCTCAAGGTCTGTGATTAAGAGCGACTACTAAGCTAAACAGGTACAAGGAGGGCTGAGCAAATGAAGGATTGGAAACCTACTTGGGTCGGTAGTCTCTGTTTTGCAGGAGGCTGGCGAGAGCCCTGACCCCCCAAGGTTGAAGAGGCGCTCCGCTTTTGGGTTCCCCCGGTCTGGGACCTTAAGGCTTGCGGTGGCTCTATGTCCCCTGCGGCGGAGGTCCTAGAGCCCTGCGGTTGGGACCCTTGGGCCGCCTGAGGACTCGAAATCCTAGCAGTGGCCGCCGCGCTCAGCTGCTGCAAGAAAGACGTGTCAGGAGATGAGGAAAAATGGGCATAAGCTCGGGGGCTCGACCATGGGGGTTCTTATCGTTGCGCGGTTAGCCCATTCAATGTGGGGCTTTTTCGCCTCCCGGTCGTCTGCTTTGCCCGGAGGAGGCTTCTTCTTCCCCTTCTTGCTCTTGCCCCCGCCGGGCAGCGGGTGCATCCTCCTTGCTGTCTCAAGCAGCTCCTGATGATCCTGCGAGCACAACGAACAGTCAGGGAAGGCACTGATGGTGTGCGAACTGAAGAACAACTTGGGAGTGCCTACCTCGGCCTTCCGGCGCAGTATGTTTTTCGGGACAGGGTTGTTGACGGAATAATCGTGCGCCCCTTTCCCGAACATCTCGTTCATCCTAGTGGCGATCCAAGATTCCTTCGGCACTGCAAGGACGCAAACCGTCGGGAGGGACCGAAGGTCGAATTCGAGCAAGTTCCCAGGGCAAGAAGACGCACCGGATGTAATTCGCGGGTCATGTCATCGCGCCCCTTGATCTCGTAGAATGGGTGTTCCCTCTTCCGAAGGTGGAAAACCCGGTTCCACAAGAAGTCGCAGGTGATCGCCTGCCCGGTAAGGCCGCGCGTGGCGCAGATGTGGATGGCGGCGATGGCCTCTTCGTCAACTTCCAGGTCGTCCGCCTCCGGGGTCTCCTTCTTCCAGGTGATGGGGGTTCCATCGAATGACAGCGCGCCGGTCTTGCCCTTCTTCAAGTAGAACCACCGCTCGGTCCACGGGCCGAGGGAGTCCCGAGATTGGATTTTGGGGAAGGCCCATGGGATCCCCGTCCGCAGCCGAAAGTAAAGGCATCCGACCACGGGGTCCTTCTCGGAACGGAATAGATTGAAGAAACGAAAGAAGAGCGAGGGGGTGGGAAGGATTCCAAGGAACCCCTCGCACAAATGCGAGAAGATAGAAATGAGAAGGATAGAATTGGGCACCAAGTTGATGAGCTCTATCTCACAATGGGCAAGGATTGCCGCTATGAAGTCACTCTCCGGTGTCCGTAGACCGAAGAGTGCATAGTGCTCGGTGCAGTCGAGCTCGTCGTCCCTGGGATGTGGTTCGGTCTCACCGTTTGGTAGCCGCCACATCGCTGGGTCGAGCAGCCCCAGACTCTCAAGCTCCTTCATCGTCGCCAACAACATGGAGCTTCTTTCGAGTTTTTCCATGGCGGCTGCTTTCAGGCTTGGTCGAGAAGGGGAGAGTTGCATGAGCAAAAGGCTATGAGACGAGGAGCGCGAGGAAGTCAAGAGTTTTTCGAAGGCCGTAGAAGGTTTGGGCTTATAGGCCCGGATCGTCGCCAGTTCTAGACTAAGGCGCCTGAAAAGGTGTGCCGATGACGGTTTGACAGGTGCAATTAAAGATCGGGCGGCAGCTTCGAGGCATTGCAGGCATTCCCTCTAACCGATCGAGTCCGTACCAGCATCGTGAAGTCCAAGGGGCGCAGGTGTCTTGGAGCCGAAGTTTTTCTTGGAGGTCTCCGCCCGACCTCGACTTCGGGCTCGGAAGTTCCAGAAAACAGTCCCCTCTGTCGGTATGGGGAGGCTCGAGGTCGACCCGTGTTCCTGCCATGACCTTGAGGCTCGGGGGCTAGCTGTCGAGGACTGAGAAATCTCTGACAGGTCAATACATGGTCAACAGGGTTCCCCAGCTCGGGACAATGCAGCAACAGGCATCGACCATGACCTAAGCGACGCACGACCTCGACCTTGGCTTGGGGTGTGCGTGTTCTCGGCGGTTACCAAGACCGAAGGTCCCGGAGTTAAGGCGAACGTGGGCGCTAGATCCAGGACGGTTGCAGCACGTCTTCAATGCATGACATGCACGTCCCCGGGAATCTCTCCTGGCCATTTCTGGCAACGGCTGAGAGGGGTATAAAATCCCTTGAAGCAGAGTGACGAGGGACGACATCAGCGCACTAACAATAGACCAGTAGACACAGCCCGAACGCTCAAGCCCAAGCTGTAATCTACTCTCTGTACTCACGATTAGTGAATTCCTCCGCCTCAGGAGAAGACTGGAGTAGGGCTATTACCCTCAACGGGGGCTCGAACCAGTATAATCCACTGTCTCCTGCTCGTTGACGCCTCGCCCCGACCTACGTCCGATCCGTCATTGAGCGCAGCTCTTTCTGGGTTTCGCATTCACACTAACCCCGTTTTCACTTTTGCGGTTAGGCGATCCCGATCGTCGACAGGTTGTGTGGTTAGATTTTCATTTTTTGCAGCTATATCCTTATCTTTAGTCTTTTTGTATCTATCTACTTAGTACAATCAAATCTATAATTTTTGGTCAAGTCATTGATGATCACCATCCGCATACACTATAATAACTAGCATGAGTCTATGACGACTCATTTTTGAAGAAAGGGAGAATGATATGGATATTGAAAGTTACACCAGAATCAATCTCTGTGATTTTAGCATTCATATGCTGTATCATTCAAAAGATATAGAAGTCTAGTTTTCAGCACTTCAAACTGTGCATCGTTTACGACCATTTATGAAGATGTTGCGCTAGCAATTTTATTGGTGCATGAGAATAAGACTCCTCAAATGCTTCACCAATATGACCTTCCACATATCTCCATTAGTATTTGCGTTCATACCTAGCTAGGAGGGTTGTTTCTAGTATAAATACCCCATGTACTCCTCCATTGTAAGTAGTGAAAAGTGAAAAATATTATGAGCAATTTTTAGAATCAGCTACGATAGTGTCTTCTCCACCATGGAATGGCTGTATGGAGGGATCCTTATCCACCCCGGTCGTTTGATGACTCCTAGAGTAGTTGGACTAATGAATTGATTTAGGTTGCTGTATTGAGATAGTGATTGGTTTTAAGTACGTTCGTCAGGTTGCACTGTTATCTTGACTACTTGCAGCTTGTTATATGAGAGCGCTATTGGTTAGAATTGGTGCTCATCATCGTCTCCTTCAGGTGGCACTAGTTATCCACTTTCTTGCTCTCACGTTGTGAAGGTCGGGCCCTCCCCCGTATCATTTGGTATCAGAGCTCCGGTTGCTACGGTGAGAGCTAGTTACTATTTAGTATCTTTGCAAGCTCAATATTTGGTTATCAATTCTAGATTAGCAGTGATCTAATTTTAGCAGTCAATGATAGGGTTGGTTTAGATGCCAAACTTTTGTTCTATGTCTTCAGGTTCTATCGGCTGTGTGATTAGATTTTCATTTTTTGGAGTTGTATCCTTAGCTTTAGTCTTTTTGTATCTATCTACTTAGTACAATCAAGTCTGTAATTTTTGGTCAAGTCATTGATGATCACCATCCGCATACACTATAATAACTAGTATGAGTTGAGGGCGACTCATTTTTGAAGAAAGGGAGAATGATATGAATATTAAAAGTTACACCAGAATCAATCTCTATGCTTTTAGCATTTGTATGCCACATCGTTGAAAAGATATGGATGTCTAGTTTCTAGCGCTTCAAACCGTGAATCGTTTTGACTTCGGAAGCAAAAGTTATGACCATTTAAGTAGAAGCTGCACTGGCTATTTTGTGGGTGTGTAAGAATAAAAGAAGACTCCTCAAATGTTCCACCAATATGACCTTCCATGTATCTCTAATAGTATTTGTGTTCATTCCAAGCTAGGAGGGTTGTTGCACAAATACCACGTGTACTCCTCGATTGTAAACAGTGAAAAGTGAAAAATGTTACGAGCAATTTTTAGAATCAGCCATCATGGCGTCTTCTCCACTCTAGAATGGTTGTATAGAGGGATCCTTATCCACTCTAATTGTTTGACGACTCCCAGTATAGTTGAGTGAATGACTTGATTCAGGTTGTTGTACTGAGACAGTGATTGGTTTCAAGTATGTTCGTCGGGTTGCACTATTATCTTGGCTGTTTGCAGCTAGTTATCTGAGAGCGTTGTTGTTTGGAATCGGTGTTCATCATCGTCTCCTTCAGGTGGTGCTAATTATCCTCTTTCTTGCTCTCATGCCGTGAAGGTCGGGTCCTCCCCCATATCATTTGGTCACCCACAAACTGACGGCCAAACTAAAGTTGTGAATCGGACTTTGTCAACCATGCTACGAGTTGTTGTAAAGAAGAAATTGAAGATGTGGGAAGAGTGCCTCCCTCATGTAAAATTCGCTTACAACCTATCGTTGCACTCAACCACGAAGATGTCTCCTTTTCAGGTTGTATGTGGCTTTAACCCTCATACTCCAATTGATCTTTTACCTTTACCATCTTCGAAAAAAGTAAACTTTTGATGCAAAGAAACGTGCTGAATTTATCTTAAGTTGCATGAAACCACGAAAGAAAACATTGAGCGCATGACTGAAAAATATAGGGTTGCTAGAAACCATGGCAAAAAAGAAATTAACATTTGAACCTGGCGATCTTTTTTGGGTGCACTTACGTAAAGATCAGAATACCTGAATTGTGTAAGTCAAAACTAATGCCTAGAGCTGATGGTCCTTTTAAGGTGTTGGAACGAATTAATGATAATGGATATAAACTAGAGCTACCTGGAGATTTTGGGGTTAGTCCCACTTTCAACATTTCAGATTTGAAGCCATTCCTCGAAGAGAACAATGAGCTTGAGTCAAGGACGACTCAAATGCAAGAAGAGGAGGATGATAAGGGCATCACTACTATGGATACACCAGACGATGAGCAACCAACCGCCAATATTCAAGGACCAATTACACGAGCCCGTGCACGACAAATAAATTATCAGGTAAACTCTTTTCTCGGGTTGCATAATTGTATTTTAAAGTATGGACGACTCCATAATAATGTACTTGTGCTTAGGAATTATGGATTAGAGCAGTAAGGACACAATCCCTCATCAAAACAAGCTAGAGTGCAAGCTATTCCCGAGGTGGAAGCTGAATCGTCAACCCAGGAGCAGTCAAACTTTAACTGGCCATAACTTTTGCATTTAGAGTTTGCTCGGGATGAGTGAGTACGTGATTGAAAGCTAATTTCGTGCTCTTTCCAACAGATCTAGTCTCACCATCAAATTCCACACGAGCTGGCCACAGCAGTCAAAAACGTGTAATGGTCTCGGTCTTTTAAGTGCTACACCACCATTATTTTGAGCTGAGTTCCCATGTAATCAATGTGACGTGAGTCCACCTCCTAGCAGCCATCTCCTTGGCTATATCTTGGATAGGCTCCCTCTCTATCTCCTTAGGTTTTGTTCATTTGTTGTTTTCCCTTGGAGAAACACCCTCAGTTCCCCTTGTGCTGGCTAGCCAATCGGATAAAGCAACAGGACCTCAATCATACTAGTGTGAGCTTCTCTTATTTGCAATTTCAGGTTGTCCTTTACTTGTTTCTTTGATTGCTAGCAGGAACCGACCTTTGTGGTCAAGTCAATCGCGTTCTTGGCATGGTTGATAACGAGTAGGTGTGGTGGTTCAGCGATTGTTGGGTTCAATCCTTGTGTGGTCGGTAGCTGGATCGTCATAATCGCCTCTCTGCCCGAATCGAATGTATCCATCTCACCTGAAGATCAGGCCACCCCAGGAGTGTCCCCATCAGTTGGTATTAGAGCCCATAGTTGCACGGTGAGATCCAAAATCTTAGTTTAGTCTTTGAGTTCGTTCTTCGTACAGTCCAGAAAATTTGCCCCACAAAAAGATTTGTTCCTGCTGTCCAAACCAGTTTGTGCCTTTCAATTGGTTAATTTTGTTTTGATAAATTGAGTTTACATCTATTCTAGTGTTGTCTTGTTGCTATTCATCTTACTACCCCAACATCTATCCATAAAACCCAAAAATAGAGAAACCATCTCGGCCTGAAAGATCCCCTTTCTATAGCCGCCACCAAAAATGCCATAAATATTAATTACCACATAATTTTTTAGTGAGATCAAAAGGATAAGTTTCCCAACTCAATTTTGCATCTTCATGCCAATTTTTATGTGAATCCATCCAGGGAGTAAAGAGTTTGGTATGTTGCAATATGACCCAATTACTGTCCTGAAATCTGCATCTATGTGCATTTGTAAAATTCATGCAAAATTCTCAGTTGGTTTTCAGAAAGTTTGCCAGAAAGAACAGTTGTTGAAAAATCCATTAGGAAGAAGAAAAAAATCATTGAAAAGGAGGCACTGACCAAAAGTTATGGCCAAAATACCGATCTGCTGTCTGGTGGATAGAAATCAGCAAGTTAGAAAGTTGGAATTCATCTTGTGCTCCCATGTTGCAAATTGCATATCCTTGAAATTTGGTTGTGTTTACCACTTGTATCCACTGCCATATCATTTGTTTTAGCCTAATATCCATCCTTGTTTGATCAGTAACATAGGCTAATTGCTAGTTTCGAACACTTATTCAATTTTGTGCAAATTCTGAAATTGGCTGATTGTTTCCCTTTGCTACCGATTATAAAGCCTTTCTGAACTCCACTTTTCTAGTAACCAAACAAGTGCAGAACCTTGTGATCACTTTACCACCATTTTAGCTCGGCTTATCATGAGCCGGCCATTGATTCTGCCTCCTCTTGAATCGTAAGAACAAGCTAAAGTTTGAGTGAGAGAGATTTGACACTTCCAACACCTAGTAGCACATAGGACTTACATATTCTTGTCTTTCTCCTTGTTCATTACTAACCATGGTGGATTCACAAAGGAGTCCTCACCGAGAAGAAGAACAAGATGATCCTCTCACTTCTCGCTTGGCTTTTTGAAGACAAGTATGCTTCAGCACTTTGAACATTTACTCAACTAGCATGCTAAAGACAACTATGAGGCAATGGATAGGATGAACGACAACTTCGCAGAGCTTTGCGTGTTGAGCAACTTAAGGGGCCAAATCGCCTTGCTGCTCATGCTGCCCACGATGCACCGAGACTAGGTGGTATCCCTGGTCATCATCCCATCGGTTGTTCACGCTTCGGATGATGAGGCAGCCTATGAAGAGAACAACTATCCGATAGATACAGAGTCTGATGGCGCCTACAACCCCCACAATTATTGTGACCATCGTCAACTCCGCCGCAATCGCTAAGGTATAGGTAGAAATTAGCGAGAACAAAGGGAGGTATGTACTAATCTGCTTGCAAAAATTAAATTTATCATGCTTTCTTTCAATGGTAAATATGACCTTGATGCATACCTTGATTGGGAACTTTTGGTTGAACAAAAGTTTGAATGCTATGATTTCCCACAAGATAGGAGGGTAAGGGCAACCACTAGTGAATTCTCTGAATTTGCTTCCATATGGTGGAGAGAAACTTGTAGGAACCGAAACAACCCTCCTAGAACTTGGGCTACCTTGAAATAATTGATGAGAGCTAGATTTGTACCTTCCTACTATGCTCGTGATTTACTTAACAAGTTGCAACTCTTAAAACAAGGCAACAAATCTGTAAAAGAGTATTACCAAGAATTGCAAATTGGTATGTTGTGTTGTGGCTTAGAGGAGGGTGAGGATGCTAAGATGGTTAGATTTTTGGGAGGGCTTAACCAGGAGATACAAGACATTCTTGATTATAAAGATTACAATTCTATGACTCGCTTGTTTCATCTTGCTTGCAAAGCTGAAAGGGAAGTACAAGGGCGATATTCCAAGTTCAAGGGAAATTTTGGAGGCTAAACTTCATCACGACCAGGCCACGTGGAAGCAAAAGTGCTATCTACCACTTTGGGTCGTGCACCTCCACCCTCCAACCGTGGGCATCTTGCTGCCTGTACTTCCACTCCATCACATGTTTCTGAAACAAAATCAGCCTCGGTACATGCTCCTACCAAGAGTGCTTCTTCGGTTGCTTCTTCTGGCTACACACACGATGTGCAATGCCACAAATGCAAAGGATTTGGGTACTTCATGTGCGATTGTCCAAGTCAGCGTGCTTTGATTGTAAGAAAAGATGGTGAGTATACTTCTGCTAGTGATGTTGAAGATCTTGCTTTAGTTGCAACTGACCTTGCAGGAGAATATCAAAGTGATGAGCTAGGCGAGGAGCACTTGGTGCTGAAATTTCAGACAAATACATGAGCATCATTGTCAAACGTGTCCTTAGTGTGCAAATGGAGAAAGCAAAACAGAATCGACATGACCTGTTCCAAACCAAATTTGTCATCAAGGAACGTTCTATACGAGTCATCATTGATGGAGGGAGTTGCAACAATCTCACTAGCATGGAGATGGTCAAGAAGCTTGGCTTGACCACAACACAACATCCACATCCCTACTATATTCAATGGTTCAACTCTAATGGAAAGATAAAGGTAACAAGAATGGTGAGATTGCACTTTTCACTTGGTTCATATCATGGCCATGCTGATTGTGATGTTTTACCTATGCAAGCTTGCTCTTTGCTGTTAGGTTGACCTTGGCAATATGATAAAGATGCTATGCATCATGGTATGACTAACCAATACACTCTCATGTATCAAGGAAGAAAAATTGTTTTGCTTCCTATGACCCCTGCTGCCATCTTAAAGGATGATCTTCAGAGAGCTGAGAGAGAGAAAGGGAAAAGTGTGCAATGTGAAAATCACGTTGTTGCTAAAGAGATAGGTGCACATCAAAAGAAAGAACCTAATCCTAAGCAACCTGAAATCAAGTTGAAAAGTGCTATTATGTTAGCAACAAAATCAGAAATTGGATAACTTGGAAGTTCATAATTCTCCTTGCCATGCCTTGATTTGTAAACAGGTCTTGTTTACTTTAGATAATATGCCTGTTTTCTTGCCTCCTGCTATTGCTAACCTTTTGTGGGAGTATGAGGTTGTGTTTCCAACTTAGGTGCCTCTAGGACTGCCACCAATTAGGGTAATTGAACATCAAATTGACTTAATTTCAGGAGCCACATTGCCAAACCGAGCTACATACAGAACCAATCCAGAGGAAACTAAGAAGATTCAACGTCAAGTGCAAGACTTGCTTGATAAAGGGTACGTACATGAGAGCCTTAGTTCTTGTGCTGTTCTTGTGCTTTTAGTGCCAAGGAAAGATGGATCATGGCATATGTGTGTAGATTGTAAAACTATTTATAATATCACTATTAGGTATCATCACCCCATTCCTAGGTTGGATGATATGCTAGATGAATTAAGTGGAGGCTCTATTGTGTTCTCTAAAGTTGACTTGAGAAGTGGGTACCACCAAATCAGAATGAAACTTGGGGATGAATGGAAAACCGCACTTAAAACAAAATTCAGATTGTACGAGTGGTTAGTGATGCCCTTTGGTTTAACTGATGCACCTAGTATGTGGGGAACCGTCCCTGGGACTCCACTGATTCACCCAATTGCGCGGTACACCTCAAGTGAATCAAGGGAACCTTCGGCGTTCCACGATTATACCCGTGTTGATCCCATGATAGTTTGCCAATACGAGCATTCTCATCCAACAGTTGACATCACAACACATACATAATTATCGAAAGCATAAACGTTATTACATTCCAAAAGTAGGATTGCTGTCCATAACGATATATTTAGAGTTATTACACCAAGTAGCAGCGGAAATCATAAGATAAACAACAAAAGGGCCAGCATGGCATGCCCCCAAACCCTCGTGCAACCAAGCTGGGCAAGAACGGCGACTAAACGTTAGAATCGTTAAATCTGCCCGATAAAAGTCCCCGGGCAATGCCTCATCCTCACCTGCAGCAAGTGGACAATCCGATTGAGTACAAAGAGTGTACTCGCACAATAATATACATTTCATGCTGATTTCTAGCTATATGTGGTTGCTACATCAAAGGAAGGCAAAATTGGCAATTTCAGCAGAAAGCAATATTTGGGGTAAATCGTAAACATGTATAGATTGAAAAGAATTGCATTTCGTAAACATTTGCAAGATCTAATACATAATATAACATCATCATAATCACATTCATATCATGCCTCCAATCATTCTCCGAACCATGAGTTCCATCGCTCATGTTTGATTGCACACACAAGTACTCCAATACTTGTGTCTTGTTCCCACTCCCATCCCATTCTTACCAAGATCTTAATACTCGCCCAGTGACTGACAAATCAAGCGATCGTCCTTAACCATGGACGCGGCTATTCGAATAGTTTAAACTCTGCAGAGGTACGACTTTACCCACACGACACGCCACACTCGTAAGCCAAGCTATTAACACATTTCCTTGGATGTCTCGGCCGAGGTGAACGTGACAAACCATTTTCCAGTATGCATGGTAGTGTATCCAAACCATCCGGATGACTGTGACCCTTCCAAAACGTCAACACCTAACGAGAAAATCCAATTCAATAAACTCCAAATCAAGAATTCAAATGATGCACACGATTAAAAGATGTGTGAAATGCTCATGATGCGTAATACTAATTATAATATGAAAGTACCAATTTAGTTTGTGGAGTTTGGACTTGTGTGTCAAAAGTTCAAGTCTTAGGGGCATTTCATCAAGTTATGTTCGGAGTATCCGAGTGTCACTTCGGAATGTTCGAGTAGACCCCCTCGGTCTAGAGCTAAATTCTATTCAGACTATCCGACATTTTATTCGGAATATCCGAAAGGTTCGGACTGTCCGAGTGGGACCTCGGAATGTCCGAGTAGACCCTCTCTGTCTAGCCAATTCAGCCCTATTCGGACTATCCGAAATTTTATTCAGAGTATCCGAAGGGTTCGAAATGTCCGAGTGAAACCTCGGACTATCCGAGTTGGGCTTCTCTGTTTCAAAATGGCTACGTGTATAGTGGCCTCTACACTTCATAGGGATGGACTAGGACTTTAAGGGAATGGACTAAGGTAGAATCTTACCACTACAAGGTTGTTTTTGCACTACGTGAAGGTTGGCCTCGGTGAGGGAATGACAAAAGATGTCGCAACGCCGGTTCTCACGGTTCGTCTCCTCCTAGCTCGTGTAGACGACGATGACCTCGCTTGCTCGTGCTTGCAACAACAACTAACCCTCCTCCTCAAGCTTCCATGCGACATGCGCGACCCGAGTCAAAGCTTCCATGGAGAAGGAAGAAATGAGTTACAATAGCCAAAATTTCAGGCGTTGTCGTACTCGGGAGCGCCTTCCGAAACGTCAACACCAAATGAGAAAATCCAATTCAATAAACACCAAATCAAGAATTCAAATGGTGCACACAATTAAAAGATGCGTGAAATGCTCATGATGCATAATACTAATTATAATATGAAAGTACCAATTTAGTTTGTGAAATTTGGACTTGTGTGTCAAAAGTTCAAGTCTTAGGGGCATTTTATCAAATTATGTTCGGAGTATCCGGATGGAACCCTGGAATGTCCAGGTAGACACCCTCGGTCTGCTGATCTACGCCCAACCCGGACTATCCGGATATTTCTTAGGAGTATCCGGGTTGTTCGGACTGTCCGGGTAAAACCTCGGACTATCCGGCCGACATTGCTCATTTCAAAACTACCGCTTGTCCATTGGCTTCTATACTTCTTAGAAATGGACTAGGACTACAAAAGGGTGGACTAGGGTGGGATCTTACCACTACGGGGTTACTTTTGCACAAGGTGACGGTTGGTTTCGGCGAGGGAATGACAAAAGGTGTCGCAACGCCGGTCCTTGCGGTTCGTCTCCTCCTAGCTCGTGTAGACAATGATGACCTTGCTTACTCGCGCTTCCAACAATAACTAGCACTCCTCCTCAAGCTTCCATGCGACATGCGTGACCCGATTCAAGGTGTGATGATGAATTCCATGGAGAAGAAGGAAATGAGTTACAATGGCAACAATTTCAGAACATGGGGAGAAGGAAATTGGTTACCACTTACCCAAAACATGGTGCCTCAAGAATACATTTAGATGGATTTGAAGCTCTTTCTCTTGGCTTCAATGTGGTATAACATGCACAAGCTCAAACTCAAGATTTGGGTGAATTTGCGGGGGAGAATGGCAAGAGGTTAGAGAGGGTGTTCTTGCTGTTTTTCCAGGTTTGGGATGAGCAAATGGGCAGGTGGAAGAGGTAGAACCAGGGTTTAGAGCCTTATATATGGCTGCCCATTCATGCTTACATGTGGGGCCAGGTCGCACATGTCATAGGGTGAGAAAAAAGGGTGGGTATGAGTGATTTAAGTGAGAAAAGTCATGGAGGGGCTATGTAACCCACAAGTTACTATGCAAGGTAGGACTCATGTGTCATTGAGTGGTTAGGCAAGTGGGTAGAGGTGAATAAAGTAAGAAATGGTATAATGGGTATGTGCCGCCTACTCCCCTCTCTCTTATGAACATGGCCCACATGTCATTGAGTGAGATAAAATAACATGTGTGCAGTTTCAAAAATGATTTTTAGGATCTTGTTACTCCCACTTCATGCAAGATAAATGTCCTAACACTTGTATGATTATAATTAGGTGAGGATTTTAAAGACATTACGGAAGACGTTAGCATGACAAGCCTCACTTACCGGATTAACGAAAATTGGGTTGTCACACCAGCGGGAACAGGCCCAGGATGTCTAGCCCCCAAACAGCGAACGGCCAAGAGAGCGGGATGGTTTGTAGCACTTGGACTGGTCGGTGGATCTGCCTGGCATAGAACTAGAACTCCTTGCATCTCCTCACCAGCTTGCAAGCATCCTGGAGGGCAGTAGGCCAATAGAATCCTTGGCGGAATGCTTTTTTGACCAGCGTCCGACTAGACATATGGCTCTCGCACATGCCTATATGGATATTAGAGAGCAGGTTGCTCCCCTCTTCCCGAGTGATGCACTTCAGAAGAATTCCGTTTCTACTCTGGCAATATAGGTCCCCACCTACTAGAATATAGCACTTGGCCTTACGTGCAATTTTCTCAGCTGACGCATCATCGTCGGGGATCACTTGGTCCCGCAGGAAGGCTAGGATCGGATCCATCCACCGACCTTCCCGGCCAAGTGTAGCAATCACGTGGTGATCACTTGGGTACTCCGCTTGGCGAAGCTTTTCCCCTGTACCGCCTTGGTGGCACCACCGTCTTCCCTCCCGAAATTGACGGCTGAGGCAGGTGCGCTGTCTTCCCTCCCTGAACTAGAGGCTGGGACAACCGCACCACCTTCCCACCTGAGTCAGAGGCTAAGAAAGTGTGGGGAACCGTCCCTGGGACTCCACTGATTCACCCAAATGCATGGCATATCTCGAGTGAATCAAGGGAACCTCGGGCGTCCCGTGATTATACCCGTGTTGGTCCCAGGATAGTTCGCCAACACGAGCACTCTCATCCAACAGTTGACATCACAACACATACATAATTAGCGGAAGCATAAACGTTATTACATACCAAAAGTAGGACTGCTGTCCATAACGACATATTTAAAGTTATTACATCAAGTAGCAGCGGAAGACATAAGATAAACAATAAAAGGGCCAGCATGGCATGCCCCAAACCCTCGAGCAACCAAGCTGGGGCAAGAACGGCGACTAAGCGTTAGAACCATCGAAATCGCCCTAAAAGTCCCGGGTAATGTCTCATCCTCACCGCAGCAAGTGGACAATCCGATTGAGTACAAAAGTGTACTCGCACAATAATATACATTTCATGCTGATCTCTAGCTACATGTGGTTGATACATCAAGGAAGGCATAGTGGCAATTTTGAGATAAAGCAATATTTGAGATAAATCATAAGCAAGTATAGATTGAAAGATTTGCATTTAGTAAACATTTGCAAAGTCTAGTGCATAATATAACATCATCATAATCACATTCATATCATGCCTTCAAGCATTCTCCTAACCATGAGTTCCATCGCTCATGTTCAATTAATTCATATCATGCACGCAAGCATTCTCAGAACCATGAGTTCCATCGCTCATGTTCAATTACACACACAAGTACTCCAATACTTGTGTCTATTTTCCCACTCCCATCCCATTCTTACCAAGTCCTTAATGCTCGCCCCGTTGATGACAAATCGAGAGATCGTCTTAACCATGGACGCGGCTATTCAATAGTTTAAACTCTGCGGAGGTGCGACTTTACCCACGACACGTCACACTCGTGAGCCAAGCTATTAACACATTTCCTTAGATGTGTCGGAGAAATGAACGTGACAAACCATTTTCAATATGCATGGTAGTGTATCTAAACCATCCGGATGATTCGTGACCCTCGATCCCGCGTGCCCGATTGCTCGGTGTGTGTGGATCAAGGAGTACATCCGTTGTTGGACATCCCCAACTCAACAAAGTTCGAGGGACTCGAGGACATTCCTTGGCACTCCACTAAGCCCAAGGAACTCCGGCGGACATTCCTTGACACTCCACTAAGCCCAAGGAATTCGGCGTGCACATGGTTTACATAACCTAGTCATACATAAGTACTTGGTTACGCCGGTCCCATAAACGGCGTGTGGTTCGCATACGATAGTTACTCAAAGAGACGTCACGAGATTTAATCCTTAGGTCCTTATCCAACATTTCTACTCATTAAATAACAATTGAAAACAACATCATCATAGAATTCTCAATCATTGCGCCGATGGAGTAAGTCCATCTATCGCGGTTTCTAACAGTGTTCTAAGCATGGCTAAGCAATTCACACGAACCCATATACAATAGTAATAAACCAACCACCTAGGGCGACAATGGAACACGGAAAGAGCATGATAAGGGGATAACCTCACAATGTGGTGATAGCTAAGTTTTCTACCCAATCATAATTGTAGTTGAAAGTAAGCATGCAATTGATAAAATAATTCCAAAACATAAACTTCAAATAGTAGGAGCAATCATGGTCAAGGAGTAAAGTAGTGCCTTCTTTGCTCGATCTTGGTCTCAAAAGCGTAGTCGTACTCGGGGGTGCCCTCCGAAACGTCAACACCTAACGAGAAAATCCAATTCAATAAACACCAAACAAGGACTCAAATAGTGCACATGAGTAAAAGATGCATGACATGCTCATGATGTGTAATACTAATCATAATATGCAAGTACTAATTGAGTGTTTGCGTTAAAAGTTCAAGTCTTAAAGCTTTTATTGAATTATGTTCGGAGTATCCGAGTTTCACTTGATTGTCCTGACCCGACCCTCTCCTGTAGAAGTTGAATTTATACTCGGACTATCCGAAATTATGTTCGGAATGTCCGAATGGTTCGACTATCCGAGTGTTAAGCCGGAATGTCGAGTGGACCCTCTCGGTTAGCCAATTTAGTTCTCAAGTTAATTCCTATTCGGACTATCCGGAAATTCATTCAGAGTATCCGAAGGTGTTCGAATATCCGGGTGAAATCTCGGACTATCCGAGCTAGGCTTCTCTGTTTAAAAGCGACAATTCGTGTATTGGCTTTCTCGCTTTATAGCAATGTACTAGGACTTAAAAAGGGTGGTCTAGGGTAGAACCTTACCACTACAAGGTCGCGTTGCACTTGGTGAAGATTGGTTTTGGTGAGGAATGACGAAAAGTGTAAAACGCCGGTTCTCACGGTTCGTCACCTCCTTGCTCACAGAGAGCGACAATGCCGCCACTTGCTCGTGCTCCCAGCAACAACTAGCCCTCCTCCTCAAGCTTCCACGTGACATGCACGACCCGATTCATGGTTGGATGATAGATTCCATGGGAAAAGAAAGGAAATGAGTTACAAGGTTCTAAATTTCAGAACATGGAGGAGAAAGAAACGATTGCTACTCACCCAAAACTTGATGCCTCAAAAATCCACTTGGATGGATTTGAAGCTCTTGATCTTGGCTTCAAGATGGTGTAACATGCACAAACCAAAACCCAAGTTTGGAGGATTTGAGGGGAGAAATGGCAAGAGGTGAGGAAGAACACTTTGCTGTTTTTTCTGGGTTGGGGCTGTGCAAATGGGCAGAAAAAAAAGGGAGGAGAAACCAAGGTTTAGGCCTTATATAGGCTGCCCACTCATGCCTTACATGTGGGGCTAGGTCCCACATGTCATAGGGTGGGTGGAAGAGTGGGTATGGGTGGTTGAAGTGAGAAAAGACAATGGAAAGGATGTGCAGCCACAATTTCCTAGGCAAGGTAGGTCCCATGTGTCATAGACTAGTTAGGTAGGTGGGTAAAGGTGAGTAAAGTAAGAATTGCTATGGTAGGTATGTGCAGCCTTCACTCCTCTCTCTTAAGAGCATGGCCCACATGTCATTGACTAGGGCAAAACAACATGTGTGCAGTTTTGAAAAATGACTACTAGATTTTTGGTTACTCCCTATTTATGCAAGATGAATGCCCTAACCCTTGTATGATTATAATTAATTTAGGATGCAATGATTATTATGGAAGATGTTAACGCGACAAGCCTCACTTACCGGATCAACGAAAATTGGGCTGTTACAGAAAGCCGCACCATCGTCCTCACCATGAACGGGGGCAGCGACGGACGGTCGCGTAAGTCTTTCTTCAAAGACCCCAACCGGAACAGTGGCTCTTGACGACGCGAGTTGCGAAAGCCCGTCTGCCATGTGGTTGTGCACCGAGGGATATGGATATACCCTAGTCTTTCGAAGCGGCGCTCCATCTTCTTGACCTCCGCTATGTATGCTGCCATGGTGGGGTCAGAGCATTGAAATTCCTTTCGCGCCTGATTGATGACCAGCAGGGGAGTCGCCTTTGAGTTGGAGACACCGGACGCCTAACGCGGAGGCGGTGCACAGCCCTACCAGTAAACCTTCGTACTCAGCGGTGTTGTTGGTGGCCTGGAAGTCCAGGACGACCACGTACTAAAGGATGTCGCCGGTCGGGGAGACCAGGACGACCCTAGCCCTTGCACCCTAGAGCCTGAAGGAGCCATCAAAGAATAAAGTCTAGGGAGAAGGCACGGGCATTTCTTCAGCTTCAGGTGGGCGGGAGTCCACTCGGTGACAAACTCCGCCAGCCTTTGACTCATGATGGCAGTGCAGGGGGTGAACTTAAGGCAGAACTCCCCCAGCTCTACCGACCACTCGGCGACACGACCCTCGGCTTCCCGATTGTGGAGGATCTCTTGCAGGGGATAGGCAATGACCACCGTGATCTCCCATTCCTAGAAGCAGTGCCACAGTTTCCTGGACGCCACTAGGACGGCGTACAACATCTTCTGTGCCTGCGAGTATCTGGTCTCCACCTCATGTAGCACCTTACTGACATAGTAGACCGGCTTCTGGACGCCTTCCCTCTTCGCCACCAGTACCGCGCTTACCACCGCAGGAGTAGCTGCGATGTACAAGAGCAATGGCTAGCCAAGCTTGGGGGCGACCAGCACTGGCGGGGAGGAGAGGTACTCCTTCAAGTCTTCAAACGCTTGCTGGGCATCCGGAGTCCACACGAAGTGGTTGGTCTTCTTCAACAACTTGAATAGAGGTAGACTCCTTTATCCCAAGCGAGCGATAAACCGTCCGAGGGATGCCAGATGACCAGCGAGACACTACACTTGCTTGAGTCGAGTTGGTGGCTTCTTGTGCTCAATAGCCGCTATCTTGTCGTGATTGGCCTCAATGCCCTGGCTAGACACAAGGAACCCTAGCAATTTCCCGAAGGGTACGCGAAACACACTTCTCAGGGTTGAGCTTCAGACAATTCTTCCGGAGGTTAGCAAAGGTTTCTTCTAGGTCTTCGATCAGTCCTTCGCCCTTCTTGACTTTCACCACTAGGTCATCGATGTACACCTCGAGGTTCCATCCTATCTATGGATGGAGAAAAATATGCATAGCACGCTGATAAGTAGAACCAGTATTTTTTAACCCAAATGCCATTTCGATATAACAATAAACGCCCATCGGGGTTACAAAAGCAGTTTTTTTCTTCATCCTCTACCACCATGCTAATCTGGTGGTACCCGGAGTACGCATCCAGAAAGCATAGCAGCTCGCATCCTGCCGTAGAGTCGACGATAAGATCAACGCGTGCAAAAAGGTATGGATCCTTTGGGCAGGCCTTGTTGAGGTTGGTGTAGTCGACGCACATCCGCCACTTCCCATTGGACTTCTTGATGAGCACGGGGTTGGCAAGACACTCGGGGTGAGAGACTTCCCTGACGATGCCGCGCATAGCAGCTTCTCTACCTCCTCCCGAATGGCATCTTGTCACTCTGGTGCCTTTTTCTGGACCTTTTGTTGGACCGTTGCCAATCGGTGCTCGATCACCTCCCTGAGGACCCCAGTCATGTCGGACAGTTGCCAAGCAAACACGTCGGAGTTAGCTCGGAGGAAGGTGATGAGCGTGCTTTCCTATTTGGTGCCAAGGTGGGCACCCACCTTGATGGTCTTCTCGGGCTTGGCCACACTCAGGGAGACCACCTTAACTTCACCGGATGAACCGAGCGAGGCACAGGTCATCGCCGGAGGGGCTCCTGAGTAGGCAGCATCAGCTTGCCTAGCACAGGTGGCGCTGGCCAGGTCCAATGCCTGCTTATGGCAGCGCTAGGCTTCCAGCCTATCCACCTTGATGATTATGGGGCCACCGGGCCCTGGTATCTTCGCCACCATGTACGCATAGTGGGTCGCCGCCATGAACTTGGCCAACACCAGTCGGCCAAGCAGGGCATTGTACGAGAGGTTGAAGTCGACGACCTCAAAGTCTACCACCTCCGTACGGTAGTTACTCTCATCCCCAAAGGTAGCGGGGAGGCGCACCTGGCCCAGGGGCACTAAGCCAGCCCTCGGGGTGAACCCGTAAAAAGGCAGGGCCGGACGTAGCTCCTGCTGCAATATCTGGAGCGCTCAAAATGCTTTGGAGGACAAGAGGTTGATGGAGCTCCCTCCGTCCACCAGCACCCGCCCAAGCTTCACGTTCCGAATCGTGGGCAAAACCACAATCGGGAGGTGACCCAGGCCGGCAATGCTCTTAGGGTGGTCTGCCCGACTGAATGTGATCGGCTCCTCCGACCACTTCAGCGGCCTACACGCCCCTGAGCTCGGCACAGCGGCGCAGACCTCCTTCATCAGCCGCTTGTACCTCGTGTTGGAGGGATAGGTGGCCGAGCCACCATGTATGTATGCAACCGTGTGCTCCGCCCACTAGAAAGCCAACGGGGCGGGATCTTCATCCCGGCCGCCGCCGAGGGACGCCGCTTTGAGGCGCCGCTTCCACCATCTCGCCACAACCCGCAAATGGCGGTCATGCGTGTTGGACCAGTGGATCGGGCAGTAGGGCCTGTCCTCTTTGTCTTTGTGGTGGTCATCCCGCTGACCGTGACGATCATCTCGCCGGTCGCGACAATCGCGCCACTGCGACTTGGTGTCCCTATGCTCGTGCTCAGTAGTTAGGACCTACCTATACTCAGGTGCTCTGGGCTTCTTCTTCCTGCTCGTGGTGCTGAGACCCTATGAGGTACCGGCTTCATCTCCACCATGACCGCTGGCTGGACCGGGCACCTTCCTCTGAGCTTCCACCGCCCGTACGCACTTGTGCGCTAGGGAGAACAGCTCGGAAGTGGTGGTGATGTTGCAAGTGGCCATCTTCTCCTGCATCTTATGGTATCGGACGCCTCTTCGGAAGGCGATGATGACCGACTGCTCAGAGATCCGGGGGATCATGTTGCGACAGTAGCTAAACCGTCAGATGAAGTCGCGCAATGACTCCCCTTTCTCCTGATCGAAGGCATGGAGATCATCCTCCACGCCCGGCTGTGCATATGAGCCTTGGAAGTTGGTGACGAAGAGGTCACACAATTCCTCCCACGAGTGCACTGACCCTCACAGAAGGTTCAATAGCCAAGAATGGGCAGATCCTGTCAAAGCCGTCAGGAAGTAGTTGGCCATGGCCTTTTCAGACTCGGCTACGGCCCGCACCACCATCGTGTATATCTGCAAGAATTCCTCTGGATTGTTGGTGCCATCATACTTCTCGATGGACGTCAGGCGAAACCTCTCCGGCCATGCAATGCGGCACAGCCGGGCTTGGCAACCAACGCCGTAGGGGGAGCCACGTCGTCCACCTGAACACCGGCCTAGAGACCGTGTCGGGGAGCGCGGATCTCGACACCCCAAGGATTCAGAGGAGAGGGCCTCCATCTTATCCTGAGAGTGGGTATCATTGGAGGAGCCATCGCCATTAGGAGCCATCTGCCTATAGCGGCCTTGCCCCTATGCGCGACGATGCCGCAGTATGTCACAATCATTATCGTGCTGCTGGCGACGCTTCTCTAACTGAGCCCTCAGATCCTTATGGCCTCCCCGGTGCCCTGGGGATGGGCGAGGCGATATGTTGGCTGCCGCACGACCCCCCGCGCCAGCGAGGCCTACATCCAGCAATCCCTTTCCCTTGCTTCGGCCCTCCTGGCTAGAGCGCTTCCCGCTCGGGTGGCTGGAAGCTTGGGTGCATCCGCACGCACCCCTGGCTGCAGGAGTACTGATGATACCCGGCTGCTCAGATGCCCCCACATGGAGCTGGACCGTGTCTATCAGTGAAGCGATGTCCCACAGCCACGGCGTGGCTGGGGTGTCTCCTGCAAGTTCCACCGGGAGGTGGTCCAAGAGGAGATGGACGGCTTGCTGGTTTTGTGCCGAAGTGGCCTCTTTCATGGCTAGCCGCTGCCGAACCGGCAACTCTGCTACCGCCAGGGGTACGACACCACCCCCTTCCAAGGAAGGCATGAGACGGTCCACCGCCCGACGGGAGTGCCGGGACGCGTTGCTGGCGATGCTAGCCTCCGTCAGTTCTTTTTGTTGAGAACGTGAACCCGCCATCTCCAGACGTGAGATCCTTCTGGATGGATGACCAGGATCCGTTGGAGATATGAAAGGATGAGCCAACCGCTACCCCCCTACCTGGCGCGTCACTGTCAGTAGTTTTTGCCGGTAGCTATTATGCCTGGACGAAGTCTGGGGTTGATAGAGGGGATCTTCATGGAAGGACACTTATGAGCTCTCCCGAGTGTAACAGCCCAATTTTCATTAATCCGGTAAGTGAGGCTTGTCATGCTAACTTCTTCCATAATGTCATTACATCCTCATTTAATTATAATCATACAAGTGTTATGACATTCATCTTGCATAAAGAGGGAGTAACAAAATCCTAACAATCATTTTCCAAAACTGCACACATGTTATTTTCACCTTAGTCCATGACATGTGGACCATGATCACAAGAGAAAGGAGAGTAGGCTGCACATCTCTACCATACCATGTCTTACTTTACTCACCCTTACCCATTTACCTAACAAGTCAATGACACATGGGTCCTACCTTGCATGGGAACTTGTGGGCTGCACATCCTCTCCATGACTTTTCTCACTTCAATCACTCATACCCACTCTTTTCTCACCCTATGACATGTGGGACCTAGCCCCACATGTAAGGCATGAATGGGCAGCCATATATAAGGCCCTAAACATTGGTTTCTCCTCCCCCACCTGCTCATTTGCTCCTCCAAAACCTGAAAAAGAGCAAGAACACCTTCTCCAACCTCTTGCCATTCTCCCCCACAAATCCACTCAAATCTTGAGTTTGAGCTTGTGCATATTATACCACCTTGAAGCCAAGGTCAAGAGCTTCAAATCCATCCAAATGGATTCTTGAGACACCAAGTTTTGGGTGAGTGGCAACCAATTTTCTTTCTCACCATGTTCTGAATATTTTGCCATTGTAACTCATTTCTTCCTTTTCCATGGAATCAATCATCACACTTTGAATCGGGTCGCGCATGTCGCATGGAAGCTTGAGGAGGAGGGCTAGTTGTTGTTGCAAGCGCGAGCAAGCGAGGTCATCGTCGTCTACACTAGCTAGGAGGAGGCGAACCGCGAGGACCGGCGTCGCTACACTCTTTGTCATTCCCTCACGAAACCAACCTTCACCAAGTGCAAAAGCAATCTTGTGGTGGTAAGATTCTACCCTAGTCCATCCCTTTGACACCCTAGTCCATTCTTTTGAAGTGTAGAGGACAATAGACAAATCGCCAATTTGAAACAGAACGCTCAACCCGGATAGTCCGGGGATTTCATCCGGATAGTCCGGGGTTTCAACCCGGATAGTCCGGGGACTTCATCCGGACAGTCCAGATATGGCAGAAATCGCCAGACCGAGAGGGTTAAACCATATAGTCTGGTATTTTATCCGGATACTCCGGATAGGGCAGAACTTGCGAGACCGAGGAGGTAAACCCGGACACTTTGGGGTTTAAAACCGGATACTCCGGACATAATTCAATAAAATGCCCTAATACTTGAACTTTGACGTAAAACTCAATTAGTATTTTCATATTACCATTAGTACTACACATCATGAGCATATCATGCATCTTTTAATCATGTGCACTATTGGAGTTCTTGATTCGGTGTTTATGGATTTGGATTTTCTCATTAGGTGTTGACGCTTCGAAAGGCACTCCCGAGTACGACTACGCCTTCGAAGTCAAGAACGAGCAACAAGGCACTGCTTTACTCCTTGACCATGATTGCTCCAACTATTTGAAATTTATATTGTTGGAATTATTTTATCAATTGCATGCTTACTTTCAATTACAACTATGATTGGGTAGAATTCTTAGCTATTGCCACATTGTGATGTTATCCCCTTGCCATGTTCCTTTCGTGTTCTATTGTCGCCCTAGGAGGAGGGTTTATTCTTATTGTATGGGTTCGTACGAATTGCTTAGCCATGCTTAGAACATCGTTAGAAACCGCGATAGATGGACTTAGTCCATTGGTCGCAATGATTGAGAATTATTATGTTGATGATAGTTTCAAATGTTGGATAATGAGTAGAGATGTTGGTTAAGGACCATAAGGATTAAATCCTGGTGACGTCTCTTTGAGTAACTATCGTGCGAACCACATGCCGTTTATGGGACCGGCGTAACCAAGTACTTATGTATGACTAGGTTATGTAAACCATGTGCACTCGGAATTCCTTGAGCTTAGTGGAGCGTCAAGGAATGACCGCCGGAATTCCTTGGGCTTAGTGGAGCACCAGGGAATGTTCTCGGAGTCCCTCGAACTTTGTTGAGTTGGGGATGTCCAACAACGAGTGTACTCCTTGATCCACACACACCGAGCACTGGGCATGCGGGATCAAGGGTCACATTCATCCGGATGGTTTAGATACACTACCATGCATACTGGAAAATGGTTTGTCACGTTCACCTCGGCCGACACATCTAAGGAATTGTGTTAATAGCTTGGCTTATGAGTGTGGCGTGTCGTGTGGGTAAAGTCGTACCTCTGCCGAGTTGAAACTATTCGAATAGCCACGTCCATGGTTAAGGACGATCGCTTGATTTGTCAGTCACTGGGCGAGTATTAAGGACTTGGTAGGAATGGGATGGGAGTGGGAAAAGAGACACAAGTATTGGAATACTTGTGTGTGTAATCGAACATGAGCGATGGAACTCATAGTTCGGAAAAAGCTTGAAGGCATGATATAAATGTGATTATGATGATGTTATATTATGTATTAGATCTTGCAACTGTTTACTAAATGCAATTTGTCAAGCTATATATGTTTATGATTTATCCCAAATATTGCTTTATGCTGAAATTGCCATTTTGCCTCCCTTTGATGTAGTAACCACATGTAGTTAGAACTCAACATGCAACTTATATTATTGTGCGAGTACACTCTTTGTACTCAACCGGATTGTCCACTTGCTGTAGGTGAGGATGAGGCACTGCCCGGGGACTTTTACCGGGCAGATTTCGACAATTCTAACGTTTAGTCGCCGTTCTTGCCCCAGTTGGTTGCCTGAGGGTTTGGGGGCATGCCATGTTGGCCCTTTTGTTGTTTATCTTATGAATTCCGCTGCTACTTGGTGTAATAACTCTAAATATATCGTTATGGACAGCAATCCTATTTTTGGAATGTAATAACGTTTATGCTTCATAATTGTGTATGTGTTGTGATGTCAATCGTTGGATGAGAATGCTCGTGTTGGCGAACTTTCCTTGGACCAACATGGGTATATTCACGGAACGCCCGAGGTTTCCTTGATTCACTAGAGATGTACCGCGCATTCGGATGAATCTGTGGAGTCCCGGGGACGGTTCCCCACACCGAGGGATCCATGAAGACAAAGATTTAGGACCACGCCGATATACCCAGGTTCGGGCCCCCAATGTGGGTAACAGCTTTACGTCCTACTTCTGCTCTCATTAATATGTTTTGAGGGGATTACAAATGCACGATCTACACTTTGGGTTCTTCTTGAGCTCTCTCAGTGCTCTTCTCGTTCTCGCTCTTTTGTTCGAGTCTTTCTTTTTTTCTCTCGGCTTTCGGCCCCCCTCCCACGCACCGAACCACCCTTATATAGGTCGGGTTGGCTCGGGCATGTGAGAAGGATGATATCACACTGGTTACATATCATTTATTACATCAGTCACTGTAGCTCCATCCTCTGGCCTCATTCTTTGCACATCGTCCAACTCCGCCCGGTCCACCTGGAAAGCGACTTATATGGGACGGGCTAGGTGCAAGACGACAGAGCGATAAGCTATCATGCCGTCAGCAGAACCACACGCATTCAATGGTTCTGACATGGTGTGTCAAGGGAGAAGACTTCGAGGCAAAGCTCCCCCATTCCTTCGATGTACATCTCCACGCCTGACCGGCAGTGGACCCCCTAGCACCTTCTGACTCCGTCGGCCGACCACGTAACCCAACCTCTTGGCGTCAGGGCCTTATCGCCCACCTGCTCACCAGGCTACCACACGACGCGGTCGCCTGGCGTCTGGGCCTGATCGCCCAACTGCTCGCTAGGCTGCCACGCGACGCGGTCGCCTGGCGTCAGGGCCTGATCGCCCACCTGCTCGCTAGGCTGCCATGCCACGCTTCGACACTTGTGGCCCCTCTTGACCGTGGCGGAGAGGGTACCCTGGCGTGAAGTACGCCGACAACTCCTTTTCAGATTGTATATGGCTTTAACCCTCGTACTCCAATTGATCTTTTACCTTTACCTTCTTTGGAAAAATAAACTTTGATGCTAAGAAACATACTGAATTTATTCTTAAGTCGCTTGAAACCGTGAAAGAAAACATTGAGCACATGACTGAAAAATATAGGGTTGCTAGAAAGAATGGCAAAAAAAATTAACATTTGAACCTGGTGATCTTGTTTGGTTGCACTTATGTAAAGAAAGATTTCCTGAATTGCGTAAGTCAAAACTAATTCCTAGAGCTGATGGTCCTTTTAAGGTGTTGGAACGAATTAATGATAATGCCTATAAACTAGAGCTACCTGCAGATTTTGGGGTTAGTCCCACTTTCAACATTTTAGATTTGAAGCCACTCCTCGAAGAGAACAATGAGCTTAAGTCGAGGTCGACTCTAATGCAAGAAGGAGAGGATGATGAGGGCATCACTACTACAAATACACCAGACGATGAGCAACAAACAACCAATATTCAAAGACCAATTACACGAGCCCGTGCGCGACAAATAAATTATCAGGTAAACTCATTTCTCGGGTTGCATAATTGAATTTTAAAGGATGGACCACTCCATAATATTGTGCTTGTGCTTAGGAATCACGGATTAGAGCAGTAAAGACACCATCCCTCATCAAAACAAGCTAGAATGCAAGCTATTCTCGAGGTGGAAGCTGAATCGTCCACCCAAGAGCAGTCCACCTTCAACTGGTATAACTTTTGCATTCGGAGTCCGCTCAAGATGAGTGAGTACTTATTGAAAGCTAATTTCATGCTCTTTCCAATGGATCCAGCCTCACCATCAAATTCCACACAAGCTGGCCACAACAATCAAAAACATGCGATGGTCTCAGTCTTTTGGGTGCTGCGCCACCATTATTTTGTGCTAAGTTTCCATGTAATCAATGTGACGTGAGTCCACCTCCTAGAAGCCATCTCCTTGTCTATATCCTGGATAGGCTCCCTCTCTATCTCCTTAGGTTTTGTTCACTTATTGTTTTCCCTTGGAGAAGCATCATCAGTTCCCCTTGTGCTGGCTAGCCAATCGGATCAAGCAATAGAACATCAATCATATTAGTGTGAGCTTCATCTTATTTGCAATTTCAGATTGTCTTTTACTTGTTCTTTCTTGTTTCTTTGATTGCTAGTAGGAATCGACCTTCGTGGTTAGGTCAATTGCATTCTTGGCATGGTTGATAACGAGTAGGTGTAGTGGTTTAGCGATTGTCGGGTTCGATCCTAGTGTGGCCGATAGCCGGATCATCAAAGTCACCTCTCTACTCAAATCGAACGTATCCATCTCACCTGAAGATCAGGCCACCCCGGGAGTGTCCCCATCACCTAGAGTAGTTGGGCAAATGACTTAATTCTGGTTGCTGTATTGAAATAGTGATTGGTTTCAAGTACATTTATCAGGTTGCACTGTTATCTTGGTGCTTGCAGCTAGTTATCCGAGAGAGCATTGTTGGTTGGAATCGGTGTTCATCATCGTCTCCTTCTGGTGGCACTGGTTATCCTCTTTCTTGCTCTCAGGCCGTGAAGGTCGGGCCCTCCCCCGTATCATTTGGTATCAGAGCAAATCATAGAGATTGATTCTGGTGTAACTTCTAATATCCGTATCACCCTCGGCGGTGACCGTCGTCATCCTCTCAAAGTGAGCAACAATGCCCTTCATGCTTGGAGAGCGATGCAGCGAACTCTCGTCACCTGACATGGTTAGTAAAAGACAAGAAACAAAATCACAAATATAATGTTCCTATCACTACTTAGGATGTGGTGAAAAAGTTGCTCAACTCTCGAGCTGGTACCAAAGCTCTTACGAGTTCTTACCATGCAACAGGGGTAATACGGATATTAAAAGTTATACCAGAATCAATCTTGATGATTTTAGCATTCATATGCTATACCATTAGATAGATAAAGAAGTCTAGTTTCTAGTACTTCAAATCGTGCATCGTTTCGACTTTTGAAGCAAAACTTATGACCATTTAAGCGGAAGATACACAGGCTATTTTGTGGGTGCACAAGAATAAAAGAAGACTTCTCAAATGCTCAACCAATATGACCTTCCACATACCTCCGCTAGTATTTGTGTTCATACCTAGCTAGGAGGGTTGTTCCTAGTATAAATACCCCGTGTACTCCTCCATTGTAAGAAGTGAAAAAGTGAAAAATGTTATGAACAATTTTTACAATGAGCCACCATGGCATCATCTCCACCCTAGAATAGCTCTATGGAGGGATCCTTATCCACCTTGGTCGTTTGACGACTCCCAATGTAGTTGGGTGAATGACTTGATTCAAACTGCTGTACTGAGACAGTGGTTGGTTTCAAGTACGTTCATGAGGTTGCAATGTGTGCTTGCAGCTTGTTATCCGAGAGCATTATTGGTTGGAATTGGTGTTCATCATCGTCTCCTTCAGGTGGCGCTAATTATCCCCTTTCTTGCTTTGACATTGTGAAGATCGAGCACTCTCTCGTATTATTTGGTATCAGAGCCAATTTTAAAAATTAGAAGTTACACTAGAACCAATATCGATCATTTTAGCATTCATATACTATAGCATTGGAAAGATACAGAGTCTAGTTTCCAGTGCTTCAAACCGTTCATGGTTTCAACTTCCGTAGCAAAAGTTATGACCATTTAAGTAGAAGCTGCATAGGTTGTTTTGTGGGTGTGTGAGAATAGAAGAAGACTTCTCAAATGCTCCACCAATATGACCTTCCACATACCTTCGTTAGTATTTTCGTTCATACCTACCTAGGAGGGTTGTTCGTAGTATAAATACCCCGCGTACTCCTCCATTGTAAGCAGTGAAAAAGTAAAAAAATGTTTTGAATAATTTTTAGAATCAGCCACTATGGTGTCTTCTCCACCATGGAATGGCTCTATGGAGGGATCCTTATCCATCTCGATTGTTTGATGACTCCTAGCGTAGTTGGGTCAATGACTTGATTCAGGCTACTGTATTGAGATAGTGGTTGGTTTCAAGTTTGTTCGTCTGGTTGCGTTGTCCACTTGCAGCTAGTTATCTGAGAGTGTTGTTGGTTGCAATCGGTGTTCATCATCGTCTCCTTCAAGTGGTGCTAGTTATTCTCTTTTTTGCTCTCACGTCATGATGATCGGGCACTCCCCCGTATCAGAGGGCCTTAGTGAGGATGTATGACTCACTGATGAGTGAATGTTGCTGCAAGAAGACCATCTCTAGTCCATCGAGACCGCTCAGGGAGTTGCTAACACTACCCTTGCTACTATTTTTTTAGACTTGATATGCTTGCAACTGCTACCCCTGGAACTTCCAGTCCTCCGCCTCATCTCCTAAGCAACAACAATGGCGTCTACATGCACAACGGGTTCCCATTACTATCTCAGCTTCACAGCATGGCCCCGCTGCCTCGGTGACGAATACTCATACCATGGATACCCCTAGCGGCCCACAACGCCGAATGGGCTGCCCCAAGTTCAACTTAGGCCGAAGGCCCCGCGGGGCCACGAAGGACTCTCGCCCCGGCCGGGGCAGTCCGACCCTCGCCTTCGGTCGGACGCCCCACAACCTCCGACCAAGCCGACCAAAGGGAGGTCCGACCCCCGTCATGGGTCGGGCATCCCCCAAGGCTCCGACCCCCGCCATGAGTCGGACGCCTCGCAAGCTCCGACCAAGCTAAGGTAATCTCCGCCACCGTCACCAATCAACTTCGAGTTGGCCACATGCCCCACGGACATGACGGCTCAGGTTGACCGTGCGGGGGTAGGTGGCTCCTTCCCAAGGTGGCGAGGAGGCTGCCGAAGTCAAGCGCCAGTCTCATTGTCCAGTCACGCATAGTAGGAGGATGCGCTCCCTCCAGAGGCATCACCAGAGCTAGGCGCGACGACGTCCGCATCTGGCAAGCTCGCAGAGGGTATGTGCGCCAACTCCCGGTACAGCAGAAAACCACGCCACCCGACGTGTCTACCGACCCAGCATGGAGCGAGCAGGCGCCGGCCAGTCGCCAAGATCGAAGACCAAGACTCCTAGGCGTAGGACACCCCATCCTTTCTTTTCCAAGTTCTCATGTAACCTTCCCCCTCCGTCTATATAAAGGGAGGCAGGGCCCTCAGAGAAGGGGATGGCTTTTACAAGCAACACAATTCTTACTCCCACTCGGACGAGGCGCCCAAGGCCAGGCCTTAGCCCTCGCTTGTAACGCTGTGCAGTCATCTGCACTCAGAGCAATATAGAACCACCACACGAACTAGAAGTAGGGACATTCGGCCCGAACCAGTATACATCTTGGGCTCCCCGAGTCTAACCATTCAAGGAGAGGGAGCACGCGACCCCTTGACTACAAATTTACTTGCGATATTCGAAACACCGACACTCGGCTGCTCAGACACACATCGCCAACACTTTGGCTCAGCAACCTAGGGCTACCTAGCTTTGGGACCTAGGTGGATGAACAAGATGGTGAGAACTACAATCACTACGCCACTGATTTGGAGGATGACAATACCGTCAATTTTGACAATGACCGAGACCATCGTCAGCTATTCTTTAGTCAGCAAGGTATGCGACGTGATCCACCGCGACGTGAGGTATGTGAACATGATGACGTTTTCTCTAAAGTAAAATTCAATATGCTACCTTTCAAAGGTAAATATGATCCTAATGGTTACCTCAATTGGGAATTACTTGTTGATCATAAATTTGCATGCCATGATTTCCCTGAGGATAGAAGAGTTAGGGCGGCTGTCGATGGTTGCTACCGACAATGAAGAAGAGGGAGTGGGGGAAGGCGGAAGATCCCAGCCCGATGGTAGAACAGAACACCCAGAGGATTTTTTACCGAGTTGGGCTCCCCAATGGAGATAATACCTAGTCCCGCTCTCTTTGTTGATCTTGAGTATATTGAAGTTCTTGGTTACAAGGAGGCTCTCTTTCTCTCTGTCTGAGGGTTCTCTCTATATATCTCGGGACGGGGCATCCCCAGGCACGGCGAGGGAGTTCTTTGGGTCGTCAGTCGGCGGTGTGGAAGCTGTTGGAGATGGCGGGAGGGCTGTCTCAGCGCCGACAAAGCCTGATGCCATCAAGGCTGCGCCGTCCCGTCTGAAGGCTGCTGCAGCCCACTCTGCTGCCGCGGTTCCGCTCTGCTTTCTCTGCACCCATCCGGTTCCTCCTAGAACTCCCTCCCTTTTGTTCGGTGGGCTTGGTCCATCTACATGGGCTGGTCGGCTTGGTGGACCCCACGACCGTTACTTCCACAAGGCCCAGAGTGCTTGAGGCCGGGCCGTCTTATGTGGGTTTGCCACTTTCATTGCGAAGGCCATTTTTCGCCGTTGAGTGCGTTGACGGGAGGTCTCGATGGACTCGATTCCCTTGATAACCGTCAGACGCTCCGGATTTGATAGGAAGATGTCGCTCCTGGTCATCACAGGACTCATCGTGGTCGCCACGGAGCTAACCGCCATTTGGCCTTGATCGAAAGCGGTACCCGAGTTGTGCGGCGATCGGCTCATCATGGGCGTACCTTGGACTTAGGTTTGGTGGCGCCTACACCGGTCATGCCGGGCATAGCGTGGCTCTTCATGGAAGCGCGCCACCATTAAACTCTTGGCGATTGGTACCCGTACATGTACGGCGATCGGCTCATCATGGGCGTACCTTGGATTTAGGTTTGGTGGCGCCTACACCCGGTCATGCGGGGCATAGCGTGGCTCTTCATGGAAGCGCCACCATTCGGCTCTTGGCGATTGGTACCGTACATGTACGGTCGATCGACTCATCATGGGCGTACCTTGGATTCGGGTTTGGTGACCCTATATTTGATTCGCCTTCATTGATTGCACGATCGGCAAAGGGCAGCGTGGCGGGGACGCGGACCAAAATCCGGCGAAGTCGTACCTCGGTCAAACTTGGTAGCGGCGGGCCCCACCTTGGCGAGAATAAGCGCCCTTCTGATCCTTAGAAGCTGCTCCGGGTAAATTCATTCTCGCGCTCCGCCTCTCGCCTCTTCGTTCTCCGAAACCGTCGCCTTCCCACGAGCCCGCCGCTAGGGTTAGCGCCGCCGCGCTTTACATTCCTTGCGCCACCGATGCCATCCGAAATGCGAATCCGCCATCCCAAGACCCGTCGCGCTGCCACCGCTCATGATTGGAGTGCCTTCCCGCCGACAGCGAGGCGCATCTGGATGCAATGGTTACCATGGGAGTGATGCGCTTCGTCGACGATCGGCCTTGCTTGCGACTGCGGTGAGTTCTATCCCACCCCTCGCTGCGAAGAAATCGTCGTCTTCGAGTCCTTCTTCCAGCGCGGATTTGGGCTTCCGGCCGGCAGTTTCTTCCGCGATCTCCTCTCCTATTATGGCGTCGAGTTAGTTCACCTGAACCCCAATTCCGTCCTTCACATCGCCGTCTTCATCCACCTCTGCGAGGCGTTTCTTGGGATTCGCCCGCATTTCAACCTTTTCCACCACCTTTTCCTTCTCAAACCCTTTCCGAGCAAGAGCTCGCCCAAGGCGATTAGAGCGCCGCTTTCGGTGAGGGGCGGGGTGAGGAAGATTTATTCGCCATCCTTTAGGACCTCCAACAAGGGATGGCACATGCAAAGTGGTTCTCTGCGCCAACCTCGAGCCTTGTCTTCCGTCCTTCTCAGGAGGCCCCGAGAGTATCCTTCTTGGACCGCGGTACCCCTCGAGCATGAGATGGGGCGGTGAGCGAACTTCTCGCCTTGATCTCCGACTTGAAGGAGGCGGGTCTCGAGGCGTGGGGATCCTTTCGGCCATTTTGTTCGTAGTCTGCCCATCAAGGAGCGGGTATTCTTGGGGTATAGTGCGAGAGGATGACCCCGCGGAGGTTGCCGAGGCAATCGATCGGGACTTGCTCATGATCGAATGGCGACCTCCTGGCCGGGACGTCGCCATCCTTCAGTCCCATACTCCAAAGCGTATGCATGGCGAATCCGCCCAGCGGTGAGTGCTCGCCCTCGGAGTGGTTTACGCATCTTTTAGCGCTTGATTGCTAACCGAAGTTTACCCCTTGGCTCGTTGCAAGACCGGCGGCCTTTCTTGAGACCCCCCTCTCTTGCGCCTCCTCCTGCCGAGCGCCATGGCCAAACGTCTCGCCGGCAGCGGTGGGGAGCCGAAAGTGCCAAGGAAGGGGCCGAGTGCCAAGGAAGAACCTGCCACCGAGGGAATCGACGAGCGGGAGCCGTCGCCGCTCCGCCCCCCCAGGGCCCGTCCACCCGGAAGCCCCCGGGTGCGTACATAAAGAAGTCGACGTCTCGGCCGCCCCGAATCCTAGCGGCCCCGGACCTGTCCCCGAGTGGTTCAGCCACTCGGAAAAAGCCAAAAGCGAAAATAAGGAGGTCGAATAGGTTAGCCTCTCCCTTTCTCCTTTGCCCCTTTTTCCTTGTCACATGCTCAAGCTGTTTCTGGTGTTCAGGGCGCCGAGGGTGGGAATTCCTCTGAAGGTCCCTTCCGCCACGCTCCGAGGCGAAGTGGGCGAAGGAGAAAACATTTTGCCACCGATCCCAGAGTCGGGCGGTGGTGGTCCCGCGGCCGGGCTGGCGATCTTGCTTTGACCGCGCCTTGTCGCTTCTGATGGTCCCAGGGCAACCATTCCTCCTCTGTGGGGAGCCGCTGAGCCGTGGCGTCGACCCTCGCCGCTGTAGAGATCCCAAGCAGTTCAGCCTTCGATTCTCTGCCCTCCCGGATCTCCTTACGCCATGAGGCGAATGGAAGATTTTGGAGAAAGGGCGAGAAGTTAAAGAGGAGCTTCGTGCGCATGCGATCGGGGTGCCAATGGTTCGAGTGAATCGTCGTCCCTTCCTTATGCTCATGGCGGGTGGCGCATATTCCTCATTTTTTCGGTGTTCTCGGTAGCGCTTGGAGAACGCGCTCAGGAGAGGATCGCTCCTCAAGAAAAAATGCTTCCCAAGGTGAGGAACACGAGGAGCCTGGCTTGACTTGGAGCGCGTCCGGCGTGAGCGAGACTAGGCGGTTTGGAGCTTTGGGCCCAAGTTCAAACTCTAGCAAGGCGATCCAAGGTGGGTGTCTTATCCTCCTTCCGGTTTGTCGGCTGGTTCCCATTGTTTCCCTGACTTCGCCTCTGGTTTGGGGTTTCCTGATCGAGGCCCAGCGCTGCAGACTCTAGGAGTCTCGGATCTTGGCCGACAACTCCAGGCTGGCACGGGAGCTGGAGAGCATTCACCGTGAGCAGATCCAACCATTGAAGGACTCTGAAGCCGGGCCTGCCGCCAACACCCGGCTGCTGCGAGGCCGGAAGGTGCTTATCTCCCTACTCGTGGCCGTGTCCCTGCGTTAGCGATGTTTCTTATGACAATCCGGGGTATCACGTTGGTCAAGAAGAAGTCGGGGAGCAAGGTTGGCGCCCTCAAGAGAGAAGTAGAGGCTGCCCATGAGCTTTGCGGCGAGTTCCGTGACTCCATCAAGGGATGGCCAAGTTCTTGAGCCGGCGGATCCGGCCGGGACGGCGATGACGAGGCTCTTCGCTGATATCGGCGGGTCTGAAAGACTCGGGCCCATATCGAGAAACGTCGACGACGAGCGCCCGACCAGTGCTAGCTATCGTGAAGTCGCTCTATCCGGGGGTGGGCCGGAGGTCATTGGAGGGCTTCGCTGTCTGGTCGATGATGATCAAGCTGCTGCACTTTTGAAGAAGTTGATTGTGGCCTCCTCCTTGGTGGAGAACTTAGAGTTGGACCCTTGAGTAATCTTGAAATTTGGACTTGTAATTATTACTTTTTCTCTGTATTTATTCTTGTTGGTCATGAATGGTATTACCGTATTTGAGAGGATTATCTCTTGCGCCATGCCTCGGCACCTCGTTGATCCCGGACGCTAGTGGGTTTTAATCATTGCTTGTGTCTGCCTTGTATTTGTCGAGGCGTTCAACTTCCGTAATGGTGCTGCGGAGTCTGTTGCCTTGGGCTTGTACTTAAAGGCGTTACGCTATTGGAGCGATCGCCCATTCTTCTTGCTTCGCCTTCTCGTCTTCTTGCTTAGATGGCATCTCCACCGAGCTCCGTTGCTCTGATGAAAATGCCCGGCTCCTCCCCCCGTTGGTCTTGACTTTGGGGCGACGAGCCCGCCGGAGGTCACAGGAGGAGCTTTGGGCGGACTCACGACATGATCCTTGCGGAGTTGGCTGCGGAGGAGGAAGCCACCGCGCGCGACGCCGCCGCCCTGGAGGCCTTCCTCGAGGTTGTTCCGGCTCTTGCGAGGTCGCTGAACGTCCTTGCGGGGCCTTGGCTCGAGCCCGCCGTCTTTGCGTAAGTTTGGATGCTTTTAGGAAGGACTTTTGTGGGAAACATGCGTCGGAGACGATGTTTGATCCTATGGCGATGTATATATACATATATATATGAACTATGTATGTGAATTATGGTCTTCTAATTTTTCTCGATGTGTGCAATGCCTTTTTTGTTTGAATATTCCATACGATGCTGGCGTAGCCAGAGTGTATGGCTAGCGGTTAGGCATGCACTCAGCGACCATGCCCATCGTTCGGATTTTGGTAAAGGGTTTTAGAACTTAGTCACGATTGCCAGGAATATAGCAATGATTTTAGCCATGAAATCGGGAGAAAGCGTTTGCCTTGAGATACCGTTAGGTGATTGGTAGCCCCCGACTTACTGCTCACTTGAGTATCAGGTGAACAGAAAGTCCAAAAAACGACTGAAATTACAACGATACAGTGGAAAGCATATTTCAAGTGAAAAGCGGCGTAAGTTGTTCTATGTTCGGTGTTGCTTGAGTCTGACGCCATCTTCGCGCTTGAGTCGGTAGGCGCCAGGGCGTACTACTTCGTCAATGATGTAAGGACCTTCCCAACCCGGGGAGAGCTTATGCTCAACTTTCTGATTCTTTCTAAGAACCAGGTCTCCTTTAGAGAAAGCCCGGCCCCGGATGTTTCGGTCGTGGTAGCGTCGGAGGCCTTGGAGGTATCTGGCCATTGGATGGATCGACGTCTCGGCCTCTTCGACAGCCGAGGTCCTCGATCGGCTTTCTTCTGATTCGGCTTCTCTGTAGTCCCGGACCCGTTGTGATCCGAAAGCTAGTTCGGTAGGTAGGACCGCCTCCGAACCGTATACCAGGAAAAAAGGTGACTGCCCGGTAGCCCTGCTGGGGGTAGTTCTTAGCCCCCAGAGTACCGAAGGCAATTCTTTTACCCACCGTGCCGCATATGGCTTGAGTCGGTCGAATATCACGGCCTTCGGGCCTTGCCTTTCATGCCATTGGCTCGCTCGACCTGCCCATTGCTCGTGGGTGTCCCACGAGGCAAAGCACAGATTTTGATCCCGAGGTCCTCGCACCAGTCCTGGAATTCCTCGCTTCTGAATTGGGCGCCGTTGTCGGTGATGATCTGTTGATCGCCCGAATCGGACGATTTCTTGAAAGAATTCTATGGCTTTGACCGCGGTGATGGTTGCAACCGGCTTGGCCTCGATCCATTTGGTGAACTTGTCGATGGCGACGAAGAGGAAGGCGAGGCCACCCTGCGCCTTCTTTAGTGGTCCGACTATGTCAAGCCCCCAGACCGCAAATGGCCATGTGATCGGGATGGTTTGCAGCTCCTGCGCCGGTATGTGAATTTGCCGGGCAAAAAACTGGCATCCTTCACAAGTGCGCACGATATCCTCCGCGTCTGTGACAGCAGTTGGCCAAAAGAATCCTTGCCGGTAGGCTTTGCCGACCAGGGTACTGGATGCCGCATGGTGTCCGCAAATTCCGGAGTGAATCTCTTTAAGGAGGGCCCTCCCTTCTTGCTCCGATATGCATCGCCTTAAGATCCCGGAAGCGCTCTTCCGAAAAAGCTCCCCCCCGACCACTGCGTAGCTTTTGCCTCGCCGCGTGATGCACTCGGCCTACACTCGATCCTCGGGGAGCTCATCTCTCAGGAGGTAATCCAGGTAAGGCTTTGTCCAGTCGGGATTGACGACCAGCACTTCTTCCGTACCGGTCTCCCCTCCGTGGACCGACTCCTTTGGGCGGCGGTAGTCGGCTTGTGAAGTTCCTCCACAAAGATTCGGCGAAGCCCGGGCCGGCGGAGCCTAGTCTGGCGAGCTCATCCGCCATCTCGTTGTCCCGACATAACCGTGGGTAAGCTCGAGTCCGTCGAACTTGTCCTCTAGCTGCGCACCTCTGGCGATCGCCGCCATGTTGTCATCCACCATACGACCACTCTTTTTGCACTTGATTGATTACAATTTGGGAGTCCCGAACCGTCAATCGCCGGATACCGGCGATATGGCGATCTGAAAGCCCATGTATGGTAACCGTACTCGTGGCGTTATTTGGACGCCGGAAGTGGAGTGAAGGACATACTTGAGGCTTTCCCGTTGGGGAAGTCGACAACGCCCACCCCGCACCATTCGGTGTGAGGAGCCGTCGAAATGCATCGCCCGATGCTCGAGGTCCCCACTGCGGGCTCTTGTGTCTCTATCCACTCGGCAGCGAAGTCGGCGGTAACGAGACTTGATGGCGTCCGGGCTTGAAGGAGATTTCAAAAGCTCGAACTCGACCGCCCTTGGCGATCTTGCCGACGGACTCCGATTATGCAAAGCACTTCCCGATCGGAAAAGATGTTATCACCGAGGCGGGTGTTCTTGAAAGTAATGCACGAGCTTAGAGAGGTGAGGAGTATCGGCGTCTGAAGTTTACGCACTTGAGGGTACCGCCCTTAGACTCGCCCAATACTTCAGCAGACGAAGTAAACCGGACGTTGAACCTTCTGCGAATGCCTGCCTCTTCCCCTTTCTACACTGTCGCCTTGGCGACTACATGGGTCGTGGCGCTATATAGCGAGGCGGCTCCCGGTGTCGGTGCAACCAGGATCGGAGGAGTGGTTAGAAGCGACTTTAGGTCTTTGAAGGCTTGTTGCGCCGGTGGTCCATGAAAATTGTCTTGCTTCTTTAAGAGTTTGAAGAGCGGCATTCCCCGGCCCAAGCGGAGATGAACCTACCGTAAGTGCCACCATACATCCGTGAGCTTTTGGGCGTCCTTACGGCAAGTCGGCGGCTTCATCTTGAGAATGGTGTTGATTTTCTCGGGGTTAAGCTTCAATGCCACGGCGTGATATGATGAACGGCGGTTTCGGAAGAGCCCGATGGCGCATTTTTCGGGTTAAGCTTCATCGGAAGGCTCGCAAGCTCTCAAATGTCTCGGCTAGGTCGGCGGTGAGGTCTTCTTTCACTCGGGTCTTGACCACGGCGTCGTCACGTATGCCTCCCGTTGCGTCCGAGTTGGGTGTAAAGCACATTGGATAATGCTGGTAAGTCGCGCCAGCGTTTTCAACCCGAATGGCATCGTGACATAGCAATGTCTGGCCGAATGGTGTGATGAAGGGCGTCTTGATGCGTCCTCCTCCTTCAATCGGATCTGGTGATAGCCGATGCGCATCCGAAACTTCGGGAGTTCGCACGGCGGTGGAGTTTACCACTTGGTCTATCTTGAGGGTAAACCGAAGGGTCTTTTGGGCACGCCTTATTGAGATCCGTGTAGTCAACACACATCGCCAACTTTTATTCTTCTTGCGTACAAGGACGGATTTGCCAACGGTCGGGGTGATAAACTTCTTTTATAAAATTAGCGCGCGAAGCTTGGTGATCTCCTCTCTGATGGCCTTGGCGGTCTTGTCAGGCGAACCTCTGGCCGTTGCTTGAGCGGGCTTAGCTTTGCTATCCACATTGAGTGAGTGCTCGATCACCTCCCTAGGGACACGGGCATATCGGACGGTTTCGCAGCGAAGATGTCGGTTTGCAGAAGAAAAGTGCGAGCACCTCTTCCTATTTGGGGTCGAGCCAGTCCCAATCGAGCTGACTGCGCCGAGTTAGACGGGTCGAGATCTGCGCTTGACTCCTCGTCGGGCTTCATGCGGACTTGGTTTGCTTCTTGATGGAACATCATCTTACGCCTCGGGAGAGGCTGCCGCTTGCTTCATCATCTCGGCCTCGTGAAAACCACAATGCCTCGGCGGTCGCGACTTTCACATGCGCCGCGAAGGATTTCTTGGCGTCCCCGTATGGTGATGATGCCATTCGGACCCCGGCATCTTGAGAGCTAAATCGCATAGTGAGGGATAGCCATGAACACAGCTAGCCGGCCTTCCCAAAGATGGCATGGTATGCCGTCTCGAAATCAACCACCTCGAAGTTTAGGTACTCCGTCCGGTAGTTCTCCTTGGCTCGAGCGTTACGGGGGCGTGATTTGCCTAAGCGGCATTGTCGGCGTCCGGGATCACCCGTGGAGCGGTGGCGAGCCCGCTTTAGCTCGGGCGTGGAATCTTCATATCATCGAAGGTCTTGGAGAAAGGGCGTTGAGCCGCTCCTCCGTCGACGATACCCTCTTAAGCTGGCGCGCGTATGGCGGGTCGGGGCGAGGATACCTTCCGGGAAGGAACGCGATCGGGATGATCGAGCGATCGAGCGTGATCGGGATCTCGGACCACCTCGGTATCGGGGTGTGGCGGCGTTATCGCATTGATCTCGGCGGTAAGCTACGCTTCGCTTGGACTCGTATGCCGCCGAGCCCCCAAATATGTGAATTGAGTTCACGCTTTCGGTCACTGGTAATCGCCTCCATCCTCCTCGGGCGGGTCTTGCTTCTTCTCGCCTCGCCTTTGCCCTTGTTATACCTGTTGCGGCTCTCGGGCAAACCTCTTGAGGTGTAGCAGTCCTTGGCGCGTGCCTCCCAGAAGTGGAAAGGACATATGGCGTCCATTACTTCGTCGTAGCCGCCACCTCGCGGACCTTGCAGACGGCCGCTTCGGCCGCATGACCTGCTCTCCGCGCCGCTTAGGTCCCTCGGCAGAGGACTCGGCGTGGTCCTTCTTGTCCTTCTGCGGGCGGTCTTCTTGGCGCTCGCTTGAGCGTCCGGCGATGGCGTAGCGATCGGCCAGCGAACATCTCCACAGCGGTAGTCGGCCTTCGAGACATCTTCTTGATTAAGTCGGGTCGGCGACTCCTTCTGGAAAGCGGCTATGGCGACCGCCTCGAAACTATCGCGAACCGTATTCTTCTTCGCATGAAAGCAGGATGAACTCTCGCGAGACTTCGTTCTTCTTCTGGTGGTGGTATAGGTCCCACGCCGTCCCGGTCTCTCAAAAGTACCACGGAAGTTTGAGATAAGCCGCTCACAAAGATCACCCGAGAATCTATGGAACCCTTTCAGAGTCCGTGAGCCAAGATTGTGCCGATGGGCGGCGTGGTGGCGGTAGTTAGCCATCACGTTAAGTGCCCCATTGCCTTGGCAATGAGGGCGTATACTGCGACCACGCCTCGGGATCCCTCTCGCCATCGAACTTTACAATGCCCTTAGATTGAAACCGTCAGACCCGCGCCACTCGTGGCGGCGTGAAAGCACGAACTCCGTCAATAGGCCCACAGCTGCGCCGCCGAGGCGACCGGCACGAGGGTGTCCTATCCCGGCGGTTCCCATTGTCGCTCTCGGCCCGGCGACCGTGGCTCCCGCGATCGGCGTGATCCTCACGCCGGCCACCGCGATCGGCACGACCGTCGTAGCCAATGCCGAAGCGCTCGTACTCGTCCTCACGCCGGCGCCGCTCTCCCTCCTCTCGATCGCGGCGTCGAGCAGTAAGATCGACGCGGAGGTCTCGGTTGAACTCGGTGGCGTCTTCGCCGACGAGACTCGGTAAGCGCCCTTAGGTCGGCTTTGCGGCGGTCCATGGCGCTGCCGGTCGAGTGGCAGCGAGAGAGGAGTGTGTCTTCTCCACGGGTGCTTCTTGGTTTCTTTGGACCGCGCCGCCGTCACCATAGCTTTCACTTGAGCCTGTCGGGCTGTGGGTATGTCTGGGCAGAATCGGCCCAAGGTGTCGGCGGCGTTTTGGAAACGCGATGTTACTGCTGCGGTGTGTGGAAGATCAAGCGATCTCCCCTCTTCACTGCGAGAACTCTTCATTGGCGTTCGCCCCGATCTTTGGAGGGACTTGGCGCTCTTCTCGCGCCGTAGCGGCGTTGGCGATCGCCTCCGCCCGTGTCCGCCGCCTCCTATTAGTGCGCGGTGTCGGTCGATCGTCTTCAATCGCGAAAACTCGCGGAAGGCTCCTTGAGGGACAAACCGCCATGGTGCCACTTGATCCGACTGAAGCTCTGGCGAGAGGCCGACTTGCCGAGGCCATCGGCGATGAAGTCGAGCTCGGCGGAAAAGTCGGCTAGGAAGCGAAAGAGATGGTGATTTCGTTGAGAGGTGCCATCGGACTCAAGAGGTGATCTTCCGCTGCGTGCCCTACTGGCGCGCCATTTAGTCGATGGTTGCTACCGACAATGAAGAAGAGGAGTGGGGGAAGGCGGAAGATCGGCCGATGGTAGAAACAGAACACCCAGAGGATTTTTACCCGAGTTGGGCTCCCCAATGGAGATAATACCCTAGTCTGCTCTCTTTGTTGATCTGTGAGTATATTGAAGTTCTTGGTTACAAGGAGGCTCTCTTTCTCTCTGTCTGAGGTTCTCTCTATATATCTCGGAGACAGGGCATCCCACAGGCACGGCGAGGAGTTCTTTAGGTCGTCGGTCGGCAGTGTGGAAGGCTATTGGAGATGGCGGAGGAGGACTTGTCTGTAAGCGCCGACAAAGCAGTGCCATCTGAGCTGCGCCATCCGTCTGAAGGCAGCTGCAGCCCACACTCTGGCGCTGCGGTTCCGCTCACTTTCTCTGCACCCATCCGGTTCCTCCTAGAACTCCCTCCCTTTTGTCCGGTGGGCTTGGTCCATCTACATGGGCTGGTCGGCTTGGCCCGCCAGCTTGACCCCACGACCCGTTACTTCCACAGCGGCCACTAGTGAATTCTCTAATTTTGCTTCTGTTTCATGGAGAGAGCATTGCCACGTTCATCCAAATAATATACCCACCACATGGAAAGCATTAAAGTTGATCATGAGACATAGATTTGTTCCCTCATATTATGCTAGAGATTTATTAAATAAATTATAATGCCTATGCTATCGTAAAAGTTTCGTAGTGGAATATTATCAAGAATTGCAAATTGGCATGTTGCGTTGTGGTTTAGTTGAGAATGAGGAAGTTTCTATAGCTTGTTTCTTAGGTGGTTTAAATCGAGAAATCTAGGATATTCTAGATTATAAGGATTATAATTCGATGACTCATTTATTTCATCTTACTTGTAAAGCTAAATGTGAAGTGCAGGGACAATAATCAAGGATAAAAGCTAACTTTTCTACAGGTCATACTACTTCTTGGATGCCTCACACCCCCGCCGCCCCGTCTAGCCATACCATTATACTGAGCACCTCAAACAATAAAATGACATCCTCTACATCAAATTCAGCACCATGAGAACCCACGACAATGAAAAGTGCCACACAAGCTCCTACAAAAAGTTTGTCATCGCCAGTCGCCTCAACAGGACGAACAAAAGACATTCAATGCATCGCTGCAAGGGTTTTGAACACATAATGAGGGAGTGTCTGAACAAGCGCATGCTAATAATTTGTGAAGATGGTGAGTACGATTCAGCAAGCGATCTTGACGCAGAAACGTATGCTTTGCTTGCTGAAAATGAAGACGGCAATCCAATTTCAGAACATGAAAAAGAGCACATGAACACTGCTAATGCTGACCAATATTTGAGTGTTATTGCACAACATGTGGTTAGTGCTCAGATTGCCCGTGCTGAGCAAAATCAGTGCCACAACTTGTTTCACATTAAAGGCATTATCAAGGAGCGATCGATTCGAATAATCAATGATGGTGGGAGTTGCAATAATCTAGCCAGCATAGATATGGTGGAGAAGCTAGCACTCTCCTCTAGGCCGCATCCTCAACCCTACTACATTCAATTGTTCAACAACAATGGCAAGCTCAAGGTTGATTGCAATGTCGTACCTATGCAAACATGTTCTATATTGTTAGGTAGACTGTGGCAATATGATAAAGATTATTTACATCATGCTAGAACAAATCATTACTCTTTTGTGCATAAAGAGAAGAAAATTATGTTACATCCAATGTCTCCTAATGCTATGTTAAAAGATGAGATTGTTAGAGCTAGTAGAGAGAGAAATTAGGAGCACGCTAAGAGTGCAAGTTAGATTGTAGCAAAGGATCTTGAGCAACACAACAAGAAAGAATCTAAGCATGTTCATGAGAAGAGAAATGAGATTAAGTAAAAAGGCGCTTGTTTTCTTGCTACCAAATTTGATGTGAATGAGCTAGATGTTAGAAGTTCTATTTGCTATGCATTCATTTGCAAAGAAGTTTTGTTTTCATTTGAGGATATATCTTCTTCTTTATCTCTTGTTGTCACTAACTTGTTGTAGGAGTATAGTGACGTCTTTCCAAAGGATGTACCACCGAGGCTGCCCCTAATTCGATGCATTGGGCACCAAGTTGATCTCATTCCTAAGGCATCTTTGCCCAATCGTGCACCATACAGAATCAATCCTGAAGAAAATAAGGAGATACAATGCCAAGTTCAAGAATTGCTTGATAAAGGCGTACATGAGTCTCTTAGTCCTTGTACTGTTCTGACCATTTTAGTGCCTAAGAAAGATGGATCATGGTGCATATGTGTGGATAGTAGGGCAATCAATAATATCACCATTAGGTATCATCACCCTATTTTAAGCTTGATGATATACTTGATGAATTAAGTGGCTCTATAGTGTTCTCTAAAGTTGATTTGTGTAGTGGCTACCACTAGATTCGCATGAAGCTAGGAGATGAATGGAAAATGGCTTTTAAGACAAAGTTCGGTCTATACATGAGTGGTTAGTAATACCTTTTGGGTTAACTAATGCACCTAGCACTTTCATGAGATTGATGAATGAAGTTTTGCATGCTTTCATTGGCAGATTTGTGGTGGTATATTTCGAAGACATTTTGATATATAGCAAATCATTGGAGGAACACCTTGACCATATACATGCTGTTTTTGATACTTTATGAGATGCACGCTTATTTCGTAACATTGAGAAGTGCTCCTTTTGCATGGATTGAGTCTGTTTTCTTGGTTATGTTGTTACTCCCTAGGGCATTGAAGTTGATTAGGTCAAGGTTGAGGCAATATAGAGTTGGCTAACTCCTAACATGGTCACATAGGTGTGAAGGTTTCTAGGACTTCATACACTATTACAGAAATGATTTTCCTAGACACCAAGGATTTCTTTCCACAGGCGGATTAAAAGAAGAGCCACCTCAAATGACTGCAGGCAGTCCTTGGGGTTAAGAACCACCTGTGTAAAGGTATCTTCACAGTCGGCTCTCTTAAGAAACCTCCTGTGCAAATATTGATCTTTTCATAGGCAGTGCCCTTTAGATGCCGCCTATGGAAACTATGCTCTTCACAGGCGGCTCCCTTAAGGAATCGCTTGGGTGTGGAACATATGGGTCCGGGTATCTGGTTAATGGGCCGACTGGATCAGCCCAAGGGGGTGGGCCGAGCCCACCATGCGAGAAGGGAGAGCTTCTCGAAGGTCTTAGCTGTGCCAGGCAAAAAGAAGATTGGGAGATGAAAGCGCCAAGAATGGGTAGATAGCACCTGTACCCCTGCAACGGGCGGCTCTGCTCCTGCATGCCCCTGTGCCTGGTCGGGAAGCCACAGGACGGTCTTCCCTGCTGTCTCCAACTGCCTCTGCTACCCCTGCATGCCACTGTGCCTTGGCGGGAGCCACAGGACGGTCTTCCCTGCTGTCTCCAACTGCCTCTGTTGCTCCTGCTATGCCCCAACAACTCCTACAGCTGTGCCCAGGAGACCCTTCCTCTGGCGTATAAAGAGAGAAGAAGCCTTGAGAGGGAAAGGGGAGGAAAAACCTGTAAGAGTGAGAGCTTGTAAACAAGAACATTAACACTTACACCAGAAACAACGAATGCAGGACTAGGGTGTTATCTCCATCGGAGAGCCCGAACCTGGGTAAAAATCACCTTGTGTCTTGCATTACCATTAGACTCAGATTTTCTGTGTTGCCCTACTCTCTTTTCTTCATTGCCGATCAAACCATCGACAATTGGTGTGCCAGGTAGGGGCCTGCGCGAAGATCATCCTCCTTGAGTTTGATGGCGGCACCAAGCGGGATCATCGCTTCCTTTACCGTTTTGGAAGCCTGCACTTCGTCGCCGATGACTTTGGCAAGCTTGCTCTCTCAGGGCAGGGTTCGACCCTCCCTGGGGAAGATCTCATCGCTCCCTCACCGGAGCTTTGGACCGGATTGAGGAGAGTCACGGTGGCCCGCTCTCAAGGGGCCTTCCGTGGAGTCTTCGCGATCGAGGACGATCGAACGACACTCTCCACCAGCAAGAAGTTGCGGACACGGTGGAAGCGGACCGTCACCGTCACGCGGCTCGTGAAGAGCGCGCCAAGTCCCTTCAGAACCGAGGGCGCAACGTCAATGAGGAGTTTCGGTAGGTGAAGAAAGGGGACCAACTGATTTTCCACATGCATGCGGAATAACAACGTCGCCTCAAGGCGCTGCTCGACACCACAGGCCGATCCTTGTACAGCGGCCCCGGCCCGATCGTGTCTCAAGTTCAAGCCATGGTAGCGGCGGCGATCCAGCAAAACCAAGCACCGCGGAGAGGCACATTCTGCGCGCCGACGGCTACTCTGGTGGCGCGGTCGGTACTAAAAGCGGCCCGAGGGGTCGGTTGGAGCTCCGTCGGGGCGAAGACGCCCACCGGAGCCTCAACCGTGATCTCCGTGTAGATCTTACTGCTAGACGCTGTGATCGAGAAGAAGGGGAGAGGCGTCGACGCGAGGATGACCAGGACGATCGCGATGGCTGGCGTGACGACCACGCCGACCGCAAAGGCCGTGGCCGCTTGGCCGAGAGTGACAATGCAGATCACCGGGACGGGACCCCCCCGCGTCGATCGCCTCGACGGCGCAACAGCGGGCCTATTGATGGGGTCCGCGCCTTCACCCCCCGACTTCTCTATGTGGTTTGGCCCGATGGTTTTAACCCTAGGGGCATCGTTAAGTTCGATGGCGAGAGAGATCCGGAGGCTAGCTACAGGTTTATGCCCTCGCAGTCAAGGCCGCGGGGGGTGACCAGAACGTGATGGCAAACTACACGCGATCCGCTCGCCCTCGGCCAAGCTTGGCTCACGGGACTCCCGGCGGGTTCTATAGATTCTAGGGCGATCTTTGTGGCGGTTTATCTCAAACTTCGGGGCACCTTGAGGCACAGGGGCTGCATAAGGACCTATACGGCTCCATCAAAAGAAACGAGTCTCTGCGGGAGTTCATCCGGCGTTTCATGCGGAAGAAGAATACCGTCTGGGGCGTCTCAAAAGCGGTCGTCATAGGCGCTTTCGAAGAGAGTCGACGACCCGACTTAATCAAGAAGATGTCCCGAGTCCGCCGACCACCGTCAAGGAGATGTTCGCCTGGCCGCGTCGCTACACCATGGCCAAAGCGCCTGGCGAAGCGCCGGAGGACGCCAGCGAGAAGGATAAAGGATCCGCCGAATCCTCCAAACCAAGGGACAAGCGGGGGCGGAGAGCTGGTCACGGCGAAACACGCTTCGTCCCGAGCGGCGGGCGGTGGCTACGACGAGGTAATGGGCGCCATCTGCCCTTTCCACCCGAGGAGGCCGCGACCAAGGCGCTACACGATGAGGTTTGCCGCGGCAATAGGGTGAGCAGAGGTAAGGCGAAGCGGCGAAGAAGCAAGACCCGCCCGAGGAAGGCAGGCGACTACGGTGACGGCGCGAGCTCAACTATATATTCGGGGGCTCGGCTGCGTATGAGTCCAAGCGGAAGCAGAAGCTTATCGCTCGGGAGGTCAACGCGGTGACGCCGGCGACGCCCCAATACCTGAGGTGGTCCGAGGTCCCGATCACCTTCGATCGCTCGGATCACCCCGGTTGCGTCCCCTTCCCAAGCAGATATCCTCTGGTCCTGGACCCTGTTATATGCAGCGTCAGGCTCAAGCGGGTGTTGGTCGATGGAGGAAGTGGGCTTAACGTCCTCTTCTCCAAAACCTTTGATGATATGAAGATTCCTCGCTCCGAGTTGAGGCGTGGATCATCGCCGTTTCATGGGGTAATCCCCGGGACTTCGACGGTGCCACTCGGACAAATCACGCTCCCGATGACATTCGAAACCAAGGAGAACTACCGAATGGAGTACCTAAACTTCGAGGTGGCTGATTTGAGACGGCATACCATGCCATCTTGGGAAGGCCGGGATTGGCCAGGTTCATGGCCGTCCCCCATTACACGTACCTCGCACTGAAGATGCCGGGTCTAAGCGGCGTCATCACGGTCCGAGGGGACGTCAAGCAATCCTTCGTGTGCGATAAGGAAAGCTGCGATCTGGCCAAGCTGCTGGTGGCGTCGGCCGATGCCGAAAGATCGAGCGGCGGCTACCATCCGCGATGGGATGGCGGCATCCCGCTGAACAAGCGGTCGGGCATGAAGCGAACGAGGAGTCAGCGGTGATTCTCGACCCGTCAACTCGGCTGAGACGGCCTTGATTGAGGCAGGGCTTGATCCCAAATAGGAAGAAGCGCTCGTCACTTTTCTTGAACAAGCGGGACATCTTAAGCAGCAACCATCCGACATGCTGGTGTCCCTAGGGAGGTGATCGAGCATTCACACAATGTTGGCCAAAAAGCAAAGCCCTGGCGGCGGTGCGAGCGGTTCGCACAAGACGCCGCGGCGCCATCAAGGGAGATCACCAAGCTTCTAGCGACTAATTTCATAAGAAGTGTATCATCGGTGGTTGGCGAATCCGATCCTTATGCGCATAAAAGAATAAAAATTTGGTGCATGTGTATCGATTACTGCGATCTCAATAAGGCGTGCCCAAAGGATCCCCGAGTTGCCCGCATCGACGGTGGTAGACTCCACCGCCCGGGTCTGAGCTCTGAGTTTCTTAGAGCGCATACTTAGGGTACCACCAAATCCGGTTGAAGGAAGAAGCGCATCAAGGCGTCGTTCATCACCTTTAATTCGTAGCGTATTGCTTTCGTCACAATGCCATTCGGGTTGAAAAGCAATGGCGCGACCTACCGGTAGCGCTATTAGCGGTGTTTTCACACTCAACTTCGGGGCATAGCGTGGAGCATACGTGAAGCGACATTGTGGTTAAAACCGAGTAAAGAAGCCTTCGCCGACTGGCGAGGCGTTCGAGCTTACAGGCCTTCAAGATGAGGCTTAACCCTGAAAAGTGCGTCTTCGGGGCTCCCTCTGGGAAGCTGCTCGGATTTATCGTATCTCACCGCGGCATCGAGGCTAACCCCGAAAAAATCAACGCTATTCTCAAGATGAAGCCGCCGGCTTGCCAGAAAGAAGTCCAGAAGCTCACGGGATGCATGGTGGCACTAGGCCGGTTTATCTCTCGCCTGGGCAGTCGGGGAATGCCGTTCTTCAAGCTCCTGAAGAAACAAGACAACTTTCAATAGACGCCCGAGGCTCAGCAGGCCTTTGAGGATCTGAAGGTGCTCCTGACCTCACCTCTGGTACTAGTCGCGCCGACGCCAGAAGAACCCCTCCTGCTTTACATAGCGGCAACGACTCACGTAGTCAGTGCTGCGATTGTCGTGGAGCGGGAGGAAGAGGGACACCTGCAGAGAATTCAGCACCCAGTTTATTTTGTTAGCGAAGTATTGGGCGAATCCAAGACACGATATCCTCAAGTGCAGAAGCTGCTATACACGGTATTGCTTGCCTCTCGCAAACTCAAGCATTACTTTCAAGAGCATTAAATTTCGGTGGTCACTGCCTTTCCGATTGGGGATATACTCCACAACCGGGAATCCACTGGGAGAATCGCCAAATGGGCGGTCGAGCTCGGAGCCTTTGAGATTTCTTTCAAGCCTCGGACCGTAGTCAAGTCTCAGGCGCTCGATGACTTCGTCGCCGAGTGGACGGAATTGCAAGAGCCCGCAGCAGTAGAGGACTTCGAGTACTGGACGATGTACTTCGACGGCTCCCTCACGCTAAATGGTGCGGGGGCCGGCGTCATGTTCATTTCTCCGTTGAGAAAAAAGTGAAATATGTCCTTCACTCCATTTTCAGCGTAAAACAAGCGACCAAAGTATGAGGCGCTCATACAGTCTCCACATCCCATATCGCTTCGATGTCGAGGAGGTTGATGGTCATGGGGACTCGGCTCGTGATTAACCAAGTCTGCGAAGAGTGGTCATCGTCGATGGCGGCATGGTGCGCATCTTTACCGAAGTGCGTAAAGCGGAGGATAAGTTCGATGGTGGAGCTCACCCACGTGCTTCAGGGACAATGAAGTGGCGGAACAAACTTCGCGGTGACCTCGGTCGGGCTTCAGTTCGATCAAAGTCTTCGTGGAAGAACTTCAAGCCGACAACGAACCGACATCGAGTCGAACCGTCGGAGAAATCGGTAGGCGAAGTCTTGGCCATCAACCCGTTGGACCAAGCCCTATCTGGATTATCTGTTGAAGGAAAAGCTCCCTGAGGATCGCATACAAGCCGAGTGCATCACGCGGCGAAGCAAAAGCTAAGTAGTGGTCGGGGAGGAGCTCTATCGAAAGAGTGCCTCCAGGGTCCTCAGGCGGTGCATATTAGAGCAAGGAGGAGAGAATCTCCTCAAAGAAATTCACTCGGGGATTTGTGGACATCATGCAGCATCAAGCACTCTGGTCGGCAAGGCTTATCGTCAAGGTTTCTTTTGGCCGACTGCCGTAACGGACGTGGAAGGTGTCGTCCGCACGTGTGAAGGCTGTTAGTTTTTTGCTCGGCAAATTCATATACTGGCGCAGGAGCTGCAGACCATTCCGATCACTTAGCTGTTTGCGGTCTAGGGACTCGACATAGTCGGACCACTCAAAAAGGCCTAGGGCGGACTTGCTTTCCTCTTCGTCACCGTCGACAAGTTCACCAAATGGATTGAAGCCAAGCCGGTTGCAACAATCACCGTGGTCAAAGCAAAAGAATTTTTTCAAGAGATCGTCGTCAGATTTAGCGTGCTGAACAGGATCATCACTGACAATGGCGCCCAATTCAGAAGTGAAGAATTCCAAGACTGGTGCGAGGCCCTCGGGATCAAGATCTGCTTCGCCTCCGTGGGCCATCCACAGAGCAACGGGCAGGTCAAGTGAGCCAATGGCATGGTGCTGCAGGGTCTAAAAGCTAGAATATTTGATCGTCTCAAGCCATATGCAGCACGATGGTTAAAAAAATTGCCTTCGGTGCTTTGGGGGCTGAGAACCACACCTAGCAGGGCTACCGGGCAGTCTCCTTTTTTCCTAGTATATGGTTCGGAGGCGGTCCTACCCGCCGAGTTGGCATTCGGATCCCAACGGGTTTGGAATTACAAGGAAGCCGAGTCAGAAGAAGGCCGGCTAGAAGATCTCGACAAGCTGGAGGAAGCTAGGGACGTTGCGTCCATCCAGTCGGCTGAGTACCTCCAAGGCCTCCGGCGCTACCACGATCGAAACGTTCGAGGCCGAGCCTTCTCTAAAGGAGATCTGGTTCTTAGAAGGAATCAGAAAAGCGAGCACAAGCTCTTACCAAGTTGGGAAGCCCCTTACATCGTTGACAAAGTGGTGCGCCCGGGGTCTTACCGACTTAAGCGCGAAGACGGCGTGGCACTCGGCAACACCTGGAACATAGAACAGCTACGTCACTTCTACACTTAAAATGCGCATTCCATTCTATCGTTGTAATCTTAGCCGTTCTTGACTTACTACATACTTGATTCTCATCTAGCGATGAAGTCGGGGCTGCACCTCAACGATGTCGAATGCAAACATTTATCCCTCTTTTTGAAAACTCATCGCCTTTTCCTAGCAATTTGCTAAAGCCTAAAACTATTAAGTGGCAAACTACGAGCGATGAAATCTAGCTACTGGATCGTGTATGCGAGAAGAGCCCACGCACTCAGAGGCTAGGCGATCGGATAAACGGTCAAATATAAAAAGACCTTCTACATTGAGATAAAACGAAAGCCATCAAATATATTTCATTATAGATTGAACATTATGTATAATTGCATATTTTACATAAGTGCCCTCATGACTAAACCTCTAGCGGCGTAGCAGCGGCAGGGGCCTTGATGAGGGCGTCTGTGACTTCAGAAAGGGCCAAGACGACCTCGAGGAAGACCTCTACGGTGGCGGCGTCGCGAGCGGCAGCTTCCTCCTCCGTTGCCAGCTCAGCAAGGGCAAGATCATAGTCCGCCTAGAGCTCCTCCTCGGTGACCTCCGGGGCGGGAGCATCATCCCCGAAGTCAAAGATCAACCCCTCACGAGGCGGAGGCGAGGGCGAACCCGCCGGCACTACTAAGTCGGTCGATGTCAAATCAAGCCTCTACACGGAAGTCTAAGCGCTCTAAGAGGTGCGGGTACCAAAGCGACATTTAAAACACACTCTGGGGAGATTAAGCGGGGCAATGATAGCGTAGCGACACTTGAAGACCTCCTCAAGTGTGGCGAAAAAGCTCATGACCGGCGATAACGCATTAAAAAAATGCTGAGTACAACATGAGTCAATGTCTCGATGATTCAAGTCCGGATTTTCAACTAATGAAGAAGCTCGTCCCTAACCGCCAAGGAGAAAGAAGCGACGTCGTCATCAGCGAGCGAAAAGCCCTCTTTGTGACCTCGGCTCCACCAAAGATATAACGACTTAACAATGGCCAATGCTTGGCTGGCACTCGTGGTCGCCGTCTCCCGGATGTAGTCCCAGAGCTGCTCCAGCCCTGTTGACAGCAAAGCGAGAGCTTCCTCTTCATTTTCTGGCTCAACCCCTTCATGGCTCAGGAACTTGGATAACCCCTTGGCGGAGGTGTGGAATTCATTGCGAACTGCGCGCGCAGTCTTGATCTCCTCATTAAGGATGTCGACCTACGCCAGCAACTTCCTCCAAGTCTCTACAAGGCAGTCGAACTAACACCATGAGCATCTATAGCATGAGGCATGGCGCCGAGTAGAGATATACATACCTGCCAATTCCTGCGCCAGCTTTGCCTTGGCGGTCCGAGTCTGGAACTCGGAATCCTTCAGCGACTGTAGCTCCCCGCGTAGGCTAGAAGCGACGGATTGTTCAGCTGAAACAGCAAGCAAGGTCAGAAGACGAAGGTAACCAAGACGGCGACTGAAGCACTCGAAGGGGCGCGAACCTCGAAGTGCTTCCTTCAGGGCTTTAACTTCAGACTGGAGATTCTGCCGCTCGGCCTCGCCGTCGCGGTGGACGCGTTGCAGGTCGGCCTCGTACTGCTGCTGCTCCTTGACCTTGGGAAGTATTTCCCTGAGCAGAGCGTCCCTCTCCTCCGAGCCGTCCCCCATTTCCTGGAGAATCCCGAGATGAAGAAATGCCACTCGGCGTGAATAGAAGAAGAAGAAAAAGGAGACAGCTTACTCGGACCAGCTCGGCACACCTGATAGCACTCCAGTATAGCTCCTCCCTCAGCTTCGCGTCCCCCGCGCCAAAGGTCTTCCATTTGTCTTCGTGGCAGAATACAATCCGAAGCGGAGGCTGGGGGCTAGGTTCTGGCGGTTGGGCGGTCGGAGAATCTCCTCCACGGGAGAAGCAGGGCGCGTGGAGGACCCAGGGGCTTCTTCCCCCGTGGCCAGTTCGGATCACCCGGCAGGTGGCTGCGCAGTCGGCTCTGCACCGTCGGCCTCGAGCGTAGCAGGTGAAATGGCTTTGGTCGGCCGGAAGCTGCTTCGTCGCCACTTGGCACAGCGGCAGACGGAGATCCCGCCCCCTCTGGATCCGCGGTGTCCTCCGGCACAATCGTCTGAACGGCAATGGTAGGAACCTTCTTAGGAATGCCTGCCGTTGCCATCCTGATCGCCAGAAAAGAAGTCAAGCACACGTCAAAGAAGCAAGAACAAAGACCAATAGCGCGCCCAACCTGCAGGACTTCCTTATCTTGAGCTCGGCCCCTTTCTGAGTCGTAAAACAACTTCGGAGGCGGCCGGCGCTACTTTCGAACGTAGGGGACGGGCGGCAAACTTCTGACGTCACGGTCGGCGGATCCCGAGCGGATGACCCCGGCGGCGTGGTGCGGCCACCGCGCCTCCCTCAGGCATGGGATCCTTCCTCTTCGCACTTGGCTCCTCAGCAGAGGGGTCGGCGGGACGCTTCCCCGTGAAGCTCCAGCACGAAGAAGGCGGAAGAGGAGGATCCGAGCAAAATGCCGCGTGACTCTACGAACATCAACGAGCCTGAGAACGGTCGGCGGTCGGTGATGATCGATGACCAAACGCCAACAAGCTTCGAGCACTTACCTCAGGAGGGGGGTTCGCCAGACAGAAGGCCCCCGGAATATTCTTGAACGAGATTACGACATCCGGAGCTAGGAGATCGCTCATTCGGACGATGAGTGTATCTTGGTCAATGTCTTCGGGGACCTCTCGCGTGGGGTCATTGTAACAGCCCAATTTTCATTAAATATGGTAAGTGAGGCTTGTCATGCTAACGTCTTCCATAATACCATTACATCCTCACTTAACTATAATCATACAAGTGTTAGGACATTCATCTTGCATAAAGAGGAAGCAACAAAATCCTAAAAATCATTTTCCCAAACTGCACACATGTTATTTTACCTTAGTCAATGACATGTGGGCCATATTCATAAGAGAGAGGAGTGAAGGCTGCACATACCTACCCTACTAGTTGCTACATTACTCACCTCTACCTATGTACCTAACAAGTCAATGACACATGGGTCCTACCATTGCTTGGGAAATTGTGGGCTGCACATCCTCTCCATGACTTTTCTCACTTAAATCACTCATACCCACCCCTTTTCTCACCCTATGACATGTGGGACCTAGCCCCACATGTAAGGTATGAATGGGTAGCCATATATAAGGTGATGCACATTGGTTTCTCCTCCCCATCAGCTCATTTGCTGCTCCAAATCCTGAAAAACAGCAAGAACACCTTCTTCACCTCTTGCCATTTCTCCCCCACAAATCCCCTCCAAACTTGAGTTTGAGCTTGTGCATGTTATACCACCTTGAAGCCAAGATCAAGAGCTTCAAATCCATCCAAATAGACTCTTGAGGCACCAAGTTTTGGGTGAGTAGCAATTGGTTTTTCTTTCTCCTCATATTCTGAAATTTTGCCATTGTGACTCATTTCTTTCTTCTCCATGGAATCCATCATCACACCTTGAATCGGGCATGCATGTCACACGGAAGCTTGAGGAGGAGGGTTAGTTGCTGTTGCAAGCACTAGCGAGCAAGGTCATCGTCGTCTACACGAGCTAGGAGGAGACGAACCGCGAGAACCAGCGTTACGACACTTTTCGTCATTCCCTCATCGAAACCAACCATCACCACGTGCAAAAGTAACCCCATCGTGGTAAGATCCCACACTAGTCCACCCTTTTGAAGTCCTAGTGCATTGCTATGAAGTTTAGAAGCCAATAGCAAAATAGCTGTTTTGAAACAGACCTCTCAATCCGGATAGTCCGGGTATTTAATCCGGATAGTCCGGGGTTTTAACCCGGATAGTCCGGGGATTTAATCCGGATAGTCCGGATATGCCAGGACTCGTCACACCGAGGGGGTCAGCCCGGACACTCCGGGGTTAAATGTCCGGATACTCCGGACATAATTCAATAAAATGCCTCTAAAACATGAAATTTTGACAACCAAGTCCAAATTTTGCAAGACTAAATTGGTATTTTCATATTATAATCAAGTATTGTGCATCATGAGCATTTCATACATCTTTTAATCATGTGCATCTTTGGATTTTTGATTTGGTGTTTATGGACTTGGGTCTTCTCGTTAGGTGTTGATGCTTCGGAAGGCACTCCCGAGTACGACTACGCTTTCGATGTCAAGAACGAGCAGCAAGGCACTACTTTACTCCTTGACCATGATTGCTCCTACTATTTGAAGTTTATGTTTTGGGAATTATTTTATCAATTGCATGCTTACTTTCAACTACAATTATGATTGGGAAGAAAACTTAGCTATTACCACATTGTGATGTTATTCCCTTATCATGTTCTTTCTGTGTTCCATTGTTGCCCTAGGTGGTTGGTTTATTATTATTGTATATGGGTTCGTACAAATTGCTTAGCCATGCTTAGAACATCGTTAGCAACCGCGATAGATGGACTTAGTCCATTAGTCGCATAATGATTGAGAATTATTATGATTATGATGGTTTCAAATGTTGGTTCATGAGTAGAGATGTTGGTTAAGGACCTAAGGATTAAATCTGGTGGCGTCTTTTTGAGTAACTATCGTGCGAACCACACGCCGTTTATGGGACCGGCGTAACCAAGTACTTGTGTATGACTAGGGTATGTAAACCATGTGCATTGAGTTCCTTGAGCTTAGTGGAGGCGTCAAGGAATGACCACGAATTCCTTGGGCTTAGTGGAGCGCCAAGGAATGTCCTCGAGTCCCTCGAACTTTGTTGAGTTGGGGATGTCCAACAACGGGTGTACTCCTTGATCCACACACACCGAACCTTTGGCGCAGCGGGATCGAGGTCCGATCATCCGGATGATTTAGATACACTACCATGCATCTTTGGAAAATGGTTTGTCACGTTCACCTCGGCCGACACATCAAAGGAAATGTGTTAATAGCTTGGCTTACGAGTGTGACGTGTCGTGTGGGTAAAGTCGTACCTCTGCGAGTTTAAACTATTGAATAGCGCGTCCATGGTTAGGGCGATCACTTGAATTGTCGATCCTCGGGCGAGTATTAAGGTCTTAGTAAGAATGGGATGGGAGTGGGAAAAAGACACAAGTATTGGAGTACTTGTGTGTGTAATCGAACATGAGCGATCGAACTCATGGTTAGGAGAATGCTTGAAGGCATGATATGAATGTGATTATGGTGAGGTTATATTATGTACTAGATCTTGCAAATGTTTTAGAAATGCAATTCTTTCCAATCTATACATGTTTATGATTTACCCCAAACATTGCTTTTTGCTGAAATTGCCATTTTGCCTTCCTTTGATGTAGCAGCCACATGTAGTTAGAAATCAACATGCAATGTATATTATTGTGCGAGTACACTCTTTGTACTCAATCGGATTGACCACTTGCTGCAGGTGAGGATGATGCACTGCCCGGGGTCTTTTACCGGGCAGATTTCGACAATTCCAACGTTTAGTCGCCGTTCTTGCCCCAGTTGGTTGCTTGAGGGTTTGGGGGCATGCCATGCTGGCCCTTTTGTCGTTTATCTTATAATTTCCGCTGCTACTTGATGTAATAACTCTAAATATGTCATTATGGACAGCAGTCCTACTTTTGGGAATGTAATAACGTTTATGCTTCCGATAATTGTGTATGTGTTGTGATGTCAACTGTTGGATGAGAATGCTCGTGTTGGCAAACTATCCTGGGACCAACATGGGTATAATCGTGGAACGCTCGAGGTTCCCTTGATTCACTTGAGATGTACCGCACAATTAAGTGAATCAGTGGAATCCCGGGGACGGTTCCCCATAGTCATCCTCCCTGAATTCATACCCCAGGAAGGCGCGCTCCTTGATGGGCTACACCCGGCGAATGGCAAAGCTGGTTAGGATCCCGACGCCGGTCAGCCCCGCCTCCTTCAAGTTGCAGATCTTGGCGAGGAGCTCGCTGACCTGATCCATCTCATGGCTCTGCGGGGCTTCGGTCCAAGAGGCGGAAACCTTTGGGGGCTCTCCAGTGAAGGGGGAAGGCAAGGGTCGAGGTTGGCACAGTAGAACCACTCTCGATGCCAACCCTTATTCGAGGTCCTGAAAGGGAGGGCGAAATAGAGCTTCCTCAACCCATCCCTCAATTGGATCCCGGCTCCCCCAACTACTTTAGGGGCGCTCTTGGTCGGAAGAGGCTTGAGGAGAAAAAGGTGGTGGAAAAGATTGAAATGCAGGCGAATGCCAAGAAATGCCTCGCAAAGGTGGATGAAGATGGCAAGGTGGAGGATTGAATTGGGATTCAAATGGACCAGCTCAATACCGTAGAAGTGGAGAAGGCCGTGAAAGAAATCGCTGGTGGGGAGCCCGAATCCGCGTTGGAAGAAGGACTCGAAGATGACAATCTCCTCAGAGCGAGGAGTGGGACAGGACTCACCGTAGGCTGGGCGGGCGCAAATCAGCGTCACCGGTGGCATGACCCCCATGTTGATCATCGATTCCAGGCCCGCCTCTGTCAGCGTCGAGGTGACCCAATCTTGGGCAGAGGTCGGGGCAGGGGTGCCTTGGGGGGAAGAAGCCACCATTTTTGGAAGGAATTGTCGGGGAAAAGGGAAAAATGCGGCGGCGGTGTAACCTAGCGGCGAAGTTTGCGAGGAAGGCGATGAACTTTTCAGAATCAAAAGGGCAGGAACGCAATGTGCAAAAGAAGATTCAAGCCTCGCGCGGCGCCTCGGAACCATAAAGGGTAATGATGGATTTCGCTTCGAGCGGGGCCCGCACCGCGCGTCACGACCAAGATTGACGAAGAACTGCCACGACCTGTCCTGACCAATTGAACACCACGATTGTGGTGGATAGCTGTCGGTGAATTGAAACCCATTTTGGGATGTGGCACGCCCCACGGCGGGTCGATTGCTGGTTTTCGTTTCGAATGGAAGCCGGGTGTCTTCCCAACAAGGATGGGTGCGCTCTCCCCATCGTAAACCCCATGTCGGGTCTTTGGCTGGTCGCCGCAGGACGGCATCATGCCATAACAAAAATCCGAAGGGCACGCACCATGACGGGCCAAGCTATGCACCGACATGGTCGGGTATGGGTGCTACTCGGATAATTCAAGTGCAGCTCCATGATGAGCCGATCATTTGTACATGTCTGGTACCACTCGGCTAAAGGCCAAACGAGGGTGCGCCCCATGAAGGGCCAAGTTGCGCACCGACATGATCGGGCGTGGGTGCCACTCAACTAATCCAAGGTACGCTCCATGATGAGCCGATCGCTGTACATGTACAGGTACCACTCGGCTAAAGGCCAAACGAGGGTGCGCCCCATGAAGGGCCAAGCTGCGCTCTGATGTGATCGGGCGTGGGTGCCACTCAACCAATTCAAGGTACACTCCATGATGAGCCAATCGCTGTACACGTACAGGTACCACTCGGCCAAAGGCCAAATAGGCGGTGCGCCCCATGTCGGGCCAAGCTATGCTCCGATTCGGTCAGGTATGGGCACCATCAATCTAATCAAGGCGCGCGCCAAGCTAAGCAGACTGCCACACGGGCACAAGTACCACTCGGCTGAGAACCGACTCCGACGAAGATACACTCCTGAGATGGCCGATCATCAATCCCCCAATGAATTGCGTCAGAAACCACTCGAAAGGGTTAGCGCGAGGTCATTGAGTCCTTCTCGACCTCCCCACCGAACTGTATAACATCTGGAGAGCATCACGGCGGTTAAAAGGCGGTAGCTCGGTCGCAAAGCACTCGGGGGTACTGTGGAACATATGGGTTCAGGTATCTAGTTAATGGGCCGAATAGATCAGCCCAAGGGGGTGGGCCGAGCCCACCATGCGAGAAGGGAGAGCTTCTGGAAGGTCTTAGCCATGCCAGGCAAAAAGAAGATTGGGAGACGAAAGCGCCAAGAATGGGTAGACAACATCTGTACCCGTACAACGGGCGGCTCTGCTCCTACATGCCCCTGTGCCTGGTCGGGCAGCCATAGGATGGTCTTCCCTGCTGTCTCCAACTGCCTCTGCTACTCCTGCTATGCCCCAACAACTCCTACGGCTATGCCCAGGAGACCCTTCCTCTGGCGTATAAAGAGAGAAGAAGCCCTGAGAGGGAAAGGGGATGAAAAACCTGTAAGAGTGAGAGCTTGTAAACAAGAATATTAACACTTACACTAGAAACAACGAATGCAGGACTAGGGTGTTATCTCCATCGGAGAGCCCGAACCTGGGTAAAAATCGCCTTGCATCTTGCATTACCATCAGACTCAGATCTTCCGCCTTGTCCCACTCTCTTTTCTTCATTGTCGATGACAACCATCGATACTGGGGAAATTGCGATCTTCACACAAACAGTTTTCTTACGAAGTTGCATGCGGAAATCGCAGTTTCCATAGGCAGTACGTTAAGCAAGCCACCTTAGTTAATTATATTGACGGCCTAATTAATTAACGAACCCCCTGTGGTGATGTTCAAGTCTTTTCAGGCGTAGTTCTTAAACAAACCACCTGTCCAAATTTTGTAAATGCTTGTCTACAAATTTTGTGACGAAGGAGATGCCGGTATGCATTTTCGTGTACGTACCGGTTCATCCTTTGTTTTACAATACCTGCAAAACACAGAAATCCAACGTACAGACAATACTTTGGAATGAGTTTTTATTGACGTATCGGATCATCCGTTGTGTTGCAACAGCAGCACTATACAGAGAAATCGAACATCCAGAAAATATTCCTGTATGGTTCTTTTGTCCGTTGACGGATCATCCGGTAGTGCTATTTTGCTTGATCGTTATTATTTTTCTGCAGGCCGTTGTCTTAGGGGGCCGCCTATGAAAACTCCACTTTAAAGCTCCGAACAGATCGTTCTCTGCAGCAGTTCCAAGCGGCCTCAAAATTGTGAAAACAAGGGGGGAGGTTCTGAACTTGAAATCCTTGGAATAGTTAACTCTCTAAGGTAAGAGCATCTCATTCCTGACATTTGTAGAGGTTTCATACTTGTTTAAATTGTATAATTTTAGTTTATATCTAGTGGAGAGGAAGATGTAGTGTAGATAGAATGTGCATGGGAGAGGGGTTGAAGCCCTCACCTTCTAGATCTATAGACAGATCTTGTATCCCTCCCTCTCTCTAGAGGGAGAGAATAGTCCCCCTCTCTAGATCTAGAGGGAGAGAACCCGGCCTCCCCTCTATAGAGGGAGAGGACCTTACATTCTTTCGTGATTTTAATAAAATCATTTTATAGTATTTAACTTAGGGTTCTCTTGTTAAAGTTCTATCTAAATAATTGACATTTCGATCTGATTTTCTATTTCAAGTTCAAGATGGAAAGGGCATGGATGTACAATGCCCGAAGAAATAAGGGTGTATTCCTCAAAGAGCTTGAAACTTTTATTAAAGCCGCTTAGAAGGACGCCTGGACTAAGAAGGAAACGGAAATACTTTGTCCATGCAATGACTGTAAGAACAATGTAGGGTGGGGAGATTTAAGTGTAATCGGAACACACCTGATCATGAGAGGTTTTATAGAGGATTACACATGTTGGTCCAAACATGGCAAGCAACGTACATCGCAAACAACCGATGACGTTGATCCTGATCTCGTGGATGATCAAACTGCCGGAGGCGACACTGATGGTTTGGGAGATGACGCTCACGTGCATGCTCGTTTGCCAGATGATGGTCGCATCGCTGATGTAGAGAAAATGTTGCGCCATGCCGAACCACAGGTTTTAAAGGAGATGACAGGTTTAGATAATGTCGATGCATTACACAAAATAGCGAATGATCTGTTATATGAGGAATCCAAGGGTTGTCCTCCAGAGTTTACGGTGTTGCATACGGTGCTGATGCTTCTACGGTTGAAGGCTAGTAATGGATGGTCGGAAAAGAGTTTCACTAATCTGTTAAGGCTCTTGGCAGAAATACTTCCGAAGGCTAATAGATTGCCCACCTTGCCGACAAGCACTTATTTCGCGAAGAAGCTTATCACTCCGATGTCATTGGATGTGCAAAAGATACACGCATATTCGAACCACTGTATCCTTTTCCGTAAAGATTACGCAAACTTGGATCAATGCCCGGTGTGCAATGCGAGTCGGTATAAGAAGAATGATGACTCTCACGACGATGATGATTCTTCAGCCAGCACTACGAAGAATAAGAAGAACAAGAATAGTACTACTGGTAATAATGAAGAAGACACTTCTTCAAGCACAGACAAGAAGAAAAGAATCCCTGCGTTGGTGATGTGGTACTTGCCAGTTATTGGCCACCTGAAATGTTTGTACTCGAATGAGAGGGACTCCGACCTAATGGGTTGGCATTCCAACAAGCGTAGAAAAGATGGAAAGATTCGACACCCCGCCGATGGTATTCAATAGAGAAATTTTGATCGCATGTATCCAGATTTCGGCAACGAACCCAGGAATGTATGGTTCGCGCTGAGTACCGTTGGTATGAATCCTTTCGATGAATGGAACGCCACACATAGCACTTGGCTAGTAGTCCTGTCCATCTACAACCTTCCTCCATGGCTATGTATGAAGAGAAGGTACCTAATGTTGTCCATTCTTATCCAAGGTCTGAGACAGCTTGGAGTAGATATTGATGTGTTTCTCGAACCACTAAGGGAAGATATGGCCATGTTGTGGCACGATGGTGTCCAAGTGTGGGATCAGTTCCAACGACAGTACTTCACACTAAAAGCGATTATTTTTGTTACCATCAGTGATTACCTGCTCGCTAGCCCTATCGGGTTGATTAAAGGAAGATAGCTTGTGTAGTATGCATGGATGAAACTGTGTTGACGTTCCTTCCATGCTCACAGAAGTTAATGTACATGCGGCACTGCTGTTTCTTACTGAAAGCTCACAAATATCACAAGATGGGCAAGTATTTTGACAATACGATTGAGGAAGGTGTGGCTCCAAAGCGCCGTAGTGGGAAAAAAGTGTTTGAAATGGTCCAGAACATCAAGGTGGTTTTCAGGAAGAAGCCGGTGTAGGGCCAAAGGAGGGGTCGAAAGAGGAAGAATACCGATGAGGAGGTTCCTCCGCCTGTTGTCCTATTCGAAAAGATGTCAATTTTCTACAAGTATTTGCCCTACTGGAAGGACATGGAAATTCGCTATAGCATCGATGCCATGCATGTCATAAAGAATGTCTGTGAAAGCGTGCTAGGTCTCTTGTTGGACATTCAGTACAAGACAAAGGATGGTCTTAAAGCTCGTAAAGACTTAGTAGTACTTAAAATCAGGAAAGAACTACACCCTGAAGAAAGAACACATGGAAAGTATTACCTTCCCCTAGCAAGCTACTCTTTGACAGTTGACGAGAAAAGATTAGTGTGCAAGTGCTTACGTGGGGTCAGAGTCCCGTTTGGTTATTCATCAAACATCAAAAACCTAGTATCAATGAAAGATTTAAAGATAAGTGGTATGAAGTCTCATGACTACCACGTCATGATGACACAAATGCTTCCAATTGCAATCAGGGGTATCAACTCAACATTTGTAAAGGTGTCCATCACACAGCTGTGTCATTTACGCAATCACGATTTCATAGAAGGTGTCGATGATGAGCAGTGAGCTATCTGTGAGAACTACATAGTGGAGACTATAAACCAACTTGAGATGTGCTTCCCTCCATCCTTTTTCGATATCATGCCGCACCTCTTGGTTCACCTTGTCGAGGAGGTAAAGGTACTAGGGCGATATTCTTACCTTTGGATGTTTCCATTTGAGAGGTGGATGGGCTTGCTTAAGAGCTTACAGCGGAATCGTGCTTACCCGAGAGGGTTCCATTATTGAGGGTTACAATCTTGAGGAAGTCATTGAGAGTTATGCGGATTACTTTATGCCCACGGAAAGGCCAATTGGTGTGCCTGTCCCTCGACATGAGGCGAGGTTGATTGGTAAAGGGACTAAGGGAAAGAAAAGATTCATCGACCATGAGTACAAGAATGTGGACCAAGCACATTTCACCATCTTGCAACAGCTAAAGATAGTGGAGCCGTACATGGAGCAACACCTGGAAGAACTTGAAAGAGAAAATCTAGGACGCCAAGTTGATTAGATCCTGAAAGAGAATAAGCGCATGTTTACCACATGGTTCAAGAACAAAAACATACTAGATGGTGAGGACGAAGATGCAGAAACATTGAAAATGTTGGCTCATGGCCCATCAAGTCTGGTAACATCATGGCTAGCGTATGACTTCAATGGGTACACGTTTTATACCATTCGAAAGGACAAGAAGACGTTGGCCCAAAATAGTGGCGTTCGGGTAGAAGCTATAGATGCGACAGGGGAGAAGAACACCTACTACGGAATCATTGAAGAAATTTGGGAACTCGACTATGGAAGGGATATGCAGATCCCCGTATTTCGCTGTAACTAGGTCAAACATCCTAATGGTATGGAGGTGGATAACTATGGGTTCACAACTATTGACCTCAACAATCTAGGCCACAAAACTGACCCCTGGATACTAGCTTCTGAAGTCTCACAAGTTTTCTACATAGATGACCCAGTAATAAGAAAAGGAACATAGTTGTTCCCGAAAAACAAAGGATCGTTGGAATTGACAATGTGCACGACGAGGCAGAATACAATCAGTTCGACGACCTACCGCCTTTCAAAGATCCGAAGAGGATCAAACTTGTAGAAGAAACCCTTGATATTTCAATGATGCCCTATATGCGTGATGATTGCGTCGGAAAAGTTGTTAAAGGCAAATAGGGACACGTTGTGTAAAAACATAATATGTAATAGAACTTATATTTTTTATTGGACTTGAGTAAAACTATTGCGTGAAGGTGCGAGGATAATCGGTAGGTAATTAAGCTAATAGGTAGGATCATCACAGAACCGAAATAACAGAGGCCCAAGGAAGCTAAGCACTATTCATTTGGACAATAATCCGGTACGGTCTTTTCTCAATTTAACGGAACATCCGGTATGTGAATCTTAGCTTCGAGGCCTCCTTGGTCCACATTCGAGAGCGTCTTTATCTTTTCCTATACGGATCATCCGGTTTTCGTATTGTTCGCACTCACTGTTATTGCACTCTGCTAGCACACTGCTACACAAGATGATCCGATTCTTTTTTTCTCACGTGGCCGGGCCATCCTGCCATAGAATCGAACAGAGGCATCGATCCGGTCAGGTGATGTTTCCGATAACAGATCATCCGGTATGTTGATCTTAACTTTAGCCAAAAACACGCTTCAACTTTCAGAGAACTGCCTGTGGAGCTTTAATATCGACCGCACCTAACTACTCCTCTCTCCACACCTCCACAGCGCCTTGCACCGTAGCCTGTTTCCGTGCCTTGCGATGCCGGACTCCAATCCTCCACCGCCTCGGCGCTACCACACACTAGTTCGTGCCACACGTTTTGTCGCCGCCGACAAATCCGAGCCCTTGGCCGGCGATCGACTCTCTATAAGCGGTGAGATCCAGATCCCTCTGGTTTCTTTGGACTACATTCAAATGCATATGAATACGACGCAAGTTCTTGACATTCAACCATGCAACTTGCATATGGCAGGAAAAAGGAAGGTAAAAGAAGTTGTTGTGCCTCAGGCTAAGAAGTCCAAAGCATAGAAGGCAGCTGAGTGAGCTGAGATGGCTGCAGATGCAAATTTGACTCAGGCACGCAGGTGTGGCGCCAATTGCAGATTAGAGACACATAGAGTCAGCGAGAAATTCGAGAGGAGGGGCACTCAATTCATAGAGGGTGGTGCGGCACCTCCTCGTCGTTCTAGCAGCGTTCGCTTTTCGTGGTGGTTCGACATCTTCGAGCACACCTTGCTAGGCGGTGCGTGCTCGTCTAACATAGTTCCGCATGAGGAGAAGATGGCGATGAAAAGGAAGAGGACGAGGAGTACCATGTGCCATATCCTGACCCTGAGATAAGACTTAGAGACCTTCGGAACCTCTCATCCCGGAGGGTAAAGAGCCTTCATTTCTCTGATGTCAATGTCTAGTTTCTACTAGCCAGAGAATTTGGAGTTCATAGGAGGTTCTGGATGGTTCTTCAACAGAGCTTCTATGTTACGTACAGAGAGCTCGGGGTCTAGTTGAGCATGCACAGGACGCTCAACTTCGCCTCTTTGTAGAGGGCCGCGGGTGGGGTGGATGTTTAGAGACACTTCGACCATTTTGAAGGTCTTACCAGGCTGTTGACAAAGTTCGACACGGTAGTGGAAAAGTGGGTCAGAGACTTCTACGACATAGTTTGGATCGACTCAGAGCACAGATACATTCAGTTCACGCACGACGGAGAACCCCAGAGGATGTACAGGTCTACTTTGCTTGAGTTGTTTGGTTTTGAGGAGGAGGCCCGAACTTTGCATCAGGTGGTGTACGTAGACAACACACTGCCTTGTCGTGCTAAGGCCGGAGGGTGTTTCCCGACGGATGACCAGATTCACTTTCTATTCCAACAGCCGTTCCCCGTTGGATCCCTTTGCCATCCAGACCGTCTCACTCCTGAGGCAAAGGCGGTCCACATGGCTTTGAGGAAGTCACTGTTGCCGAGGATTGGGAATGCTGAGACGATCAATAGTTTGCAGTAGTGGCTACTTTATTCAATCCTATATCACGAGCCGTTCGACATTCTCGACTTTATCATTTGTGAGATTGAAGATGCTATTACAGATGCTATGAGTTTGGCCAGACAACAACCATTTGCGCATATAATTTCTTACATATGCAGTACCTTCTCTCCCAATGAGCATCGTGAGGAGTACCTAGAAGCGCAAGTTCGTCTTCGTCAGTACATGCCTCCATCTCTTGACGACAGACGTAGAGGCCAGCGTTCCATGAGAAGGGCTCAGGAGCAGATACCTGAGGAACTGAGAGAGACCACTCAAGGGGAGGACCAGGCACTAGCAGAGGCTGAGGAGCATGCTGGGTTGGTGCGGATCATTGATATTGACTAGGATGATGACGACGAGGAGGAGGAAGACCCCGAGTACTTTCCACAGTCCAAGCCCACGACCACGAGGTAAGTGGATCAGGCTCTGTGCCTGAGGACCGAGACGACTCAGCTGCACCATCAGCAGCTCCTGACGTGACACCGGTGACTACGGCTTCTATTTCTCAGCCCTCCGAGCTTACTCACGTACTTGCTTCGATTGTTGAGTTGCAGAAGTCTCAGGTAGCTTCAATTGCCCAACAGTGGGAGACATAGACCCAATTACTAGAGGAGATGAGGTTGCATCAGCAAATGACCCAGGTAGCTTTGCTACACGGTCAGATGCAAATGGCTCAGATGTTCACTTTCTTTTCAGGCTGCTTTGGTCAGTTGTACAATGCAATTGGTCTTGCACAGCCTGAGCTGCTAGCTCTAGTTCCACCTCCACTACGGCATTCTGCCCACTTATACATTGGGGGCTTCATGCCCACTCCCGTGTCCATGTTCCCACCAGCACCTACGGTCTTGACAGAGATGTTCTCCAGACCAGCCGGTGATAAGGCATCCATTCCGTTGTCCACTACTCCACCTACTTTAGCGGATGCACCCACATCGACCATGCCAGCTCCGTGTTCGACTGAGACCGAACATACGTCTGTGCATGCTAACATGACTGATGAGATGGCCGCTCAAAGTGTATTATCGTTGAGTTCCACACCTATCGATGCGGTGCCGACTCCTCAAGTTGACGACGATCTAGTCATTGCCTCCGAGTGTGCTACTGTGAGTTCACCTACAGCCCCTGAGGCCCCTAATGAGGATAACACTGTGCCAACATGTACGGAACATCAGTCTCGGGACTCAACACACACTGATGTGATTACTCAAATCACAGAGAATATTCCCAATACGGGTGTTGTGGGTTTGAGCTCCAAACCTGACAATGCGGCACAGACAGGTCCATCAGACCCCCTTGCCGGTGACCACGCGATTGCTCTGACCCCTTCACCAACGGGTTCACAGGCCCCTGATGAGGAGACTAAAGCTACAAAGTCCTAGGAGGAGAACCTCGACGAGCTTGACGCCGATGGTGTTGAGCGCGAGGCTGATAGGGAAGACTCTAGCTCTGGCTCCGATCTTTTTGGTACCGGTCCAAGCACGGACGAGTAGTTCTTTGCTTATTGCGCCACTTCTCTTTTCAGTTGTTATGTACTCTAATTTGCTTGATATGTCATATTTCGATTTCGCTGTGTTCGCCTAGATTGGAACGATGCATTTCATGACAATTTTATTTAACTTTGTACTCTTTCACGCGTGGAGTTCGCACAAGCAAGATAACTTCAAAGGTTTTTTGTCGGTCCGATGGTTCGGTATACATATATCTACACAGACCGGATCATCCTGATTTGTAGTTCTATTGTAGCTCACAGCGAAAGTTCTACGCATAGAGGATGATCCGATATGTTATCCTAACCACTACCGGATCGTCCTATCAATTGAATCGGCTCCCCTGCTGAGGCATTCCCAGCTCGAGAATGTACGGACACGTACGGAACGTAAGGACGAGTTATCTGAATGTTGCGTCACTCGTAGTTGTTCCTTTCGGTGTAATCGATCGATCCAAGTGAAATGTAGCATCCCCCACGAATGATGTGAATATTTAGGACCGTGTGGGTGATTAATTACTTCAACACTAAATCTGTACCGAACGGTATGGCCATTTTACATTGCACTCTTTCGCTTGTGGAGTTCGGGCACGCAAGATAACTTCGAAGGCTTTTTGTCGGTCCGATGGTCTAGTATACATATATTTACACAGATCGGACCATCCTGATTTGTAGTTCCATGGTAGCCCACAGTGAAAGTTCTACGCATAGAGGATGATCCGGTGTGTTATCCTAACAGTGAGACGGATCGTCCGATCAGTGTAATCAGCTCCCCTGCTGAGGAGAGCACCTAGCTAGACAACATGTGTAGAGCTTTGGTCTCCCGGCCAATCACTTACTGCTGTGATTGCTATGATCACAGAGAATAAGGCTGCTATGGGTTTTCAGGGTCTGAGGGTGGACCCTGTTAGTGCGGCAGAGACAATTCCCGGAGACTCCCATGCCTATGACCCATAGCCTGCTCCTACGACATCACCGCTAGCCCATCAGTCCGATGGTGACGAGAGTAGACCATTTCAATATCATGAGCTCCACGAGCTTGTCAGCGTCTCTATTGCAGAGCGCAAGGCTTATCCAGCTCCGGCTCTGATCTTTAAGCATTCCCAGCCCGAGAATGTACGGACACGTAGTGCTGAGTTGATTTTAGTGGTGTTATCTCTTGTTGGATTTTCATGTAAGGACGAGTTATCTGAATGTTGCGCCACTCGTAGTTGTTCCTTTCGATGTAATCGATCGATCCATGTGAAATGTAGCATCCCCCGCGAACGATGTGAACATTTAGGACCATGCAGGTGATTAATTACTTCAACACTAAATCTGTACCAAATGGTATGGCCATTTTACGTTGCACTCTTTCGCTTGTGGAGTTCGAGCACGCAAGATAACTTCGAAGGCTTTTTGTTGGTCCGATGGTCCGGTATACATATATTTACACAGACCGGATCATCCTGATTAGTAGTTCCATTGTAGCCCACGGCGAAAGTTCTACGCATAGAGGACGATCTGGCGTGTTATCCTAATAGTGAGATGGATCATCCGGTCAGTGTAATCGGCTCCCCTGCTGAGGTGACGTTTCGCCTCCCGGTGGTTATATTAACCATGTTTCCACGGCGGTTCACAAATTCTCCCATTCTCTTGCTCCCCACAACCAACCATGTCGTCGTCCTCATCCTCCACGGGAATCTCGGCGGAGATTGAGCCCGCCATTAAGCGGGCTCGACTCCAGTCGCCGTCGCTCCCTTTGTCTACGTCCATCAACTGGGAACCCCAGTTACTAGGAGCACCCGAGGAGGAGGAACTCCCACTACCCCGGGTGGAGGAGGCCATCCACGGAGGTAGCGGTGGCGGCAGCGGTAGCGAAGGTGGCAGCAGTAGCGACGGCGGTACCAGCAGTACAGTAGCAGCAGCGACGAGGAGGAGGAGGAGGAGGGATCGATGTGGGTGGGGAGCGATGACGACGGTGTTAGCGATGAGGACGCTGGCGACTATGACCCCGTCCTCTACCACTAGGACACCTCCTCCTCTTCCGGCTCCTCCTCCACCAACATCTTGTTCTTGTCGGACAAAGACGACGATGACAATTTCTGGATGTAGATAGAGTAGTTTAGCTAGGTATCTAGTTGGCGCATAATTCCGATGTACTACTGGCGCCCCTTTTGGATGTACTAAACAGTGATTGAACATTTACATTTTGTGTGTTAGAAACAGTAATCTATTTGTTTTGAAAATGTTAATGTTATCTGCATTGCATTGTTCCCATTGACCGGATCAGTAATGCTTTTCACATTGTGTGTTAGAATCAGTAATGCTTTTTGTGTGTTAGAATCAGTAATGTTATCTGCATTGCATTGTGTGTTAGAATCAGTAATCTGAATCAGTAATGGTTTTTGCCGGGACATTGGTCCGGTGTACACATATTCACAAGGACCGGATCATCCTTTGTTAGTAGTTTTGTTGCAGATGACGACAGAAGTTCAACGTAGAGAGGATGATCGGTATTTTATCCTAAACACCTGACGGATCGTCCTGTCTGTACAATCCGAGGGTATCGGGCAAGCAAGATAACTTCGAAGGCTTTTTGTCGAACCGATTATCTGGTGTACAAAAATTTACATAGACCCGATAATCGTTGGGAGATGCCCACCTGGTCTCTATGACGCCACCTGAAGAAATCGTTGGGACCGCTTGTGGAAATATTGTGCACCGCCTGTGGAAATCCCTAACTCCTGAAATCAATAGGCGGGAGATCGAGTGCTCCCCCCTGTCCAAAGCGGCAAAGCCAAATTTCCCCCGTCGACGCCTCCACGCCGCCGCCCTCGGTGACATCCCCTCGGGCTCGCGCCTCCGAATACCGTTCCACCGTGCTCGGTGACCTATCCGCGGGCTCGCGCCTCCTACGACCGTTCCACCGCGCCGTCGATGGCCGCAGCCTGACCCTCGTCGACGCCAATGCCTCCACGTTGCCTTGCTCGGTGACCTCTCCGCGGCCTCGCTCCTATGACAAACTTTCTGCCAGGCCGTCAACTGCCGAAGCCTCACCCTCGTCGATGCGGACGCCTCACCGACGCCAAGCAAAGCCCAAGACCAAGGTAAAAATTCCCCTGCCGACGCCGCCTCGCTCGGCCTAGCAAGGCAAGTGCATCCAACCACCCTTATATCTTGTTGTCTTTCTGAAAAAAGTTTCATAAGATATGTCTAAAGTAGATGGTGATTGATAAAGCAATTCTTGCTCGTAAGTTCCAGTATGAGTACTGCGCCGAACATAAAGCTTGTGACTCATAGTAAAACATCGATTTTTCTTTGGAGATAGAGTTCGATCCTCAACTATTTCTCGCGATATCTGCTTATGAATTTTGTTAGGGCATCTATAATAGCCTTCGGTTTAGTTGGACAACCCAGCAAGTAGACGTCCACAGGAACTAACTTATCAACTCCACCAACAATACTATAGGAATCCCTAATGAACATTCCCCCTGTAATAGTACAAGCTCCCATTAATGATGTATTTTGGTTTAGGCATTTGCTCATATAATCTCACTAAAGAGGTTTCTTGTTTCTTAATTGTTTCCTTCGAATCAACCATCAATATTTCTTGTTTCCTTCGATGTAGAAAGCATTCCCCTCATCTGTAGAAATCGAATGTCAGCGATTGATTCGGATAGAATTTTAACCAAAGAGTTTGACGTGCTAAGAAAACCGTAATGAATTCCCACTGTAAATATTAATAGGCTCAAATTGATGTCATTGCAATCTGTTTTGTAGTAAGATGGGAGAAAAAGAATTGCTCGCCAAGAAGGCGCTTAAGAGGAGCCTGCTTGCAGCGCTCGGTGGTAATACGCCGCTGCAAGAAGAGGGCATTGCCGGAAGGTAGCAAGACTTGGCCGAGAAGGATGATGCAGCCATGCGGCCAGAAAGAATAACGAGCCCATCGTTGTCCTTGGGTATTCCTCTGTTTATTTCTATGAAGAGGCCGGAAAGGTGATCACGCCGACTAGTTGCAGTTCAAGAGGTAATTGAAGATACCTCCGGCATATTCCCATGGATTCCTCTACTGCAACAAGCACGACCTCGCATAAATGAAAATGAGGGGAACGAAGTATGAACAAGTTACCGGAAAAGGCACTTGGTATATCACGGAGGTCGGTCCTTTAGGAGAGCCCCAAGCACCTCGTGAGGCACTATCCAAGTTCTAAAATAGCTGCAGCTGTCTTGTCAAGGACAATATCTCCATCACGATTGATAATTGGACAAAGGTGGCCGACGCGACAAAGGCGCACCTTTGGACCGAGCTGTAGAAAATCATAAGGTTCCCCCCAGAGTACGAGGCCATCGCTAAGAAGAATGCCTTGGACGTGATGGGGAAGAGCTTCCGGAACTGGAGGTTTGAGCTGAACAAGTACTTTGTGAAGACGGAGCGGACACCATCCCATAAATATGGAAAAATCACCGTGGGTGAATGGGCGGAGTTTGTCCAGCAGAAGACCACAAGCGAAGCCCTAGCATTGAGCGAGGTGTACAGTGCCCTCGCGAAGAAGAACAAGTACCCCCATCACCTAGGCATAGGTGGGTATGCCCCTAAGATTGTTGAGTGGAGGAGTAAAGGAGAAGAGGAAGCCCATGCTGGGATAGAGAACCCGTTGACAAGCTGTAGCGAGCGAGGCAGAAATTGGGTCCTAGCTCGCCAACCCAGCAGCAAGAAGGCTCGAAAAAGCACGGTGGACCCCACGATCCTGGAAGTTTCAGCCAAGCTGCAGAAGATCTTTCATGAGCAAGCGGAGGGATCTTTCGTGCTAGACAAGGAGAACGACGACCTAATGACGACGTTGGGAACCAAGGAACACTCAGGTCGCACTCGTGGCATCGAAAGTCGAGTGGGCTTCAAGTATGGGTTCCCGGAATATCAAGACCAATACAAGTCGCGTCAAAGATATAAGAGGACCATGGCTAATACAATAAGATAGCTGGCCCAACAAGAGTTTTTAAGACTGTGGAAAGAGAAGGAGGCAGAAAGGGCATTACAAGCACGGTCGGATGACAACCCGAGACCGGCCCGCATCCGGAGTAGCGTCGGGTCCTCGCCAGTCCCAACGCCTCGATATCCTGTGGATGATATCACAGAGGCAACCAAGTGCAAGCTTTGTGCACATCTGGAGCAAGGGGGCTTGGTCGTGGAGCTTGTGGAGGGCGTGGCATATCCGGGCACTGTGATACACAACCAACTTGTCCCGATTGGTCACGCAAAGGTGCAAGTGGACATCATGCTTGTTCTGTGCCTTGGCTTGTGGAAGCTACCATTCAGCACCCCTGATGATGTAGAGACCATCCAAGATGCAGTTGGGTCATTTATTGTATGGCCCAAGGAAGATATTGCATTGATACAAGAGAGGTCAGAGACGCCAGCAGCAAGTCAAGACGTCCTACCTCTTCCAAAATTGCCTACACCACAAACCGCATCTTCTCCACCAGCGGCGCCTTCACCACAGCGCGCATCTCTGTCGCCGGCGCCTTCTACCCCGCATGCATCACCTCCGTTGCCCCAACCGTCACAACGCGCCTCATCTTCGGCGATGTTGTTGGTTGCAAAGAAAAACAAAGAAGTAGATTGCAATCAACGGAGTACCACCAAGTCAAAGAGGAGTGCCAACTCCACTCGGGTACAGACTATGCCTTCACTAGAGACTTATGAGCATGGCAAGCCATTTCTCCCCATTGACCTACCCCTACATTGTTCATCTTGCTCTTGCAGTAGCAAGTGCCGATATAACAAATTATGACAGCATATCGTTATATTGCATTCTGATAGCATAATAAAGAAAACCCCAAATGTATAGCAGTTGAGTGCCAAGTTGAGTTCCTCTTTATAGTAAAGGCTTGTTAGATCATTCAAAAATTGGCAGAATCCATATAATTTTCACTAAATCGTAAGTTGGCCGATTTTAGTGGTTTTTTCCTTTAAATAAAGTTAACTTCGCCAAATCATTTAACAAGATGCATTTTGTTTCCCAACAATGCAAATAACATTTGGAGACACTCAGTATGTCATATTTGCTATGTATATGGTTACCTGTTATGAACTAGTGAATTATTATAGTTTTAGAGCTCAATCCCACTTATTTTCCTGTATACCTTTACATTCAAAACTTGTCTTGCTTGCGGGTGCAAAAGCGAGTGCCTATTTTTAAAAATTTTCTCTAGCAACTTCATCTCAATTAAGATTGTTGGAGTAGTAGTCACAGGATAGAGAAATTTCAGCCAACATGAAAGAATTGTATCACAGATCATTATTGGCTACACATGCATGATCACGAAAAGAGTTTCATTAAGTTCTAAAATCACCAATCATATACTTTTTGTACGTTATCCAGGCTAACTTTATCTTTTTCGACAGATAACGCCGAAGTTAACTTTATCTAAAAGTACATCAATACATAGCTTGAGTGTTCACTTATCAAAGGAAAAACCACTAACATCGGCTAACATAGGATTTACTGAAAATTATATGGATTCTAGCAATTTATGAATGATCTATATAACAAGCCTTTACTATAAAGAGAAACTGTTCAGCCTTAAGAATGCCTCTCACCTCCCATGGCACTTGGCACTCAACTTCTATACATTTTTAGCATACAAAGTCAGAATAGCTGATATTTGCCAAAATGTCATGTTTCCCAGCATTCAGCATATAAAGTGGCGCATTGACCATTGTCTTGTGTGTAGAATGCAATATAACGATGCTAAAAAGATGGGAAAACGTGTCGGGTTCCTTGACCCCGCACGGATTAGCCAGCCAAACTTAAGAGCTGTACTCAATGACAAAGAGTTGAAGGCTAAGGGGATGACGGAAACGGAGATAGAAGAAAGGCGGCAGACCCTGACCTGGGTACGCCAAATAGATATGAGGCTATACTGATTAAAAGCAATGCTCTAGATGCAAGACAAGGATGTCATAATGGCTCCCTAAAATTTTAAGCAATCTTCTCATTCGTCAATCGTTGCTAAAAGTTTAGTTCGCACCATGATTACTCGTGAAACTTACATAAGTTTTTGTTGCAGTGATCACTTCATTTGTTTCATGCTGTACCCGAAGCAAAGCAGATATATATGGTCCTTGACTCATCCAGAACCCCACCGGAATCTTATGATGAATTCACCCGCATCTTAAATACGTAAGAAAAATACATACACAAACATACATAACGTAATTTGTTTTATGATATGGTAGTTACTTGTTGTTGTTGACATTCGAGTAGGGCTTTCAAGCATTACGCGACAAAAAAAGGGGAGCAACATGATCCTGCAAAGGGGTCAAATAAGATGCTTTGCTATGTCCACCCATGGGTAAGAAGACACTTGTAATGCTTCAACATAATTGCATTAGTAAGGAAAGGTATTACCAACTGTACTAATTCCATACATTATTATTTGAATTGAAGTGACACAAGCAATCTCCAGGCAGTGTTCTTTGTGGATACTACGTCTGCGAGTTCCTCAGGATCAACGGAGGAATGTATAACCCCGGGGCGTAAGCCTATACAAATTGGTGATTCAAGATTATTTATTGTCTGATTCTCGATTTCACTATTGTTTAACCTCTTTATTGCCAACTTTATTATTGCAGGTGAAGATTGAAAAGACCACTTTGGCACTCACTGATGATGAGCTTCGCAATGTGCAAAAGGACATGTGCTAGTTCATTCGTCGTGAAGTCATCCATGAGAGAGGTAGTTTCTTTTACTGGGGAGGTGAAGTGGTGAAGCATCCTAGACTTTGTAATTGGGAGACGAGGATAGACAGGCCATGAACACTGATGTATATATAACCTTGTATATATACATAATGCAATTATGATTTATATGTGCTTTGTATATATAACCTTGTCATTGTGATGTATAGATTTGTGCTGAAAAGCGATCTGATTGATATAATGTATGCATTTATTAATATTATAATATAATTATCTTAATATTATTAAAAAAAGATTCTCTGGATTTGTACAGGCGATTCACCTTAGGTGTCGCATGTGGTACAACTATTTATACAGGCGGTTCGCTTAAGCAACTGGATGAAGATATGCAGTTTGTGCAGGTGGACGACTTAAACCCACGCCTATGAAAATTCTATTTGTGCAGGCGGGTGCATAAGCCACCCGCCTGTACAAATGCCATTTGTACAGGCGATCTACTTAAGAAACCGCCTGTACAAATAAGCATTTGTACAATGGACGGCTTAACGACCCGCCTGCACAAATGCATTTTACAGGCGGTACTTAGAAATGCTTGTGCAAATATACCGATTTACACAGACCTTCAGTTACAGGCAGGTGCAAAAACGCCTATGAAGATAGGTTACCACCCGCCTATACAAATGGTTTCTGTAGTAGTGATAGATTCTACCATCGCTTTGTGAAGGATTTTAGCACCATTGCTGTACTATTGAGCTTCCCAAAAAGGGTGTGCCATTTGCTTGGAGAGATGCACAGGAGAACGCCTTCGACACATTGAAAGATAAGCTAACACATTTACCACTCCTTCAACTTCTAGATTTTTTTAAGACTTTTGAACTAGAATGTGATACTAGTGGAGTTGGTTTGGATGGCGTGTTGTTACGAGAAGGAAAATCTATTGCATATTTTAGTGAGAAGTTGAGTGGGCCTAGTTTGAACTATTCTAATTATGATAAGGAATTATATATGCTCTAGTTTGAACTTTAGAAACATAGCAGCATTATTTATGGCCTAAAGAATTCGTCATATATTTTGATCATGAATCTTTGAAGCATATTTAAAGTCAAGAAAAATTGAATTGTAGACATGCAAAGTGGGTTGAATTCATTAAATCTTTTCCTTATGTTATAAAATATAAGAAAGGAAAGGAGAATGTTATTGCTGATGATTTGTCTAGAAGATGTACCATGCTTTCACAACTTTATTTCAAAATCCTTAGATTAGAGACGATTAAAGAGCAATATGTACATGATAATGATTTTAAAGATATGTTGCTGAATAGTAAAGAGGGAAAACATGGAACAAATTTGTCCAGAAAGAAGGGTTTGTGTTTAGAGCTAACAAGCTATGCATTCCAGTTAGCTCTGTTCATTTGTTGTTGTTACAGGAAGCATATAGAGGCGGCCTGATGGGACACTTAGGTGTGAAGAAGATGGAGGACATACTTGCTGGTCATTTATTTTGGCCAAAAATGAGATGGGATGTGGAACTATATGTTGCTCTCTGTACTACATGTCAGAAAGCTAAGTCACGACTTAATCCTCATGGTTTGTATATGCCTCTACCTGTTCCTAACGTGCCTTGCGAAGATATTTCTATGGACTTTGTTTTAGGACTGCCTAGAACAAGGAAGGGGAGGGATATTATCTTTGTTATTATGGATATATTTTCTAAGATGGCATACTTCCTACCATGTCATAAAAGTGATAATGCTACCAATATTGCTGATTTGTTCTTTCGTGAAATTGTTTGCTTGCATGGTGTGCCCAACACAATAGTTTCAAATTGTGACACTAAGTTCCTTAGCCACTTTTGGCCAATTTTATGGGCTAAATTGGGGACTAAGCTTTTATTTTCTACTACTTGTCATCCCCAAACTGAAGTTGTCAATAGAACTTTATCTACCATGCTTAGGGCTGTTTTGAAAATGAACATAAGAATGTGGGAAGAATGCTTGCCTCATATTGAGCTTGTGTATAATCGTTCACTACATTCTACTACTAAGATGTGCTCATTTTGAGATTGTTTATGGGTTTGTGCCTCGTTCTCCTATTGATTTGTTACCTCTTCCATCTTCAGAGAAGTTGAATTTTGATGCTAAACAATGTGCTGATTTGATGTTGAAAATGCATGAATAAACAACTAAAGAAAACATAGAGCGCATGAATGCTAAATATAAACTTGCTGGTAGTAAGGGGATGGTGCATGAAACTTTCAAACCTGAAGATTTAGTTTGGTTGCATTTGAGAAAAGATAGAGTTCCTTAATTAAGAAAATCAAAGTTGATGCCTCGAGCTGATGGTCCTTTCAAAGTATTGGAAAAGATTAATGATAATGCATACAAGTTTGATTTGCCTACAGATTTTGGGGTTAGTCCCACCTTTAACATTGCAGATTTGAAGCCATATTTGGGAGAAGAGAATGAACTTGAGTCAAGGATGACTCAAATGCAAGAAGGGGTGGATGATGAGGACATCTTTCCTATTGACACAACCGCGCCTAGTCACTCATCTCATACACAACAAGCTGAACCCGTATTACAAGGATCAATTACTCGTGCTCGAGAATGTCGACTCAATTATCAGGTGAATATGTTCCTAGATTTTGATACAAATGATTCACAGAATGGAATGCTATTTAATCCTTATGATGATTTTATTGTCCTTAGGAACCAAGGAGAAGAACCCTCAAAACGCCAAGCATAAAGCTAGGCTGTCATGTGCGTGAATTCGACTAGGATTCGGTCTCCCTAATAGCACCAACTTAAAACGGCCATAACTTTTGATCCACATGGGTGTTCGGGGTACTTGAGTACTTGATTGAAAGCTTTCTTTGTCCTCATTCCAAAATTCCATTTGAGCTATCTGGAATCTGTAAAACAAATCCTATCACTTTTCCAGTCTGAGTCAAACTAGCCTTGGGCTTTGTTATCAAGTTGTATTCGGTCTCCCTAGGTTTTGGATGTGAAAGACCATGTGGAGGTCTATACCTTTGTGTGATGAGTAATTGATTAGATTAGAGGTTGATCTGATGAGTAGCTAACTAGATTGAAAGGTTGATTCGAGTTAAATTTGTCTTGAAGTATTTTGATAAGTTCTCAACTAAGTCGTGTTTCTTTGCTGAGTGCTTCAAGCTTCTCGACTGGTTTTCTTTGCTAAATGCCGAGTGCTACCAGTCTTTGCTGAGTTCCTCTAGCTTTCCGACAGGTCTCTTTGCTAAGTACTGTGTTCCGAGTGGTTCCTGTCTTTGCTAAGTATGTCTAACTTTTTTATTGGTTTTCTTCCTTTGGTGAAGGCCGAGTGCTTCCAGTCATTGTTGCGTGGTTCTTAGCTTCTCAATAGGTTTCCTTCTTGGTTGAGTACTCTGCTGCAAGCAAAAGGTTCGTCAAGGGCTCAGTACAGTAGCCATGTCTAAGTTTCTGAGAATCTTCTTTGGGGCGCTGGTAGTCGTCCTTAGGGCATTTAATGGTTAGCCGAGTGGTTAACTAGGTGATTAACCGAGTGGTTAGCCATGTGGCTAGCCAAGCGTTTCAACTGAGTGGGCTTGAGTATATGGGTTTGCCGACTGGTTGTGGTTAAGTGGTGTTTGACTATTTTGAGATAATCAGCAAATATGATTCTGGGCATTGCTATGTGAAAGGTTTTCTTGTCTTTGATGGTTGCAGGACGACGGTGCTGGGTCATGGTGAGGCGGAAGTTGACCGGGACTAGGCGAGACGCGTCGGAGGTCCAGAACGGTTGGTTGATCGCTGGAAGATGACCGGAGACAGAGTTCGGGCAAGCCAAGATGGCAAAGAAAGGAGCAGATACTAGCTAGATGCTGCGAGGATCAATGAGGACTATTGGTGTACAGTCTAGTTGATAGGAATAGCGGGTCTAGTAGTTTGCTTTGAGAGCCGTGCAAGAAAAACCCTGTGTTAGCGGGTTTAAGGTTTCCCCTTGCAGGCTGTGTGAGTGGGTCTTCCTAGCCCTTGGATGAGACTCTAGGGTTGAGGGCTGCATCTAAGGGTGGTAGGTGGCCCGAGAGTTGTATAAATATATGTGAAGGGGTTGCCTTCCGTCTGAAGGATCCCATAAGGGTTTTAGAAGTTTTTGAGTGCTCTGTTGAGCTTTGCCCACTTTTGTGTGTGTAGCTGTGTAACCTCCCTTCCAGGAATACAAGATACATATCAAAGATTTCAATACTTGCATTTTTCCTTCTGTCATTTAATTTATGCAAGTTACTTTCTGCAATTTAAGTACCCAGGTGATCATCACGAGATCGCCACACTTGGTCGGGGGGGGGTCAGTGGATGGATCTCATCCTGGCCTTCCTATGTGATCAAGTGATCCCCGATAATGATGCTTTAGCTGAGAGAATTGCACGCAAGGCCAAGTGCTATACTCTGATAGGTGGGGACCTATATCGCTAGAGTAGAAGCAAAATTCTCTTGAAGTGCATCAATCCATGGGGGCATGTGCGGGAGCCATATGTCTTAAGACATTGGTCGGTAAAGCTTACCACCAGGGATTCTATTGGCCTACTGCTCTCCAGGATGCTTGCGAGTTGGTGAGGAGTTGTGAGGCGTGCCAGTTCCACACAAAGCAAACCCACCTTCTGGCCCAAGCTTTGCAAATCATCCCGCTCTCACGGCTGTTCGCAGTCTGGGGGCTGGATTTCATTGGTCCGTTCCTGCGGGCCACAAGGGGCTTCACCCACTTGTGCGTCGCCATCGACAAATTCACCAAATGGGTTGAAGCTGAGACAGTGCACGCCATTACGGCCTCCGCTGCCGTCAGATTCATGTGTGGAATCTTCACTCGTTTTGGAGCTGCCAACCGTATCATCACTGACAATGGCACCCAATTCACCAGTGAAGCGTTCCTGGACTTCTGTGAAGACATGGGCACCAAGGTGTGTTTTGCCTCCGTAGCCCATCCATGAAGCAATGGACAAGCCGAAGCGTGTTAACGCTACCGTCCCGAGGGACCTCAAGACCGTATGCGTTGACAGTTCGCCAGCGTGGAGCACGATGGGCGGAAGAGCTTCGACGGTGCTGTGGTCTCTTCGAACCACACCCAGCCGTGCGACCGAGGAGACTCCGTTCTTCCTGGTCTACGGCGCCAAAGTAGTACTGCCCTCTGAGCTCTCCATGGGCTCGCCGCGCGTATCGGCCTTCATCGAAGAAGACCAAGAAGACTGGCACCAGGACGACGTCAATTTCTGGAGGAAGTACGAGATCGGGCAGCACTTCATGCTGCCCGGTACCAGCAAAGTCTTCAGCGCTACCACGCCACCCGGATTCATGAGAGAACACTGGCGGTAGGCGACCTCGTCTTGCACCAAATTCCGCAGCAAGCAGGCCGCGACAAGCTGTCTCCCCGCTAGGAAGGCCCCTTCAAGGTGGTCTCTGTCTCATGACTCGAGGCGTTCGATTAGCTGCGGAAGACGGTCAGGAGCTGGCGAACTCCCAGAATATAGAGATGCTGTGGAAGTTCTACCCCTGAACACGCCTCATACGGGTGTCATGCATGCCAGTATCCCAGCGGCTCCTTTGCCATAACATGGACCCCCAGCTCCTGCGCCTGGCTCGGACAAGCGCTTAGCAGGTGCGTGTGGCCTAGTGCGCTGTGGCCATCCTCCGCCCACCATGGTGCTTCGTGGCGAGTTCCGCTCACAATTTGCCCCACCTGTAGTGACCTGCTCCCTTGCCCCGTAGTTCTCTGGCTTGGTCTCATAAAGATGGTAAGGGCATAAGACCTGGATGGCAACAGGAAATGGCAACCCAGCGAGTGATCTTTGACATGCTGTAAGTTTTCCGTGGCCTCATCCCGGGTAAGCCAACAGGCTGTTGCACTCTTCCCTGGTTGATCCCTGGCATCCCACATGCTCAATAGGCAGTTGATTATCATTTTGATCCATTCAACTTGCTTAGTCCTATAGGGTTTGTGCCATACTTGGTTGTCATAAGTACCAGTAGCCTGATAGCCCCTTGGCAACCCCATTAAACCCCTAGCTTCTGTGCCGAGCCCGGACAGGCGCCTAGCAGGTGCGCTGTGGCCATGTTCCGCCAACCATAGTGCTTCGCGGCCGAGTTCCGCTCACCATTTGCCTCGCCTCTACGCGACCTGCTCCCTAGCCCCGCAGTTCTCTGGTCTAGTCCAAAAGGATGGCAAGGGTCCCTTGGCAATACCGTGGACTCCCAGCCTCTGTGCTGAGCCCAGACGGACGCCTAGTAGGTGCGTGTGGCCTGGTGCGCTGCGGCCATGCTCCACCCACCATGGTGCTTCGCGGCCGAATTCCGCTCTGATGGGGGCCGGTGTTCCCGATCTTTCGGTGAGATGATGATCGTCGATTTGGGGGTGTTGATGGCACCGATCTAGGCTTCCTACCAGCAGGTTGGGAGCTTCACAATCGCATTGCCAATCCACACAGATACAAGATCCAAACGATCAATTGTTCCTGCAAGAAATCGAGAACCCGCAAGAACAAAGCATGAAGCAATCTGAATAGATAGTATTGAAACCAAACGAAACAAGTTGAGGTTCTGTTTCTCGGCTCGGGCGGTCTAGTCGACACGCGCAAACACGAGGAGGGACGCACACGGGGTCTACCAAACACAACAAAACCTAAACGTAAAAGAACGGCGGTGGCCACATATATAGCGACGGCCAGGAGGTGTAGGGCAGCCAAAACAGCGGTGGCCACCAAAACCCTAAGATACATGGGCCTTGGGCCCAAAAGAAAGGTGACGCAGCACCTTGAATTTCTGGCCCGTGATATTGTTCTGCATTTTTCTGTCGTTCTGTAGTGAATTTGGAAGTGAGGCTGGATCCATTAGAAAGCTTATCTCCTAAGCTTTCAAACGAGTGGTCACACGCTGAAATCGGAGTCCGGGAGCCCGAGTTATGCCCGTTTGAAGTTGGCGTGCTGCTGGATGGCCGAACCGGGCTTTTTGGCATCTTGGGCTTCCACATGGGCCTTTCTTGGCGCGTGGGCTATCCTCGGGGTGGGTGCTTGAGGCCTTTGTCCATTGATGTGGTTTTGAATGGCTGAGCTTTTGGATTAAGGCCTCTCGGTGATGAAGATGCCGTGGCGCCGATCGATGTGACGAAGATGGAGCAGCGTCAAGAGTCGTTGGAGCGGCCGGAGAGGAAGGAGGGCAGCGGTCACATTGATCGTATCCATGCTGGTGATGTCCTCATCATCCTCCCTTCTTGAATTAGAGTCGCCTCGACTCCTTCTCATGATCCGCAAAGGTTAGTAACAATAGGAGATAAAGAAACATGTGTTTGCAATGCGGTATCGGGGAGGACACAACCTTATCTAAATCAACTACCTCTTTTATCTTTGTTTCAATCTTTTGTGCATGGTTAACAATTTCATCACCCTCTTTGCCCGACTTTTAACTCTGTTTGCAATAATTTTATTTATTTCAGCAGAGTCATTGGTTCCAAAATCATTTTCTTTGTATAATACATAAAGGAATATTGATTGGTTCTACCATTGTGAATAGCTTCTACATCATATAACCATGGTCTTCCTAATAAAAGTGAGCATGTTTCCATGGGTACAACACAGAATCAACAAAATCATAATATGAACCAATAGAGAAATTCACTTGCACGCTTTGTGTTACTGAACCTTACCACGTGAATTGAACCATTCGATCTCATAAGGTTGTGAAAGTGGAGTCGTGGTCAAGCCAAGCTTCTCAACCATGTTCGACTTGCGAGGTTGCTACAATTTCTCCATCTATGATGACTTGTACCCCGTTCTCGGACAACAAACTTAATATGGAATAAGTTGTTGCGTTGAGTTTGACTAGCATGTGCGGTGGAGTACTAAGTACACGTAGACCTTAGGCTCTTGTAGCTATTCGTCATTGCAGCACTCAAGTGCACACCATCTTGATCATTCTTGCTCTGGGGTTAGTCGCAGGAATAGCAAGCACATTCTTATTATTACATATTGAAATACACTTACTATCCTTCTTCTTGGGTGAGGCAAGCTTCAAATCTTTCTTTAATGGTGTGGTCTCGTTCTTGGTAGAAGGGATAATCCCATGCTCGATCGTCCCACCTTTTGATTTCTGCGGGACTCAAGTCGCTAAGTTTTCGCAAGAATTTCTTTTCTCTTTCACAAGAATGGACAATCCTCAATATCATCCTCGTAAGTTGTCTTGCTATGCTAACCTGCCATTGTTAGGGGCAACAAACAGAGAACTCACAAGATAATTAGTTCCTATGAACAACTAATATGTGGACAGTGGAGGATCTCACGCTCAAGCTCACACCAAGTTCTTACCAGTTCTTACCCTGCAGTTTTTTCAAGGTTCAATCGGTGGATGATGGTAATCTGCACTCAGGGGTGACAAAGCGATTGTAAGGTGTTTCTCCTGTGGTTAATAGTAGGTGGGGCTCGGATAGGTATAATATGTAGCAAAGGATATACTAGAACCACACTAGCCAAAACAAGTTGAAAGAACGCTCAACGGCGGTACTTTTGTGGTCCTAGGCTAGACCAAATTAGAGACGCGAGCACCGACACCAATGAAGTCACGTAAACAAAGCAACCAGAATGACCACAGCACACAAGCAAATAGCTAGGGTTTCTTTTTTTTTCCACCTTTTAGTGCGGCTCTTTTATATGCACTTGCCTTTTTTCTTTATTTTTCTTCCTTCTATATCAAAAAGTGGCACATATGAATTACAACTCAAAATTTTTCCTGCTGCAAAACAGATCTACTATGCAGAAACTTCAAACGCTGTTTTCGGGTTTTTACTGGCTTCTAATGCAAAAAAGTATAACTGGAAAGTTGTAGATCTTTTCGAGCTGATCAATTTGCATATATGGAAAGTCTATTTTGGATAAGGGAAGCCAGAGATATTGACCCCGAAATACAGACTGCTCAGAAAATCCAGGACGAAAACAGATTCCAATCCAACGGGATTTTGGGCAAGAAGACGATGTTTTTGGAAAGTTTCACAATGGACAAAGTTGTAGAGAATTTATCAAGCTTTCAGGAAAGTATAAGAACAGCAAAATCCGAGTTCGTATGAGGAAGTTATGACCAAAATACCGAACTGGACAGAGGAGGATCCGAATTGGACGCGGCGACGTGATGGAGTTCAACTCAGTGACAAGAACGTGACAAGAACTCGAAACTCTAAAGATCAAAACACTAAGACCAGCAACGACACGACGATGCAATGTAAATTCAACAAGAATTAAACTAGGCAGTAATAGTAAAGGCCAAAAGGGGCTCGGATTAGATCAAACACACGATGAACAGATTTTTTTTTTGGCTGTTTTTCTGGACTCTAGGACGAACAAGATGAACTAAATAAAGACAAGGGTGTTCTCACCAGGCAACCATCGCTCTGATACCACTTGATGGGGGCGGGTGTTCCCGATCTTTCGGTGAGATGATGATACGTCGATTTGGGGGTGTTGATGGCACCGATCTAGGGCTTCCTACCAGCAGGTTGGGAGCTTCACAATCGCATTGCCAATCCACACAGATACAAGATCCAAACGATCAATTGTTCCTGCAAGAAATCGAGAACCCGCAAGAACAAAGCATGAAGCAATCTGAATAGATAGTATTGAAACCAAACGAAACAAGTTGAGGTTCTGTTTCTCGGCTCGGGCGGTCTAGTCGACACGCGCAAACACGAGGAGGGACGCACACGGGGTCTACCAAACACAACAAAACCTAAACGTAAAAGAACGGCGGTGGCCACATATATAGCGACGGCCAGGAGGTGTAGGGCAGCCAAAACAGCGGTGGCCACCAAAACCCTAAGATACATGGGCCTTGGGCCCAAAAGAAAGGTGACGCAGCACCTTGAATTTCTGGCCCGTGATATTGTTCTGCATTTTTCCATCGTTCTGTAGTGAATTTGGAAGTGGGGCTAGATCCATTAGAAAGCTTATCTCCTAAGCTTTCAAACGGGTAGTCACACGCTGAAATCGGAGTCCGGGAGCCCGAGTTATGCCCGTTTGAAGTTGGCGTGCTGCTGGATGGCCGAACCGGGCTTTTTGGCATCTTGGGCTTCCACATGGGCCTTTCTTGGCGCGTGGGCTGTCCTCGGGGTGGGTGCTTGAGGCCTTTGTCCATTGATGTGGTTTTGAATGGCTGAGCTTTTGGATTAAGGCCTCTCGGTGATGAAGATGCCGTAGCGTCGATCGTATGTGACGAAGATGGAGCCGCGTCAGTAGTCGTTGGAGCGGCCGGAGAGGAAGGAGGGGCAGCGGTCACATTGATCGTATCCATGCTGGTGATGTCCTCATCACGCTCACCATTTGCCCCGCCTCTATGCGACCTACTCCCTAGCCTCATAGTTCCCTGGTCTAGTCCTGGTAAATTACAAGGGATTAAGCTCTGAACGGTGACAGGAAAGTGACAACCTAGTATGCGCTTCCTGCCCACTCGATGGCTAGAACTTAGACTTTGTGTGCCTGTTTGCTTGTTTGTTTCCAAACAAGCGTGGTTCAACCTTGGCTCATATTTGAAGCGGTTTTGTGTGATTGCAGAAAAAACTCCTAAATGTCGATCCACCTAGTCGACCAAAGGGTCTGTGCAAAATGCTCGGGGGCTAGTCACCTGGCACTGGATCGAACAAATTATGAGCAAGCACACGCAAGGCATTAGTGTCGACGATCGGGATCGCCGACCGCAAGAAGTGAGTTAGGGGTCGGTGTGATACGGGACCCGAGCTGCGCTTCACTTAATCGGAGGAGAAGTATGAACGTGGTTATGGTCGGAGTGAGACGACAACGAGCGGGAGACCGAGATTTATACTGGTTCGAGCCCCTCGGGAGGTAATAGCTCTACTCCAGTCGCCTTGCGGCATTTCTTTTGGCTAATTCTGAGTACAAGGGTGTTTTTACAGCTCAAGTTCAACAATGGCTAAGTCTAAGCTCGAGCTAGGGCGCGTTGTGTGTTGTCCTCTTCTGCCCAAAGGACTGTGTTCCCTAGGTTTTTATGCCTCCTCAGCACGCAACGGCCGGGCTAGATTCCCGGGAGGTGGCCCTCGCAAGACGTTGAGGGCGGCGAAGAATCGCTCGAACTTGTTGAACGATCCACTCCGCCCCACGACCGCGCTTTGAGCAACCGTCGGTCAAATGCTCGATCCAAATCCAAGGGCGGATCGTGGCTTCGAACAAGGGCCCACCCGAGCTCGAGGTCGAGCGGGGCCGTGCTCGGGTCAAGCGCGCCCTAGGTCGGCGCCAAGACGCGCCCAGTCGAGACAGGGGACCTCCCGAGCTCGGGGTCCGTTGACCGCAGCCACCAATAGTCAAAGGACGCCTTGACCCTCGTCAATTAGGTAAAGCGGCGCACTGTAAAAGCAAAGTATTTTCATTCATAATGGCCGAAAGGTCTATGTACATGCTTCCATAAAAGAAGAAAGAAAAAAAAGAAGGAAGACAGCAAAGGTGGTCGCCCGGATTAATCGTCCGTGATCTCAATATCGCTGGCGTCCTCCTCGGCTTCTTCCTTTGCTTCGGGGGCGGGTGGAGGCACCATCTCCATCAGCCCAGCCATGTGCTCCGTCGCCTCGCGCACCCACGCCGGTGCCTGGGCGGTGTCACACTCCACCCCAGTGACGGCCCCCAGAGGGTCAAAGGAGTCATCGTGGCGGACGCAGCACATCAAGACGAAGGCCGCTGTGGCGATTGCGACTTCCCGACCCTCCCGAGTGGAGCGGTTTAACTAGGCGGTAGGAAGGCTGGCGAGGGCTTCAGCGACAAGGGTGACGCTGTGAGCATAGTGCGCTGCTGACTCCTCCAGCGGGCCGTACACCATCACCCCCAGTGGCTGCAAGCTACTGACCATGCGACTAAATGCGGGGCGGAGTATAGTGACAAGGTTGCGTAGATTGCGGCTCGTCTCCGCGCGCAACGTGTTGCATTTCTCCTCGGCGCCCTTCGCTTGCGCCTCAGTAGCTTTGGGTCGGGCCACCAGCGACGTCTTCTCCACCTTCGCCGACACCAGCTCCTCCCATAGCGACGTCATCTGCATGTCGTGGTGGGAGGTCGCCGCGGCTAACTCGGTGACCAGGCCGGTGAGTTGGCTAGTGACCGTAGATGGAGCAAAAGGAGTGGCTGAGTAGGAGGCGACCACCACAGTGTGAGCAGCTTCAGTCTGGCCCATTGGTAGGGCAGATGGCAGCTGCGGGGTGGCAACCCCAATGGTGGCAGACGGCGTGGTCATCCAACCACCTACACTGCCTTGGGGGCTCACCCTGAAGGCACCATGAAGGGGAGTTAGCACCAGCAAACAGAAGAATACGCCAAGAAAAGAAGAGAAGAAGCTTACGTGACAGAAGTGCCCTCGAAGCGGACGAAACAAGCGTGAAGCACTAGCCCACTCTTGGGCGTGGCGCTTTGCACCGCCGCTAGTACTGGTGTTGGTGCTGAAGGCGGAGGCGGCGGCGGTGGCGGCACAACATCCTTCCTAGCGGAGGGCGCGACGACGCCAGCAGAAGACCCAGCCCTTGCCGTGCTCGACGACACGAAAGGGCTAGGAGAAGAAGAGATGCCCGTGGCATAGAGTCTCTTTGGGTCCAGACCCGAAGCATCAGCGGTGGCCGACCGTTTCCCTGCGCCCCGGTCACTAGAGGGAACCGTACTCCCCCTGATTGTCAAGGAGGCTCGAGGTGATACCACAGCCCTCCCGGTGGAGTCCATCGAAGGGAAGCTTGTGATGATCGCGAGCCACTCCACCGACGGTAGTTGGCAAAGTAGTTAGGCGTCGGTCGGGCAGACCAGGCTGTTCGGCATTTGCGGAAGCAACCCGGTCATCCAGGTATCAACCTCGATGGCGCTCAAGTTTTCGGCTCCTGGCAGAGGGCAAAAGACATCAATCAGCTATTGGCGACCACGAAGGCTTGGGAAAAAAAATGGGCGAAGGCTTATGGCTCGGGTACATGCGGGTCATGTCGTCATCACCGGTGTACTGCCAGGCCGGCCTAACGCATCGCTGCAGGGGACTGATCTGTTGGGTCATGAAGTCCCCGACGACCAGCGTCCCAGTTAGTTTGGAAGCCCGCAACTGGTCGATGCGGGCCACCATGGATAGGATGTAACAGCCCAATTTTCGTTAATCCGGTAAGTGAGGCTTGTCATGCTAACATCTTCCATAATGTCATTAAAATCTTCACTTAATTATAATCATACAAGTGTTAGGACATTTATCTTGTATGAAGAGGGAGTAACAAAATCCTAAAAATCATTTTCCAAACTGCACACATGTTATTTTACCTTAGTCAATGACATGTGGGCCATGTTCATAAGAGAGAGGAGAGTAGGCTGCACATACCTACCATACCAGTTCTTACTTACTCACCTCTACCAACTTACGTAACCAATCAATGACACATGGGTCCTACCTTGCATAGGAACTTGTAGACTGCACATCCCCTCCATGTCCTTTCTCACTCCAATCACTCATACCCACCCTTTTACTCACCCTATGACATGTGGGACCTAGCCCCACATGTAAGCATGAATAGGCAGCAATATATAGGGTTCTGTACCTTGGTTTTCCCTCCCCACCTGCCCATTTGCTCAGCCCACACCTGAAAAACAGCAAGAACATCTTCTCTAACTCCTTGCCATTCTCCCCACTAATTCCCTCAAATCTTGAGTTTGAGCTTGTGCATGTCATACCACATCGAAGCCAAGATCAGGAGCTTCAAATCCATCCAATTGGATTCTTGAGGCACCAAGTTTTAGGTGAGTGGTAACCGATTTCCTTTTCCCCCATGTTCTGAAATTTTGCCCCTTGTGACTCATTTCCTCCTTCTCCATGGAATCCATCATCAAACCTTGAATCGGGTCGTACATATCTCATGGAAGCTTGAGGAGGAGGGCTAGTTGCTATTGCAAGCACGAGCAAGCGAGGTCATCATCGTCTACACGAGCTAGGAGGAGACGAACCGCGAAAATCAGCATTGCGACACCTTTCGTCATCCCCTGGCCGAAACCAACCGTCACCAAGAGCAAAAGCAACCCTGTAGTGGTAAGATTCTACCCTAGTCCATCCCTTTGAAGTCCTAGTCCATTTCTTTGAAGTGTGGAGGCCAATGGACAAGTGGCTGTTTTAAAACAGAGAAGCCCAGCTCGGATAGTCCGAGGTTTCACTCGGACAGTCCGAACCACTCGGAAACTCCGAATAAAACTTCGGATAGTCTGAATAGGACTTAGCTCGAGGGCTGGATTGGCTAGACAGAGGGGGTCTACTCGGACATTCCGAGGTGACACTCAGATACTCGGAATATAACTCAATAAAATGCCCCTAAGACTTGAACTTTTGACACACAAGTCCAAACTTCACAAAACTCATTGGTACTTTCATATTATAATTAGTACTACACATCATGAGCATTTCACGCATCTTTTAATTGTGTGCACCATTTGAATTCTTGATTTAGTGTTTATTGAATTGGATTTTCTCGTTAGGTGTTGACGCTTCGGAAGGCACTCTCGAGTACGACTATGCCTTCGAAGTCAAGAACGAGCAGCAAGGCACTACTTTACTCCTTGACCATCATTACTCCTACTATTTGAAATTTATATTTCAGAATTATTCTATCAATTGCATGCTTACATTCAATTACAATTATGATTGGGTAGAATTCTTAGCTATTGCCACATTGTTATGTTATTCCCCTTGCCATGTTCTTTCCATATTCCATTGTCGCCCTAGGTGGTTGGTTTATTATTATTATTATATATCGGTTCGTGCTAATTGCTTAGCCATGCTTAGAACATCGTTAGAAACCGCGATAGATGAACTTAGTCCATCGGTCGCAATGATCAAGAATTATTATGATGATGATGGTTTCAAATGTTGGTCAATGAGTAGAGATATTGGTTAAGGACCTTAAGGATTGAATCCTAGTGACGTCTCTTTGAGTAACTATCGTGCGAACCACATGCCATTTATGGGACCGGCGTAACCAAGTACTTGTGTATGACTAGGGTGTGTAAACCATGTGCACTCGGAATGCCTTGAGCTTAGTGGAGCGTCAAGAAATGTCTGCCAGAATTCCTTGAGCTCGTGGGAGCGTCAAGGAACGTCCTCGGAGTCCCTCGAACTTTGATGAGTTGGGGATGTCCAACAACGGGTGTACTCCTTGATCCACACACACCGGGCACTAGGCACGTGGGATCAAGGGTCACAGTCATCCGGATGGTTTAGATACACTACCATACATACTGGAAAATGGTTTGTCACATTCACCTCGGCCGACACATCCAAGGAAATGTGTTAATAGCTTGGCTTACGAGTGTGGCGTGTCGTGTGGGAAAGTTGTATCTCTACAGAGTTTAAACTATTCGAACAGCCGCGTCCATGGTTAAGGACGATCTCTTAAATTTTCAGTCACTGAGCGAGTATTCAGGACTTGGTAAGAATGGGATGGGAGTGGGAAAAAAGACACAAGTATTGGATTACTCGTGTGTGTAATTGATGTGACTTTGGGTCCCGATCTTTCGATGAGAGCGATAACTTCGATTTGGAGGAATTGACTTTGACGATCCGACTACAACGTACGACGACGATGCGCCTTAGCAATCGCTAAACCAACTCCAGAGGGTTATTGATCTTGCCGTTAGCACGATCAACCTGAACACGAGGTTCGATTCCTGCATGCAACCGAAGAACAAGCAAGAACAATGGTAAAGCAATCTAAAATTGCGAATATGAATGAAGAATTGATAAGGTGGGGTTCTGAAACAAGGAGCTTCTTAGGCGGTTGTTGAGCACGTCCGAAGACTCAAAATAGTAGCAATGGCTAAACTATCAAATAAACAAAACCCCAAGTCCTAGATGAGGGTTTGGGTGGTTATTTATACTAGAGGAGCAGGAGGGGGCCTTCCATAGTAAAGGAAATCTAATACAACTCAAATCCAAAACACCAAGTCTTCTTTGACTCGAGTTTGACTCGGACTGGAAAAGCAACGTGTGGTTTTAGGCAGTTTTCGGACGCATCTGAAGGAATTTTGAGGTGAGGCCGGATCCTTTGGAAAGTAGACTCCGAGACCTTTCAAACGTGTACTCATGGGCCTCCAGACTCCTCCGGAATCAAAAGTTATGGCACTTTAAAGTCAGTGCTATTTCTGAGTTCGAATTGGACTCGAACTCGGACTGAAAAAGTGTTCCGGATTGTTTTGCGTTTTCCCGCTGACTCGAAGGGAATTTTGAGGTGATCTCAGATCCGTTTGAAAGAGGACGACCAGGGCTTTCGTTCTTATACTCATAGACCTCCAGAAGCCTTCTAGAACAAAAGTTATGGTCGTTTGAAGTTGATGCTGTTGCGGAGGCCGAATCCGCGAATTTGCTGATTCCAAGTCCAACTTGCGCATATGATGATTGTGCTTTATGCTTGGCATTTGGAGGTTCTTCTCCTTGGTTCCTAAGGACAATAAGATCATCACAAGAATTAAATAGCATTCCATTCATATTATCACTAATGGAAAGGCTTTGGAACGCATTCACCTGATAACTAAACTGTCGTGCGCGAGCTCGAATAACCGGTCCTTGTATAATAGCAGCGGGTTCAAATTGATGTGTAGATGTGGTTATATCCATGGAAGTGATGTCCTCATCATCCTCCCCTTCTTGCATTTGAGTCGTCCTCGACTCATGCTCACCTTTTTGCTCATCTTCAGCACAAAACATTCTCATATAGGTCCTGCATTTATTTAAATAAAATGGTAGCTCCGCCTCTTTATATTTTTTTAAGACATAAAAAACATTTAGAGGATTCACCTAATAATTATCCACATAGCTCAACACTTCTTTCCAGCATATTATGGCTTGATGAATGCTAGCAATCTTTGATGCTTTCTCCCCTCTTTGAAGGAAAACCGTTCTCGGTTTTGGACAAGCTGGAAACGAAGCAACCAACAAAAATAACGTGTACACGGCGTAGATGTATATATCCCAAATTTCATTGTTCTTTTGGATTCGCGGTGGGTTATTTTCAAAACAACACATGAGGAAATCAGATTTAAGCAAAGCACCTTTCCTCGCAATTCTGCCAGTCGATTTGTGGTTATAAGTGAAGCATATAACATCAATATTAGCATGATTTAGTTTGCAACTTGATTTGCAAATATAAGTAAAGCACATATCTATTCTGACCTTTGATAAAGAATACTCATGTTTTGTGAGCGATTCAATAACATGTTTTGTGGGCAAAACAACAAGTTCTCGCATCAAGCATGGCTCATTCATGTTATCAAATTGTAAACAAGCAAAATCAAACCATTCCAATAATGGTGACACAATTTTAATTGGCTTCCACGCATCAACTACTTACATGTTGATTTGTAATACAAGTTAATGTACTAAAATTCAACAATGTGGTAGCAAGCTATGGGTATCACACATATCGGGAAAATTTGATGGAGCCAGAAGGAAACAAGTTGTTGCTTACAACTAAAATTGCCCAAAATAGCAAGCTTCAATTCAGCAAGTTTATCACAAGTTATGCATATTCGTAAACAAGAAACTTGCCATCTATGCCATATTCACCAAATAAATTGAATTTAAAACAATAGGCAAGGGTGCTAGACAAAGACTTAAGAGATGAAATTTCGAAATCTTGTCCATAGCACAAGTCAAACTAATGAGCTCATTCAACATGATATAGCACAAAACAGTGGTAGGTAATATTGTAGCTATCACCTCCTCATGCGTAATCAGCACCACATGATCAAAATTATAAGCATGCAATTCGTCATATGGTTCTACAATTGTGGCACAAGGTGGTAGATCACAAGAATTATGTAGAGCAGGCATATACTCACAAATTTGATCCTTTTCTTGCTGTAAAATCAGATCTGTACCTGGTCATTAGCCTCGTCCTCCAAGTAGGAACATCAAAACTTTTAATTGATAATGCTGGTATTTCGCTTGTTGCTTCCTTCTTCGAAGTAACCTGAATAGCACATGGAATAGCGTAAATGTAACTAATCGAAATAGATTGGATTGTGTTAGTAGAATCATCCTCACATGTGCTATCCTCTACTTCTCTCGAATTTTCTTGTATTTCTTCCACATGCCCAAGTGTGTATGCTTTCATTCAGGTTGGTGCAATTGCATGCAAAAGGAGTAGCATTTAACTTTATGGGAGTTTGAATTTTGGTTGATTGTCTTCTCTGTATCTTTCTTTCAGCTTCTCGTGAAAGATTAAGTAAACATGACAAAGAATTGAATTCTTTACTAGATATCATGATCTGAATGTCGAAATCTAGTCCAAAATAAAAGTTATTCACGCGAGTCTTTTCGGTCTCTTCTAACTCAGAACGCAAAGATCTATGCTGAAATTCTTGGTAGTACTCATCCTTTGTTTTGCTACCTTGTTTTAGATGTTGCAATTCATTTAAGTAATTGACGAGCAACATACTGAAGGGACAAAAGTAGCTCTCATAATTTTCTTTAATTTTTTCCATGTGCTAGGAATGCCCTGATTTTTACTCATGTAATCATTCCACCAAAGAGCAGCAAATTCAGAGAATCCATTTGTAACAACCCTAACCTTATCATGCTCAGGAATTTCATGTTTATCAAATGATTGTTCGACAGCTAATTCCCAAGTAAGATAACCTTCGGGATCATATTTACCACTAAAATTGGGAACAGTAAACTTATTTATGGAACGTGTGCTATGCAGTTGTACCTTACGTGGTGTTGAAGTTATACTCGTACGTTCTCTGTATCTCGGAGTGTGAACTATCGCTTCTCCTAGAATACTGTTGGCCCAAGCGCCACGATATTGAGAACCTGCCATTGTTAGTGAAGACGAGAAACAAAATCGCAAGTATAATGTTCCTATCACTACGTAGGATGTGTAGAAAAGTCGCTCAACTCTCAAACTTTAACCAAAGCTCTTACAAGTTCTTACCGTGCAGCAGGAGTTGCCGGCCATTAGCGATGTCAAAAATTCTCCTTAAGCTTGGATAAAGCGATTGCCAAGGGACCGAACAAACGTACGAGGTAGAATATGTGGAGCTTGGCAGGCTATGTTAATTTCTATGCAATCTAATAATTCTAGTTATTGTAATGATAAGTAATGATCCAAACTAGAATTCACAAGCCCTAGTTGCCGATCTCAAAGATATAAGTGAATTTCAAGGCAACACACACTAAAGATAGTGAAACTTAATGCAACCAATGGAATGAGCTAAATAAGAATAATTTCAGCACTAAAACTCGTGTTGCATAAGTTATGGAGAGACGCTAGCTAATTGCTTCAGAAAAGGTACAAGGGCACAAGATTGCTCACTACATAATACAATTGCACAATCTGAAAATGACAAACACAAATTAGGGTTTTGATCAATGTAGTCTTTGCCGCCACTATTCTCTTTTCTTTTCTCTTTTTTTTTCTTTTTGGCCGTTTGGCTCTTTCTTTCTCTCTTTTTTTTAGTGACTTTCGGCCAACACTAGTATGAGCAAAGTTTTGGAATCCCTAACTTGATATCACAAGAGTCATGATAGTGCAACGTATCAAAAGGAGCAGCCCCAAGCAATGTCAAATTGCTAGTCTCAATTGGGATCAAAGTATTCGCAAAGGATGAATTGGTTCCCAAAGGAATGTACACTGATATTTTGGAACTTTTATGGTTGTAGATGCTACTGGACTCAACCAACTCAAAGGAACAAAGCTAGAACACAAATTGAAGAAACAAACCCAAATTCGGCCAGAACTATGCAATAAGGTTGTTGCTGCAATTAAGGCTTGAAAATGACCGAATGAAGCTTTCTCACAATGTAACCAAATGATGCCACTGTTCTAAGCTTTAAAACAAGTATTCAAACACACAATTTGGAGCTCATATGTAGAAGTTATGAACAAAACAAAGAACTGGACAGATTGGAATAAAAGCTACGCCAAGGAAAAACGATCAAGAACTAAAACAAGGACTCTAATGGATCAAAACTTAACAAAACTCACTAAAATACCAGATTGAATCTAAAGGTTGAATTTTTGTGGAGGATTTTCAATTTTGGACAGAAAACAAAAACTAATCTAGGGTACTGAATCTCTCACCGAGCAACATGGCGCTCGATACCACCCGATGTGACTTTAGGTCCCGATCTTCGATGAGAGCGATAACTTCGATTTGGAGGAATTGACTTTGACGATCCGACTACAACGTACGACGACGATGCGCCTTAGCAATCGCTAAACCAACTCCAGAGGGTTATTGATCTTGCCGTTAGCACGATCAACCTGAACACGAGGTTCGATTCCTGCATGCAACCGAAGAACAAGCAAGAACAATGGTAAAGCAATCTAAAATTGCGAATATGAATGAAGAATTGATAAGGTGGGGTTCTGAAACAAGGAGCTTCTTAGGCGGCTGTTGAGCACGTCTGGAAGACTCAAAATAGTAGCAATGGCTAAACTATCAAATAAACAAAACCCTAAGTCCTAGATGAGGGTTTGGGTGGTTATTTATACTAGAGGAGCAGGAGGGGGCCTTCCATAGTAAAGGAAATCTAATACAACTCAAATCCAAAACACCAAGTCTTCTTTGACTCGAGTTTGACTCGGACTGGAAAAGCAACGTGTGGTTTTAGGCAGTTTTCGGACGCATCTGAAGGAATTTTGAGGTGAGGCCGAATCCTTTGGAAAGTAGACTCCGAGACCTTTCAAACGTGTACTCATGGGCCTCCAGACTCCTCCGGAATCAAAAGTTATGGCACTTTAAAGTCAGTGCTGTTTCTGAGTTCGAATTGGACTCGAACTCGGACTGAAAAAGTGTTCCGGATTGTTTTGCGTTTTCCCGCTGACTCGAAGGGAATTTTGAGGTGATCTCAGATCCGTTTGAAAGAGGACGACCAGGGCTTTCGTTCTTGTACTCATAGACCTCCAGAAGCCTTCTAGAACAAAAGTTATGGTCGTTTGAAGTTGATGCTGTTGCGGAGGCCGAATCCGCGAATTTGCTGATTCCAAGTCCAACTTGCGCATATGATGATTGTGCTTTATGCTTGGCATTTGGAGGTTCTTCTCCTTGGTTCCTAAGGACAATAAGATCATCACAAGAATTAAATAGCATTCCATTCATATTATCACTAATGGAAAGGCTTTGGAACGCATTCACCTGATAACTAAACTGTCGTGCGCGAGCTCGAATAACCGGTCCTTGTATAATAGCAGCGGGTTCAAATTGATGTGTAGATGTGGTTGTATCCATGGAAGTGATGTCCTCATCAGTAATCGAACATGAGCAATGGAACTCATGGTTCGGAGAATGCTTGAAGGCATGATATAAATGTGATTACGATGATGTTATATTATGTATTAGATTTTGCAAATGTTTACTAAATGCCAGTTTCAATCTATACATGTTTATGATTTATCCCAAATATTGCCTTATGCTGAAGTTGCCATTTTGCCTTCCTTTGATGTAGCAACTACATGTAGCTAGAATTCAGTATACAACTTATATTATTGTGCGAGTACACTTTTTGTACTCATTCGGATTGTCCACTTACTGCAGGTGAGGATGAGGCACTGCCCGGGGACTTTTACCAGGCAGATTTCGACGATTCTAACGTTTAGTCGCCGTTCTTACCCCAGTTGGTTGCCTGAGGGTTTGGGGGCATGCCATGTTGGCCCTTTTGTTGTTTATCTTATAATTTCCACTGCTACTTGGTGTAATAACTCTAAATATGTGTTATGGACAGTAGTCCTACTTTTGGAAGGTAATGATGTTTATGCTTTCGATAATTGTGTATGTGTTGTGATGTCAATAGTTGGACGAGAATGCGCGTGTTGGCAAACTTTCCTGGGACCAACACGGGTATATTCACGGAATGCCCGAGGTTCCCTTGATTCACTTAAGATGTACCACGCATTTGGGTGAATCAGTGGAGTCCCGGGGATGGTTCCCCACACCGGAGTTCTACCGTCTCCTCGACGAGGGAACCTCAGCAATGTACAGCCACTCGTTCCGCCACATCTTCTAGGTGGACTTCATCTGGAGGGAGATGTAGCGGGAGGCTGAGCCATGCTGCTAGAATGCTGCTTTGGTGACGTGACTACGAAGAAGACAAAGGAAGCAAAGAAGATGAAAGCGACTGGAGTGCGGATCGTGGGGGATGAACATGCCTATTTATAAGCCATGCGCAGCTTCAAGATGCGAGGAGTCGGACCCCTGCGAACTGAGGTTCGCAAAAAGATCATAATGGCGCGGGGTGACAAGACCTGAAGAGTTACGGCGGTTGCAAAGAGAATCTGTACAGTTGCATGTACAAGAGTAGGACCTATCAAGGATCGTGCCTAGGTCAAAGAATATCTCCGAAATCTTCTAGGACGCGCTCCAGGGTGGATCCGAGGGCTACTGTCGGTGTATTCTACACCGGGGTACTCTCTCCACCGTTGTCAGGTGGGACTGCGAGCGCAAGATACAAAAAGAAGAAGGTCCTGTGCAAAGGACACAACTCACTGAAGAAAGGCTGGGCGGACGACCATGTCCCAGCCCCGGGTGACCAGGACACGTGGCCGCCCGGAGGGCAGTCGGCCAACCAGGTCCCAGCCCCAGGCAACCAGAGCACAACCACGGAGGACCAGGACACGTGGCTCCCCGATGAGCAGTTGGGCGACCAGGCCACGTGGCCAACCGTCGAGTAGGCGAGCCCATTACCAGCCAACCACGTATACAAGGCTGGGAGGCTTTTGCCCGAAGCATTCGCCAGGATCGCAACGTATCACAGCCATTAAATGCACATGGGAGACATTAAATGCGCCTGGGAGACATTCAATGTGCGGGGAGCCGTTGCAATGCGCCTGAAGGCCATTAAATGGGCATGGCTCCCTGACGCTATGATGACCTGTCCCTCAGACTGAGCCAGCTTCACCAACTCCCGTTCCATCTACACCACCCCGGGCAGGACAGGGCGACGCGTGTACCAGACGTTCATCATGTAGTGTCCGAACCCCTCCTCTCGGGCGGTCCAAAAACAGGTGGTGTTAAGCAACGGCATAGACAAAAAGGCTCCGAGGGACAGTAGCGACAGGACTAGACACAATCAATGTAATTAATGTAAAACCACTCTCTCTGCCTGCCCTAGCTATTCCCAGGAGTAATAAGGGAGCTAGTGTGCATGAGGCGAGGGAGGTCTGTCGCAAACTCAGATCACGGCGATCAATCAGTTCACAATGAAGAGCAAGAAGAATACTAAAGCAACACGAGCTTGAGTAGGATGTAGGGCTGTTACCCACATTGGGGGCCGAACCTGGGTAAATCCTGTGTGTTCCTTGTGTGCTCCCTGTGTGTTCGTGAGCTTCTGGTCCTGCTCATCACGCGAAGAGAGTAGAGAAGAGAGCCGAGAGTGACGTAGCTGCGAAGACCCCCCTACCGAAACATGGATATACACTCGAACCAATACTTTCTGGCACAAACACGCCGACAACTTCGATTTGGTGGAACTGACTTGGACGATCCGACTACAACATACGACAACGATACGCCTTAGCAATTGCTAAACCAACTCTGAAGGGTTATTGATCTTGCCGTTGGCACTACGACAACGATACGCCTTAGCAATTGCTAAACCAACTCTGAAGGGTTATTGATCTTGCCGTTGGCACTATCAACCCGAACACGAGATTCAATTCCTACAAGCAACTGAAGAACAAGCAAGAACAATAGTAAAAGTAATCTAAAATTGTGAATATGAATGAAGGCAAAACAAGGGTAGGGTTCTATTGAAGATCTTGGCAAGGTGGACATCCAGCATAACTTGAAGACTTAAACTTTGCACTTGACTAAACTAATCAAACAAAACCCAACCAAACCCTAGATGAGGGTGTGGCTGCCTATTTAAGGAGGAGAGAGGGCAAGGAACTCAGCCAAAATAGTTGGAGGCTAACAACAACTCAAATTACAAGGCCCACAGCCCACTTTGACTCAGACTGGAAAAGTGATGCGTATTGTTTTGCAGTTTTCGGACAGCTTAGATGGAATTTGGAGGTGATTTTGGATCCATTCAAAAGTAGACTTGATATGCTTTTAATCAAGTATAAGAACTATCCAATCGGACACTGTTTGCAAAAGTTATGCTCATTTTACTTCAGACTAGTTCCGGAGGCCGAATTGGATTCCAGAACATGAGGGATTTGATATCTTCGTCTTCTTGGCCCATGGGTAACGTGATGGAGTCGGTCCAATTTGGTGTGGACGTATCCATAGTAGTGATATCCTCATCATCCTCCCCTTTTTGAATTTGAGTCATCCTCGACTCATGCTCACCCTTTAGCTCATCTTTAGCACAAAACATTCTCATATAGGTCCTGCATTTATTTAAATAAAATTGTAGCTCCGCCTGTTTATATATTATGAAGACATGAAAAATATTTAGAAGATTAACCTGATAATTATCCATATAGCTCAACACTCCTTTCCAGCACATAATGGCTTGATGGGCGCTAGCACTCTTCGATGCTTCCTCCCCTCTTTGAAGGAAAACCATCCTCGGTTTTGGACAAGCTGGAAAAGAAACAACCAACAAAAAGAACAACGTGTACGCGGCATATATGTATATATCCCATATTTCATTGTTCTTTTGGATTCACAGTAGGCTATTTACATGACACCAAAAGAGGAAATCAGATTTAAGCAAAGCACATTTCCTCGCAATTCTGCCAATCAACTTGCAGTTATAAGTGAAGCATATAACATCAATATTAACATGATTTAGTTTGTAACTTGGTTTGCAAATATAAGTAAAGCACATTTCTATCCCTAACCTTTGATAAAGAATACTCATGTTTTGTGAACCTCGTTCAATAACTTGTTTTGTGGGTAGGACTACAACAAGTTTTGGCATCAAGCATGGATCATTCATTTCATCAAATTGTAAACAAACAATATCAAACCATTCCAACAATGGTGACACAATTTTAATGGGCTACCACCCATCAACTATGACATGCTGATTTGTAATACAAGTTAATGTACTAAAATTCGAACAATGTGGTAGCAAGCTATGGGTATCACATATATCAGGAAAATTTGATGGTGCCGCAAATGAAACAAACTGTTGCATACAACTAGAATTGCCCAAAATAGCAAGCTTCAATTCAGCAAGTTTATCACAAGTTATGCATATTCTGTAAACAAGAAACTTGCCATCTATGTCATAATCACCAAATAAATTGAATTTAAAATGGTAGACATAGGTGCTAGACAAAGACTTAAGAGATGAAATTTCAGAAATCTTGTCCATAGCACAAGTCAAACTAACAGGCTCATTCAACATGATATTGCACAAAATAGTGGTAGGGGATATTCTAACTATCGCCTCCTCATGCGTAATCAGTACCACATGATCAAAATTATAAACATGGAATTCATCATATGGTTTTACAATTGTGGCATAATGTGGTAGTTCACAAGAATTATGTACAGCAGGAATATACTCACAAATTTGCTCCCTTTCTTGCTGTAAAATCAGACATGTATCATGGTCATTAGTCTCCTCCTCAAAAGAAGTTGGAACATCAAAACATTCATTTGATAATGCTGGTTTTTTAGCTTGTAGCTTCCCTTCTTCAGAAGTACCCTGAATAGCACATGGACAGCAACAACAAAGGTAGATTGGATTATATTAGTAGAATCATCCTCACGTGTGCTATCCTCTACTTCACTCGAATTTCCTGGTGTTTCTTTGACATGCTCATGGTGTATGCCCTCATTAAGTTTTGGTGCAGTGCGTGCAACAGGAGTAGCATTTAACTCTGTAAGAGCTTGAATTGTGGTTGATTGTCCTCTCTGTATCTTTCTTTCAGCTTCATGTGAAAGATTAAATAAACATGACAAAGAATTGAATTCTTCACAAGATATCATGATCTGAATGTCAAAATCTAGTCCAAAATAAAAGTTATTCATTCAAGTCTTTTGGCTTTTTCTAACCCAGAACGCAAAGATCTAAGCTAAAATTCTTGGTAGTACTCATCCATTGTTTTATTACCTTGTTTTAGATGTTACAATTCACTTCGTAATTGACGAGTAACATATGAAGGAACAAATCTAGCCCTCAGAATTTTCTTCAATTTTGTCCATGTGCTAGGAGTTTCCTGATTTTTACTCATATAATCATTCCACCAAAGAGCAGTAAAATCAGTAAATCCACTAGTAACAACCCTAACCTTATCATGCTCAGGAATTTCATGTTTATCAAATGATTGTTCTACAGCTAATTCCCAAGTCAGATAACCTTCAGGATCATATTTGCCACTAAAAATGGGTGTGTTAAACTTATTTTTGGTACATGTGCTATGTCGTCGTACCTCCTATGGTATTGAAGTTGTGCTCATATGTTCTTTGTATCTCGGGGTGTGAACTATCTCTTCTCCTAGGATGCTATTAGCCCAAGCACCACGAAGTTGAGAACCTACCATTGTTAGTGAAGACAAGAAATAAAATCACAAGTATAATGTTCCTATCACTACGTAGGACGTGGTGAAAAGTCGCTCAACTTTCAAACTTTAACTAAATCTCTTACAAGTTCTTACTGTGCAGCAGGAATTGTCGGCCATTGGCGGTGTCAAAAGTTCTCCAAAGCTTGGATAAAGTGATTGCCAAGAAATCGAACAAACGTACGAGGTAGAATATGTGGAGCTAGGTAGGCTTCATTTGTTTCCTATGCAATATGATAATTCTAGTTATTGTAATGATAAGTAATGACCCAAACTAGAATTCACAAGCCCTAGTTGCCGATCTGTCGGGACCCGAATATGCAAATTCGGACCCTCTGTGATGGGGACGGGGATCCCGATCTTTCGGTGAGATGATGATACGTCGATTTGGGGGTGTTGATGGCACCGAATTTAGGGCTTCTAACCAGCAGGTCGGGAGCTTCACAATCGCAATGCCAATCCACACAGATACAAGATCCAATCAATCAATTGTTCCTGCAAGAAATCGAGAACCCGCAAGAATAAAGTATGAAGCAATCTGAAAGGGTAGTATTGAAATCAAAAGAAACAAGTTGAGGTTCTGTTTTCTCGGTTCGGGCGGTCTAGTCGACACGCGCAAACGCGAGGAGGGACGCACACGGGGTCTACCAAACACAAACAAAACCTAAACGAAAAAGAGCGGCGGCGGCCACATATATAGCGGCGGCCAGGAGGTGTAGGGCAGCCAAGACAGCGGTGCCCACCAAAACCCTAAGATACATGGGCCTTGGGCCCAAAAGAAAGGTGGCGCAGCACCCGGGATTTCTGTCCCATGAGATTGTTTTGTGATTTCCCGTCGCTCCAGGAAGAATTTGGCCGTGGGACCAGATCCATTAGAAAGGTTATCTCGATAGATTTCAAACGAGTGGTCGCACACTAGAAACAGAGTCCGGGAACCCAAGTTATGTCCGTTTGAAGTACTGCTGCTCCTGGATGGCCGAACCGGAGTTGTGGACGAATTGGGCTTGATCTTGGGCCTTCCTTGGCGCGTGGGCTGTCCTCGGTGGATGATCTTGACGTGTTGGTACAGCAAAGGTGGGTGGAAAGGCCTTGCTTCCGGATTAAGCCCTCCAAGCATCGAAGATGAAGTAGCGGCCGAAACAGCGACGGTCGGGGATGAAGTAGTGGTCGTAGGGGAAGAAGGTGTTGGAGAACGCGGTGCTACGCTAGCCGAAAACAAAATTTTTTACCGCGAACACCCAGGAATCATGCGAGTAGTGGATCATGGAGCATTACCCTTGGAGCACGTTAGCAGCGGAAGTAGAGTGGGTGAAGCCTCCCGCGTGTTCGAAGCATCGCACGTAGTCGAACGCACCTCGATCGCTCGCCAAGTGCTCGCGAGATCACCCGAGTGCTCGCCGAGTGGTCGCCGGACCGCCGAGTGCTTTCGCCGAGTGGTTGCCGGAGTCCTGACGTCTCCTCGCGGGTGCACGACGCAGCGGATGTAGATGTGCACGCAGGTTGGAGAGGGTGAAACCGATCACGATCGGCGCCGAGGACAGAGCAACGCGCTCTACGGTATCCACACGCCCAGGGTGGAACGCCAGGCGCCGGTGTGCTAGCACCACGCGCATGACGGCTAGGGTTTCTGGGCAGAGCGACGGTTGGGGTTTCGAGGTGAGGTGAACTACATGGCGACACCCCACGCCTTTATATATAGAGTGCACTAACGGGCCTTCTACGATAGAAGCCCATTAGACTCACGCTAATGGATCTTCTACAAGAGAAATCCATTAAGACGCCAGAGGATCCAAATCGTGTAAACCCACTAATGGATCCAATCCATCGACATGATCCAACCCGTTAATGTGTGACCCGTTAGGTTCTTGCAAGAACGGCCATGGCCCTCGAAATCTCTTTTCCAGACCATCAGACAATAGCGGTTCCTAGCAGGACATGTCGTCCCCCGAATGCACGAAATGATCGTATCGGCTGAACCTTGATATACTCATATACCGATCCTTTTACCACGCGATACCAGCCAAGCTCAAGGCAAGATACGTGCCATCCTTGTGGTAGCTCGACCCATTCACTCGCCAATGTAATGGATATAATTCGTGATTAACACTTTAATCACTTTGGCATGGCCATGCACTTTTCCTTATCCATCCACACCGAGGGGCCGAGATATCTCTCCGTTATCAAGGAGGGCAAATTCCATCTTGATCTCTTATATCTCACGCCATGTTTCATGGCATACCCGTAAGCTAACTTTATAACTCCCTATTCTACGGAGAAGCGTTTGATAGCCTCAAAGTATGCAATTACACATGCCGAGAATCAATAAGGATCTCGTGTCAAAGGATCGTATAGGTATACCACTCGAGACTATACTCGATGGCACTTCTAAGATAACAATCTCATCGTTGTCTCTTGAGTGGGTCTATCCAACCCCATGTTCTCTAACATGTGCCCACATTATTGATTTGATATCTCCATATCTATGGTATGTGAAACATTACCATCAATCAATACATGTGCTGGTCAAATCACTATTGTCCCACATAATGATGTGTAACCAGGGATCGTTTTAGAATAATATCATATAACCAATGTGTTTCACAATTAAGTCATACTCAATGAACAAAGGAGTGACATTAATTCATGGAACTGATAAGTACATGAACATAGACGCATGATACAATCATCTCACATGATTGCCTCTAGGGCATATCACTAACAGAAGGGGCAGCGGTTGTATCCTTGGTTGGGATGTCCTCATCATCCTCCCCTTCTTGAATTGGAGTCGTCCTCGACTCCTTCCCATGCTCCTGCAAAAGGTTAGTGACAACAGGAGGCAAAGCAACAGATATTGGCAATAGTTCTATACTATCCTTGTTATCTTGTGAGAGAACTTTTGTAGCTAACAATACTTTACCATTCAACTTAAGATCAGGTTTTTGAGCAACTGGTGTAGTTGAATGGATTGATTTACTAGCTACACTTTGAATTCCACCCTCTTCTTTTTTTCTCTTTGAGCTCGCTTAACATCAATGCTTCTCAATTCAGTAGGGCTCATAGGTTTCAAAACAATTTTCTTTCCTTATACAAGAAAGTATACTCATTGGTCCTACCATGATGTATAGCATCCATATCAAAGATCCAAGGTCTACCCAATAAAAGAGAGCAAGCATCCATGGGTACAACATCGCAAACAACATTATCATGATAAGAACCAATTGAGATAGGTACTTGAACAGTTTTAGTTACCGAACCTTGCCATTGGAATTGAGCCATTCAATTTCAGATTGTTGAGGAAGTGGATTTGTGGTCAAGCCAAGCTTCTCGACCATGTCTATACTCGCAAGATTGTTGCAGCTACCTCCATCAACAATGACATGCAGTAGCGCTCATTCACCACACACCTTGTCCGAAAGATAGTATGGCGTTGATTTTGTTCATCGCGCAAGTCAGGCGCTAAGTACACGGTGACAACAAGAGCCGGATATTTCTCGGATGCCGCAAGTGATAATCACTTCTTCCGCGCCGCAGTTGTTAGTGGCAACAAGAGCATATTCATTTTCATCAATGTCACTAGCACTAGTGTACTCGCCATTTTCTCGATTATTAGAGCACGCTGATTAGGCGATCTCGCATCACGTGCCCCATTCCTTTGCATCGAAAGCATTGTGTTTCGCGTTCGACCGGTGGAAGAATCGAGGAAGCACTCTTGGCGGGTGCTTGAAGGGTGATCGACTTGTTTGCCTCGGAATACGTGATGGCGTCAAGTAATTGGAATCTGGGTGTAGGTACACGCCCGTATGGAAGATGAAGTCTTGGTATGGATCTCGACCGACTTGGATGTGGAAGAGCCTCCAAGATTACTGGCGTTGTCGATCGTCGACCTCGCACTTCCCTTTTCGCTTTCAAAGCAAGATGGTACAAACGAAAGTGATAGAATTGTATTCTTTATAATCAAGTATATCCTCAGTATCTCTCGGTTAAGCCCACCCAAGAACCTAGCCATTTTGCATCTTCTCCTCTTCTATCCCACAACAAGAACATGCCAATTTGCATTTCGATAATATTCCTCAACCGCTTTATCACCTTGATTAAAGCGCAGATCTTATTCAATAAATCACGAGCATAGTATGTAGGAACAAATCTAGCCCTCATGACATGCTTCAACCCATCCCATGTTGTAGGTACATCACGGTTGGCTCTACAAAGTTCTTGCCACCAAATAGATGCAAAACCAAGAATTCACTAGTGGCAAGATGAACCCTTCTACCGAGAGAAGTCATAGCACTAAAATTTTTGATCTACCGCCAACTCCCAATCTAGATAAGCATCAGGATTATAAGTACCATCAAAAGGAAGCATAGTAAATTTCATTTTTGTCATAGAATCATCACGTTCTTCCCTTTGAGCATGCTGATTTCTAGCCATACCTTGTCTATTATTATGAGTCGACGATGAGCTCGGTCAGCAGCATGTTCAACCTGTTGTCGCCCTCGGTATCGGCGGCGTAGTTGTTCTCCTCTTGATCCACCTCGCTTGAAGGAACAGAACAACCGTGGAGCGCGCTGGCCCAAAGCATGACCAGAAGCACCATTGGGGCAGCACCTTGAAGAAGTTGTGCTAGCTGTGCTTGAAGCTCGATGAGGGTGCCAACTGCGCTGAATCGCATCAAGAGTGTCACGAGTTTGCATCTCATGCTGATTGTGCACTGTTGAAATGAGTGACCCAACGCCGTTCTTTGGGTGTGAGGGCGTCCTCACGTTCATTCCCACTGCCATCGTTGCTCCCATGATTGCTTGGAATACCTGCCATAGTTAGTAGAAACAAAGAAACTTCACAGAGATATGAAAGCTCCTATGAACTACTAGGTGTATGAATGGGCAAGCCTCACACACGCCAAGGTTCTACCAAGTTCTTACAAATCCTCGATGTGGCAAGCGATTGCAAATTCCAGAACCTGTATGGTTAGAAGATGGTGGAGCTTGGACAGGCAATAATATGTAGCAAAGGAGGAACTAGTACCACTGAACCAAAGTAAGCTGAAAAGTCATTCACAATCAGTACAGTGCTGGTCCTAGGCTAGACCGTGCTAGAGACGCGAGCCTAAACACCAACGATGCCACAGAGATGCAATGAGAACGACCACAACACAAAGCAAGCAGCTAGGGCTCCTCTCTTTTTTTTTTTTTTTTCCTTTTTTTTGTGGGAGCCCTAAAACTGAATAACAGACTCAAAGGAGACTCCCAAGCAACACTCACCACACACACTTTTTTTTGTTTTTATGTGGATCAAAAATCAGCCTGACAAAGATTGCAACTTTTCTCACTGTTAAAGGCCGAATTTGGAAATATCTAATTTGTCAAAGACAAAGTTGGATCTGATAGGAAATTTCGTGATCTTTCGAACGAGTCCAAGAACGTCCAAATCCGAGTTCGTATGCAGAAGTTATGACTATTTTACTGCAGCAGTCACAAAATTGCACGCGAGAACGAATTGGAGTAGGTTTTGGAGTTTCCTTTTTGGGCTTGGCTGAGTTGGGGAAGTGGTGGGGCTCGGCCCGGTGGATGTGGAGGGTGTTTTGGCAGGTGGAAATTGTGAAACTCTTAGGGGGTGTTTGGATTAGGGGTATTTCATTGGAATGTTTTAGGATCTAGCTCAAATTTGAACTAAATCGCAAAACGTCTCAAGGAATTACCACTTATCCAAACAAGCCCTTACAAGGAAACTAATCCGCTATTTTTGGTGAAGATCAACCAAAAATTTTGGAAACCAATCTGCTATTTTTGGAACCGATCCACTATTTTTGGAAGGTAAAGGCGCTGTGATATGGTTGGTTTGGGGCTGCAGCACTTGTTGTTAGCGGCGGCGAGATGGTGGCAGTGGCACAAAGGGAGACACGATGAACGCGAAAAACACTATGACAATTACGTGAATAGAACTCGAAACTCTAAAGGAACTAGACTCTAAAACCAGCAAAGACACAATTATGCATCCGATTTATTCAACAAACCAAGAACAAGTAGTAAAAGTTAGGGCACAAATTGGCTCGAAAGAAAACCAATCTACTAATTTTTTTTGTGGTTCTTTTCTAGACTCTAGGTGAAAAAAATCAGAATTGAGGGGAAATCTCACCGAGCAACCATGAGCTCTGATACCAACTTGATGGGGACGGGGATCCCGATCTTTCGGTGAGATGATGATACGTCGATTTGGGGGTGTTGATGGCACCGAATTTAGGGCTTCTAACCAGTAGGTCGGGAGCTTCACAATCGCAATGCCAATCCACACAGATACAAGATCCAATCGATCAATTGTTCCTGCAAGAAATCGAGAACCCGCAAGAATAAAGTATGAAGCAATCTGAAAGGGTAGTATTGAAATCAAAAGAAACAAGTTGAGGTTCTGTTTTCTCGGTTCGGGCGGTCTAGTCGACACGCGCAAACGCGAGGAGGGACGCACACGGGGTCTACCAAACACAAACAAAACCTAAACGAAAAAGAGCGGCGGCGGCCACATATATAGCGGCGGCCAGGAGGTGTAGGGCAGCCAAGACAGCGGTGCCCACCAAAACCCTAAGATACATGGGCCTTGGGCCCAAAAGAAAGGTGGCGCAGCACCCGGGATTTCTGTCCCGTGAGATTGTTTTGTGATTTTCTGTCGCTCCAGGAAGAATTTGGCCGTGGGACTAGTTCCATTAGAAAGGTTATCTCGATAGATTTCAAACGAGTGGTCGCACACTAGAAACAGAGTCCGGGAACCCAAGTTATGTCCGTTTGAAGTACTGCTGCTCCTGGATGGCCGAACCGGAGTTGTGGACGAATTGGGCTTGATCTTGGGCCTTCCTTGGCGCATGGGCTGTCCTCGGTGGATGATCTTGACGTGTTGGTCCAGCAAAGGTGGGTGGAAAGGCCTTGCTTCTGGATTAAGCCCTCCAAGCATCGAAGATGAAGTAGCGGCCGAAACAGCGACGGTCGGGAATGAAGTAGTGGTCGTAGGGGAAGAAGGGGCAGCGGTTGTATCCTTGGTTGGGATGTCCTCATCACTCTGTGTATACCGCACTAGTCCATATCGCATAGAGAACGCAATCCTAGAAACATCCTTCACATGGCTCCTCAATTGATGATAGCCGGAGCGAAGTTTTATCCTAGAGAAATTCCAACTCTCTTCTCAACTGTCCAAACACGTTGTCGATCCTGATATTGGATACTTGTTTTTGATCTTTTCTTCATTCAAAGCACGATTCAGTGCACTCTCTCGATCTTCTATTTTCCTTTTTGATAAACAAGAGCTCCCATAGTGACGCACTAAGTCTTCTCAAAACTCTTCCTACTAACTCTTCGATATGCTTTTCCATTTCCCACTAATTCCTTAGTAGACATTTGACATGGTCTTTTCGTTATTGGTGCTGTACCAAGCACTAATTCGCTCACGAACTTGATCTCTCGATATGACGGCATGCCAGGCAAATTCTTGGAAAATACGTCAAGGTATTCTCTGACAATAGGCTCACCTTCCAACTGGCGAATTCCACACTATTATCCATTAGCTAGCTAATACGAACTATCATCGCTTGAAACCCCTTGTTTTTCACATTCAGGGTTTAAAATCGATATACTCTTCACCAAAATAACCTTATGTTTGAGCATCCAACTAATTCCAGGAATAACGTCAAAGGTCTAAGTATCCAACATATTATGATTTGCTTGGAACTCTACTCACTCAATAAGCACTGAACTCTCAACATCCTGGTTAAATCTAGCACCACTGAGCATTTACTGACAATGATAAATCCTCTGGTTAACAAGCTCACACTGGGTACCACTAAACTAGCCACCCTTGCACATGTACCATTTTCAGGTGAACCATAAATGCAAGAATACTCTTAGAGAAACATCTAATCATCATTTTACATTATTGCTTTTCATTCCAATACTCCGCATACCAATGTATCAACCATTTCTGCTTTATTTCTTTTGACAAGGAAACCTTTACATGGAATTGATCACTAATCTCTTTATTTTACAAATAGGGTTACAACATTGCACTAAGTAAACTCATGGCTCCTGACTTCCTTGATTTAGCATTGGCGCTGGGGCTTCGACAGGGACGGAGTTGAAATTGACTTGAGCCAATGCGATTGCTTTCCTTTGAGGGCATTTGCTGACAAAATGCTTAGGTTTGTGGAAAATATAGCAGAGTCTAGGGTGAACTTTCTTTCTTAAGCATTTGTTGATTGGAATGGTGTCTTTACCTAGATACCTTTTCTTCAATTGATTCTCTCGACAAATTTCTCTTGCAACTTCACCGCTCACTCTTGGCGTTATGTATCGGACTTAGGTAACTTCCGGTATATCCAAGGCTATAGGAATTATTTGTTCTCTCTGAGGGCATTGCTTGACAAAATGGCCTTCTTCTTGACAGTAGTAGCACATATGTTTGCATCATTTTGCCTTGATGGGTGCAACTGTATGCTTATTATTGTCCTTCTTATGATTCAGGGCTGGTTGCTTCATAGGGCACTCTCTAGACCAATGACCTTTTTTATCACACAAGAAACATGCTATTGGTGATTGCCACTTACCGCTTTCCTGATGAAGGCTGACAGGTTCTAGAGGCTGCGTTTTATTTCTCCAAGCGACGTCTCCTAGGCAACTAATTTTCCCCCTCTTATTGATAATTCTCGAGCAACTAGGGTCCGTAGATTCTTCCGTTGATGCTGGATCACGGTAGTAACTATCGGATCCAGGGGACACTAAGGTGGGCAATGGTCTTGTCCTTCACAAAGGTAACATGTGATGTTGCTCATAGGACACTCTCTAGGAAAATGGCTTCATTCACAACTGGAGCAATTGATTGCATGCTCGTCAACGGTGTGTCCTATTTCTCCACAACGAATGCACGCTCGATCTTCTAACTTGTTTGGCTGACATCACATCATATAACAACATCCAGATTTCGAACAAGGTGCAGGGGTAGCATCCTTCTCTGAATTCACTATGACCATACCATTTCTTGGTGGAGCAAAGAGATCATGAAAGGTAGCAATAAATTCATTCCAAGTGATATTCTGTGGGGCTTCATGGTTAGCACAGTAGCCCTTCCACCATTCCGCGACAACTCCTCGTAACTGATATGAAGCATACAAGACCTTCTCATCACTTCTGCACTGAGCTATGAGTAGCTTCCTCTCAATGGTCCTGAGCCAATCTTCTACTTCCGAAGGTGAAACATTTCCTAAAAATGTTGGTGGACGAGTTTCTATGAATTCTGATAACCTTGAGTCAGCACAGGGATCACTGATAACAGTTCGAGACGCTTTACTGACATTAACTTGATTGGTCATATTCTGTATTTGCTTCATCATTGCCTGCATTAATTGAGTTTGAGTAACCAAAAACTCTCTAAAACTCTGCATATCTAGCTGTAGTGATGGTTGAAGAACTGATCCATCCTTGGAGTTTCCACTTAGTTGATTTCCACTTCTACTGGCTCCATTGCTATCACTAATCTGAACCATCTGCTTGATTACCTCAAAGGGGGTTAGGGAAGAGGGAAATAGCATAGGTAAGGGGCAAGAATCCTAACACAGGGAGATAGGTTTAACCCAATCAACTTAGGCAATTATATTAATAACTTGGTATGGTTGCTTATATAAGCTTAAAAGCTCTGCAACACATACTGTACACTCAGCAACCAAGAAGAACCAATTCAACCTAAACACACAAAATTATCGTCTACATGGGCGACACTCCTATCTTAGGAAACACGACTCCCACACATGAGTCTCAACTAGCTACTTGAAGAACTGAGTCTTCTAGCTCTTGATACACTTCATTGATCCGCTCTTCCATGAGCTTGATGATTGTTTCCTTCATGATCATTATGGTAGCAGCAGGCACTCGAGGCCATCTCCTAAATTGTGGTATATTGTTTTCTACTCAAGATAACTCAGGTAAGATTTCAACTCAATTTAGCAGAGGTAAGAGAAAGAAATTTCAGCAATGGAAAAGAAAGAATTTTTGGTAAGGACAGAAATAGAATAATGAGATAAGCCAAGAACACATTATTCTTCTAGGTTAGGTCTTTTACATTAGAAAATAATTTTGAAGAACCTATAGAGACGACCAACTATCTAGGGTCAAGGCCTACAGTCAGTATGGCTCTAATACCACCTCTGTCGGGACCCGAATATGCAAATCCGGACCCTCTGTGTATACTGCACTAGTCCAGGATCACGCTAGTGCACACAGTCTCAACATCAGTGCATATCACAATCATACACAGCGGAAATAAGATAAGACATTCTATACTAAATATTACTAGTTGAATGACCTTATGGTCAACTTACATAACAATGCCTCACAAGGCTGAACAGCAAATTAAACTGCAGCAGAATGAAGACGTAGATAAACCCCTCAGTATACCACAGGCAACTAACAAGGCTCGCACCCTAAACATTCGTTCCTTCATGGTACACCTTCTTCAGAACTAGTGATGTTGTAGGCAAGGGTGAGTACATAAAGCACTCAACAAGTTGTACACAAAATGCAATTCTAACATAACTATATGCAAGGCTTATTCCAAAGGAATGGCTAACAATGGCTGTTTGCAGTAAAACAGCATTTATGAACAAGTACAGTATATAGATTGAAAAGACAGTAAAAAAACAAATAACAGTAATAAATAGATTCAGCGTTTCTCAATTAAACCAAGTTTTCCATCCTAAGTCAAAATTCAACCTCCCATGGCAACCTGCCATCCATCCCAAGTTTTTATTTTGCAAAAGTCTAACCCTTGACTGTAATTCCCGAGCTACGCTCAATACCGTGAGCACGGCTATTCGAATAGATTGTACACTCTGCAAAGGTTATGCACTTTACCCACACGACATGATCATCTCTTGTTGCCAAACTATTGGCACACTTCCCTTGGTGTGCCGGTAGAGAAATCATGACAAAGCCTTTACAATGCTCTGCCTTAACCTAGTACTACCCGCTAAGGTTTCAACACTAATGGGATGAACCACCACAACTGGGCCCTCCTCTTGCGCCATGTGAGTTGATCCGTGAACCCGGACTCACACCACCAAAGCAGTACTAAAGATAAGATATTGCAAATTAATTGGCTAGGCTGCCCCATAACAGACATGTGGTTGCATGGTTGACTCAGGTCAAAGGCTCGCAAGGTTAAGTCCTTAGGGTGATCAAAGCAAGACTTGCACATACCCTTTGCCCATCGGGCCCACCCAAGCACACTTGCCCTTGCCACTTGTTCCGATCTAAATCATAACCACCCCAGTTGATTACCAAGCATCATGTGCCATCAACAATTCAATACCGTTACGTGACATTCATCGCCACAACAACTCAATCTCATCGTGTGACCAAACATGACACACAAATTCCTAACATTGTTCCATATTCCATTAGTCAAGATTATTTATCAATGATTCAAGTACATGTGATGACGTGGCATGACTAAGCAATCTAATCCGATCTAACCATCCTATGTTGATTTTATTATTGATCAACTATAGTAAACCAATCTAAGATGACAAGTGGATCATGGCATACAATCGACAAGGTAGGGTGTATTTCAAAGGGTATGATATCTAAATCCCAATTTAGATTGAAACCATTTATACACATGAAATAATATGCAATATCGGAAATCAAACTAGCAACTTTGCAAACATGGGTTCAACATGATCAAAGCACAACTTGCCTTGGTTAAGCCCCTGGTCCTATTCTGGAAATTGATCTTGTGGTGCCAAACCCTCCTCCAAATCTTCACACAATTCAACGTCTACGCGAATCGAAAAGGAAAAGCAAATAAACACCTAAAGCAGAGAGAAAATGAACTCCAAAAATAAAAAAAGCTACCACTAGATATATCTCAATTTTACAAATTTTTAGAAATTTGAATCACCTCAATCGGAGTTCGTATGAGGGAGAACGAGCTCTCGGAAGATTCAAAATCCAAAAAATCAGAAAATTGGAAAATCAAATATTTTCTGAATTATTTTTATAAAAGAAAATCTGATTTATTGCGTCATGCTGACGTCAGCATCAAACCCGAGCCAATTGTATGTTGACACGTGGTCGTCAGCCCATGAACTCAGTCCACGAACCTCACTGGCCCACAGTGCACCCGGTCCACACGGATTTGTGCCACCTATAGCTGGGTCCCGCTATGCTGACGTGCGTGTACACACGAGCAGTGACACAGGCGACCAGATGGCACCACGTCAGCACCCACACCAATGACAACTCAGCAATATTGCCAACGTGTCCGACACGTGGCGGCGAAGCATCAAGCCACGTCCTCCGGCGGCGCACGCGGCCCTAGTGTCTCCGGCGACGAGCAAACGGCACCTCTCCAGACTCACCTTGACGTCGTCGATCTGATGACGTGGGCAGATCTTGAGTTTGAGCATTGGTTCGGCGGCGGCACGGCTTTCTTCTCCGGCGGTGACGACCCCCACGGTGATCTCCCCTTTAGGCGATGTTCCAGCGAAACGACGGCGTGCACGGAATGCCTCGGACGATGACGAAGCGATTGAGACCAGTTTGGAAGCTGTCGATGATTCGGGAACCGGTCCCCCGCCAAGCTTACTTGTTGAATGAGGGATCAACCTAAGGCCCCTTTCCCGCGAGGGATATAGGTTCCGAGGTCCTACCGGGCTACAAAACACATGGCAGCAAGACAATCGCAGCGAGCAGGTGATCGTATTTTTGCCTGGTTCGGGCCTCTCACTAAGGAGATAACAACCCTACATCCAGTGATTGAACTGATATGCGAAGGTGGTTTACAACGCGTTATGCTCTGCGTACATGTGTGAAAAGTAGATGGAGTCGAACCCCCAGCCCTTCGCGGGAGGAGGTATTTATAGGGGGTTGCAGGCGACAAAGTAGTTATTACAGGGGCGCATCGTGCTAGACGTGTGTAGAGCATTCATGTCGCCTCCGCCGCACCACGCGACGTGGGTACAGTGGGCATAGATTGCGGGCGCGCAGACCACAAGCGGCCGCGCAGTTATTGCCACGTCTTCTTTGCAGACCGTGCTCGGCTTTTGGGTGAACTTCGAGGTATCTTCAGCGGGCCACGTCGTCCGGACGCGGACCTCGAGCAGGATTGCTCGGGGGGGGGGGCTCGACGAAGGTCGGAGTGGTCCAGAGGTCGGACTGCTCGGGGACGCATCCCGAGCAAGGGCATGCTCGGAGACCACCGAGCTACGATGGTCGCCTGCAGCGAATCTCCAATCCCCGACAGCTAGCCCCCGAGGCTAAAGGGGGGAGGTGCCTCGCTGAGCACTCTGCCTTAAGCCTCCATACGCCTGTCAAAGGATTGGAGCCTTGCGGTGAAGATCTACCGAGACTCCCGAGGATCCCCGCTCGAAGACGGGAATCCCGCGACAAAAGACTACCGCAACATTCGAGCGACTTTGCTCGAGGATGGAAAGCTCGCGGCAAAAAAAACTACCGCAGCATCCGATCAACCTTGCCCGGGAATGGAGGTCTTGCGGTGAAAAAACTGCCGCAGCATCCGAGAAGGCTTTGCTTGGGGAGAGGAGATCTCGCAGCGAAAAGCTGCTGCGGCACCCGAGCAATTCTTGCTCGGGGAAGAAAAAATCCCACGGCGTAGAGCTACCATGGTTATTCGAGCGACCTTGCCCGAGGACGGGCGCACCTACTCAAGGCCCGACCGGAACATCACTCGGAGGCGGGGGCAAAAAAGTCGCGACGCTTCCTTCCACGCGAAGCCTCGCGGGTATGGCTCTGACAACTTTCGGGAATTGCGCTGCTGCAGGGCAGTTTTTGAAAACAGCGCCGCCACGCGCCACTTGCGGATAGGCGGAGCGGCTCCCCTGTCCGTTTGGCTTCTCCGCCTATAGATATCTGGCGGGGACACTCTCTACAAACTTTTTCTCTCTTCAGGCCTGTGATTGAATTCAGAAAGACTCCCAGACTTCAAACCTCCTTCTCCTCCGATTCTCCTCATGGCGAAGTTAGGCGTGAGCAAGATCACCGTGGAGAGGATGCAGACACTCCAAAACTTGGGGTACCTTGACGCGGGGACCTGGCGGATTCCAGCCAGCGAACTGAGCCCCGAGCCGCGCGACAACGAGGTCATCACGTGCGAGCTCTACGCCATCAACGGGCTTCGAATGCCCGAGAGCGAGTTCCTGGAGTCCATGCTTGAGCAATGTGAGTGCGAGATTACTCATTTGAACCCCAATTCCGTTCTTATCGTGGCTATCTTTGCTCATCTTTGCAAGGGCTTCGTGGGGACCTTGCCCACGGCAAGCCTTTTCTTTCATTTCTATGCCTTGTTCCGCACCGGTGGTGCTTCCCACACCGGTGCATTGTACTTTCGATTGAGGGCCATCCGCCCGTACAAGTACCCCTTCTTTTCCCTGAAGGACTCTATAGCGGGTTGGGCCGATTCTTGGTTCTACCTGCGGAAGGCGCCGGGGAGCTCCCTGCGCTACACCGACGCGGCGGCCCCCAGTATTGAGAGCCCACGCCCGACTATTACGCCAGAGGAGGAGCGGACCTTGATGCTGATCAGTGAGCTTACGAACACGGGGCTCACCAGTCGAGATATCATCCGCGATTTCCTCAAGAACAGGGTGTCCCCTCTGAGGAAGAGGGAACACCCCTTCTTCAAAATCACCGAGTGGACCGACATGACCCGAGAAGGTGATTCCGGTAAGCTTCACGATCTTGGGCATACTTTCGTTCCGTATGTGCTTTTTGAGTTTGCCCTGATCTCTTTTTGTTGGTCGACGACAGCCCCGGGCTTCGACTGGGTGGAGAAGCGAGTCGGCGAGATGTTCGGCACGCCCAAGGGCAAGGAACTCGAGCACGGGAGGTAGGTCCCGAAGAACGTGCTTGAGCGGGGTGAAGTGGTAAGCCCCCACGGTGGTTTAAGCTCGGGGAAGGCATCCGAGCTCTTCTGACAGCATTTTCGCCTTTGTCAGGAAACAATTGCCCTGGAGGCGACGGTGGCCGCGCTCGGGCCTTTGGGGCGCAGCGGCGGAGTGCTTGTCCCCGCGGCCAAGGGCAAGAGGGGAAAGGGCAAGAGGCAAGCCCGCCACCGGCACCACACTCGATTGCCGAAGAGGCAAAGGACATGCCAAGGACCCGCCAGCTCGCCACATGGAGTACACCAACCGGGTGGAGGAGGTAAGCCGCCTTAGGCTTTGGCTGAAGAACTATAGTCTAAGGTTCCAAGTGGAACAAATCGAGGATGGTGCAGGCCGAGCGGGAGGCTTTGAAGAGAGAGCTTGCCACTTTAAAAGCCGAGGTCGAGCAGGCTAAGAAAAATCGAGATCTTGTGATCGCCGACCTGGACACGCAACACCCCGCGATGGAGCGCGGGCGTCCGGAGAAGGCGCTGGTGGAAGTCGACATGGATAAGGTCACCCTCGCCTGGCTAGGATCACCCAGGCCACGGAGAAGAAGGCCGAGATGGTGGTCGCACAGCAGCGGCAAACCCATTCGGGGGTGGCGACGAGGGTTTGGCCGAAGGTGAGTCTTGGATTTTGCTTGTCCTTGTTTCATGCATTCTCTACCCGAGCTAGCCCCACTCAACTGACATGGGCGACATAGCCCGTAGGCCTTTCCCGACAGCCCCAAAATGATTTATGAGCTCCTCGATCGTGTCGTAGAGAGGGAGATCGCCCGCGCCGCTGACGTTGTGATGGTAGAAGGCGTCGCGGTGGTGGATGCCCTCATGGGCGACGACCAAGGTGGATGAACCCCACCGCCCCGGAGGAAGCACATCCCCGGGACGAGCTTCTCGCCCTCCCCAGCATGGAGGGTGCGCAAGGAGAGGGGGAGGTTGATCTCGAAGTCTTGGGCAAAAAGACTACCCAGGAAGGCTCAAAATCCCTGGGCGCACCACCTGCCCGGGACGAAGGCGCATAGCCCCTGAGCGAACAGCATGCTCGGGGTGAGACGGCGCCTGCCCAGAGCGGACCGCATGCTCGGGGTGATCCTCTGCTGCCACCGAGCGAACAACATGCCCTGGTTAGCAGCGAGAAGACCCTGAGCAAACTGGTTGCTCAGGAGGGGAGCATGGTGCCCTAGGGCAAACTTCGTGCCCAGGGGGATGATTCAGCGTCTTCAATCAACCCGCCTTCCTGGAAGGACTCGGGAGAAGCCCCCAGCCCCCTGCGGAAGCTCAAAGATCTTCGGGGGCGTGAGGTCGCCGAGCGCTTCCGGGAAGTTGTCAACACGGGCTTCGGTTTGGTGAGAATGCTTCTTTTTATCGCTGTAGTAGTTTCGTCTTTTCGAGTTTTAAGGGCGGCGCCTGAGCTTCTCCCGTCTGCAGCTTCTTCAGAAGACCCTGGAGGAGTTTGACGCGGCGATGACCGTCTCCGAGGACGTAGCCGGACTGCTCGAGGAACATGAGGCACGGATAGCCAAGCTCGAGCAGCGCGAAGGCGACCTCAAAGCCCGGGACACCCTGCTCGTGCATAGGTGCCGCCAGGCGGAGGCGGACGCCCAGGCATATAAGGAGGAAAGTCTTGGCCTCGAGCAAGAAAAGCTTCGCTCCCGCCAGGCCAAGGACGACGCCAACGGGGCCAAGGAGAAGGTCCTTGCGCTCGAGGAGAAGCTCGAGAAGCAGAGGCTGAACTCCTGCCAAGCGGAGAAGGATCTTGCTGTGGGCTGGTCGAAAGTTCTTGAGCTTGAATCGAAGGAGGCAGACCTAGAGCGGGCAGCGTGAGTGGCCGCCGACCTTGCCGCCCAAGGCAACGAAGAGCTAGAGCAACTTCGCTGGGAGGCCCGCGAGGGTCGCGAAGCCCGGCGGAAGGTGCTCGACCTCGAGGCCAAGATTGACGATCTGCGGCAGAAGCTTCGCCGCGGCACTTAGGGCGTTCTTTTCTTTTTCTTTCAATGTTTGTAGTTGACTTTTGACTATGTTGTCGGAGCATGTAACTTTCTTTTGCTTAAGGGTTTCGCCTAGTGCAATGCTTCTTTTGCTCTTGTTTGGCTTTTCCCTGTAAATAATGACCATGAGGCAAACAGCAAAAAGTAGGTCGATCGCGGGTTAGAACGAAACGTGGGTGACACAAGCCCGAAGTGCGCGAAGGACGACCTTACAAAGGTAACATGTCCTTAAGAAAGAAGTAATGTTACGCTGGCAAGATAGAACGAGGCACTCGGCCGTGATTTTTTGAAATGATGCTAGCGTGGCAACTCGCTCCCCCCAAGCCCCCGCTGTGGATGAAGGTCGTGCACCTATGTTGCAAGCACGGGCTCGTTCGCAGGAGAGTTGAGAAAGAACGCGCCCCCCCGACCAGGGCACCAGTTTCTCCGAGCAGCGAATGTGGTTTTGGTCGGGGGGAATGAGCAAGGCCTAGGCGAGGAAAGACACACAGTTGCCCGACAGGGTGCGCGATGACCAAACACACGCGTGCCAGAGTAAATCTCCGGACCAACCAAGGGGTTGTCTGTATGCGACTTGTGTCGCGCAGCGAAGAGCTACCGCTGACCAAGGTCGGCTTATTGAGACTGGAGCCCCAGGTGGCGAGATTTTAGTCTCGGGGTGTTGGTCGTGGCACCTTGTGTGATCGCGCGTGCGCCAGCCTGAACTTAGAGTAGGAAGAATTTGCAGCGACTAATTGCGCCCGACGCACTTGTCTCGTCACCAAGATCGTGAAACAAAAAGAAGAGTGTGCCCTTGCGCGAGACTGGGTCGGCTTTACCAAAGGCGGTGACCTTATATATATTTTCACAGCATCTTGGGGGAAACAGACATTGCGTGCATGATCGCGACGAAAGTGCTACTTTCTTAAATAGAAAAGGAAAAACACAAATGTATATAAGGTGCAAAGTAGAGCATAAGTTTTAGACATAGAACTTGCACAGCTGGTCGATATTCCATGAGCTTGCGAGCACGCGGCCATCCTCCCTTGCCAGGCGGACAGCCCCCGGGCATGCTATCGAGATGACCGTGAAAGGACCTTCCCACCTGGGGGAGAGCTTGTTGGCCTTCGACGTATCCTGAATGCGCCGTAGGACGAGGTCTCCAACCTACAGGGCTCGAGGCCGAATTGACTTGGCCGCGTGCCTGCGAAGAGCTTGTTGGTAGACGGCGGATCAGAGCAGCGCCCTAAAGCGCGCCTCTTCGGCGAGGTCGAGGTCAAGGCGACGCTCGCGACCTTGGTGAATATTTTTGACCAGGTGAATTCTCGGGGATCCGAGCACAATTTCGGTGGGCAGGACAGCCTCGACACCATAGACGAGCTGGAAGGGCATTTCGCCCGTAGCACGGCTCGCCGTGGTGCGCACAGAGCAGAGGACGGAAGGAAGCTCGTCCACCCATGACCCATCGTGCCGGGTGAGGTCTTTGAAGACCCTTTTCTTGATCCCTTGAAGGATTTGGCCATTTGCTCGCTCGGCTGCTCCGTTACTCTGCGGATGAGCCACAAAGGCGAAGCAGACCTTTGTTCCGATGTCTTCGCAGTAGGCTTGGAACAGTTCGCTGGTGAACTGGGTGCCATTGTCCGTGATGAGGCGATTGGGTATCCCGAAACGCGTCACCACGTTGCTGCGGAAAAATCTCTTGGCTGCTTGAGCTGAAATGGTTGATACAGGCTCGGCCTCAATCCACTTAGAGAAAGTGTCGATGGCCACGAGCAAGTATTTGCAACCCTTTCGACCACGGGGGAAAGGCCCGAGGATGTCAGCCCCCCAGGTCGAGAATGGCCATGAGAGTGGGATGGTCTGCAGCGCGTACGCTGGCTGGTGGGCCTTACGGGCGTGGAACTGGCACACCGGCAGGTCGCCACGAGTGCCCGAGCGTCGTCTAAAGCTGTTGGCCAATAATATCCCAAGCGGAATGCTTTGCTTACGAGCGTCCGGAAGGACGAGTGAGCGCCACACATTCCTTCATGGATATCTCTGAGAAGGAAATGGCCCTCTTCTTGAGATATACACATGGAGAGCACTCCAAGTGCCCCTTTGCGGTATAAGGCGCCCTCTACTAGCTTGTAAGCAGAGGACCGCCTTTTAAGCCGGGAACGCTCGGCTTCCTCCTCGGGCAGTGTCCCGTGGGCAAGATACTGGACGAATGGCATCATCCGGTTTGCACCATGCTCAAGGAAGGAGACGTTACCGCACGTCTCTTGTGCCTCCTCTACAGAGGGAATGGAGGACTTGTGCAGATGCTCTGTTGGTGCCCCGGGCAAGGCGGACATCTGGGGGGTTGCCTCCTCTACAGAGGGAATGGAGGGCTTGTGCAGATGCTCAACGAGCGCCCCTAAAGGGGCGGGCATCTGCGAGGAACCGACCTTGGAAAGGTAATCGGCCAGGGAATTGTCCTTCCTGGGGATGTAGAGTACTTCGAAATTTCTAAAGTACCTCTCCATCTTCCTCACCTCAACCAAGTAAAGCGCCATTGAGTGATCGGAACACTGATTCTCCTTGTTGACTTGTTTGACGACCAGCTGCGAATCGCCCTTCACAGTTAGCCGCTGGACTCCGAGCGCCTTGCACGCTCGTAGCCCGGCCAAGAGGCCTTCATACTCCGCCGCATTGTTGGTTGCGGCGAAGTGTAATTGGATAACGTATTGGAGCCGATCCCCTTGAGGGGACACCAGTACAACGCCAGCCCCCGAGCGTTCGAAAGCTCGGGAGCCGTCGAACTACATGGTCCAGCGGCCGTCCCGAGATTCCTAAGACTCGGCGGCGGGCTGGGTGGGATTCGTCCATTCCGCTACGAAGTCTGCCAAGATCTGAGACTTAATTGCCATGTAGGCAGAGAAGTGGATGTCGAACTCCACGAGTTCCATGGCCCACTTCGCTATCCGGCCGCTGGCGTCTGGATTTCTTAAGATCTCCCTAAGTGGGAAGCTGGTCGGGATGACGACCTTTTGGGCTTGGAAGTAGTGGCGTAACTTCCTAGAAGCCACGAGCAGCGAGTACAGGAGCTTCTGGACCTCAGGGTAACGCTCCTTTGGTCCATGCAAGACCTCGCTGACGTAGTATATCGGACGCTGTGTCCCTTCTCGCTCTACCACCAGCACCGCGCTTACGGCATGGGGTGTCGCTGCGAGGTAAAGTAGGAGTGGCTCCCTCGACCATGGCGTGGCCAAGATCGGGGGGCTGGACAGGTACTGCTTCAGCTCCTCGAAGGAGCGGTTAGCCTCTTCTATCCAGACAAAGCCCTCGTGCCCGCGGAGCGCCTTAAAGAAGGGGAGACCGCGCTCACCTGACCGGGAAATGAAGCGACTTAGGGCCGCCATGCGCTCGGTCAAGGTTTGGATCTTCTTAACAGAGCTCGGAGGGTGCATCCTTTCGATGGCTTTGATTTTCTCAGATTGGCACCGATGCCCTGCGGCCCGATAAGGTACCCGAGCACTTTGCCCGCTTTCACCCCAAAGACGCATTTCTCGGGATTAAGCTTTATTTGATGTCTATTGAGATTACAAAAGGTCACTTTGAGGTCGGTTATATGACCTGAGACGAGCTTACTTTTAACTACGATATCATCTACATATACTTCCAGGTTTTGACCTATTTGGTCCTGGAAAGTTTTCTGCATCAAGCGTTGGAAGGTCGCCCCGGCATTCCGCAGACCGAAAGACATGGTTGTATAGTAGAACGTGCCGAATGGAGTAATGAAGGAAGTCTTCTCTTCGTCTCCGGGGGACAAGATAACCTGGTGATAGCCTGAGTAGGCGTCCAGGAAGCTCATCACCTGAGACTCTGTCGTTGCGTCGACCAGTTGGTCAATGCGTGGCAGCAGAAAGTTGTCCTTCAGGCAGGCGACGTTTAGGCCGGTGTGGTCGACACACATGCGCCACTTGCCACCTTTCTTCTTGACAATGACTGGGTTTGCCAGCCACTCCGAATGCTCGACTTCCCTGACGAGGCCAGCTTTGAGGAGTTTGTCGAGTTCCTCCCGGATGATTGCCTGTTTCTCCGGGGAAAATCGCCTGAGCTTCTGACGCACAGGTCTTTTATCAGGCCGAATAGCTAGCCTATGCTCAATCACTTCCCTTGGGACTCCGGGCATGTCGGACGGTTCCAAGGCGAACACGTCCGCGCTCCTCCAGAGGAAAGTGATGAGCTCGAGTTCCTATTTGGGATCTAGGGAAGATCCCAGATGGAAGACCATGGATGGGTCGGCCTCGCTCAGAGGGACCGCCTTGGTTTCTTCTCCGGGCTAGAGGGTAACTTTAGGCCAGGAGTACGACTTCTCGTCGCAGTTCAAGGCCGCCCTATGGTCGCCTTTGACAGTGATGGCGCCCTTCGGTCCGGGGACCTTCAGGCACTGATAGGCGTGATGCGTGGTGGCCATGAACTTGGAGAGGGACGGCCTGCCTAGGATGGCGTTGTAGGCTGACTTGAAGTCAACGACCTCAAATTTGATCAGCTCGGTTCGGAAGTTTGCGAGGCCACCGAACGTCACGGGCAGAATGATCTGGCCGAGAGGCTTGACCGAGCTGCCGGGAACAATCCCGAAGAACGGGACGGCTATGCTCTTGTTCTTGGAGCGAGGGACTTGCATCTCGTCCAGGACCACGGCGGATATGAGATCCAAAGAGCTCCCGCCGTCGATGAGAACCCGGCCGACCTTGGCATTGTTGATGATCGGGCTCACGACCAACGGGAGCCTTTGGGGTTTGGTCATCCCAAGGGGACAATCGTCCTTGGAGAAAGTGAGGGGCAGCTCGGACCACTTGAGCTGTTGCACGGGTGGCTTGCCCTGAGCGATATGGCCGACCTCCCGTGCCGCCTCCTTCAGATCCCTGTGGGATTTGTAGGCCGAGGAGCCCCCGAATATGACCGCTATGTGGTTGCGGGGCTCTTGGTAACTCATGTCGTCGTCGTCGTTCGCGGGGCCCTTGCCTTTGCCGCCGTCCCCCTTTTCCGGCAGCACGGGCATGGGCCCCTCGCCATTGTAGGACTTCTCCAGGCGGTACGCCCAAGTTCGGTAGTTGCAAAGGTCGTGGCCGGCCGCCTGATGGAACGGGCAGAAGCGGACACCCGAAACGGCACCGCGCTCCCCGTTCTCCTGGCTGCCGCGACCTTGGTCGTCGCGATTTTAATCACCGCGGCCTTGGTCGTTGTTATCTCGGTTGTCGCGCCTCCGTCGTGGCCGACCCCGCCCACCCTCGTGCTGCTGAGCAGGCTGAGCACGTGGTGGACGGCGATCAACGGCGGCCACCACGCCCAGCGTGTGTGACCTCTTTTTCTTTTTGATCTTCTTCTCGACAGAGCCCGAGTGCTTTTTGCTCGAGGGGCCTTCCAGGCCCGGCTGGGGCGGTAGCTTGCCCTCATCGATCATCTTCTTCCATTGCACGGTTTCGTCGGCATTTGCGTAGCGGTCGGCCATACGGAACAGCTAGTTGGCCGACAGGTCGGGGTGGATCTCCAGGTCTTGAGTGAGGCGGACATCACGGATCCCAAACTTGAAGGCCCGGACGACCGCCTCATCCGAAATGCTTGGGATGGAGTTCCTCACCTTGATGAATCTTTGGACGAATTCCCGCAAAGTTTCTTTGTCCGTTTGGATCAGCCTCTCGTGTCGCTCGTTCTCGGTCGAGTATAATAGCTTTGGAAATTTGCTCGGAGGGCTTCGGAGAGCTGCCTCCACGAGTGGATCGACCCCTCCTTCTGATTGAAGAGCCATGTCCGGGCGGAGCCATCGAGGACAGTGGGGAGGTAATTTGCCATAACCCCCTCGTCCCCTCCGGCCGCTAGGATGGCAGTGGAGTAGATCGAGAGGAACTCGTCAGGGTTCTGAGTCCCATTGAACCGCTCGATGTGACCGGGCTTGAACTTGCTCGGCCACGAGACGTCATGGAGGGACGCCGAAAAGGCTCGGCACCCGAACGCCGGGCCATCGTGGCGACCCCTCCGGGCATGGTGATCGCTGCATCTAGGGCCCAGACGGTCCTTTGCGCATGGGGTGAGGCGAGAGAATATGCCCCCCTGCTGGCGCAACAACGGCAGATTCGAAGTGGAACACTCGGACCGCTCGTGGGCGGATGAAGCATGCCCGCGAGCCCGCGAGGCCATCCGAGAACTACTCCGGACATCCTCACAGGGTCGGTGTTGCTTCCTGCGGCCCTCCCAAGTAGGACTTCGGGAGGCGCTAGCCGGGAAGTGGTGCTTATGGTCCCGGAAAACGCTCCAGGGCCTTTGAACACCAGGCGGTCCTGGAAGCCCTATATGGGCGACAAGCTTTTCCAGGTTTTCAGCTACGAGCGCCCCCATGGCCGCCAGGTCCGCTTGGTTGGAGAAATTCTGGAGACCGCGCACGACCGTCGCCATGGCGCGAAGGCGCTCGGCGCTCTGGGGAGCAACGGGGGGCGACCTTGGAAGGCGGTCGCACACGTGCTCCAGGGAGTGGTATTCACTGGGATCTTCGCGGGCCCGGCCTCCAGCCCCAGCGCTTGCCCCCCCCCCGCTAGGTTGGCGGCGGACGATCACCGGGTTCCTACCGGGGGACAACTCCGGGTGATCCTCGCCAGCATTGTGTCGGTGACGGGGAGAAACTGCTGGAGACTGCCGTTCCTCTTGATCGCCCTCCCATCCCGCCATGTTGATGCTGCGGGAGCACCAGGACTGCGTGGGCGACGCCGAAGTGGTGTTGTACGCTGCAGTCCCTTGGCTGAACTCGAGACGGTCGGGAGCGTCCCGATCGTCACGGAGGTCGCCAGATTCTTCCTCGTGAACGAGGGTATCCGGCCGCGAGCTGAGGAAACGCTCTCACGCCGCAGCCACCGGGGAAAGACTTCCGGTCTCGGTGTGGCCTTCCGGATCGGCCGCACCACCCACGCCATCGCTGGCGTAGTATTCATCGTCGTCCTCCACATCGTCGAAGACGCAGAGGTCTTGATTGTCTTGTGAGTTCGGCATCCTCGGGGATTCCTCGCGAAAGGACTCAGTCGATCCCCACGGACGGCGCCAGCTGTCGACGATTCGGGAACCAGTCCCCCGCCGAGCTTACTTGTTGAATGAGGGATCAACCTAAGGCCCCTTTCCCGCGAGCGGGTATAGCTTCCGAGGTCCTACCGGGCTACAAAACACAAGGTAGCAAGACAATCGCAGCGAGCAGGGGAATCGTATTTTTGCCTAGTTTGGGCCTCTCGCTAAGGAGATAACAACCCTACATACAGTGATTGAACTGATATGCGAAGGTGGTTTACAACGCGTTATGCTCTGTGTACATGTGTGAAAAGTAGATGGAGTCGAACCCCCAGCCCTTCGCGGGAGGAGGTTTTTATAGGGGGTTACAGGCGACAAAGTAGTTATTACAGGGGGCGCGCTACTGTGCTAGACGTGTGTAGAGCTGTTGCCGCGCCTCCCGCCGGGCACCACGCGACGTGGGTACAGTGGGCATAGATTGCGCGCGCGCAGACCACGGCAGCCGCGCAGTTAATGCCACGTCTTCTTCGCAGACTGTGCCCGGCTTTTGGGCGAACTTTGAGGTATCTTCAGCGGGCCACGTCGTCCGGACGCGGACCTCGAGCAGAATTGCTCGGGGGGGGCTCGACGAAGGTCGGAGTGGTCCGAAGGTCGGACTGCCCGGGGACGCGTCCTGAGCAAGGGCATGCTCGGAGACCACCGAGTTATGATGGTCGCCTGCAGCGAATCTCCAATCCCCGATAGAAGCTCTGCGATGACTGGACGGCGACAAATCGACGGTGATCTCCTCTCGGCCGCGCTTCGACGAAACCTCAGATTGCGCCCGACTACGACGACACTCAAGGCTTTTGCTGCTTGGGTTTCTGCGCACCCGATGCGCCCCTTAAAAAGCCCCGAAACCCTAGAATCTCTCTGATTCGATTGCGAGATCGTAGCAACGCCGGCGAGTTCTTCGGGCAGAGTCCCACACGAATACGCGAGGACGATAGCGCGATGCCGTCCACGCGTCCCCTCCGACAGTCACAATCCTCCTTGTTGATTCGATCCGAACCGAACACGCGTCAAGCTAACGACTGAGATCTACTGGAGTCCCGAACCCGTACGTAATGATTCTCACCGCTCGATCTGAATCTTCCGGCTGAGATTTGATGATGGGGATAAGGTTAAATACGAACGCTTCGATCGGGATCCAACGGTCGTGGCACAAGCTTCTAGACGCGGGCTGAGCGGCAAATTGCCGAGGGGCTGGGCCACACTGGCGGGCTTCGGCACACACAGTACCGGGCTTGGCCCGGTACTGTTCACTAATTACTCGGGATTTTTGCTTTAAAATAAATATTGAAAATAAGTTTGATTTATTTGAGCAACTAAAAACACTAGGAAAAATCCAAGAAAAATCTCAAAAATATATTGAGACATTCCGGACTCAAATAAAATATTTTTGTAAAAACTTTATTTAAATTTATCTATTTATAATTAGATTTTGGCAAAAGGGTTAATATACTTATTTTAAAATAATTCAAATAAATCTCAAAAAATCCAAATAAATCCAGAAAATTCACAAAAAGCACAAATAGCAATAAAACACTATTAGTTAATTTAAAGAGCCAAAATTTGGGATGTTACACGATCTCAAAGATATAAGTGAATTTCAAGACAACACACACGTAAAGATAATGAAACTTAATGCAACCAATGGATTGAGCTAAATAAGAATAAATTCAGCACCAAAGCTCGTGTTGCATAAGTTATGGAGAGACACTAGCCAATTGCTTCAGAAAAGGTAAAAGGGCAAAAGATTGCTCACTACTGAATACAATTGCACAATCTGAAAATAAAGAACACAAATTAGGGTTTTGATTAATGTAGTTTTGCCGCCACAATTCTATTTTCTTCTCTCTCTTTTTATTTTTTTGGCCTTTTGGCTCTTTCTTTCTTTTTTTTTTCTTTTTGGTGACTTTCGGTCAACACTAGTATGAGCAAAGTTTTGGAATCTCTTACTTGATATCACAAGATATATGATAGTGCAACGTATTAAGAGGAGCAGCCCCAAGCAATTTCAAATAGCTAGTCTCAATAGGGATCAAAGTATTCAAATGATGAATTGGTTCCCAATGGTATGTGCACTAATATTTTGGACTTTTATGGTTGTGGATGCTACTGGACTTAACCAACTCAAAGGAACAAAGCTAAAACACAAATTGAAGCAAGAAACTCAAATTCAGCTAGAATAGTGCAGCAAAGTTGTCGCTGCAATTAAGGTATAAAAATCACCGAATCTAGTTTGCTTACAATGTAAAACATTGAAGGTACTATTCTAGGCTTTAAAACAAGTATACGGACACACAATTTGGAGCTCGTATATAGAAGTTATGGCCAAAACACTAAGGTGCACAGATTTGACAAAATTCAGCCGATCTGACTAAATCCGAATCTGAGTCAAATTCGGTTTGAAGGAGTCCGAATCATGAAGGACACCCAAAAACGTTTTTGTAGAGAACTTTTCAAGGATTTAGGAAAGTATAAAAACATCTCAATTGGAGTTAGGATGTGAGAGTTATGATCAAAATACCAAACTGATCTGGATTGGAATTGCAACTTACTTCTCCAATTTGACATCCAGATTAAACAAACTTTGATATGGAATTCGAGTTCATGCCCAACTAGGTTTTTTTGGAGCTTGTCTCAAGGTTTTAGGAAAGTGCAAAAACACTAGAATCCGAACTCGTATGTGAAAGTTATGAACAAAACAAAGAACTAGATAGATTGAAATAAAAGCTACGCGAAGGAAAAATAATCAGCAACTAAAACAAGGACTCTAATGGATCAAAACCTAACAAAACACACTAAAATACTAGATTGAATCTAAAGGTTGAATTTTTGTAGAGGATTTTCAATTTTGGAAAGAAAACAAAAACTAATCTAGGGCACTGAATCTCTCACTGAGCAATTTGACGCTCTAATACCACCTGATGTGATTTTGGTGTCCCGATCTTTCGATGAGAGCGATAACTTCGATTTGGTGGAACTGACTTTGATGATCCGACTACAATGTACGATGACGATGCGCCTTAGCAATCGCTAAACAAACTCTGGAGGGTTATTGATCTTGCCGTTGGCACGATCAACCTGAACACGAGGTTCAATTCCTACAAGCAACCGAAGAACAAGCAAGAACAATAGTAAAAGCAATCTGAAATTGCGAATATGAATGAAGGCAAAACAAGGGTGGGGTTCTATTGAAGATCTTGACAAGGTAGCTGTCCAGCACAACTTGAAGATTTAAAGTTTGCACTTGACTAAACTAATCAAACAAAACCCAACCAAGCCCTAGATGAGGGTGTGGCTACCTTTTTAAGGAGGAGAGGGGGCATGGAACTCAGCCAAAATAGTTGGAGGCTGACAACAACTCAAATTACAAGGCCCAAGGCCCACTTTGACTTGGATTGGAAAAGTGACACGTATTGTTTTACAGTTTCCAGACATCTCAGATGGAATTTGGAGGTGATTTTGGATCCATTTGAATGTAGAAGTATAAGCTTTCAATCAAGTATAAGAACTATCCAATTGGACACCGTATGCAAAAGTTATGCTCGTTTTACTTCAGGCTGGTTCTGGAGGCCGAATTGGATTCCAGAACGTGAGAGATTTGATATCTTCGTCTTCTTGGCCCATGGGTAACATGATGGAATTGGTCCAACTTGGTGTGGATGTATCCATAGTAGTGATGTCCTCATCATACACGGATAGATTTGAAATGCATGCTGAAATGTGCTAGGGCACATATGAAGGAAATTTGGGGTGTTTGTCAATATGTTTCAATATGTGACTTTTTTCGTTTGCATGCAATCTACAGTGCCAATTTGGTCCCGTTGTGAGGAATATTTAACACCAACTCAAATGGATTCGATACGCGTACCAAAATTAGATAAGGAGAATTAGAAGTCTATTTGCATTGTTTGGCACTCTGTTTTATTGTGTGACTTTTTTTGTACGCATGCAGTGTACAGTGTCAATTGGGACCCATCATGAGGAATATATAAAAACGACATGGACAGATTCAAAATGCATGGTGAATAAACTAGGGCACAAATGAAGTCCATTCGGGGTGTTTGGCACTCAGTTTGGATTTGTGACTTTTTTGTACACATGCAGTATACAGTGTTAATTGGGTCTCGTCATGCGGAATATTTAACACCGACTCGAGCCTATTCAAAACACATGTTGAAATGAGCTACAACACATATGAAGTCCACTTGGGTTGTTTGGCACTCAAATTTCATATGTGGCTTTTTTTGTGTGTGTAGAGTTTGTAGTGCCAATTGAGACCCATCGTGAGGAATATTTAACACCGACTTGGATGGATTCAAAATAGACATATGCAGTTTACAATGCCAATTAGGACCCGTCGTGGGCAATATTTAACACTGACTTGGCGGATTTGACATGTGACCTTTTTTGTATGCATGCAGTCCATAGTGCCAAATAGGACGCACCGTGAGGAATATTTAACACCGACTCGAAGGGATTAGAAACGTATGCCAAAATGAGCTAGTGCACGTAAGAAGTCCATTCGAGATGTTTGGTATTCTGTTTCATTTTTTGACTTTCTCATATGCATGTAGTTCACAGTGCTAATTGGGACTGATTGTGAGGACGATTTAACACATACTCGAATAGATTCAAAACACTTGCCGAAATGAGATAAGGCACAAATGAAGTCCATTCAACGTGTTTGGCACTCAATTTCAATATTTGACTTTTTCCATATGCACGGAGTTTGCAATGCTCATTGGGACCAATTGTGAGGAATATTTAACACCGACTCGGATGGATTCAAAACATATGCCGAAATGAGCTTGGGTGCATATAAAGTCCATTTAGGGTGTTTGGCACTCTCTTTCATCATATGACTATTTTTCGTACGCATGCAGTCTACAGTGCCAATTGGGACCCATCATAAGAAATATTTAACACCCACTGAGATGTATTCCAAACACATCTAGGCCGCACATAAAGTCCACATGGGTTGTTTGCCACTCAGTTTCAATATTTCTTTTTTAAGCCCATGGAGTCTGTAGTGTCAATTGGGACCTTTCCTGAGGAATATTTAATACCAACTCGAACGAATTCGAAATGCATAATGAAGTGATCTTGGGCGCATATGAACTCCATTGAGAGGTGTTTGGCACACTGTTTCACTATGTGACATTTTTCATACGCTTGGAGTCTACAGTGCCAATTGGGACTCGTCGTGGGGAATATTTAACATTGACTCAAACAGATTTAAAATGGATGCCAAAATGAGGTATGGTGCATCTGATGTCCGTTGGTGTCTTTGGCACTCAATTTGAATATGTGTGACTTTTTTAGTATGTGAAGCGGATATGCTCCTAGATAGAGTTGGAACAATGCATGCCCATCGGGAGGTTAGGGAGGACGGACACCAAACGAAGACAACACGAGCATTGCTAATATTGAGAAACCACCCATAGGAGTACTCCAAGGTGGTGGCGAAGCCAATTCCATACGGCTCAAACAGCCCATACATGGAAAATACTTTTCATGGGTACTGTTCATATACATCTACTTCTATGTATGCCATCAAAGAAGAAAGAAAACAAATAAGAAAGAAGGAAGGAGAAGAAAGAAAGGATGGAGAAAATTCAGCTATTTGCATGTAAGGAAAGAGATCACTATGACAAGCCAAGAAATATGGGAATATTCATTGGTACTGTTCATGCCAAATACTATTCATGCCCCCTCTCGTATATGTATATATATGTGTACTATTAAGGGTTTTTGGCACTATCTTACATTATGTGAGTTTTTTTTGTATGCATGCAGTTTACAGTGCCAATTGGGACCTGTCATGAGGTATATTTAACATTGACTCGAATGGATTTGAAACGCATGCCAAAATGATCTAGGGTGCATATAAAATCCACTTGGGCTATTTGGCACTATGTTTCATTATGAGACTTTTTTCGTAAGCACTCAGTTTACAAAGCCAGTTGGGACCGTCATGAGGAATATTTAACACCGACTCAAACGAATTCAAAATGCAAGCCAAAATGATATACAACGCAGATGAAGTCCACTTGGGGTGCTTGGCACTTTATTTTGTTATGTGACTTTTTTCATGTGCGTGGAGTCCGCAGCGCCAATTGGGACCCGTCGTGGGGAATATTTAACACCGACTTGGACGCATTCAAAACATGTGCAGAAATTTGCCAGGGCGCATGTGATGCCCATTTGGGGTGTTTGGCACTAAGTCTTAATATGTGACTTTTTTTGTACGCATGGAGCCTAAAGTACCTATTGGGACCCAACTTGAGGAATATTTAGCACTAGTTCAGATGGATTCAAAATGCATGCCGAAATGAACTAGGGCACATATGAAGTCCATTCGAAAAGTTTGGCACTGAGTTTCAATGTGTGATTTTTTTATACGCACGCATTATACTGTGCCAATTGAGACCCGTTGTGAGGAATATTTAATACTGATTTGGACAGATTCGAAACACATGCCGAAATGATATACGGTGTATATGAAGTCCATTTGGAATCTTTGGCACTTAGTTTCAATATGTCACATTTTTTTGTATGCGTAGAGTCTATAGTGCCAATTGGCACCCGTCAAGAGAAATATTTAACCCCGTCTCAAATAGGTTCGGAACGCATGCCAAAATGAGCTAGGGACATATGATGTCCTTTCGTGGTGTTTGGCACTTAGTTTCAATATGTGACATTTTTTTTACACATCCAGTTTACAGTGCCATTTGGGATCCGTCATGTGGAATATTTTACACCGACTCGAAAGGATTCAAAATGCATGTTGAAATTAGCTAGGGCGCATATGAAGTCCATTTGGGGTGTTTGACACTCTATTTCACTGTGACTTTTTTCATGTGCACGGAGTAGGGCTGGAAAATTAGCTCGCGGCTCGCGGCTCGGCTCGGGCTCGGCCGAGCCTGGCTCGGCTCGCACAGGCTCGTGGCTCGGACCGAGCCCGAGCCAAGCCTGTTTTTTAGGCTCGAAAAAACAACGAGCCGGCTCGGCTCGACCACCGAGCCGGCTCATGAGCCAAACTGCCTGCTCGGCAATGGCAAGCCACCAGCGCCCAGTGCCCGGCCAATGGCAAAAATTCTCTTCGGCTCTTCCCCTATGCGGCTGCTATGCCCTAATCCCCTCCCGTGACCCCATCCTCCCCTGGCGTCCTCTGTCCTAGGCTCCTGGCGGCTGGCGATTCGGCCGATTCCTTCCCGTGAGTCTTCCCCAATCCTTGTTCCTTCCCCATTCCTTCCCTGATATGACTTTGGGTCCCGATCTTTCGATGAGAGTGATAACTTCGATTTGGCGGAATTGACTTTGACGATCCGACTACAACGTACGACGACGATGCGCCTTAGCAATCGCTAAACCAACTCCAGATGGTTATTGATCTTGCCGTTGGCACGATCAACCTGAACACGAGGTTCGATTCCTGCATGCAACCGAAGAATAAGCAAGAACAATGGTAAAGCAATCTGAAATTGCGAATATGAATGAAGTATTGATAAGGTGGGGTTTTGAAACAAGGAGCTTCTTAGGCGGCTGTTGAGCACGTCTGGAAGACTCAAAATAGTAGCAATGGCTAAACTATCAAATAAACAAAACCCAAAAACTAAAGTACGGCGGTAGCAAACAATATATAGATGTAAGTGGCGGCTAGGGAGCAGCTAGGGGCGTGCAACACCCATGGGGGGGCGGCCAAGGGGTTTCCCTAACGTTACATGGGCTTTGGGCCCGAAAGAAAGGTGGCGCAGCACCTGGAGTTTCTAGCCCGTGACACTCTTTTGCGATTTCCTATTTCTCCAAGATGAATTTGGTATTGGGGCTGGATCCATTCGAAAGTAGACTCCGAGATCTTTCAAACGTGTACTCATGGGTCTCTAGAAACCTCCAGAATCAAAAGTTATGGTCGTTTGAAGTTGATGCTGTCGCGGAGGCCGAACACGCGAATTTGCTGATTCCAAGTCCAACTTGTGCATATGATGATTGTGCTTTATGCTTGGCATTTGGAGGTTCTTCTCCTTGGTTCCTAAGGACAATAAGATCATCACAAGAATTAAATAGCATTCCATTCTGTGAATCATTTGTATAAAAACTTAGGAACGAATTTACCTGATAATTGAGTAGACGTGCTCGAGCACGAGTTGTAGGTCCTTGTAAAACTTGTTGTGTATGAGAAGAACCACTCGGCGTGGTTGTGTCAATAGGGAAGATGTCCTCATCATCCTCCCCTTCTTCCATTTGAGTTGTCCTCGACTCAAGCTCTTCCTCTTCTTGGCCCATGGGTGACGTGATGGAGTTGATCCAACTTGGTGTGGACAAATCCATAGTAGTGATGTCCTCATCATTCCCCAATCAGCCAAGCCCTTAGCCCTAGCAGCCGCCAGGCGCCTAGGCGCCAACGCCAAGGCCAATCGCCCAATCCCCAGTTCGGCAGTTCCCACTCAGGTCCCCCGGCCTTCCCCAGACGGCCAGACCCCAATCCAGCAATCTCCACTCGGCGCCTTGGCCAGCCGCCAGGGCACTCCGACTCGGCGACCACGGAGGAGCATCACGGCGACTCGGCGACCACCCAGGCGCCCAGCAGCGGAGCAGGCCACCGGCTCCCCTCGCGTCAGGTTGCACAGCGCGAGCATCACCACCAGCAGCGGAGAAATCATCACCCAAACATTACCACGGTGAGGTTTCTGCCCACCACCTCCCATTCTGAATTTTCTGCTGTCACTCCTACCATTCTCACTCTCCTGGCTTGAAAGAAAAGAGAGGCTACCAGAGGTCATGACATACTATGAATTGTGATTTGAGATATGTAAATTCCTTTTGTGTGTGTCTCCTCTGCTCATGGTGTACATTTGGTGAGTTTGGTTCAGATCATAGAGTCCTCTGTGCCATGGATAATACAGAATTATATTGTTCGCAAGAGTTCATCAGACCATTAGACAAAGTAGCTTACCTGCTGTTTCTTGACTACTACAGCACTTATCAAATTAGTATTACATTAATCAGCGCTAAATTAAAATACCTTGATGAAATGATGAATTATCTTGGTCCAAGATTCACTATGTCATTTCTCAAGGTATTTTAATTTAAGCTCTCATTGATGTAATACTAATTACTAGAATAGTTTTATATTTGTACTTGTGTTGATGCTAAGTGTTTGAAGGATGTACATACACTCTGAAGTCTGAATTAACTATGGCATGTAATGTAAGCTCTTTTTTGTGTCATTGTGTAGGAGATGCTTGAATCTGTCATCCCGATGCGATTAAGAATGTGAAGCCGCTGAATGCAAGAGTATTTATAATGAGTAGAATTTTGTATCATGTTTATGTCTTGGCATAATGGCATGTAGAACCTTTTGCTTCTGTATGTGGCAATGTGGCATGTACTTACTACTTACCGGATGGTGGATGGCTAGATACCATTTCATATGACACTATGAAATGTGTTTTACCTAGATATCATATGAAACTATGAAATGTGTACTTACCGTATGTGGCATGTACTTATCTTATTGCATGATTTGTATTCTGCTGATTCTTTTCTTGCCCAACATCCAACTACATACACAGTGTCTTGGCTCGGTGAGCCAACGAGCCGGCTCATGAGCCGACCTCGAGCCGAGCCGAGCCGGTTTTCTGGGCTCGTCTCAGGGCCGAGCCGAGCCTGGCTCGGCTCGCCATCTCACCGAGCCGCACCGAGCCGAGCCAAGCCGGGCTCGGCTCGGCTCGTTTCCACCCCTAGCACGGAGTCTATAATGCCAATCAGGATTCGTCGTGAGGAGTATTTAACACTTACTCAGATGGATTCAAAACACTTGCTGAAATGAGCTAGGATGGATATAAAGTCCACTCGGGGTATTTGGCACTATGTTTCATTATGTGACTTTTTTGTACATATTTAGTCTATAATGCCAATTGGGATCCATCATGAGGAATATTTAGCAATAGCTCAGACGGATTCAAAACTCATGCCGAAATGAGCTGGGGTGTTTGGCACTCAGTTTCAATATACACTTTTCGTACGCATTCAGTCTATAGTGCCCATTGGGACCAATCATGAGGAATTTTTAACCCCATCTCAGATGGATTCGAAACGCGTGCCAAAATGAGCTTGGGTGCATATGAAGTACATTTCAGGGTGTTTGTCACTCTCTTTCAATATGTGACATTTTTTATGTACACATGCATTCTATAGTGCCAATTGGGATCCGTCATGATGAATATTTAACGACTCAGACAGATTTGAAACACATGTCGAAATGAGCTAGGGTGTATATGAAGTCCTTTCGGCATGTTTGGCACTCGGTTCCAAAGTGACTTTGGCACCAGAAATCCTTCTTTTACCTGTCTCTCTCTCTAGACTTTGACCTCTTCCAAAACATAGCACTAAGGTTTTAGTTTCCTTTTTTTGTTCCACTATCCTAAATAAGGTTGTCTTTCTATCTTTCATGTTGGAGTTGAATTTAGACCAGCTGACAAACTGAAATAGGATGTGATCTCGGACACAGGTGGCAAACCTGAATTTGATTTAAACTCGGACACAACAAGCAAGCTGAAATTGGACTTGGATTCTCTATCTGAGTTAGCTAGAACTTGATCTGGACGACAACTTAAAGCTTTCCACTTGATGAGAACATCCCTTCCACTGATACAACTATACCTACTACTTCTCAATTAGATATACAAGATCCAATTGCTAGAGCACGTGCTCGTCAACTCAATAATCAGGTAAAGTTGTTCCTAAGTGTATCTAATTACATTTTTGAGAATAATCCACTACCTAATGCGTGTGACGTGCTTATATTTAGGAACCACAATTTGGATCAGCGAGGATGAACATCTATGTCAACGAAAGGCGGAGATCAGGTGTGCCACGTTTTGAAGTCCAATTCGGCCTTAGGATGCTAGCCTGAAGTTAAATGCACGTAACTTTTGCATATGGCATCCAATTGGAGAGTTCTTGTGCTTGAAAATCTTACTTCGAGATCTTTTCAATGGATTTGACCCCACTGAAAAATTCCTTTGGAGCACCCCCACAATCACCAAAACATGTCAGGTCAATTTTCCAGTCCAAGTCAGACCTTTGTGTTGGTTGAATCCCCTTTCTCCTTTACCTATATAGCTGTTGGGTCCCCTAAAATTACATGGGTTTTGTTTAGTCATAGTTTTTCTTGGTGAAATATTTGGTATTCTCTTGATCGAGAGATCAACAGCTATACAATGCTTCAGAACCCCACATCAACACTTCAATTATATTCACAATTTTAGATAGCTTTTACCTTGTTCATACTTGTTCTTTGATTGCTGGTAGGAATTGATCTTTGTGATCAGGTCAACCAGATTTTGGCACGGTTGATAACAATTCAGAGTTTGGTTCAGCGATTGCCTGGCATCGGTCATGTTTCGGTTGTATTCTGGATCATTAGGGTCATTGTAACACCCCGGCACCCACAGTGCCCTGAGTGTCACCAAACAGAGATTAAAAACTAGATAAGGAAGATCAAACTCTAATAGTACTTCGAAATCCACTAAAAATTTCGGCAGCACCTCCCCTATAATAGTGGACATCCACTCAACAAACAAGGAAAACAATATACAACAAATACAATGATATAAGCAATTGAATAATGACAATAACAACAGGTCATGGTACCCACGAACCATCATGACCAACTAAACGCATAACTAAGCATACTAACAGGGAGAAGCAACAATAACTTAACTACACAACAAGGCTTACAATAATCAAAATACAACACAGAAAGAAACAATAACCCCAACAAGAGTGAATTAACTGCAAACTGACATAAAGCTTAATTCCCAACCATAAGGACACAATGGTCTAACATTAATTATCAAGGTGAACACTCTTCTAAGCTATCAATTAAGCATGTCATGAAGTGAGTGTCGTGAGCTATTTCCCATTCTGGTGAGATCTCCTCAGAGTACCTAAAAACATTAAACAAACAAACGTGAGTTCAAAGACTCAACAAAGTGCAGCAAGTAATAATATCAATACCAATTAAAGTATTTAAATCAGTAACATGCTCCTATCTACTATACCAAATTAACAAGTACATAAACAAAAAAATCATCATCCGTTACCTCATCACTACATTGCTCACTTGTTTCATATACTTCATTAGACAACATTGGATGAGTTCACGACTCGATCCACTCTTAACCTGTAAATTACCCTCAACTCAAGGATCATCAGTTGTCATCCATCATTTACTAGTACCAAACGATGCATCCAACATAACCATATTACACACGATTTGTCGCATATCTTATTAAATACTTTTGGGTGAGCCCACGGCCCTATCCCACCTCTACACATTACCACTCATCACAATAGCCATTAATAGTAATGCCATGCAATGCGGATATGCACAAATGCTCATATGCACCTTTTAAGACTTATACCGGTATAGCTGAGAGAACACCCGTCGATGTTCACTCTCTACCTCCATCCCGTGGAGGTGCCTACTCTTACTATCTCGCTCCCATCCACCTCGATGGATGGGACTACGAGGTAGGACTTTCTCTGTGGCGTTCCGGATTAGTCATAACTTTCTCACCGACCTCACCGGATTTGTTATGACTTTCTCACCGACCTGACCCATGCAATTTCTTGGATATGAATGAGAATGATGCATTGCTTCTCATTATATACCTTACACAATCATTTAACCATTCACCAATATCTTTCATCTCATAAGCATTTCATATTTGTCATATAAGCAAGTATGATCAATCAACAACAGTAAGAAAAAGGAACAGGGTATTAAGTTTTCACATTAAATACAACCAAGTCATCCTACTGTTTTTACATGCGCTTGCCTTTAACCGCAAGAAGTGAAGTGACGGGAAGAAGAAGCTACTCCCGAAGCTATACCACCAGGAAATACGATTACATACTCAAATTCACAAGCTCTAGAGTCAACAAACAACAACAAACAATACATTTACTCCCTAACTCAAAATTTGCCCCAAACTCTGAATTCATACAAAATTGATTTGGATAGCCCACTTCGCCATAGCACAACTGTTGCTAAACAACTTCAAATAATGCAAAGAAAGACATTTTAAGCATCTACGCAGAATTTTCCATCTATCTCTAGGCAATTGTAAAATCCAACTCGGCCTCTATCTTATCCTAATTCACATAACAAAGTCAAATCTGCTATTAGTCACAATTTGACAGCAAAAAGCACTGCCTTGAAAAAGGTTATCTGTGGCGGTTCATAACTGCCATCAGTGGTGTTTTTGAACCGCCACAGATTTAGTGCCACTGATAATCGAAGATTATCAGTGGCGGTTCTAGAACCGCCATAGATAACATTATTTGTAGCGGTTTTTGGATAGAACCGCTACTGATATTCTGGTATCATTAGCGGTTTGAGCCAAAAACCGCCACTAATAGTCTAAGTATCAGTGGCGGTTTTTTGCTCGAACCGCTACTCATACCCGAATATCAGTAGCGGTTCTAGCCAAAAATCGTCACTGATACTATGACTATCAGTGGCGGTTTTTGGATAGAACTGCCACTGATACAACTATCAGTGACGGTTGTATATAAAACCGCCACTGATAGGCCTAGTATCAGTGGCGGTTTTTGTCTAGAACCGTCACTGATAGTATATCAGTAGCGGTTTTTGCCAAAAACCGCCACTGATAATCCCACACACGAAAATAAAAAACTGCCATTTGTGGCTAGCCTCAAGCAGCGCTTGCCATGCCCTTTGAGCATAATGAAAATAGTGTACAGAAAATAATCACAAACTGGAGGTAGTATTATATGGTTGCTTGCTTATTTTATCTTGTGCCAAAGTGGAACTGAATACAAACACATCATATATCAAAGAATTACAAAAGCATCTGCACCCACCCTCCCTCCCTAGCATCAAAGGTAATCTGAGACATGATAATGATACATTGATAGTAACACACATATATTACGAAATTACAGATATAATCCTTTGTGAAAACAATATTTGCATTGAATAGTTGTATTGCAAAACAGGAACTATAAAAAATGATAATTGTGTGCACAAACCGGCGGTAGTACTGACAAAAAGTCATAAAGTTTAACTGTCGAGTAGTTTATCTTACCAGATGCGTTTCCCATGTGCTTTGTGTCTCTAAATCCAACAGTCACAGCAATGCAGAGGATCATGAGCAACCAATTGATCTCAGGGATATATATCTGCCCATGAATTTTCTCAGATGTGTGTACAACTTTTACTCGAGGGAAGCAACTTAAGGACTGACTCTGATTGATAATTGAGAATGTCCCGCTGATGATTGCTTGGCTTCCTACCACCGAAGCCAAAATCGCCAGAACAAGCACAGGCCATCTGACCTTATCTGAAGTATGCATAAAAAAACTATACTGTAATATTTATTCAAATGGTAAATGAGTTTCTAAGAAACAAGAAATTACTAGAAGAGTAATCACACATCAGATGCTTTTCGTAGGGTTTTTACTTTATAGTATACATCTTCATTGATTTAGACAGGGTAGCGTATGAATGCAAGTACATAGTAGTTACCATTTAGATTTACATCAAGCAAAGATGTTATTGACTTTATGAGTTTATGCAGTACCCAATACAAAATATCCATCATTGGGCTATTTAGTAATACAATTATCCTTGTTTTATAAATGGTATTAAGATAAATCTCCAAACAGAGAACTAATAATCATCATACGAAGTGGTGGGGGACTGAGAGTGAATTCACAATGTATAGTACACTTAACCAGACTAATTTCCCATTTAAATGATCTAAACTATCAGAGGTCTCTTCATATCTGATGATTGACAGTAAAATGAATCAGGAATACGATGTAATTTTTGTCGACGAGAGTAATATAGCCTGAAGTTCATGATGTACATACTAGTTCCTGTCATATGAATACATGAGCTAAAATACAAAAACATACCTGGAACTGCGATGTAAAATCCAACTTGGGAGCTTGAGTAGAAGTCATGATGTTTTTATAAGTAAGCAGCTTGACCCATATATGCCAAAATCAAAGCAGGGTAAACTACAGAAGTGAAAGCAAGCTGTAAAAAAATGAATAACTAAATGATCAGCACAAAAAAATATATAAAATGTTATGTCGGAAGTGGCCAAGATCTGCAAACATTGCTTCAGATCCTGCACCATCAGGCAAGCTAGATAGTCAGCCCAACTTCCTCTTATTCTACAATTAATACAAACGGAAAAAAGAACTTTTCTTTTTTTTAAAAAAAATGAACTTCTGAATACTGTTTACATTTCGTGACATAGATATTTAGAAGTATACTGTAGCTTACCTGTCATGCAGAGCAAAATTCCACCAAGTGACATCCAACCATATTTTCTGGTCTTTTTTAAGAACATGAACATGTAATAGGGATTTAGAGCTTGGTAGACATGAGGATTCCAATGTATGATATTGTAAAGGCCAAGAGCACTCATGCAGAGTAACCAGGCTAGAACTATCGGGGCAAAGAGAAATCCAACACGATGGTACCATAATGCTGGAGGGCAAATAGGAATGCTAATATGACACAGGTTATCGGAATGACAGCATCTGCATGTGAAAGAGATAAATATCAGGGCCAAGGAGGTTTGAATTGGGAAAAAGGAGAACTATCATTGCAAGACAATTTACAAGTGTTTTGACCCATTTTAAGTTAAACAGAAGTACAGACTTTTCATTTGTAATTTATTATAGGAATTCAACTATGCACTAGGAAGAAAAACTAGTGATTCAGAATTCAGATTATTGGTTTTATTACAGTCTAGCTGTCGGCTAATTTATCAACACTCTTGCTGCGACATTACTTGGATAGGAATATTAATTTGCTATTAACTGAACTCACTGAATTGCCCAAAGATGATCAACTTTGGTATCTTACAGTGCCATATCCAGTACTAAGATACATTGGGAACAAAAGCTCATACCAAGAAGGCAAGACAGCCAATGTTGTCTTGTAGAAAAAGCTACGCCTCCTACTTCTCACAGAAAAGAGTAGGAATCTTCTAACTTGATAACCAGAGTCTGGTTGAGCGATTCCATTGCATCCATTTCATCATACTTGTATTGTAGCTCCTCAATAAGTTCATTTATTTTCTTCTTTGATTCAGAGTCTTCCTCACCTGGCATATGCTTCATTACTTCCAATTTGCCCTGCAGCTGTTGTATTTCTAACTATAGCTTCTGCTTGGCATTCAATTGCTGTTCTAAGTTCAGAATCTTATCTAGAGCTGTTTTTCACTCGGTTAGTTTATCAAACTATTACAAATACATGAAATAACTTCATATGAAAAAATAACCATGTAAGGCAAACACATGAAATATTTAGAAGTGTCACTCGCATGTGTGTGTTCCTGAAGAAGACAAAAGTACATGCTATACTAGCACAACCATTGACAAAAGAAGTGGCATTGACAAAAGAAGGGGTTCCCATTTCAAAGGAACAAAGAGTTATTTACACTTTGTAATGAAACAAAATTGAAGTAACAAAAGCCTAAACTAGTTTTCTAAACTAGAAGCCTACGGGTCTTCGGAGGTTGGAGACACGTGACGTGAGAGAATAGTATGGATGACTGGATCGTTGTTGTCTTCGTCATAAAACTCGCCTTTTTTTATTATTTCCTTCATGATGAAGTAGGCGAGCTGGCCCTGAATGGCTTGGATTTTAGAAGGAAACAGTCCTACCGTAGACAACTTGAGGCGCTGTAAGTATGAAAAACAAAATTAAAAGAGTATATAGAAATTGAGTGGTGCGAATCAATGTGTCATGTCAGCATGACTGACCTCCACATCATTGTCATTTATTGTGCAACCTAAGATTTCGCGCATGTACTGGCACACGAAGTACCCACATAAATTTGTTCCTTGCGACTGCTTGTGACACTGCAAAAATCGAATGAACTAAGATGTCGTTGAAGGAGCTATTTACTATGAAATACGATATAAGAATATTCCTTGCGTGCGTACCGGAAAGTTAGTATGGATTGTAAGGGATTTGTGGTATGGGCGGTGTTTACGGCTCTTCTCACAATATCTTTTGAACGCCTCATTCATTAAATGTGTCATCACTTCAAAGTCTTTTTTAGGTTTATCCAATGGATTCATGATCAGCATCTTGCTCTTTTCTGGATGAATTATGACGAGAATCCAGTGGACGCTACATGCACATGCATGATGCCATAGTCATTAGTCCTTACATCAGAGTAAATAACGAAATCAACGAGTAATTTAACTAGCTAGTGAGGAACATACTTAAAATGGTATGGTACAAGTATAAACTCCTTGTCTTGTAGTTTAATCAAAGCTTTATATACGTACTTCTCGACCTCCTTTGGTGCTCTTATGATTTCGGTTTGGCAAACTGTTCCCGGGTCGAGGAATCCCACTGGCCCCTTGGTTTTCATACTTCAATCATCTCATATCTATATAACAAAATAGTTAGACATGACATTTATCGGTATTACGTGAATGTAGACCAAGATTGATATATTATATACTTACAGTATCCAGCATCTCAAAAAAGATATGTCGAGGGCGTCATGATAGAACAAGTTGTGTAAGTTATTGAATTCTATTAAGAAGTAGCCATCGCCCGCATGGTGAAAATGTTCCTCATGGAAAATTGCAGTGATCACCTTCGGGAGTACGTCTTGGTTGGATCGATCCATGTACCATGCATGTAATCGCTGCATCATGGGTGTTAGACTTTTTAACTTCGAATCGGTGACTAAGGGCTTCCCTACCTCGAATTTCAATTTTTGTTGATTATCTTGGTCATCAGACTTCGCCTTGCCCTTACTTTTTTCTCGCACGACATCATACTCGGTCCTAGCTTACTTTGATCTGGCCGATCTGATTTTGTCTAATGTGCCATTTTTTGGGATCAGGGGTTCTAGGTTTGTCCTTTGAAGTACCAAGTGTTATAGGTTTCTGCTTTGGAGTACTAACAGTGGCCATCTTTATGGGGTCCTCAATGGATTTCTTTTCTACCTCATCTTGCTTCTTCACCGTTTCACTCTCAGGTGCTGGTGACGGATGCACGAATTGTACTGCAGGAGAGGCTGGCACTGCATGGTCCAAGATGATGTCACGCTTGCGCCACTGGATGAATGAGTGGACGGCACTTCCTCGAGTTGTTATCTCGTCATTGACGGGTTTTTCTAGCCCGATCTCAGCAAACTTTTCAAGTACCGTGTCCACCTAGACCTTTGCATAACCTGGCGCTATCGGGGTATTGTGCAGGACACCCCCTTCTTGGCACGGATAAACTACCCCTGTAGAAATATGTTCATCACGGGCACGTTGAGCTGACAGGGTGTGGGGTCCTGTATGTCGTCCACAGGATAATGGTTGTTGTCCGCTTCTGCCAATGGCGTGGACGCGCAACTGCTGCGACGATCAGTAGGGCTGAAGAGAACGTTGTGGGCTTGCGCCTGGCTCAAGGCTTGTTGTACTTGTCGTTCAACTTTTTCTCCAATGGTGCCTTGTATTTCTCGCAGAAGCCTTTCCTTCATCCTTTCCATTTCCTGCTCAGCCCACTCTTCTTTAGCTCTCTTCCGACTCCTATAAGAGTCTCCGTGCTTGATATGAACTAGGCGTCCCGATCTTTCGATGAGAGGAGGTAGCGTCGATCTGGTGGAGGGCGAAGTTGGCGGCCCGACTACAACGAACCCGACGTTGCGCCTTAGCGACCGGTACACCACCCTCCTAAAGGTTATTGATCCCGCAGGAAGCGCGACCAACCTGACCACGAAGGTCTTTGTTCCTGCGAGCAATCGAAGAACCAACAAGAACAAGAGATTACAAGCAACTCAATTGCGAATATGAATTTAGATCGGTTCTGAAAACAAGAACACTCGAAAATTGGGGTTCCGATGAACAAGTAGACAGGCGGCCTAGTCAGCACGCGCGAGTACAAGCAGTAGCAAAGGCTAACTGAATCAAACAAAACCTAAACCCTAACCATGGTGGCGGCTGGCTATTTATAGTCCAAGGGCATGCAGCACTAGGCCTTAACATGGGCCTACTGATTACAACTCGGAATAAAAGACTAAAGCCCAATTAGACTCGGACTGGAAAAGTGTTCTAAATTGTTTTGCATATTCCCGTTGACTCGAAAGGAATTTGGAGGTGATCTTGGATCGGTTTGAAAGAGGACGACCAGAGCTTTCGTTCTTGTACTCGTAGACCTCCAGAAGCCTTCTGGATCAAAAGTTATGGCCATTTGAATTTGACCATCTCTGGGCGGCCGAACCTGATTCCAATTCGCTCTTCCCTCTGGACGCGAACTCCCCTGTGCATTGTAGATCTTCCCATGGTTCCTAAGAATAATCACATCATCACAAAAATTAAGTAGCATCCCATTCATTGTATCATTAATTGGAATACTTAGGAATGCTTTCACCTGATAATTTAGCTGACGTGCACGGCCTCGAGTGAGTGGCCCATGAAGTGGTGGTTCATCCTGGTGAGTGGAGTTAGAGCTAGTTGTATCCACTGTGGAGATGTCCTCATCAGTGCTCAGGGAATCCCATCTTCCATGGAACCTTGACCCCGACACCTCGTGTCCGGCCGGGGTGCTCTTTGTTTCCTAGGGCCGCTGTTAGCTCGTCTTTCTCCTTGTCTAGGTGGAAAGATTCTTGGGTGGACTGGGCGTAAAACTCATGAACTCTTTGCATCATTGCTTCGTCTTCGCTGCTCTTGAATGATAAACTCCCAGTAGACAAGATATCTGCCCTCGCTAGCACGTAGTGCTTCACTCGGTCTGGTAGTCCGATCAAGGGACTTGTGCCAGTCAATTGGAGCGCTTCTAATTCCTGCCTCTCCCATTGAGCAATTTTACCCGCGTACCCACTCGTGCCAAGTCTGTGGAGGTGAGTATTCCTTCTTGTGATGCTAATGTGGTCCTCACTGGACTTCCTTGCTGCTTCAGATTGCTTCATTGCCACAAACTCATCCCAATATGGCTCTAATCTTGGGTAGTCTCCGATGGCTGATCGGTTTTGCTTCACATAATTTACGTTCAGCCTCGCCTTGAAGTTTCTCCACGCCGCATCCATGGTCATCAATGCATCGCAACGCACGAGTTCTTTAGCTCATTCAGGGAATTCGAAGGTCTCTTTGAGCTCTGTCCATAGATCCTCTTTGGTGACTCGGGGCACTTTATGCCAATCCGAATAGGTGATTGGCACTTTATCCTTTACGATATACCTGCATGTTGACCTGTATTTTGCTGCTGATTTTCTCGGTGCAACAAGGGCCCCAGTATCTGAGACCTCCGAGATGGTGTACCGGCCTTCAGACTTCTTAGTTTTTCCTCGTCCTCTGCGTCTTGCAATAGGAGCATCATCTGCAACAGCGGTGGAGGCCTCAGCACCTTTGGTGGTTGGGTGGAGGGTAAGGTACCTGCTCGAGCTCTCCTCCATTATAGGCTCGGTTTCGGGCTCCATTAGAACTACTCAATAGAAAGGGAGATATTTCAGAGAGGGAAAGAAAATCAATCAATTTGACAATCTATAACTGTGCCGAAAGCATATATGAATAGGACAAACTAACAATTGCTTACTGGACAAAAGCCCTACTATTTTAGCTTCACTCAATCATGGACTGCCTTAATAGTTTTGCCGAAGTCATTAAATTTGAAACATGGTGGAGGTGGAGGTGTGAATGCGTGATGAACCTTGCCGGGTAATTCAGGATGAATATGGAAATATTGTTCTCAATCGAGATAATGAGCCTATGATCCACACTGATGGGATGAAATCTGTCAAGACGTGTTCAGGAAGATATTTATGATTTTTGCTTACCTTGCTTGGTGAGTTTCTCTTTGCTAAAACCTCTTCTCTTTATTTTACAGAATAAGATAGAAGATGTACTAACTGAGGACTATATCAGATCCTTAAAGTGCCTGTCCATGGCTCATTTCGAGTCACAAATGGAGGTTTGGAAATTATGTCCTCAAACCCCCCAATGGAGGAAAACTATTATTGATGGACACAAATGGATTGTTGTAAGAAATGCGGTATTAGCAATTTTATCAATCCAATGATTCCAAGCATCAAAATTAACCATGAAGCAGAATGATCAAAATAGCAAAAGATATCATGTGACTTATAATAATTGAGTGTATCATAATGAATGAGCACACAATCAGAGATATCAACAATGGCATGATCATTAACAAATCAACTAGCATATAGCTCAAGTTGTTTTAATTTTAGAGTGTTCTCAGATGTCGGGTTGCCTAAAGGCCCTCCTCGCTATGGGGAACAAGCAATAGACTGATTTGTGACAACCTTACCTCTATTGCAATTTTACTACTTGACAGTTTAAAGCAAATCAATTGTATATTATGTATGCACAGGATAGACAAAATCTAATAAGCTTACTGCACATAAATAACAGCTTACTAGTCTGCTTAAAATCTACACAGAGTGGATCGAACTGAGACAAGATTGTCTCCAGCAGCACAACTAAGTGATAATTTCAGTCGGCAGTAACAAAATGACGGAGATGATAAACAACAGTAAGCACAAGGTGTCTAAACTAGCATATATAGAAAGATGACAATTGAACTAATTAATCAAGCTGTAATAAACTGTCAAGTTTTGTTGTCACAAATAGTCTATTTTAGTCCCTAAATCATCATTGAACACTAAGCCCCACAAGCAAGGTCCCCAAGCCAAAAGAACTGACTGGCCCCTTTGCAAAATAAAAATATCATTAAAGCTTCATGATAACATCCTTACCCATCAGGAAACCGCAAATGAAAACAATCTTATCCTTTCACTAGAAATGATGGACCAATTATGTCTCAAAAGTTCTGCTGGGCCATCTAATCAAGTTTGTTCCAATGGATCTAACAGAATTGCAGGAAGCTAGTAGGACCTCGATTACTGAGGTCAGTACTACAACATCTTTCGCTAGCAATTAAGGAAAACAAATTCTACACTAATGTGTATATCAAGAATAGGCAGCTACAACCTCATTTAGCTGAGCTCCATGTTCCTATATATGATGCTTGTCACGGGACGATGGAGGAACGCATCGACACACAAGAAGGCACTTCAGCAGAAATACTAATGCATAAAGGATACATAAATAGCTCTTTTAAGGTAAACTATTTGTTATTTTCGATCCAATGTATCAAATTAGTTAATATTTATTTGTTATACTTTCTTTGGTATAATAGAGTAATAGAAATACTTTCGGTAAATCAATAGCAAGATTTGATTTCTATTACCCACCATATAGCACGCTGTAAAAATTTCTCATACGTAAAATCTAGTATTAAATTACCACAAGCAGCAACAGAGTAGTTGCAATACGAGTGTGACTCCCATCCGCAGTGAGGGTCACAAACCACTCTAGCATAAAGGCTTGTGAAGTATTCTAGTTCTGAAACAAATCATGTCTAAAAATAAAAACAATGCAACAATTTTTATATTCTTCAATTGATCGGTTAGCTGTCTATTAATTGGCCTATGAAAACAATGATTATAGGATCCTCTCAGTGGATAGCTAATCCCAGAGTGAGTACATGGCATGTGGTAACACCACAGATAATCCATACAGAGTATTAGAGTAAGTAGCTCTCATGCAGCCCAAATACTGAACGTTAGTTGCAGACTCTGAAACTGAAGTCTGGGGGAACCAACCTACTAGAGTCATGAAGAAGGGCAAATAGAATTGACACCAAAACGAAGATAAATCCACCAAACTAGCAGCAGCAGAAGCACATACACCACAGTGCTATGAACCAAAATCAAGGCCAAGCAACAACTATCGGGGCGAAGCTAGAGGAATCACACGGCAGACGAATCACAGCACAAATTTATATTTTTGACTTCTAATACATTTGCTAACTAGATCAAAGACAAACCAGTAACTACGATAGTGCAATGAACAAAACTGAGGAGCTCGGGGAAGAGGTGCCGGCGTTGGAGTGGCGGTGGCGTTGGACCAGAGGCTGTGGAGTGTCGGCGGCTTGGAGTGGCGGTGGCCGTGCGAACCTTCTTGGCGGCAGCAGTCTTGAGGAGGCGAGGCGAAGGAAAATTTTCAGAAGTGCAGAAGGCGGGCTTAGGTTTAGGTATAAGTAGAGGCAGTATATCTATAGTGGTTAATAATAATAACCGTCACAGATAAATATTACCTGTGGCGGTTATTATAATCCGCCAATCCTGAATAAATATTATCTGTGATGGTTATAATAATAACCGCCACAGGTAATATTTATCTGTGACGGTTATTATTATTAACCGCCACAGATACACTACCCCTACCGTGGCATAGTATAACACTAGTTCAATGCCCGTGCAATGAAAATTCACAATGAAAATTGGTTCACAGATAAGGGTATATTACTTTTAGACCGTTCAATTAATTATGAGCAAGACTTGAGACTATGCAAAATAGGGGGAGTATTATGCTTGCTTTCTTTCCACTGGCATCTATCAGGCCTGATACGGAATAGTCCGCAAACTCATGTAATGAAACACCTGGAGGCAGTTCATATACTTTGTCATAGTTTAGAGAGACATCGAAGTCCTTTGTATGTCTGATGGACCTGAACATTTGTACATAATAAAAAAAATAGCAAGCCAGTTTAGATATATTTGTTCAAATACACTAAGAAAAGTTCACCCACAACTATAATTCTACAAAGCAAAAGAATAGCAAATTTTCTAACATTGATCAATACTTTCATCTTTCACATAATCTGGGCCATCTATTTCATTCGCAGTCAAAAGGAGTCATATCACATTTCACTTCGTTACCTTTTTTTCACATATACAAGGGCAAATATTTCCATTACTCATAACTACTTATTTTCTTTTACAATTTGGCCTTCGTTGTGATCATCACGATGATAGGTAGCTTCTGGAGTGGCTTCTTCCTCGAGGCTAATGATGCCATCTACGAAAGGAGGCAACTCATCAAACTGGTTGTACTCTTCCTCATCCATGACATTCTCAACTCCGATGATCCTTCTTTTTCCTTGTAGAACTACATGGCGCTTTTTATCTGCAGGGTCGATTATGTAGAATACTTCTGCTACTTGATTCGCAAGTACGAATGGTTTGTCTCTGTATCTGATATGTTCGATGTCCACAGTAGTAAAGCCGTACTTGTCCACCTTGACACCCTTCGGGAGTTGTACCCAATGACATCGAAACACCGGGATCTTGAAAATCCAGTAGTCGAGCTCCCAAATCTCCTCCATGAACCCGTAGTAGTTGCTCTTCGTACTGCCTGTGTTGTCGTAGGCATCTATACGGAAACCACTATTTTGGTAAGTGCTCTTGCTATCCTGAGCTCTCGTGTAAAATGTATATCCATTAATGTCATATCCTTGCCATGTCGTGATTATACCTGAAGGCCCTTTTGCCAACCAACTCAATGTAACACTCGTTTCTTCACTAGACTGTGCTCCCTAAACCAATGACTGAACAAACAATTGTGCTCTTTTATTATCCAAAGCTCTGACTGTCCTCGGTTTTCCCTCCTTAGCTTACCCTTGTGTATATCCATATACGGGTACACATCAACTGACTGTTGCAATACTGTGAAATGGGCTTGTTCGAACAAAATATTATCGTAAGAATTTGTAGATTTCTTTCCTATTACACTTTTCCCACCTAGCCTACCCTCATGGTGAGATACAAGCACTCCTACCGGTTCGACCTCCTCCATGTAATCGACAAAGAACTCAATAACCTCCTTAGTTGCATAACCTTCTATAATGGAGCCTTCCGGCCGAGATCGATTACGTACATATTTCTTCAGAACACCCATATACCTTTCAAATGGGTACATCGATGCGAGAATACGGATCAGTAAATATTTATCTCATTGACAAGGTGAACAATGAGATGAACCATGATATCAAAAAATGATGGGGGAAAATACATCTCTAGCTGGCACAGAGTCTTTACCACATCAGCCTGAAGTTCATAAAGTCCAATGGGATCGATGACCTTCTGTGAAATCGCGTTGAAGAAGGAACACAACCTCGTGATTGCCTCTCGGACCTTGTCAGGCAAAATAGCTCTAATTGCAATAGGGAGCATTTGTGTCATCATCATATGACAATCATGAGACTTCATGCCAGTTAAATTCAAATCTTTCATCGATACCGGTTTCTTGATGTTTGCAGAGTAACCGGACGGAACTTTCACACCATGCAAGCACTTACAGAGTTTTGTTTTCTCTTTCTTGCTCAAAGTGTAGAAAGCTGGGGGAAGGTAAAGCCGGCCTTTCCCAGTGTCTTGAGGATGTAGCTCGGCTCTGATTTTTATGTCTTCTAGATCCCTTCGTGCCTTCAGTCCATCCTTTGTTTTGCTAGGAATATTCAGTAAAAGACCAACCACGCTGTCACATACATTCTTCTCTACATGCATGACATCGATGCAGTGTCGAACTTCCAAGTTCTTCCAGTAGGGCAAGTCCCAAAAGATGGATCTCTTCTTCCACGTGGTCTTCTCAGTATGGGACCGTGATGTATTACCAGTACTCCCCTTTCCAAGTACAATATTAAGATCCCTAACCATATCATACACCTCTTCCCCATGAAGACACCTTGGAGCTAAACCGTCCTCCTTTGTCCCGTCGAATTGTTTCTTCATATTGCGATGCGGATGATTCTGCGAAGGAACCTCCGTGACGATGTACCTTTATTTTCCTCGAGTTGTTGAGCCACACACTAGCGGTTTCATCCATGCACTGGGGGCATGCTTTGGCTCCTTTTATAGTACGGCCGGACAAGTTTCCAAGCGCAGGAAAATCATTGATGGTGCAGAACAACAATGCGAGTAGAGTGAAGTACTTTCGTTTATACTCATCCCATACCTATACACTTTCATTCCACAGTATCACAAGATCTTCCACCAATGGTTGTAGGTATACATCAATATCGTTGCCAGGTTGTCTCGGCCCTTGGATAAGCAGCGACATCATAATGTACTTTCGCTTCATACACAACCAGGGTGGAAGGTTGTATATACACAGAGTCACGGGCCAAGTGCTATGAATGCTGCTCATATTACCGAAAGGATTCATTCCATCCGTACTCAAGCTAAACCTTACATTCCTCAGTTCATTTCCGAAGTTCTCCCTGAAGAGTCTATCAATGGTTCTCCACTGGGTAGAATCAGCCGGGTGTCTCAGTTTTCCATCCCTCTTACGGTCTTCCGAGTGCCATCGCATCAATTTGGCATGCTTTTTCTTTCCAAATAAATGCTTCAAACAAGGTATTATTGGCAAATACCACACCACTTTAGCGGGAGCTCCTTTCTTCACCTCAATAACTTCGCTGTCATCGCCCTTACGCTTGTATCGCGATGCTTTGCACATCGGACATACATGAATGTCTGCATAGTCTTTGCGATAGAGTATACAGTCGTTTGGACAAGCATGTATTCTTTCTACTTCCAATCCCAAGGGACATACAACCTTCTTAGCTAGATACGTGGTTTTAGGCAACACGTTTCCCTCAGGCAGTATGTCCGCTAAGAGATGTAACAACGCCGTGAAACTCTTGTCGAACCAACCATTGCCTGCCTTCAATTTCAACAGCGAGAGCACCGTGTGCAACTTTGTGTATTCCTCCTTACAACCCGAGAATAAAGGTTTCTCCGAATCCTCCATCAAACCCTTAAATTGATTAAACTCTCTCTGACTAGTGTATTTCTCTTCTGCATCGCGCAACATTTGAGCCAGATTATTATCGTCATCGACGACCAACCTATCCTCATCGGATCCATAACTGATGTCAGCTGCCACATTGTCGGCTCTGTCATCATCGACGTTATCACGTTGAAGTATGATCTCTTCTTCATCGTGCCTTGTCCAACTTGTATAGCCAGGTACCACCCCCTCCAGATCAAGTGCAAATGGATATGGTTTTTATTCGAAAACATCTTCTCATTCTTGCAATCAATGTATGGACAGTGTATGTACTCCGTCTTCTTTTGCAAGCTGTTCTCCTCGGCAGCCCTTAGAAAAACAGATACATCGTCGATATATTCTTGGCTGCAACGGTTCGCATCGTACATACATCTCCGGTCCATCTACAGTTAATTAATTTAAGCAATTATTAATATCCAAAAATCTTAATTAAATAAATTGTTATTCCAATATTCAACAATATCCACTAACGGGACAACATTAATTCTAAGTAAATGTTGCAAACTTAATTACTTAATTTTAATATATACTCATACGTAACCAAAAATTATATATATCCTCCAGAAGATCAACATAATAAATTCCTCATCTCAAAATTTCATGATCACCCAACTACCATATTAACTAAAATTTATTTATCATTCACATCCAACAATCTTAATTACCTACGTGCTGTTTTGTAGTAGTGAAGGTAAAACATGCATAACTTTTTAATGGTTGAACCAAAATTCAAGTTCTTGGAATCTAAATAAGCACAAGAGGATAACCTAGAGTTACCCCATAGCCATTTGTTCAACAACTCAATTAAAGTCCCCAAACTGAAATCTGAAACTCAGACCAAACTCTGAACTTTCAGCATAGTTCCAGTCTGGATAACAACTTCAACTCAACATAACTTTCGATTCCTAACTCCAAATCAAGGAAAAAATATACTTTCTAAATCTACAGGAAATTTCCCATATATCTCTAGGCAATCGAAAATCCTAATTCGGCCTGTAAGTAATCCTAAACAGCAGGTTAAGTTTCAGCCCACAGATTTCAGCATTTCAAAACAGCATGCAGTGTTTAGCTCATAATAATTGCTATACTGAACAGAATCAAGTAAATGATAGTAGTTTCACAATCTACACAACATTTCCCACAACTTTTCAGACAATAAGAAAGTCTAATTTAGCCTGTAAGTAATTCTAAACAACATGTTAAGTTTCAGCCCACAGATTTCAGCATTTCAGAACAGCATGCAGTGTTTAGCTCATAAAAATTGCTATACTGAATGGAATCAAGTAAATGATAGCAGTTTCACAATCTACACGAAATTTCCCACAACGTTCCAAGCAATGAGAAAGTCTAATTCGGCCTCTAAGTAATTCTAAACAACAGGTTAAGTTTCAGCCCACAGATTTCAGAACAGCATGCAGTGTTTAGCTCATAACAATTGCCATACTGAATGGAATCAAGTAAATGACAGCAGTTTCACAATCTACATGAAATTTCACACAACTTTCCAGGCAATGGAACCTTCTAATTCAGCCTCTAGGTTACCCAAAAACCCAGCCCTAGCAGGAACTCGAAGTTGCCCCCAAGCTGAGAACAACCAAATCAACTCATTCCCCCTAAATCCCCAACTAAACTCCACTCAATCTTGAAGAACCCTAGCAAGAACATCAAGAATACCCATATGCAAGGTCTACAAACCACCAAAATAGCAAGCATCAGCCTTACCTCAAGCAAGAACCATGGGGGGAAGAGGCAAGGGAAGGGGGGGTCAGCAAGGAGGGGGAGGGGTGGCTGGAGAGGAGGCCGAAATGGGGAGAAGTGGCGCTAGCCAGAGAAGATTCCAAGGAGAGATTCACCCATGAAGAAGATGCCCAAGTGCTGCCATGAGGGGGAGAAAGCCCATACCTTGTTCGGCCAAGGGGGGAGAGGCGCAAGTGGAGGGTTGGAAGTGGCCAGATGGGAAAAGAAAGAAAAGGAGAAGGCAGACATGGAATTGAGAGCTGGGAGAGAGAAGAAAATTAGGATTTTAACCCTCCCAAGAGAAATACAGTGCTACAAAAACACTGGAAGAATTGCACTGCTACACAGACTACCTCCTTGGCAAACTGAGTTACTACACTCTTCCCCCCTTAACAAAATTTGACCCCGAATTCGAAGAATGCCAAAATCCAACACAAAGTCTACAAAGGAAATTAAAACTCCTTTGCAACTCAACTCACCCATGTAAAGAAGCAAATGGATTCAAACGATAAACTAAATTCTCAAATCCAACTATTAACGAGAGTGATTTGACTCAACTCGGACTCAGATTAGCTTCTCATGACTCCACATTCACCCCAATTCTACTTAAATTTGCAAGGGACAAAAACTCTTTCACATTCTAGATCCTAATGAACTTCCTAAACCAGAAATCTCACAAGAACTTCTTCAATGTTCTACCTTAATACCTTCACTTAAGGACTTAATCATAATTGATATGCCACATTTCCATATCCAACATATCATACCACTATCTCAAGAATTAGTGTGACATAACTCAGACTAGACTTTCCTTTAGCACTAAAACACACTATACCTTTTACTCAATTATTCTTCTCAACAGAAGAGGGTATTAACTTCTAAACTCAACAGAACTCTAACCTCCTCTTCCTACTACTCTATCATGATTCATCAAACTCAAGATGACACAATCATCGCGAGACACATCCCTTTAATAAGCATTTAACCATTTTCACCATTAGTATCTGAACGGTCAGCTGGGTTTCCCAACTTGAACCCCCAAAGAATCAATTACACAAAATTCCATCTTTTCCAATGATTTGACCTTTTTCACAAAGAATCAAAATTAACCAAGGCTCTCGAAAGAATTAGCCCACTTGTGGCATAATTTTTCCTTCCCAATTCACAACTACAATATATTTTTATTCTATTCTCTCCCAGGCATATCTCACACCCAGGGACAACTAGCTAAATTAAATGTTCACAACCAAACAATTTATATCAAATTGCCATCACCTTCTTTACCACCAATGATATTCTCAACAAAATTCGAACCAAGACATCAACAACCTCCATCATAACCAACCTTATACCACTAATGTTCAACACCTAGTCAAGCTAGGGCTATAAATCATTACCAAGCCACAATTGGTTCTTTCCCTACGAGGGTCTCGCCCTCAAAGTCTTTCACTCAAACACCCAAGCTCAGAAGCAAAATTCTTTAGTATACTCAACAACATGCCATGAACATTCATATTCTCAACTCAGGCTAGAATACAAAAGAAGTACAACTCTTTTGAATCAATTGCACTGCTTGCATCAACTTGAACCCAATGCGCTACAATTCCCTTTGGAAAGAATTCAACAATATCCAGAGATAGCTCTTTTTCTTTCTTAAGTTAAGTCACAAAGGAAAACTCAAATCTCAAATCAATGCGATACAATTCGCATCGGGAAACACTCAATTAAAAGAGATAGACTCCACTTAAATCTTTGACAGAAGTTTTCAATAACCAAACAATCCAACTCGCTTTTACTAAAGCAAAAGCTCTCAAAGCGAAAGGAAAACTCAATTCCCTCACAAACATAGCCAAATTACCCAAAATTATTCCATCTTGCCTTTCATGCTAGAAAGCAAAGGAAGTCTCGATTCCCTTTAACCACTCAATCCAAGACCAACACATTAAAACCAAGGCACCAAGCTTTACCTCGAAGAAAACTCCATTAGAAAAGAAACACCGCACGAAACTTATTGAGGCAGCCCATTTTCGTAAAAGCATATGCAAGCCTTTACCAAAGCAAAACATCTATTAGATAATCATTGATCACTTAAGGAACGATCATAAGTTTCATCCTTTGAAACACTCGCCAACCCATACACACTTTTCAATTGAATCCAATTCTAGTTACAATAGGGTTACCAATTAAGTGTTTAACTCAAGAGGTTCCAGCACAACCCATTATGTCTATTTGCTTCCTTTAAATGCTGATTCCAAAGATAATTCAGTTTGCACACGAAAGAGCGCGATCCCTTCATATACTCTTGAGTGCAGAACCCCTATTCATAACATAAGCTAACCAGTTTAGCCAAAACCAAAGATTGGCACATATCAATGAAATAAAAAATACTCCAAAAACCATCAAATGATTACGTCCTAATTTACTCTTTCATCCTCATTTTCGACCTTCAAAACCAATTCCGCAACTTGACAAAATGCAAACTAATTGGGGGAGTTCTACTGCCCACTAATTAGGACGCCTTAACCCCAAAAGGCAGGCACTCCTAGAAAATTATACACTCAATTGAGTCCATGAACCTTTAAAAGAAGGCTCGACTCGAATACTACCATTTCGCGTATTCCCATACTCTTAGCCATTAAGGATTTCATATTCACCAAATCCTGAAAAGCCAAACACATCTTAAACATAAGTTACAACATCCAATCTTCGTTCAATACTTTCTACTATTCACATAACTATCACTGGTCACAGTATCATCGAACTCTAAACCATGTTTATCTTAGGACGATCCACTAGGAGAACCACGTTCCCACTTCCCTCAAAACAAATAACTTATCCATTACTCAACATAAGACGCGGGCCAACACCTTCTTTTGGTCTACTAACCAAGTCGAACCATTCTTCATGCAACTCGTTTATTCCAAGCTTAAAATACATCTCTTCAACATTTATTTCGGCGAAATCAACAAATCCCTTTCGCACAATCCCTAAGTTACATATTCACTAACTCCAATTCATTCAACTAATAAATAATCCTAATCACCCAATACGGTCTCCACTAGGCATCTTTCATAAATACGGATCCCAGATAGACATTTGTCAAGAATAAATTTAACCTTTCATACACTCCTTCCATACCCCTATACTTTGATTACACATCGATCAAGTCATCCTGTCAATACACCATTTAATTGACCCAAGCAACATCAACCAACAACCCTCATCAATTGGAAGCGCTAACTACTCATCATACTCTTAACGTCTTAAACATCTTTGTGGGTCACATACCCAACCTTAAAGGAAATCACAACTCTTAAGCATGAACAACACCAATAAACAACTTTGTTTCCGGAAAAACCCAACCAAAAATCGCAAGAGAACTCGACTCTCAAATTCCCAAACTCTGATGGGATAGATGCAAAGGAGGCAAAACCAAACGATCAACAAAAATCCACACGACTTAAGTTTTACCTCAAGACTTTAGTAAATTTAGTTGAATTCACAAAATGACAATCATGGGAACAACACAAAAGTTGTCACCACAGGGCAACCCATGGTAATCAACAAAGCTTGCTACCTAAAACCGCCAAAAGAACAATCAACAAAGACTCACTTACGAGAGGTTCCCAAACCGCAAAGGGTGGCACTAACCATCCACACCCACATGCAAAGCCCACAACACGGCCAAAGGAACAAAGTCGAAACCTTTCGGCTTAACTAGTATCATGAACATAAACATACTAATTCCAGCAATTCTTTCATAATCGAGGCAATAGGCAACAATCTATTCAGCATTCAACATCAAAGCTCAAATACAACACTATGCAATGCAATGTACCCATACCCATCCTACTGTGCATCAGAGTGTGTCAAGTTTTAAATTAGTTAACCACTCTAATTCAGATTTTAAGGTTACAGCCCAAAGGCCAACTTTTTAAAGGTTAATCCTAAGCCATGTTTCTAATTTCACAAAGCAAAAATTTAGCTTACTCTAGAGTAATTTGCTAACTCCAATCACCACAGACCTGAAGCCCGCTCTGATACCAACTGTAATACCTCGGCACCCATAGTGCCCTGAGTGTCACCAAACAGAGATTAAAAACTATATAAGGAAGATCAAACTCTAATAGTACTCCGAAATCCACTAAAAATTTCGGCAGCACCTCCCCTAGAATAGTGGACATCCACTCAACAGACAAGAAAAACAATATACAACAAATACAATGATATAAGCAATCGAATAATGACAATAACAACAGGTCATGGTACCCACGAACCATCATGACCAACTAAACGCATAACTAAGCATACTAACAGGGAGAAGAAACAATAACTTAACTACACAACGAAGCTTACAATAATCAAAATACAACACAGAATGGAAGAATAACCCCAACAAGAGTGAACTAACTCCGAACTGACATAAAGCTTAATTCCCAACCATAAGGATACAATGGTCTAACATTAATTATCAAGGTGAACACTCTTCTAAGCTATCAATTAAGCATGTCATGAAGTGAGTGTCGTGAGCTATTTCCCATTCTGGTGAGATCTCCTCAGAGTACCTACAAACATTAAATAAGCAAGCGTGAGTTCAAAGACTCAATAAAGTGCAACAAGTAATAATATCAATACCAATTAAAGTATTTAAATCAGTAACATGCTCCTATCTACTATACCAAATTAACAAGTACATAAACAAAGAAATCACCATCTGTTACGTCATCACTACATTGCTTACTTGTTTCACATACCTCATTAGACAACATTGGATAAGTTCACGACTTGATCCATTCTTAACCTGTAAATTACCATCAACTCAAGGATCATCAGTTGTCATCCATCATTTAATAGTATCAAACAATGCATCCGACATAACCATATTACACACGATTTGTCGCATATCTTATTAAATACTTTTGGGTGAGCCCACGGCCCTATCCCACCTCTACACATTACCACTCATCACAATAGCCATTAATAGTAATGCCATGCAATGCGGATATGCACGAATGCTCATATGCACCTTTTAAGGCTTATACCGGTATAGCTGAGGGAACACCCGTCGATGTTCACCCTCTACCTCCATCCCGTGGAGGTGTCTACTCTTACTGTATCACTCCCATCCACCTCGACGGATGGGACTATGAGGTAGGACTTTCTCTGTGGCGCTCCGGATTAGTCATAACTTTCTCACCGACCTCACCGGATTTGTTATGACTTTCTCACCGACCGACCCATGCAATTTCTTGGATATGAATGAGAATGATGCATTGCTTCGCATTATATACCTTACATAATCATTTAACCATTCACCAATATCTTTTATCTCATAAGCATTTCATATTTGTCATATAAGCAAGTATGAGCAATCAACAACAGTAAGAAAAAGGAACATGGTATTAAGTTTTCACATTAAATACCACCAAGTCATCCTACTGTTTTATATGCACTTGCCTTTAACCGCAAGAAGTGAAGTGACGGGAAGAAGAAGCCACTCCCGAAGCTATACCACCTGGAAACACGATTACATACTCAAATTCACAAGCTCTAGAGTCAACAAACAACAACAAACTACACATGTACACCCTAACTCAAAATTTGCCCTAAACTCTGAATTCATACAAAGCTGGTTTGGATAGACCACTTCGCCATAGCACAACTGTTGCTAAACAACTTCAAATTAAGCAAAGAAAGACATTTTATGCATCTACACAGAATTTTCCATCTATCTCTAGGAAATTGTAATATCCAACTCGGCCTCTATCTTATCCTAATTCACATAACAAAGTCGAATATGCTATTAGTCACAATTTGGACAGGAAAAAGGTAAAACTTGCATAACTTTTAATGGTTGAACGAAAATTCAAGTTCTTGGAATCTAAATGAGCACAAGAGGATAACCAAGAATTACCGCACAGCCATTTGTTAAACAACTCAATTAAAGTCCCCAAACTGAAATCTGAAACTCAGACCAAACTCTGAACTTTCAGCATACTTCCAGTCTGGACAGTAACTTCAACTCAACATAAATTTTGATTCCTAAATCCAAATCAGGAAAAAATACACTTTCTAAATCTAAAGGAAATTTTCTACATTTCTCTAGGCAATCAAAAATCCTAATTCATCCTGTAAGTAATCCTAAACAGCAGGTTAAGTTTCAGCCCACAGATTTCAGCATTTTAGAACAGCATGCAGTGTTTAGCTCATAACAATTGCTATACTGAATGGAATCAAGTAAATGATAGCAGTTTCATAATCTACACGAAATTTTCCACAACTTTCTAGCCATTGAGAAAGTCTAATTCGGCTTCTAAGTAATTCTAACAATAGGTTAAATTTCAGCCCACATATTTCAGCATTTCAGAACAGCATGCAGTGTTTAGCTCATAAAAATTGTTATATTGAATGGAATCAAGTAAATGATAGCAGTTTCACAATCTACACGAAATTTTCCACAACTTTCCAACCAATGAGAAAGTCTAATTCGGCCTCTAAGTAATTCCAAACAACAGGTTAAGTTTCAGCCCACAGATTTCAGCATTTCAGAATAGCATGCAGTATTTAGCTCATACAAATTGCTATACTGAACGGAATCAAGTAAATGATAGCAGTTTCACAATCTACATAAAATTTTCCACAACTTTCTAGGCAATGAGAAAGTCTAATTTGGTATCTAAGTAATTCTAATCAACAGGTAAAGTTTCAGCCCATAGATTTCAGCATTTCAGAACAGTATGCAGTGTTTAGCTCAAAAAATTGCTATACTAAATGAAATCAAATAAATGATAGAAGTTTCACAATTTACAAGAAATTTCCCCCAACTTTCCAGGCAATGAGAAAGTCTAATTCGGCCTCTAAGTAATTCTAAACAACAGGTTAAGTTTCAGCCCACAGATTTCAGCATTTCAGAACAACTTGCATTGTTTTGCCCATAAAAATTGCTATACTGAACGGAATCAAGTAAATGATAGCAGTTTCATAATATAAATAAAATTTCCCACAACTTTCCAACTAATGAGAAAGTCTAATTCGGCCTCTAAGTAATTCTAAACAACAGGTTAAATTTCAGCCAACAGATTTCAGCATTTCAGAATAGCATGCAGTGTTTAGCTCATAACAATTGCTATACTGAATGGAATCAAGTAAATGATAGACGTTTCACAATCTAAATGAAATTTCCCACAACTTTTCAGGCAATGGAACCTTCTAATTCGGCCTCTAGGTTACCTAAAAACCCAGCCCTAGCAGGAACTCGAATTTGCCCCCAGGCTGAGAACAACCAAATCAACTCATTCCCCCTAAATCCCCAACTAAACTCCACCCAACCTTGAAGAACCCTAGCAAGAACATCAAGAATACCCACATGCAAGGTCTAAAAACCACCAAAATAGCAAGCATTAGCCTTACCTCAAGCAAGAACCGTGGAGGGAAGAGGCAAGGGAAGGGGGATCGGCAAGGAGGGGGAGGGGCGGCTGTAGAGGAGGCCGAAATGGGGAGAAGTGGCACCGGCCAGAGAGGATTCCAAGGAGAGATTCACCCATGAAGAAGATGCCCATGTGCTGCCATGAGGGGGAGAAAGCCCAGACCCTATTCGGCTAGGGGGGAGAGGCGCAAGGGGAGGGTTTGAAGTGGCTGGATGGGAAAAGAAAGAAAAGGAGAGGGCAAACTTGGAATTGAGAGCTGGGAGAGAGAAAAGAAAAACAGGATTTTAACCCTCCCAAGAAAAATGCAGTGCTACAAAAACACTGGAAGAATTGCACTACTACACAGACTACCTCCTTGGCAAACTGAGTTACTACAGTCATTTCCACTAATAGATAGCTTATCTTTCTCACCGAAAGATTGGGTCTCCATTAAGCCTGATATGATGGTATTAGAGCTTTTGTTGATTTGTGAGAATTACAGTTCCTTAGATTTGTTTTTGTTTCCTATTGTAAATTGAAAATTACTCCACAAAAATTCAACCTTTAGATTCAATCTGGTATTTTAATGTGTTTTGTTAGGTTTTGATCCATTGGAGTCTTCTTTTTAGTTGTTGATCGTTTTTTCCATCGCGTAGCTTTTGTTTCAATTTGTCTAATATATTGTTTTGTTCATAACTTTCTCATACAAGCTTGTATTCTAGTGTTCTTGTACTTGTGTGAAACCATGGAACAAGCTCTACAAGAACCTACTTGGGCATGGACTCTAATTCTATATGCAAGTTAGCCTAATCTGGACGTCAAAGGTGGTGAAACAAATTGTACTTCCAATCCAGATTGGTTCAGTATTTTGATCATAATTCTCATGTCCGAACTCTGATTGGGAAATTTTATACTTTCCTGTATTCTTGAAGAGTCATCTACAGAAATATTTTTGGGTGTCCAATGTGATTTGGACTCTTTCAAACCGAATTTGATTTGGATTCAGATTTGGTCAGATCGGTTGAATTTAGGTCAAATCTGTGCATGCACCTTTGTGTTTTGGCTATAACTTCTATATACAAGGTCCAAATTGGATATTCGTATACTTGTTTTAAAGAATTGATCACCACCATCAATTTATTGCATTGTGAGGAAACAAGATTCGGTCATTTTCATACTTTAATTATAGCGACAATTCTGCTACACTGCTCTGACCGAATTTGGGTCTCTTGCTTAAATCTATGTTCTATCTTTGTTCCTTTGAGTTGGTTGAGTCTGGTATTATCCATAAATCATAAAACTCCAAAAATATCACTACACATGCCTTTGGGAACTGTTTGCACTAGTTTTTGGAAACCAACGAGAAGAATCGATAGAAGAAAGAGTTTGGATACAACACGAAGCGTCTCAAAGGATTTGGGTGCTGTACGGATAATGTTTGGAAACAGAGTCCAAATAGGAAACTACGAAGCCGATTCGGATTGCATCGTCGTGTTGGACCGGGACTCGGATCGGCTGATGGGTATATAAGGCGCGATAGGGCTGCTTGAAAAAACATCCACAATAAAAATTCACATCTGCTAGTTTTTTCGTTCATAGTTTTTAGTCTTTTAGCATTATAATCCTTCCTCTGTAAGTCGACACCGATCAATAAAGTTGCGAATCACCGATTGTTGATCGTCTTCGATTTTCCCCAGGTCTGGTTTATTCTGTCTTGTTGCGCATCGCCTTTTCAGGATTAATCTGCCTCTTACCCTCGGATTAGTCTTAATCGACTAGTCTAGTTACCTTTCTAATCGGCTTCCTAGCTGATTCTCGATTTTTAGCCGATTCGCCCCGAGGATCGGCTTGATTGAATTTTACAACTCTTTCCCTTATCGATTGCAGGGTCAAATCGATTGGCACGCTCGTGCACACTTGAACCCGGTGTTCGTCCGGTGTGTTGCAACTAGAAACCCTCTTCACGTTTTTGGCGTCAACACATTTTTGGCACGCCTAGTGGGACAGATCGGAAAGATGATCACAGGCAAATCCACCGCACCAGCCGACGTTAATACCAACGCCATAATCGTCCCTACTTTGGACGATTTAACTCCAGAGCAACGCAACGAAATTGAAGATCGGAAAGCTGCTTTGGAAGAGTTGATGTTGGGTTGCTACCAAAAAACCCGACGAGGAGTCACACAGAAGATGGCACTCCCAACATTGAACCCGCTTGGAGAGGCTGGCGTCACGTCGACTCCGGTAAGCCGATATATGCCAGCTCAAGCTGAGTTATCTGCTATGATTGAACAATCTGTGCATCATGCATTAATTAATCAATCATCGGCTTTGGTCACGACGTTGAAGCCGATGATTGAAAATAGCGTAAAGACAATTGCACAAGAGTTGGCAACATCCGGAGGATTGCTGGACCCATTACAGCCACTCCCAACATATCCCGCGTATTCTGTGGCACCAAACGCCAACACAATTAAAGCGTCGGCACCCATACCTTCACTGATGCCGACCCAGCCCACAGTGTTGGCACCAGCAAACCCTCGTTTAAACCCAGTTACTCATTACCATGCACATACCGATGCCGCGAAGTTTGATCCATCGGCGCCAGGTGTTCCCTGCGTTCCATCGGCTTCTCAGCCGACTGAATTAGATAAAAATTGTAAACCCCAAGGGCCATTCCAAGTTAGAAATCCAGCCCTGTATAAAGTAGTTACATACACAGAGTCGTTTGTTCCATTACCTAAGGGTACGGCTGCCAGAGACGATAGGTACGAATCATGGCAACAACAGTACCCGTCTCTTAGGACAAGCCGACCAGCCGAGTTTGCACTCGGGGGGCAGGATAATACCCATTATAATTGGCCAAACCCTAGCGTTCCATCGGCTAACAACATCAATTGGGCTGATCAGATTTCCATGGTCTTGAGAGATCAATTTGGCTTACAGCCCAAAGGAAAGACAATCGGCTATAGAAAGCCGTACCCAGATTACATTGACCGCATGCCATATCCCCATAACTTTAGGATCCCCGATTTCGCGAAGTTTTCAGGGGATGATTCAGTTACCACTTTAGAGCATGTTGGAAGATTTATCGCTCAGTGTGGTGAAGCGGCTCAGTCCGATGGGTTAAAGATTAGGCTTTTTCCCTTGTCTTTATCAGGGACTGCCTTCACTTGGTTTACCAATCTGCCTCCAAATTCGGTCCATTTTTGGAACGATTTAGAAAGTCGATTTCATGAATACTTTTTCTTTGGTTGCTTGGAATTGAGAATTTCAGACTTGAGTGCTGTCCAGCAAAAGTTTGGTGAGTCGGCTTCAGATTATATTAGAAGATTTAGAGAAGTGCGAAATCGCTGCTTCAGTGTAGTATTGCCCGATAATCAACTAGCCGATTTAGCGTTTCAAGGACTAATTCCTCCGCTCAAAGAGAAACTTGCTGGACAGGAGTTCACAGATCTAAGTCATCTGCTTCATCGCGTATCGGCACAAGAAAGCCGATATTTAAGTAAAGAATTCAAGGACAAAATTAGATTAAATAGCAATAGAAAAGATAAGGCTAAAATAAACATGGTTGAGTATAGTTCTAGTAAAACTTCTGAGGATGAAGCAGACGTAAATATAGCCGAATGGATAAAGGGTTCTAAGAAACCACTTGTCTGTTCATGGCTCAAGCCGACTAGGAGTAAGTCGGAGGTTAAATACGCTTTCGACGTGTCTAAGTGCGACCGCATATTCAACATGTTGGTACAAGAAAAATTGATACGACTACCTGAAGGGCATACCATACCATCAGCCAACGAAATCAAGAAACGACGGTACTGTAAGTGGCATCATTCTTTTTCCCATAACACTAACGACTGCAATATTTTTCGATAGCAAATACAGGCAGCTATCGAAGATGGTCGGATCAAGTTTGCAGAAGAGCCAGCCATGGAAGTCGATGTCAATCCCTTCCCAATTAACATGGTTCAGTGCTCTGGCAAAGGAAAACACATTGTCGAGGAAAGACCCGTGGCAACACGGCAAGTCGACATAGAATCAAGCTCGAAAGGAGAAACGCTGAAGATCACGATCGGCTCGGTTCAAATTGAAGCCGATCGAGATGGGAGGAATTCAAGGACTGTGAAGCCAAAAGGGGAATTACAAGTCGGACGATGGTACAAAGCCCAAAGATCCCCATCACGAAAAACAACATTCCAACCTAAGCCAACCTTTTCACAGTTGCTTGAAAAATATGAAAGGATAAGCCATCGGCAGGAGCATCAGGCTCACCGACCAGATGGACCGTACTGGCCAAACGATGTGTTTCGGCCAAATAATTTATATCGGCTAGACGCTGTAGAAAGAGCTCATCAGAGATGTCCTTTTTGGCAATTCTGTTGGGAAAGGGGCGTGGCATTACCATCTTCGAGGTTATACCCCATGGAGCATTACCCGCAAAGAAATTGGCCAAGACAATCGGTAAAAGAGCGTTTATTCAGGCCAACGACAGATCAAGCTGAGCCAGGGTACAGGAAGCCAGTAAAGAAGAGGCTAGGCACGCCAAACCAGGACAAGGAAAAAGAGCCAATTGAGAACTTGGTGGGTAAAATCCACAAACCGATGGAGCCCAAGCCTAGATGGTGCCCGACTAGGCTTAGCCGATCGCAACGCAGACGGCTCCAGCCCCTAAGGATGTAGGAAATAAGAGATGCCGAAGAAGAAAAACAGAGAGATAAAACATTCAACGAACTACGGCCGATAAAACTTGTTAAAAAGGAATGGAGGAAAAAAGAACACGCCGATAATGAGTCAGACTCAGACGATTTGCTGTCACCAATAGTTCGAGATGACACTCCTCCCATGGATATCAACATGGTATTCACTCTACCAGCCGAATTCAGGATCAAGACTGAATCGGCTAAAGATACGTTCGCTCAATTGTGCCTAGGCGCGCAGGATGCGGTGTTTGAAAAACCACAAGATCCTCATCGGCATTTGAAGCCATTGTACTTGAAAGGCTTTATCAACGGAAAGCCGATATCCAGGATGCTTGTAGATGGAGGGGCAACTGTGAACTTAATGCCACTCTCTACTTGCAAGAAGTTGGGCAAAACCGATGAAGACCTGATCAAGACGAACATGGTGCTAAATGACTTCACAGGTGATTCTACCGAAGCAAAAGGGGTGATGGTCACAGAGCTAACCATCGGCAGCAAAACTTTGCCGACCGCGTTCTTTGTAATTGAAGCAAAGGGAAATTACAGTGTGCTTCTCGGCCGGGATTGGATACATGCCAATTGTTGTATTCCCTCAACCATGCACCAACTTCTCATACAATGGAACGGAGACGAGGTTGAAGTCGTCTCAGCTGATACATCGGCTCATATTGCCATGGCCAGTTCTGATGCAAATTGGCCACATGAGGAGGCAGAATGCATATCAGGTAAAGCATTAGACGATTGCGATTTCATATGCATTGGCAAGTCAGGATTGATGCCGATCAGTGTGAAGCCAGGCACATTTGATCGGGCAAGTGAGGTTCTAAGGAGATGGGGTCAAAAATGATCCAAGCATTGCAGGACAGGGTGAGGAGCTATCGGCATGGGATAAATTCCTGCGAAGCCATTGAAGATTTCCAAAGCGAGAAATTGGGCCAAGGCTTTACTTCTGCCGATATGCTTGAAGAAGTCGATATAGGAGAAGGCGATAGGAAAATGTCAACTTTTGTAAGTGCAAATTTAGGTCTAGAATACAAAAATAAGTTGGTCAAAATACTTAGAGAATACAGGGATTATTTCGCCTGGGAGTACTATGAGATGCCTGGGTTAAGCCGACAGTTAGTGGAACATCGGCTACCTATCAAGCCTGGGTATCGGCCATATAAACAACCCCCGCGGCGTTGTAATCCAGAACTATACAATGTGATAAAAGAACAGATTGAGAGACTGTTGGAGGCCAAGTTTATAAGACCTTGCCGATACGCCGAATGGGTGTCCAACATTGTTCCTGTCATGAAAAAGAATGGTAAACTTCGGGTGTGTGTAGACTTTAGAGATTTGAATAAAGCCATGCCAAAAGATGAATATCCGATGCCTATAGCCGATATGCTTATCGATGCTGCATCAGGTAATAAGATCATCAGTTTCCTTGACGGGAATGCTGGGTATAACCAGATATTCATGGCAGAAGTCGATGTCTCTAAAACTGCCTTCAGATGCCCTAGCGCGATAGGATTATATGAATGGCCAGTAATGACATTTGGCTTAAAAAATGCAGGCGCCACCTATCAACGCGCCATGAATTTGATTTTTCACGACCTAATCGGCCATATTGTTGAAATTTACATTGACGATGTGGTGGTTAAGTCTAAGGAAGACTGGCAGCACTTGGCCGATTTAGAAAGGGTATTCCAAAATACAAGAGCTCATGGGTTAAAAATGAATCCTTTGAAGTGCGCGTTTGGTGTATCGACTGGCCAATTCCTAGGATTTATGGTTCACAAAAGAGGAATTGAAGTTAACCAAGCAAGAGTTAAAGCCATAGCCGATACAAGACCGCCGACATGTAAAAATGAATTGCAGAAGCTGATCGGCAAAATTAATTACTTAAGACGATTCATTTCGAATCTGTCTGGTAGAATTCAAGCTTTTACGCCATTGCTAAAATTAAAGGATGATCAGAATTTTGTATGGGGAGCCGATCAGCAAAAAGCTTTCGATGATATAAAACAATATCTAGCATCACCACCAGTCTTGGCCGCACCACAAAAAGGAATTCCCTTCAAGTTATATATATCAGCTGAAAACGAGACTATCGAAGCTGTATTAGCGTAAGAAGTCGATGGTAAAGAGCGAGTAATATTTTACTTAAGCCGACGACTCCTGGAAGCCGAAACCAGGTACCCACCAGTAGAAAAATTGTGCTTGTCCTTATATTTTGCTTGTACAAAGCTGAGGCATTATATATTAGCATCGACTTGCATAGTAGTATGCAGAAACGATATCATCAAATATATGCTGTCTGCACCAATCTTGAGAGGACGACTTGGAAAGTAGGCTTATGCTCTAACCGAGTTCGATCTATAGTACGAATCGGCCAAAGCCATTAAAGGTCAAGCAGTAGCCGATTTCATAACTGGATATGATACCATGGCAGGAATAGTCGATGTAGCCCTATGGCAACTGTATTTTGATGGGTCAATTTGTTAAGAGGGGAGTGGAATAGATATTGTACTAATTTCACCAAAAGGACATAATATCGAGTTTGCATATCGGCTTACAAGCCGATGCTCTAATAACCAGGCCGAATATGAGGCATTGCTCAAAGGGCTGCAGTTGATAAATAGTGTCGGGGCAAGTAATGTGGAAGCATATGGCGACTCATTGCTGGTGGTGCAACAAGTTAAAAGAGAATTTAAATGCAACGATGAGGTGCTATCAAAGTATCTAGAGCATTGTCTCGATATCATCAACACTTTTACGTCATTCAGTATCGGCCATGTGCCCAGGGAAATGAATAACAAGGCCAACCTCTTGGCTCAAGCAGCTTGAGGCTATAAGGAATACAGCCGATACGAGGCATTTGAATTGATCGATAAAACGGTGCTGTGTGTTGATAATGCCAACTGGAGAACAGAAATAAAAAGCGTACCTAATGGATCCATCCAGGCCTACCGCGCAAAAAGTGCGTCAGCGAGCATTGAAATATGTTGTGCTAGAAGGAGAGTTATATTATCGGACAATGGAAGGTTTGCTACTGAGATGCCTTGGAGACGAGGAAGCAAAGGTAGCCATGGGAGAAATTCATGAAGGAATTTGCGGCGCACATCAATCGGCTCACAAGATGAAGTGGATCCTAAGACGAACCGGGTATTTTTGGCCGACAATGTTAGAAGACTGTTTCAAATATTACAAAGGGTGCCAAAGTTGTCAAAAGTTTGGGAACGTGCAACTCGCACCAGCATCGACTTTATACCCAATTGTTAAGCCATGGTCGTTCAGAGGATGGGGGATAGATGTAATCGGCCAAATATTCCCAGCGTCAAGCAAAGGCCACAAGTTCATCCTCGCAGCCACAGACTATTTTTCAAAATGGGTTGAAGCCGTTCCGCTCAAAAAGGTCACCAGTGTGGAAGCGATCAGCTTTGTTAATGAACACATTATCCATCGATTCGGTATCCCTCAGACTATCACAACCGATCAAGGAACTGTGTTCATGTCTAACGATTTTAAAAGCTTCGCAGATAGCATGGGCATCAAATTGCTTAACTCGTCGCCATATTACGCTCAGGCTAATGGACAAGCCAAGTCGTCTAACAAAACTCTGATCAAGCTGATTAAAAGAAAAATTGATGAAAAGCCTCGAACTTGGCACTCTACACTATCGGAGTCTTTGTGGGCTTATCGGCTAGCGTTTCACGGATCAACTAAATTGTCACCATATCAGTTGGTGTATGGTCAGGAGGCCGTGTTGCCTGTAGAAATAAATATTGAATCTATGCGAGTAGCGAAACAGAATAATCTATTGGTCGATGAATACAAAGAATTGATGCTATATAATTTGGACGACTTGGCAGAGCTAAGGCTAGTAACTTTAAATCGGCTTAAAAAGAATAAAGAAAGAGTTGCAAGAGCATATAACAAAAAAGTTGTGCCAAAGGCCTTCAGCGAAGCTGACTTAGTTTGGAAGACAATATTGCCGATCGGCTCTAAGGATAATCGATTCGGTAAATGGTCACCTACATGGGAGGGACTGTATAAAGTAAATCGGCTTGTTGGCGGGAATGCGTATGTACTCGAAACACTTGAGGGATTGGTGTTACCAAAGGCAATTAACGGAAAGTATCTAAAACGGTACTATCCTAGCGTTTGGATTAGTGCGTAATCAAAAGTACAATATAAAGAATTTGAAAACAAAAACGGTTAAGCAGCCGATTAAATAAGATAGAATAATCGGTTAAACAGCCGATTACAAAAGTATCACAAGCAAAAAGACGCTGTTTCAAACACGATAACAAAATTTACAGGCCCGACCCTGGAAGTCTGGCACCTAAAGCCGATAACGCTCCGGCGGCCTTACCAAGCGCAGTCTGAATGTCATCAACAATCTTCTCGTCAACTTGAGCATTGCCGGGTACAGGAACTATCTTGGCATTCTGCTCCTTAACACTGGCTACGACTTGGCCGATCTTCTGCTTCTTGTCAGCTAGGGAAGTGGTCTTCACGACAATGAGCTTGCTCATCAGCCAATTGTTTCTGAAGATTGGCCAGTTTAACTTCAAGCTCCTGCTTAGCCGATTCCATCTGAAGGAGCTGAGCCTTTATGGACTTTACAAAAGCAGCTTCCTTATCAAAGTCTTGCTTCATCGACTTCGCCTGGGCCACCAAACGATCCAAGAGCTGGCGATCGGCTTGTTGCGCCTCCTGCCGAGCGATGCGTGCACGAGCAGCTTCCACCTCTTCCCTCTTCTCGTCCAAGTGACAAACACCCAAAAGAGCTCCCAAAGTTTCTGGAGGGAGGTCGGCTGTACAGCAGCCATAGCATCTCGTAGAGGCTGAGCATTGGCGAGGATTTGCGCTTCAGGCTGGGAGACCTCGTTGAAAAGCCGATTCAGCTTTTCCTGCATGCTTGGCTCAGAACGAACAACGGAAGCCGATGCCTTCGCCGAAACATCAATGATGTTGCAAAGAGTGGCGACAGAATCGTCCGATGCCATCACCTCTGGGTCATCAAGCTCATCCAACGTGAAGCCGAGCAGATCCATAGGGTCGGTCAGCTCTTCTTGCACAGGCGCGGCGAAAGTTGGCTGAAGCGGCAAGACAGCCTGAGATGCAGTAAGAGTCGGCCGAGGCGGCAGGAGGGCTTGAAGAGCAGCAGGGGTCGGCTGAGACGGTGGAGCAGCGGGAAGTCGATCTGGAGAAGGCAGCGGGGGGTCGGCAGTAGACGTGCCCTGAAGGTTGGCTAAGATGCCAGCTGCTTGAATCGATGTTGTCGGCTGAAAGAAAAATCGGAGGATTAGTATTGCCACATTAAAAAATGCAAGAACGGTAAGATAGCAACACTCACTTCAACGATATTGGCCGACGTTTGAGAGGAACTTTCGGCAGTTTTTTCTTTGCGTTTTGGGTTTTTTTTGGTGACCACCTTCGTGGATTTTGGTTTTTCTGGAATCGGCAATAAAAGGTCAGATAGAAACTTAAAGAAATGATTCCTACCAAACAAAAGATACTTACTCGATTGCCGATCCTTTGTGAGCTCCTCCAGCGACGGGCTATTTACTCCGAGGTTGCCCGAAGTATAGCCGGTCAAGCCGACCGACTGGTGCGGCCTTTTGCCTTTTGTCCCACTCTCCGATTGACCATCGGCGGCCTTCTCGCGCGTGGTTGCAACCTGCATAGGTCGTGGAGAGATTAGCCAGCGAATAATGGAGATTGAAAGCGGTAAAAGCTACTTAGAAAAGCCGATACCTCTACAGCTACCGACGAGTCGGTATAACCCGAGGAACTACTTTCACTCGAACTGTCACTGCTGCTGCCGCTGCTGCTGGAAACTACCATCGGCTCGTGGTAATCTGGTAAAAACTTTTCTATGATAGCCGACGGATCACGGTCCAAATAGAGGGCCTCAGCTATACGTGACCACCAAGCAGTAAAATGACTGGCCCGACGGGAATTCAGAAAGAAGCGCGGCAGGGCAGCAATCTGAAGCTCATCGGTAATTCCCAAAGCTACGTTGGCCGATAGTGCATCCCTTACCTTGGCTCTGGGTTGAAGCCGATCAAGTAGGGGCAATGAAGGAATCACTTGACCAAAACCGAGCTGACGGGAATAAATAGAAGCATGGTAAAACTCGTATGAAGGCTGTAATGTTCTGTTTCTGGAATTTAGGCCAACATGTAGAATGCAAGGGGAAATGAAAACCCGATAGAACATCAATGTCAACTCTGGCATCAAGGAACTGTCGGCTTCCAGGTGTAGAAAAGAAGGCCATTGAAAATCGGCCGCATCATCATAAGAGAAGAAATCATGTTGGGTAAATATTACACTGTCCAAGCCCAAGAAAAAAGCAAGATATTTATGCAGGCCAACCGAGGTAATCTTCATGTCGCCACTTGAGCACATTATGAGACTTTCACCATGCGATCGGCTTGCTCTAAATTGGGGAGTGGCATTTTCTGGATAGTCTTCACGAGGAAAAGCAGAATCTTCAATGGGTTCAGAGATAAGTTATCGACTAAAATCCTATACTGACCACAAACTGAATAAACCACAAAGGGCCACCAACATTACCAACAACGAACTCAGCAAAGCCAGAAAAAAGCCGGCTTCTAATGACGAACATCATCTGGTAGACTGCGCCCAAGAACTTCTTCCCGATAGCAAGCCGACGACCCTCTACAAGCTGCTCTGCTATCAACTGGTACACCTGGGTTGGTCCAAGAGATGCGCCGTAGAAAAGAAACCGCTCGAGCCAAAGGTTGAGGAAGGCTGCGTGCTCTTCGTCCGATACGAGCCCGTTTACTTTATTGTTGTGCTGTATGTACTTCGACCACCCTTCACCCTTTGTCTGGATCAGCTTGAACTGAGGTCTTCCTTCGTAAGCCGATAAATTTGGTCTCCGTCGAGCCTTAAGCGGACAATTCAGCCACGTCCAGAAGGGTTGGACCGATAGGACCAGGACAGAAAAGGAAAACATTGAATGTATCGGACCAAAAATAACACGCCGTGGCCACCAAGGGCTCATTGGCTTCCGGGCAAGCTAGACTTAAAGGAAGGCATTCGGCTATGCCCATCCGCTCCCACTCTGCTCTTTTTTGAGCCGATACTCTAATATACCAGCTTCTCCATCCCTTGAGTGCCATCGGCCAAGCCCTAAAACTTTTTGCCCCACTCCTTCACATTGTAACCTTGGGCCGATAGGGGGAGTCTCGGGATTTCTACGTTTATCACTGTATCGGCATCGAAGTTCCCTACCGGTCCTAAGTAGTACTGGTTATTACTTTCGAGGATCGGGATGAGTACCTTTGAAGGATCCATTCAGCCGATTGAGGGAGTTGAGAGATTGATCACCAAAGCAGAGAAGTCGAAGGAAGCCGATTGCAGAAGGTGCGAGAGCAGGAACGCGTGAAAATGACCGTGGGGGTCCCGCATATATATAGTGCGGTAAAAAGCAAAAGTGGCGGGAAATGAATTCAAGCGACGCGTGCCATTAAAACGCATTGAGATTTTTTTTACGGCGCAATTAAAACAAGCAGTTACTAGAACAGTTCTTCAGCTGACAAAGAAGAAGACGATGAAGGAACAGCCGATGGATTTTTGAAAGATAACAAATTATCTTCCAAAAATGGGGGCATATGTTTGCACCAGTTTTTGGAAACCAACGAGAAGAATCGATAGAAGAAAGAGTTTGGATACAACACGAAGCGTCTCAAAGGATTTGGGTGCTGTACGGATAATGTTTGGAAACAGAGTCCAAATAGGAAACTACGAAGCCGATTCGGATTGCATCGTCGTGTTGGACCGGGACTCGGATCGGCTGATGGGTATATAAGGCGCGATAGGGCTGCTTGAAAAAACATCCACAATAAAAATTCACATTTGCTAGTTTTTTCGTTCATAGTTTTTAGTCTTTTAGCATTGTAATCCTTCCTCTGTAAGTCGACACCGATCAATAAAGTTGCGAATCGCCGATTGTTGATCGTCTTCGATTTTCCCCAGGTCTGGTTTATTCTGTCTTGTTGCGCATCGCCTTTTCAGGATTAATCTGCCTCTTACCCTCGGATTAGTCTTAATCGACTAGTCTAGTTACCTTTCTAATCGGCTTCCTGGCTGATTCTCGATTTTTAGCCGATTCGCCCCGAGGATCGGCTTGATTGAATTTTACAACTCTTTCCCTTATCGATTGCAGGGTTAAATCGATTGGCACGCTCGTGCACACTTGAACCCGGTGTTCGTCCGGTGTGTTGCAACCAGAAACCCTCTTCACGTTTTTGGCGTCAACAGGAACCAATACATCCTTTGCGAATACTTTGATCCCAATTGAGACTAACTATTTTATATTTCATAGGGCTATTCATATTGATACATTGCACAATCTTGAATTATCATGTCATACTATCATGTGACATCAAGTTAGAGATTCCAAAACTTTGTTCATACTAGTCTTGCCAAAAGTCACCCAAAGAAAAAAAAAGAGAAAGAAAGAGCCGAAAGGCCAAAAAAAAAGAATATAGTGGCCGATCGCATTACATTGAGCAAAACCCTAATTTGTGTTCAATACTTTTAGATTGTGCAATTGTATTAATTAGTGACCAATCTTGTACCTTTTTTTACATTCTTAAAGCCTTAAGTTACCATCTCTCTACGGCTTGTGTAACAGAGCTTTTGCTGCCACACATATTTGATAGCTCATTCCTTGATTGCATAAGTACCATTATCTTTGCGTGTGTTTTGTCCTAAAATTTTCTTATATCCTTATGACAGGCAACTAGGGCTTGTGATTTCTAGTTTGGGTCATTACTTATCATTACAATAACTAGAATTATTAGATTGCATAGGAAATAAATATTGCCTGTCCAAGCTCCACCTTCTACTATCCAAATGGGTACCATTCTCCTTACAATTGCTTTGCCAAGCTTGAGTGCGTTTATCATGAACCAGCTGTCGGTTACCACCATTTGCATGGTAAGAACTTGGTAAAAGCTTGAGTGTGAGAGACTTTGAACAACCAGCACCTAGTAGTTGATAGGAATATATACTTGTGATTTGTTTCTTGTCATTTACTAACAATGGCAGGTTCTACTGATCATAGCGAGGATGATACAGCTCTTACACCACGTATGAAGAGAGTCATACAACACTTTCTACCCCTATTAAATCAACATTCAAAGCGCCATGAGGGGGTTCTAGATTGTACAAGTGGAGAGCTTGTTGTGCTTGCAACATGCTTTGGGTAGCTAGAAAGAGCTTCACCACCTGCTGCCCCTGCTATTGCAGGCATACCATGACTACACTGTACGCCTTCATTGCTCTCTCATGGGTAGACGAATAGAAGAAGAAGAAGTCGTTGATGAAGGAAATCAATTTGTTGTTTATACGGAGTCTGTTGGAGGATTCAATCCTAACAACGATCATGACCATCGGCAACATCATTTCAATCGCCAAGGTATGAAAAGAGATCCATCAACTAGAGAGGTACATGGCTATGATGATCCACTTGGCAAAATTAAATTCACTACGCCTCCTTTCACTGGAAAGTATGATCCCGATGCACATATCACATGAGAGCTGGCCGTAGAACAAAAATTTCTTGCTATGCTTTTCCTGAAAATAAGAAATTTAGGGCTACTACTAGTGAGTTCACTGATTTTGCATCTATTTGGTGGAGTGAGTATTGTCAAAATATTTAGAACATACCTAGAATTTGAAATACTTCAAAGAGAGCTATGAGACATAGATTTGTACTTTCTTATTATTCTTGTGGTTTGCTAAACAAATTACAACGTTTAAGATAAGGTAGTAGTTCTTTAGAGGATTACTATCAAGAATTGCAAACTAGATTATTACGTTGTGATTTAGAAGAAACTGAAGATGAGAAAATGGTTAGATATTTGGTGTTTAAATCGTGAAATTTAGGATATGCTTGATTATAAGGAGTACAATTCTATCACTCGTTTGTTTTATCTTGCTTGTAAGGTTGCCTTTGCAGGTCGTTCCAATCAAGTGCAATCAAAGGCTCCAAACAACACTTCTAGTCGATCCACTATACCAAATTCCTCCCACAAGAGTCGGCCTCCTACTATTTCCACTACTCCTTCACGTGCACAAGAAACAAGCAAAACCACGGTACTAGCCCCCACACAAAGTTCATCCTCGGTTGCTTCGATAGGAAGAACATGAGAAATACAGTACCATCGTTGCAAGGGCTATGGTCATATGATGAAGAACTGCCCTAGCAAGAGAGCTCTCCTTATAAAGGATAATGTGAGTATACTTTAGCTAGTGATATTGAGAAGGAATAGACTATATTTGCCAACTGACCCTGCAAGTGATGAATAAGGATCCAAACATGAATAAGAATGTTTTGGTGCTAGAGCTTCTGACAAGTACTTAAGCATCATTGTGAAGCATGTGCTAAGTGCTCAAATGGAGCGTGCTGAACAAAATCAATGCCACAATCTGTTCCAAACAAAGTTTGCTCTAAAGGATCGTTCATGTCGTGTGATCATTAATGGAGGGAGTTGCAACAATCTTGCAAGCATGGACATGGTCGAGAAGCTTGGCTTGACAACGAATCAACATCCCCGTCCTTATTACATTCAAGGGTTTAATTCTTATGGTAAGCTGAAGGTAACTCGTATTGTGAGAGTACACATTTCTATTGGTTCATATCATGATTATACTGATTTAGATGTTGTACCTATGCAAGTATGTTCTTTGTTGTTAGGTAGACCATGGCAATATGATCGAGATACCTTGCATCATGGTAGAACTAATCAATATACTCTCATATCTAAAGTAAAGAAAATCACTTTGCTACCCACATCTCCTAAGGAAATTTTAAAAGATGAATTAGAGAGCTCTAATAGAGGAAAGGAGATTACCAAAAGTGAAAATCAGATTGTAGCTAAAGAACTTGTGTAAGGAAAGAAGAAATAACCTTGTGCTAGTAAAGGTGAAATTAATTGAATGGTCTATTTTGTTTGCTACAAAATCCGATATTGTTGAGATGGAAGATAGTAATTCTGTTTGCTATGCTTTAGTGTGTAAAGAAATATTATTTTCATTTGAGGATATATGCCTCCTTCTTTGCCTCCTACTGTTGCTAACATTTGGCAGGAGTTTGCTGATGTATTTCGAAGTGAAGTACCACTGGGGCTGCCACCAATTCGAGGAATTGAGCATCAAATCGATTTGATCCTAGGAGCTTCATTGCCAAATTGTGCACCTTATAGGACCAATATGGAGGAGACTAAGGAAATTCAATGTGTGCAAGATTTACTTGACAAAGGGTACATACGCATAAGTCTTAATCCATGTGATGTCCCTATTATTTTAGTTCCTAAGAATGATAGATCATGGCATTTGTGTGTTCACTATAGAGCTATCAATAATATTACCATAAGGTATCATCATCCTATTCCTAGGTTAGATGATATACTTGATGAACTAAGTGCCTCTACCCTATTTTCTAAAGTGGACTTGCGTAGTGGCTAACACCAAATTAGAATGAAACTTGGAGATAAATGAAAAACTGCATTTAAAACTAAGTTTGAGTTATATGAGTGGTTAGTGATGCCATTTGGTTTAACAATGCACCCAGTACTTTCATGAGATTAATGAACGAAGTTATATGTCTTTTTATTGGTAAATTTATGGTGGTTTACTTTGATGATATATTAATTGATGATGACAGGGGTCCTGATCTTTCGATGAGATGGATAATTTCAATTTGTGGGTTCGATGTTAGCGGCCCGACTACAACCGTCCAGAACGTCGCGCCTTAGCGACCGATACACCAAACTCCATGAAGGTTATTGATCTTGCTGGAAGCGCAATCAACCTGACCACGAAAGTCCGTATCCCTGCAAGCAATCGAAGTATGAGCAAGAACACGATGAACAACACTCAAATTGCAAATATATGATTAAGATTTAAAACAAGAACAAAGACGGTGGGGTTTTGATGACAAGTAATTCAGGCAGTCTAACCAACACACGCGATTACAAGGATTAGCAGTAGCTAATAAAATCAACAAAACCATTCGAAAAGTACATCATACACATCCTATTTACATACATAAGAAGGACTCTTCAACTCTCTCAGACGTTTTCACACATGGTTGTTGGCTTTTCATCTCCAGGATTCTGGTCACCAAAAGGAATTGTAGATATCTGAGTGCTCGCATTGAATTTGGAGGTGTGGATGGATCTGTTGGAAAGTGCTAGAGTGAAGTTTTCAAACAAGTACTCACACACCCCAAACAGAGTCCATTTGCATTCTCTATGAGCCATTTAATCTAGGATGGTCATTAAGGTCCAAACTGAAACTATTTCACGTTCCCACTTGGTTGTTTGGATTTACACCTTGCATCCTTTCATGTAGCTATCTTGTAGCACGACTTGGTGTGTTTCTTCACTCATTCCTAAGCATAACAATATCATCACAAATATTAAGTAGTATTCCATTTTGTTTGTTATTTTTATTTAAACCCAAGAATGCATTCACCTGATGTTTAAGTCGACGTGCATGAGCTTAAGTGAGAGGTCCTTGCACCATTGGTTCTCGTTTATCTTTAGGAAGGGTTGAACTAGACATGGTTGTGTGCTAAGATGTCCTCATCATTAATTTACAACAAGTTACTTGATGAACATTTTGAACACTTACGTGTTGTTTTTAATACTCTACATGATGTACGTTTATTTGGTAATCTTGAGAAGTGCACCTTTTGCATAGATGGAGTTTCTTTCCTTGGTTATGTTGTTACTCCTTAGGGGAATTCAGGTTGATGAGACCAAGATCCAAGCAATTACGAGTTGGCCAACTCCTAAAATGGTTACATAGGTCCATAGTTTTTTGTGTCTTGCTGGATTTTATCGTTGCTTTGTGAAAGATTTCAGCACTGTTGCTGCACTGCTGAATGAGCTTTCCATGAAAGGCGTTCCGTTTCAGTGGGGACAAGCTCAAGAAGACGCCTTTAATTTGCTCAAGGAGAAATTGACTCATGCACCATTGCTTTAACTTCCTGATTTTGGTAAGACTTTTGAGTTTGAATATGATGCTAGTGGTATGGGAATTAAAGGCATGCTGATTCAAGGAGGTAAGCCTATTGCATACTTTAGTTAGAAATTATCGGGGCCTTGTTTGAACTATTCTACTTATGATAAGGAATTATATGCCTTAGTTCGAATTTTAGAAGCATGGCAACATTATTTATATCCAAAAGAATTTTTTATACATTTTGATCATGAATCTTTAAAGCGTATTAGAAGTCAAAGTAAATTGAACCATAGACATGCAAAATGGGTTGAATTTATTGAATCTTTTCCTTATCTCGTTAAACACAAGAATGGAAAGAAAAATGTTATTACTGATGCATTGTCTAGGCGATATACTATGCTATCTCAAATTGATTTTAAGATCTTTGGATAGAGGCTATTAAAGAACAATATGTGCATGATGCTGAATTTAAAGAACAATATGTGCATGATGCTGAATACAAAGAGGGAAAGAGCTAGAATAAATTTTTGATTAATGATGGATTTGTGTTTCATGGTAACATGCTATGCATTCCAGCTAGATCCGTTCGCCTTTTGTTGTTGCAGGAGGCGCATAGAGGAGGTCTCATGAGACATTTTGGTGTCAAGAAGATGGAGGATGTATTGGCCAAAGATGAGGTACGACATTGAGCGCTACATTGCACGCTGCACCACTTGTTAAAAGCTAAGTCACGACTTAACCTGCATAGTTTACATATGCCTCTTCCTATTTCTAGCGTACCTTGGGAGGATATTTCTATGGACTTTATTTCTATAGACTTTATTTTAGGATATTTCTATGCATTTTTATTGTCGTGGATAGATTTTTTAAAATGGCATATTTATACCTTGTCATAAAAGCGATGATGCTAGAAATGTTACTGATTTATTTTTTAGAGAAAACATTAGTCTACATGGAGTGCCAATATAACTGTTTCTGATCATGATACAAAGTTTTTGAGTCACTTTTGGCGGTCACTATGGGTTAAATTGGGGATGAAGTTGCTGTTTTCTACTACGTGTCATCCCCAAACTGACAGTCAAATAGAAGTTGTCAACCACAGATTATCTACTATTTTGAGGGCTATTTTGAAGAAAAACTTGAAGATGTGGGAATATTGCTTCCCTCATCTGGAGTTTGCTTACAATCATACATTGCATTCAACCACAAAGATGTGCCCTTTTCAGGTAGTATATGGATTTATCCCTCACGTTCCTGTTGATTTATTACATTTACCAACTTCAAAAAAGGTAAATATTGTTGCTAAACAACGAGCTAAATTGATACTTAAGATGCATGAAACAACTAAGGAGAATATACAGCATATGAATGCTAAATATAAACTTGCAGGTAGACAGGGGAAGAAAATAAATTAAATTTGAACGTGGTGATCTTGTTTGGTTACACTCGAGAAAAGAAAGGTTCCCTGAATTAGAAAATCAAAATTGATGCTTAGAGCTGATGGTCCATTTAAAGTGCTAGAGAAGATTAATGATAACGCATATAAGCTTGATCTGCCTGCAGATTTTTTGTTAGTCCCACATTTAAGATTGCAGATTTGAAGCCATACTTAGGGAAAGAAGATGAGCTTGAATCGAGACAACTCCAATCAAGAAGGGGAGGATAATGAGGACATCCCTTCCACTGATACAACCATACCAACTACTCCTCAATAAGATATACAATGACCAATTACCAGAGCACGTGCTCATCAACTCAATTAACAGGTAAAGTCGTTCTTAAGCATATCTAATTACACTTTTGAGAATAATCCACTACCTAATGCGTGTGATGTGCTTATACTTAGCAACCATGATTTGGATTAGCGAAGAAGCACATCTATGTCAAGAAAGGGTAGAGATTAGGTGTGCCATGTTTTCAAGCACAACTCGGCCTCCGAATACTAGCCTAAAGTTAAATGCGTGTAACTTTTGCATACAGTGTGCAATTGGAGAGTTCTTGTACTTGATTAAAAGCTTACTTCGAGATCTTTCCAATGGATTTGTGTAGTGACCCGAATTCACCAATTCGGATCCATCGTGTATGCCGCACTATTCCCAGGATCAACGCTAGTGCACACGGCTTAACATCGGTAAGCATCACATCATACATAACGATAATAACAATAAGACTTCATTTATTTAAATATAGCTAGTGTATGATCTTATGATCACTTACATTTATTCGGCCTCATAGGGCAAGACTAAGATGAAATAAGACAAATGCAGCGGAAAATTCATAGAAGACGTAGTGACTCATCAATTACACCATAGGCGCCGACAAGGCTTGGCCTAGTGACTCGCGTCCACCGAAAATCCTCCTCAAGCACCAGGCGATGACTCCTCCACTGTTGTTGGTTTGTAAGCAAGGGTGAGTACACCAACACGTACTCAACAAGTTGTGCACAGAATGCATTTCTATTATAACTATATGCAGGCATATTCCAAAGGAAAGGCTAAGTGGCTCATAAGCAGTAAAGCAGCATTTCAAACATAAGTAATATGTAGATTGGAAAGACAGTAAAACAAATAATAACAAGTAAATAGATTCCATTGTTTCTCAAATCAAACCCAAGTTCTCCATCCTAAATCAAATTCCATTATCCACATGGCATCCTGCCATCCCATCTAGTTGACAAGTTTTAATTAATTACCCTTTGACTGTAATTCCCGAGCATTGCTCAATACCGTGAGCACGGCTATCCGAATAGATTGTACACTCTGCAGAGGTTATGCACTTTACCCACACGATATAACCATGCACCACACAGGCGAACGATTATAACAAAGCCTTTACAATGCATCCTCTTAACCCGGTGCTACCGCTAAGGTTTCAACAACGAAAGACTACGCATACACAACAGGCCCCCCTCTTGCGCCATGTGAGTTTCCCGTGCACCGGACTCACACCACCAAGATAGCACTTAAGTTAAGCATTTGCAAATTAGTCACTAGGCTGCCCATATGAGCGATGTGGTGCAAGTTTGACTCAGTCAAAGGCTCGCAAGGTTAAGTCCTTAGGATTGATTAAAGCAAGACATACACAGACCCTCAGCTCCACTGAGCCCACCCTGGCACACCTGCCCCTTCCACATGCTTCAATCTAAAGTGATTACCCTCCTGGTTGGTTACCAAGCACCACATGCTTTTCACAAATCAACATCGTTGCGTGACTCCGCCGTCACAACAACTCAATCTCTTTGTGCGACCACACATGGCCCACAAGTTATCATCATTGTTCCATATTCCATTAGTCAAGATTATTAAGCAATATTTCATGAACATGTGATGACGTGGCATGGCTAAGCAATTCTATTTCGTTCTAACCATCCATGTTGATTTTCTATTAACCAACTATAATTAACCAACCTAGGGTGACAAGTGGATCATGGCATACAATTTAACAAGGTAGGGTGTAATTCAAAAGGGTATAATATCTCAATCCCAATCTAGGTCAAAATCATTTGTACACATAAAATAACATGTGATAAGGTAAACCAAAATAGCATGCAAACTAATTTATGGGTGCAACATGATCAAAGCACAACTTGCCTTCGTTAAGCTCCTGCTCCTGGTCTAGAAATAATTCCTGAGCTGAGAAATCCCCTTCCAAAGCCTCGCCCAATTCAACGTCTACGCTAATCAAGAGAGAAAAGAAAATAAAAACCAAAACCAAAGAGAAAACAAATTCAAAAATTCAAATAAAAGCAACCATTAGAAAGATCTCATTTTTACAAATTTTTAGGAATTTGAATCACCTCAAACGGAGTTCGTATGCGAAGGTTATAAGGTTTTGAAGTTTGGAAATTCTTGAAAATAAACCCTAATTCATAAATCCGATTTTAACGAATTATTTTCCTAAAGGAAATTCCGATTTTTCGCTGGCCGACACGTGTCTCGGTGGCTCTGTCTCGGCGGTTGGGCCGCGTTGTCGATCGCGTGTACACGCGTGTGCGCCAACTCGGCGCCCGCGATGCCATTTCAGCGCCCGTCAGCCGAACCGCCAGCGTGGCGCCGCGTGTCGGCAATTATCAACTTACCGGCCGGCGGCGTGGACGAATCTCGGCGCTCCGTTGAGATCCGGCGGCTCGAAGCTCCGATCCAGCGATGGCTGCGGCAGCTCGGTCTTCACCGAGAGCGAAGCGAAGACTTCCCGCGCAGCGTGCGATGCGCTCTGGCGACTCAAGGCGGCGGAGCAGGTGCGGCGTGCTCGGCGAACTTCGAATCCGCAATCCTTCAGCGGAAGAGTTACGGCGGCAGCGTAACCTCGGCGCAAAGCTTCGGGAACTCCGGCGAGCGCTCACGATGTCCTCCGTGCTTCTCCGGCGGTGGCTCGACAGCAAAGACGCGCGGCGAGATATGGTGATCATCGAGGGGTGCTAGGGAGGTCCTTTTATACTCGGCATGGCGCGATAAAGATGGAAGGTATCATGGCGGCGGTGGAGTTGTATTCGGAGACGGCGACGAGGAGTCCGCCTCGAGGACGATGACGCACGACCGTCCGATGCTCATCCGATGGTCACGATCACTCCTAGGTTTCCTATTTGGGCGCGGTGATGAAGGCCATTGGATCTTGATCCAACGGTCGGCATTGAATCCACTTAAAACCCGACGGGCAGCACAGTAGCTGGGCCACGGCCCGTTACTGTTCACGGGATATTTTCTAGATTTTCCCATTTAAAATATCTCCAGAAATTGTTTTGATTTATTTAAAGCGATAAAAATACTCTAAAAATTCCCATAAAATTCTCAAAAATATTTTGAGCTATTCTGGACTTAAATAAAATATTTTCACAAAAACTTTATTTTGGATTTGTCTTTTTATAATTATTTCTTGACAAAAGATAATGTATTTTAATTCAAAAGAATTCAAATAAATCTCAAAAAATCCAATAAAATCCAGAAAAATCATAAAATTCATAAATGGCAAATAAATAATATTAATTAATTAAAAAGGCTAAAAATTGGGATGTTACAAACCTCCCCCCTTAACGGAATCTCGACCCCGAGATTTAAGGCTGACTAGAGAATAGGCTTGGAAATTCCGCCTTCAGATCTTCCTCATGCTCCCAGGTTGCTTCATTTTCTGAATGATTACTCCATTGAACTCTGCAAAAGCGAGTGGACTTGTTCCTGGTCCTACGCTCCATCACATCCAAAATCTTGATCGGGTGTTCCTTGTAGGTCAGATCCTCCTGTAACTCAATAGCCTCCAACGGCGTCTGCTCAGCTGGCACTCGAAGACATTTCTTGAGTTGTGACACATGGAACACATCATGCACACCGGCCAATGACTCCGGCAATTCCAACTGATAAGCAACTTCTCCTCGACGGCTCAATATCTTAAATGGCCCCACAAACCTAGGTGCAAGCTTCCCTTTGACATGGAACCTCTTAACTCCTTTAAGGGGAGTAACCCTAAGGTACACATAATCATTAGGCTCAAAACTCAAGTCACGGCGGCGATTATCAGCATAACTCTTTTGCCTTGACTGTGCTTTCTTCAATCTCTCCCTGATCATGGCAACTTGCTCTTCGGCCTCCCTAAGAATCTACGGTCCAAACACCGAACGTTCTCCTGTCTCATTCCAATTCAACGGGGTACGACAGGCTCGTCCATACAAGGCTTCATACGGTGACATTTGCAAGCTGGCTTGATAGCTATTATTGTAGCTAAACTCCATATATGGCAAACATTTATCCCAAGATGTGCTGTAGGATATCGCACAGGCTCTCAGCATGTCCTCCAAAATCTGATTAACCCTCTCGGTCTGACCATCTGTCTGTGGATGATTTGCGGTGCTAAAATTCAGGCGAGTACCCAATGCTTCATGCAGCTTGTCCCAAAATCTTGAGGTAAACTGGGTACCTCGATCCGACATTATCTTCTTGGGCACACCATGTAAACACACAATCCTTGACATATATAACTCTGCCAATTTGTCTCCCGAATAGGTCGTCTTCACTGGGATGAAGTGAGCGACTTTAGTTAACCGGTCAATGATCACCCATATAGAGTCATACCCTCTCTGCGTCTTGGGAAATCCTGTGATAAAATCCATTCCAATCTCCTCCCACTTCCATTCCGGAATCTTCAATGGCTGCAACAATCCAGCAGGCTTCTGGTGCATCGCCTTTACCCTTTGGCATACATCACACAATGCTACATGCTCCGCTACTTCACGCTTCATGTTAGGCCACCAAAATCTCCCTTTAAGGTACTGATACATCTTGGCACTTCCGGATGAATGGAATACTTGGAATCGTGAGCTTCCTCAAGAATCAACTGCTTAAGCTCCTTCTCGTTCAGCACACAAATCCGTCCTTTGAACCACAGGGTTCCTCGCTCATCTACCGAGAAATCCTCAGCTAATCCTTCATCCTTCTTGGACTTGATCCTGCTGATCTTCTCATCCTTATTCTGCTTATCCCTGATGTGATCCTCCAAACTTGGCTTCACTTCCAATGCAGCAATAAATCCTTGCGGCACAACTTCCAATCCCAACTTCTAAAATTCTTCGCACAACTCCCACCGCTTGCTTACCACTATTGAATTCACATTATGACTCTTTCGACTCAAAGCGTCGGCCACCACATTAGCTTTTCCAGGGTGATAATGGATTCCAACATTATAATCATTTATCAATTCCAACCATCTCCTCGCCTCATGTTAAGATCCATTGAGTGAATATATACTTCAAACTCTTATGGTCGTGTATATCTCACATCTATTTCCAATGAGATAATGGCGCCATATCTTTAAAGCATGCACTACTGTTTGCTAGCTCCAAGTCATGCATTGGGTAATTCCCTTCATGAGGTCTCAACTGCCTTGATGCGTAGGCCACCACCTTGCCATCCTGCATTAACACACATACAAGACCTTGTCGCGATGCGTCACAGTAGATGTCAAAACTACTCTGCACATCCGGCAATACTAACACAGGGGCAGATGTTAATCTCTTCTTTAATTCTGAAAACTATTCTACTTTCAAAGCGTCCATGCAAACTTCTTCTCCTTCTTCAACAATTGCGTAAGAGGTCTCGCAATCGTCGAAAATCCTTCAATGAATCGGCGATAATATCCCGCCATTCCTAGAAAACTGCGGATCTGAGTGACGATCTTTGGTTGCTCCCAATTCATTATAGCTTCTACTTTACTTGGATCCACGGCAATTCCTTTAGCAGTCATTACATGGCCAAGGAATTCCACCTTCTCCTTCCAAAAATCACACTTGCTGAACTTGGCATATAATTGCTGATCACGCAACCTTTCCAAAACCAATCTCAAATGCTTGTCATGTTCTTCTTCCGTCTTGGAATACACTAGGATATCATCAATAAAGACAACCACAAACTTGTCCAAATATTCCATGAACACCTTGTTCATGAGGTTCATGAAATAAGTTGGGGCATTGGTTAACCCAAATGACATAACTGTGAACTCGTAATGTCCATAACGGGTTGAAAATGCGGTCTTCGGGATGTCCTCCACTCTAATCCTCAACTGATGATAACTTGATCGAAGATCTATCTTGGAGAAAACTGTTGCTCCTTTCAACTGATCAAACAAATCATCAATTCTCGGCAAAGGGTACTTATTCTTGATTGTTACTTAATTAAGTGCACGATAATCGATGCGCATCCTTAAACTTCCATCCTTCTTCCTGACGAACAAAACTGGCGCTCCCCACGGGGAAGAACTTGGCCGAATGAAACCCTTCTCCAGCAATTCCTCAATTTGCTTCTTCATCTCCACTAACTCATCGGTTGGCATCCTATATGGTCTTTTTGCTATTGGTATTGTTCCAGGTACCAATTCAATAACAAACTCAATATCCCGATCTGGTGGCATGCCTGGTAAATCCTCAGGAAATACTTCCGGATAATCTCTAGCCACTGGTACATCCTCCAAATTGACCACCTTCACACTGTTGATCATCAACTGACCTTCACGGATTGCGGTAGCATGCACTTCCACCTTTTCACCATTAGGGTTTTCTAAGGTCACCATCCTTTGGCCACAATCCAAGACAGCCTTGTGTTTTGACAGCCAATCCATCCCTAAGATAACATCTAAGGTTTAGGTATCTAACAAGATGAGATTTGCTAGGAACTCTATTCCATTCATAAGCAACTTAACTCCTAAACACCCAAGGTTAGATTGAAGTTCCGATCCTGGGGTTTGGACTAGAAGCACACATTTAAGATTCTTAACGGCGAATCCATTCTTCAATGCAAAACTCCGAGAAACAAACGAATGTGAAGCTCTAGAATCAAATAAAACTGTAGCCGGTACTGAGTTAACTAGGAACTTACCCAGTACGACATCCGATGCCTCCTGAGCTCCATCAGCAGTAATGTGGTTGATCCTTCCACGCCCGTAAATCGAGGCGACGCTCCGATCTGACTGCACTCGATTTCCTCCTGCCATTGGGGTCTTAGCTGGGGTGCTACTCAAGTTGAAGCGGACTGGTGTAATTCCTCCCTTCTTCGGACACTTGTTGGCAAAATGCCCAAGCTCATGGCATGAAAAGCATCTTCTAGTATCAGGTTTTGACTTCGAAGCGCATTGCCCATTAGTCCGGAGTCTGAAAATTCGACTAGCGGGCGCGGTGTTGGGACCAGTGTTCGCTTTCGACAAGCCGGGCTGAATCTAGCAACCGCCGAGGTGTCATCCTCAACTTTGAGATGATTCGGCCGCCCTGCCTGACTAGCCATCCTGCGCTTGCGGTCTTCACCCAACTCCTTGCGTTTATCTTCAAGGATCAAAGCCTTATTAACCAACTCCTGAAAGTCAAGGAAAGTGTGGGTGATCAATCCCACCTGCAGTCCTGAGTTCAGCCCTTTTAGAAAGCGGGACTGTCTGGCCTTGTCTGTAGCCACATCCTCAGGTGCATAGCGTGCCAACTGAGTAAACCTATTTAGGTACTCCGCCACTGACTGGCCTCCTTGCTTCAAAGCCCTAAACTCTTCCTTCTTAAGATCCATCATTCCTTCTGGCACATGATACTGGCGAAAAGCAGTTGAAAATTCCTCCCATGTGATTTCCTGCGGGGCTTCATGCGCTGCGTAGTAGTTCTCCCACCATTCTGCAGCGGTTCCTTCCAACTGGTGCGAAGCATACAGCACCCTCTCATTGCCTTCACATTGCGTGATGTGCAGCTTCTTCTCCATGGTTCTCAACCAATCATCGGCCTCCAATGGATTGACATTGCCTGAGAATGTAGGAGGGCGAGTTCTCATGAAATCAGCCAACTTGGAGTGGTTACGTGGCCCATTGTTGCCTGGCTGCGCGTTGCCTGCAGCTTGGCCTGCCATGTTCTACATTTGCTGCATCATTGTTTGCATAAGCTGGGTCTGTGCTGCCAGAAAAGCTCTCAAGTTCTGCATATCCACTGGCGGTGCTGGCTGTGGTGGTGTTCCATCATGGTCATTCCGGCGGAGACCACTTCCTGACGCTCCATTGTTGCCACGAGTATTCACCATCTGCTTAGGTTAGGCGGGGGTAGAAGTAGCACAGATAAGATATAAGAATCTCTAAGCGGGGAAAAACAGGTTAAACCCAAACTTTATCATTTTATTAAATAACTTGGTATGGTTGCTTACATAAGCCTAAAAGCCTTGCAACGCATACTGCACACTCAGCAAACAATAAAATCCAAACTAAACACTCAACCTTAATGTCTATTACAATTGGTAATGCTATCTTATGGACGCGACTCAACATTCGAGTCTCAACTTAATCCTAAGTCTCTCATCCATCGAAGTATGACTCCGGGTCTATCTCCGGGTCAGGGTCGTGTAGCTCCATCTCCGGCTCTGGCTCAGGTCCAAATAATGCATCCTCCAACTCATGGATCCTCCGGAGAGACTGATCTAAGACCTCTTGAAGCCGAGCTTCCGCATCCCTGGCCTCGTTACGAGTTCTCCGCAGCTCCAGAACCATATCGTCGAGGGCATCCTCCTGAGCGATGACATATCTCACCAGGTGGGTAACTGTGGCGTCTCCCTCCACTATTGGCGCTCGGTCAAAACGGTTGTCTCGGCGTGGATGATGTCGGAACACTGTGCCTTCCAACTCTCGGGGGTAGGTACGAGCAAGCTGCCTCATCGCCAAACGTGCTGCCGCTTGAATCCCTGCCTCGGGTGTAGATCTCCTGACGGTGATGCGGATAGAATGACTTCCTCTTGCTCTTGCGCGTGCGTAGATCGTAATCTGAACCCTCCAGCCAACGTCGAGTCCGGCACGTACTATGGTCTCCCCTCGGTAGATCGGCCTGTCGAAACCTCCGAGCATCCTCATCATGCGCCATAGCTCTGCGGCGTAACCTCCTTCCTGCTCTCCGTACTCTTGGACCATCCTCATCTATTTAAAGGAGAAGTAGTTAAGTTCTTGTCCATTTTAAGAAAGGTAAATGAGAATTTAAGCAAAGATACGGAGTGGAGAATGAGATGAGTTGAGAGAGTTTGTATTAATCCAGTTTAGGTTTTTCTTTTAGAAAATAGCTTCGGACTCTCTACCAACTAGGGCCAAGACCTACAGTTAGTATGCTCTGATACCACCTGTGTAGTGACCCAAATTCACCAATTCGGATCCACCGTGTATGCGGCACTATTCCCAGGATCAACGCTAGTGCACACGGCTTAACATCGGTAAGCATCACGTCATACACAACGATAATAACAATAAGACTTCATTTATTTAAATATAACTAGTGTATGATCTTATGATCACTTACATTTATTCGGCCTCATAGGGCAAGATTAAGATGAAATAAGACAAATGCAGCGGAAAATTCGTAGAAGACGTAGTGACTCATCGATTACACCACAAAGCGTCTGATAAGGCTTGGCTTAGTGACTCGCGTCCACCTAAAAATCCTCCTCAAGCACAAAGCGATGACTCCTCCTTGTTGTTGGTTTGTAAGCAAGGGTGAGTACACCAACACGTACTCAACAAGTTGTGCACAGAATGCATTTCTATTATAACTATATGCAGGCTTATTCCAAAGGAAAGGCTAAGTGGCTCATAAGCAGTAAAGCAGCATTTCAAACATAAGTAATATGCAGATTGGAAAGACAGTAAAACAAATAATAACAAGTAAATAGATTCCATTGTTTCTCAAATCAAACCCAAGTTCTCCATCCTAAATCAAGTTCCAGTATCCACATGGCATCCTGCCATCCCATCCAGTTGACAAGTTTTAATTAACTACCCCTTGATTGTAATTCCCGAGCATTGCTCAATACCGTGAGCACGGCTATCCGAATAGATTGTACACTCTGCAGAGGTTATGCACTTTACCCACACGATATAACCATGCACCACACAGGCGAACGATTATAACAAAGCCTTTACAATGCATCCTCTTAACCCAGTGCTACCCGCTAAGGTTTCAACAACTTTGAAGACTACGCCACAACAGGCCCCCTCTTGCGCCATGTGAGTTTCCCGTGCCCGGACTCACACCACCAAGATAGCACTTAAGTTAAGCATTTGCAAATTAGTCGACTAGGCTGCCCCATAAGCGATGTGGTCGCAAGTTTGACTCAGTCAAAGGCTCGCAAGGTTAAGTCCTTAGGATTGATTAAAGCAAGACATACACATACCCTCGGCTCCACCGAGCCCACCCGCACACTGCCCTTCCACTTGCTTCAATCTAAAGTGATTACCCTCCCGGTTGGTTACCAAGCACCACGTGCTTTTCACAAATCAACATCGTTGCTTGACTCCGCCGTCACAACAACTCAATCTCTTTGTGCGACCTCACATGGCCCACAAGTTATCATCGTTGTTCCATATTCCATTAGTCAAGATTATTAAGCAATATTTCATGAACATGTGATGACGTGGCATGGCTAAGCAATTCTATTTCGTTCTAACCATCTGTCGACGATCGGGATCGCCTGACCGCAAAAGTGAAGAGGGGTGTTAGTGTGTAAGGGACCCAATTCGGACCTTGCTCACTGGAGGTTTGCGTTTGCAGCGTAGAGGTCGGCGGAAGAAGACAGAGAGCGCGACACAACGAGTTTTACTGGTTCGAGCCCCCTAGGCGGGTAATAGCTCTACGTCCAGTCTTCTCCAGAGGCGGAGAAATTCACTAATTGTGCATACAATGAGATGATTACAGCTTGAGCCTGAGTGCTTTGTTTTTGTTTACTGGTCTATCGCTCATCAGTCCTCCTATATACATGCCTTGCGAGGCCTTATATCCTTCCTAACGTTCCTAGAAACGGCCGGGAGAGATTCCCGGAGATCATGGCCTCGCACGCCTTGAAGATGGCTGTAACTGCCCCGATTGAGCCGCCCACGTCAGCCTTGACTCCTGCATTCTTGTAAGGTAACTGCCGCGGGGCGCGTGCTCTGGGCCCGAGCTAGTCCTCTCGAGCTGGAGTCGAACGTTTGCCCCCGATCATGAGGTCTTGACGCTCCCAAGCCCTAGGTCGTGAGGGAGTCCGCGCAACCCAGGTCTTGGTCGGCGACGCCACTCCCGAGCTCGAGCTTGGGCCCCCCGTTGACCATAAGTTTGACTTTGTTGGAAGTTTCTCCAGCCCTCGTCAGCTAGCCCCCGAGGCTCAAGGTCAGAACAAGGTGCTCGGGACGACCTCGAGCCTCCCGTCTTGGATGGAAGAAATGATCTTCCGGCTTCCCAGGGCCCAAGGTCGAGGTCGGCGGAGACGTAAAAGGGCTCGATGATGGACACTGGCAATCTGGGCGAGCTGCGGGACCACCAAGAGCTGTTCGTCAAATGAGGAGAATGCCGCCGTTACTGGGTCGAACAAGGGCGAAAAAAGCGGGCAAGAGACAGCCCCCCGGACGACAGAGCTGATGACCGGACTCCAAGGAAGCCGTCGTCGAGTGGGGCGACCGTCTTTGTGCTGATTCTCTCATGGTCGGCCGTCGAGTTTGTCGATTTCTGTGATCTTCTTCTTTGGCATCTTCTTTCCTTCTGCAGCAGCGACGTGCTGTGGGCGCCGTCAGGAGCTCAGGTCCTTGGGGGACCCAGGGGTTCCGACCTACTGCACCGAACGACCTGGAGCCATCGCGGGCCTAGGGACCCCAAGCTCGGGGTATCCAACGAAGGGACGCCGCCATACCCTCGGGACACCGAGATACCCGCCAGCCCTTTGCGAGATAAAGGTCGGTGACCCAGGTACCTACCTTTCTTTCTGCCGCGTAGTTTTTACTGCCTTTAGCTTTATAGTCTTTTCTTCATCGTAGACCTTGAGCCCCCGAGCTCAATGCTCGCCCATCCTGACAACGCCCGTTGCCCAGGATGAGCCCGAGTCCGAAGAGGAGGGGGCCACCTTTGGGATGGTGCCGCGTCGATCATCGGGCCAGGGCCGCATCCATGCGGGCCCCAGAGCCGGGTCACGGTCGGCGAGTTCGTCCAAGGTGTCGATGACCCAGCTGCGGACGAAACCTTGCGAACGGCCGATGAAGACGAAATCAATGACACCGGGGCCACCGAGGCCAGCGCCTCCCCTGCCAAGGCCTCCTCCGAAGATGGCACCCATGGCGCCCCAGCCGCTGCAGACGAGGCCGCCCAGGCCGCGCCTGCCATGGTCGTCCCAACCGTGGAGATCGGAGCGACCACAACCATGGAGGTCGACCGCGATCCGGCTAAGGTCAGCGCAGAGGGTCTTGATGAAGATCCGGCCCGAGGTCTCCGCGGGGAAGAAAAGCTGAGAATACTCCAGTCGTGGAGGAGGAGCGCGCGTGATCAGCCAAAGCGTTCCGAGATCAAGCAAACCAAGGTGGAGGAGCTGAAGGAGACGGCTGCGGACCACCCTGCCAAGCTCGAGGCCAGAGCTAAGGAACTCGAGGAGAAGCTAGAACGAGTGACCAAAGCAGCGAAGAGTGCGCTAGCCCAACTCCAAGGCGTGCGCCACCGCGCCTCTGATTCGGCTCACGAAGCCCTTCAACTCCAGGGCGAGCTACCGACCTTGAGGGCCAAGCCCGCCGAACGTGAGCGAGAGAAGCTTGCTCGGAATACGGGCCGATCTGTAGACAGGGTTAGCAAAGCACAAGTCGCACATAGAATTTTGTAAGACAAAAAGGTTAACAGAACAAAGCTGTCTTTGCCAGAAATAAATTGTGTCTGAGACGAAGTTGTTTTGCTAGAAATAACTTGTGCCTAAGTCATTCCCCGTGCCGGACAAAAGTTTTCATTGTGTACTTAGCCTTTATTTGAGGGAGTATACCCTTGTCCAGCCCCCGTTGTGGCCAAGGTCGAGCAGCGCCGACCTTGGGCGCAATCACATAGATCTCCAAACCTATGTCCTGCAAGATCGAGAAAACTTCGACCTCGAAATTTACTAAGTACAACTTAATAGAGATCCATAGGGTAAAGCTGAGACCCAAAGATGTTAAGACTGTTTCTGGGAGAGACTTTCGAGTCTCGACCACGACCATGTGCTCTGTTGCTTGGTATCGAATGTGGGCTCAACTCGAACCCTGACGCAGGGGGAGCTTGAGTGCGAAGAGATTCGGCTTATGAGTAGCTCGACCACTGGGGGTGATTTTTAAGCTCGCGACATTCGAGGCCAAGACCAAGAGCACTTGTACACAGGTCGGATTCACAAAAATCTCAAACCCAAACCAACAGGAAATTACGATTGAATAATGATTGAATAATGACTGTATTGAAATTGAGGATAAAGGCGTTACATATAAAGTTTTCGAAGTTGGTCGATATTCCACGAGTTAGAGAGCTCTCTGCCATCGGGCATCGCTAGCCGGTAAGCCCGTGCTATCTGTTAAAACGACTCTATAGGGGCCCTCCCACTGTGGGGATAACTTGTTGGTGCTGGACGAGCCCCGAATTCGCCTTAGGGCTAGGTCCCCAACAAGGAGCTTCCTAGGTCGTACCGACCGAGACGCATGTCTGCGAAGAGCTTGCAGGTAGTGCGTTGATCGTAGCAGTGCACGGCACCTTACTTCTTCTGCGAGGGTAAGGTCGAGAGACCGTTCGTGCCCGAAGTCGACTTGGTCGACCAAGCTACCTGGCGAGCCAACAGTAACCTCGAGAGGCGGGGCGGCGATCTTGAACACGATTTGGAAGGGTGTGGACCACGTGGCTCGGTGGTCGTGGGTACGAACAGACCATAGGGCGGTGGGAAGTTCGTCCACCTGTGTCTTGCCATAGCGTCGAGCTCATCTGCAACTCGTTTCTTGGCATACTGGACGATTTGGTTGGCGCATTCATTGCTCCGTTGCTCTGGGGTGAGCCACGGCGAAGCATACTTTGATGCCAAGTTCTCGCAAAATTCTGGAACAACTCCTTCGGGAAGCGGGTACCGTTGTCAGTGATAATTTTGCATGGAAACCCGTACCTGATGACCGCGAATAAGCGGAAAAAACGAACGGCCGCTCGAGCCGCGATGGTCGAGACGAGCTCAGCCTCGAACCACTTGATAAAGGTGTAGATGGCGACGAACAAGAACTTCTTACTCCCGACGGCTTGTGGGAAAGGGCCGAGGATGTCGAGCCCCCATGTCGAGAAGGGCCAAGCGAGCGGGTTGGTCTGGAGCACGTAGGCGGGTTGGTGCGACCTCCGAGCGTGGAACTGGCAGGCTCGACATGTACGGTCGACATCGCGAGCATCCTGAAGCGCAGTTGGCCAGTAGGACCCCATGCGGAAGGCTTTACCGACCATCGTCCTGAAAGAAGAGTGTGCTCCATAGAGGCCAGAGTGGATGTTATTCTATAAGTACTTACCCTCCTCCGTAGTAATGCTCCTTGTCAGGACTCCAGAGATATCCCGCCGGCAAAGTTTGCCATCGACGACCTGGTACAAAGACGCCCAACGCTTGATCCTTCGATGATGGCGATGGAGACCACCTGATCGGAAATCGATGGCGACATCAAGGTCTCCAAGATGACATATGAGTTCCAGGTTCTGGAGCTGTTTCCCCCATTTTGTGCACCTCGGCGAGATACTTTGGCCATCGAGTCTCTCGAACTGAACTGATTGACCGTGAGCCGGGAAGTCGCCCTTGATTATCAGCTGACGCACGCCCAGTGCCTCGCAAACTCGAAGACCCACTAGAAGAGCTCCATACTCTGCCGTATTGTTAGCTGCCAAGAACCCAAAACGAACCGCGTACCTTAGCCTTTCCCGCGCGGGGTGAGAATAGGGACTCCAGCCCCCGAGCGCACGAAGGATCCCGAGCCGTCGAGGTACATGATCCAGAGTTTCTCCTCCTCGTCGAAGGATTGCTTGAAATAAACCGGCTAAGGGCGGAAACACGGGTGCGGAGTCATCACGCGCGGGAACCGTGCCCGTGCCTGGGCCCGACGAATGGATCCCGCCGGGATGCGCTATGCCTCTAAGATCTTGATGCTGCACCTTCGAATGAGCGAAGCCATCGGGCCCCACGGTGGGCGCCAGCTGTCGACGATCGGGATCGCCTGACCGCAAAAGTGAAGAGGGGTGTTAGTGTGTAAGGGACCCAATTCGGACCTTGCTCACCGGAGGTTTGCGTTTACAGCGTAGAGGTCGGAGGAAGAAGACAGAGAGCGCGACATAACAAGTTATACTGGTTCGAGCCCCCTAGGCGGGTAATAGCTCTACGTCCAGTCTTCTCCGGAGGCGGAGGAATTCACTAATTGTGCGTACAAAGAGATGATTACAGCTTGAGCCTGAGTGCTCTGTTTTTGTTTACTGGTCTATCGCTCATCAGTCCTCCTGTATACAAGCCTTGCGAGGCCTTATATCCTTCCTAACGTTCCTAGAAATGGCTAGGAGAGATTCTCGGAGATCATGGCCTCGCACGCCTTGAAGATGGCTGTAACTGCCCTGATTAAGCCACCCACGTCAGCCTTGACTCCTGCATTCTTGGATCTGGTAACCGCCGCGGGCGCGTGCTCTGGGCCCGAGCTAGTCCTCTCAAGCTGGAGTCGAACGCTTGCCCCCGATCATGAGGTCTTGATGCTCCCAAGCCCTAGGTCATGAGGGAGTTCGCGCAACCCAGGTCTTGGTCGGCGACGCCACTCCCGAGCTCGAGCTTGGGCCCCCCGTTGACCGTAAGTTTGACTTTGTCGGAAGTTTCTCCAGCCCTCGTCACCATCCATGTTGATTTTCTATTAACCAACTATAATTAACCAACCTAGGGTGACAAGTGGATCATGGCAAACAATTTAACAAGGTAGGGTGTAATTCAAAAGGGTATAATATCTAAATCCCAATCTAGGTCAAAATCATTTGTACACATAAAATAACATGTGATAAGGTAAACCAAAATAGCATGCAAACTAATTTATGGGTGCAACATGATCAAAGCACAACTTGCCTTCGTTAAGCTCCTGCTCCTGGTTTGGAAATAATTCCTAAGCTGAGAAATCCCCTTCCGAAGCCTCGCCCAATTCAATGTCTACGCGAATCGAGAGAGAAAAGCAAATAAAAACCAAAACGAAAGAGCAAACAAATTCAAAAATTCAAATAAAAGCCACCATTAGAAAGATCTCATTTTTACAAATTTTTAGGAATTTGAATCACCTCAAACGGAGTTCGTATGCGAAAGTTATAAGGTTTTGAAGTTTGGAAATTCCTAAAAATAAACCCTAATTCCTAAATCCGATTTTAACGAATTATTTTCCTAAAGGAAATTCCGATTTTTCGCTGGCCGACATGTGTCTCGGTGGCTCTGTCTCTGACGGCTAGGCCCGCATTGTCAGTGCGTGTGCACACGTGTGCGGCCACTTCAGCGCCACGTCAACCGAACCCGCCCACGTGGCGCCACGTGTTGACGAATTATCAACTTACCCAGCCGGTGACGTGGACAAATCTCGACGCTCCGTTGAGGATCCGCGGCTCCCGAAGCTCCCGATCCAGTGATGGCTGCGGTGGCTCGGTCTTCACCGGAGACAAAGACGAAGACTTCCCGCGCGGCGATGCAGTGCGCTCCGGCGACCAAGGAACGGCGGAACGGGTGCGGCGTGCTCCAGCGAACTCGAATCCGCAATCCCTTCAGCGGAAGAGTTACCCGGCGACGACGTAACCTCGGCGCAAAGCTTCGGGAACTACGACGAGCGCTCACGACGTCCTCCGTGCTTCTCCGGCGGTGGCTCGACAGCAAAGACGCGCGGCGAGATGTGGTGATCATCGAGGGGTGCTAGGGAGGTCCTTTTATACTCGGCATGGCGCGATAAAGATGGAAGGTATCACGGCGGCGGTGGAGTTGTATTCGGAGACGGCGGCGAGGAGTCCGCCTCGAGGACGATGACGCACGACCGTCCGATGCTCATCCGATGGTCACGATCGCTCCTAGGTTTCCTATTTGGTAGCGATGATGAAGGCCGTTGGATCTTGATCAGCAGTGACGTGAATCCACTTAAAACCCGACGGGCAAGACGATGAGTGGGCCACGGCCGTTATCGTTCACGGATATTTTCTAGATTTTCCCATTTAAAATATCTCCGAAATTGTTTTGATTTATTTAAAGCGATAAAAATACTCTAAAATTCCCATAAAATTCTCAAAAATATTTTGAGCTATTATGGATTTAAATAAAATATTTTCACAAAAACTTTATTTTGGATTTGTCTTTTTATAATTATTTCTTGATAAAAGATAATGTATTTTAATTCAAAAGAATTCAAATAAATCTCAGAAAATCCAATAAAATCCAAAAAAAATCATAAAATTCATAAATGGCAAATAAATAATATTAATTAATTAAAAAGGCTAAAAATTGGGATGTTACAATTTGATCCCACCTAAAAATTTCTTTGGAGCTCCACATAATTAAAAAAACAAGTCGGATCAACTTTTCAGTCCGAGTCAAACATATTACTTGGGCCTTGTATGAGTCCTTTTTGGCCACTCATTTTTGTTCTAGCCGAATCGTCTTCTCTTTTACCTATATATAGATCGGGAGTCCCCCAAAATTATTTGGGTTTTGTTTAGTCATAGTTTTCCTTAGTGAAACTATTTGGTATTTATTCTCTTGATCAATGAGATCAACAGCTATATTGTGCTTCTGAACCCCACATCAACACTTCAATTATATTTGCAATTTTATATTGCTTTTGCCTTGTTCTTGCTTGTTCTTTGACTGCTTGCTGGAATTGATCTTTGTGATTAGGTCAACTAGGTTTTGGCACAATTGATAACAATTCAGAGTTTGGTTCAGCGATTGCTTAGTGTCAGTCATGTTTTGGTCGTAGCCTAGATCATGAGGGTCATCTACACTAATAGATAGTTATTCATCTCACCGAAAGATCAGGCCTCTATTAAGCCTCAACGCCCCCATACGGATATCTCACCAAACAACACAAGGGTTGATCTCGGCAACAATTATTTGGTGGCTTTTCTCTATTAGAATTGAGATGGCAATGGATGATAGCGCAAGGAGTGGTATGATCTAGTAGACACCGAGTCTCCCAAAACTAATCTTAAACTAGCAACTTCTAGATGGATGCAGCACAAATTCAACAATGTAAATTCTATATGATAAAATTCCTGATGGCTAAAAACATTGGTTCAAATGTTATGATCTAACCTAATAATTTTTTGGCTTTTTTTGGACTTTAGGGATTAAACAATCTACTAGCAACCTAGTGCCCTGATACCACTTGATGTAGAAATATTCTCGATCTTTTGATGAGAGCGATAACATCGATTTGGTGGAACTGACTTGGACAATCTGACTTCAACGTATGACAACGATGTGCCTTAGCTGATGAGGACATCACTTCCATGGATATAGCCACTTCTACACATCAATTTGAACCCACTACTATTATACAAGGACTGATTACTCGAGCTCGTGCACGTCAACTCAATTACCAGGTGAATGCATTCCTAGGGCTGCATTCTAATATTTCAAAGGATGGAATACTATTTAATTCTTGTGATGATTTGCTTATCCTTAGGAACCATGGCACAGAACCATACAAGCTCAAGTGTAGAAGAGAAGTCAATAAGCATAAAACAAGGTCTGTGTACGAGTTGGACTCGGATTCGACTACAGGACAACACTGATTTGTTTTGGCCACCCATACTTCATCCGAACTACGTTTGGGGTGTTCTTGTACTTTTCTGAAAGTTTATCAAGTCTACTTTCCAATGGATCTAGAATCATCTTCAAATTCCATCTGAGTCAACACGAAACTACAAAACAAGTGACGTCACTTTTCCAGTCCTAGTTGACGTGGGCCTTGGGCCTTGTAATTTGAGTTGTAATTGGCTTCCCTCTATTTGGTCCGAGTTTCCCCCACCTCTCCCGTATAAATAACTAGCCGCCGCCTCTATTAGGGATTGGGTTTTGTTAGATTGAAATTTAGCTTTGCTACTTCAAGCTGTAATCGCGCGTGTTGGCTAAGCCACCAGAATTACTGTCTACGGAACCCCACCTTTCTCCAATTTCAGATTGAACACTTCAATTCCTTTGCAATTCAGTTGTTTGTTCATCTTGTTCTTGCTTATTCTTCGGTTGCTTGCAGCGACAAAAGACTTCGTGGTCAGGTTGATCATGCTTCCAGCAAGATCAATAACACTCCGGGAGTTGGTGTAATGATTGCTAAGGCACATCGTCTAGAGACGGTGTAGTCGGGTCGAGAACGTCTTCTCCTGCCAAATCAAATCCACCTCTTTCATGGAAAGATTGGTCCCGATCTCTTTGATGAAAGAGGTGGATTTGATTTGGGAAGGCAACGTTAACTGACAAAGCAAGATAGCGATCACAATCAACTGAATTGCAAAGGAATTGAAATGTTCAATCTGAAACTGGAGAAAGGTGGGGTTCCGTAGACAGTAATTCAGGAGGTTTAGCGAACACGCGCTAATATAGTATGAAGTAGCAAAGCTAACTTTCAATCTAATAAAACCCAAACCCTAATAGAGGTGGCGGCTAGATATTTATAAGGGAGAGGTGGGGGAAACTTGGACCAAATAGAGGGAGGCCAATTACAACTCAAATTACAAGGCCCACATCAACTCGGACTGGAAAAGTGATGTTACTTGTTTTGCAGTTTCCTATCGACTCAAATGGAATTTGAAGATGATTCTAGAACCATCGGAAAGTAGACTTGATAAGCTTTCATTGAACTATAAGAACACCCCAAACGGAGTCCGGACAAAGTCGGGGTGGCCGAAACAAATCAGTGCTATACTGGAGTTGAATTCGAGTCCAACTCGTGCACAGAACTTGTTTTATGCTTATTGACTTCTCTTCTACACTTGAGCTTGTATGGTTATGTGCCATGGTTCCTAATGACAAGCAAATCATCACAAGAATTAAATAGTATTCCATTCTTTGAAATATTAGTATGCAGCCCTAGGAACGCATTCACTTGGTAATTGAGTTGACGTGCACGAGCTCGAGTAAATGGTCCTTGTATAACAATAGCTGTCGACGTACTTTAAGCCAGGGTACCCTCTTCGCAGTGGTCAGGAGGGGCTACGAGTGCTGAAGCAAGGCAGCTTGGAGAGCAGGCGGGCGACCAGGCCACGTGGTCGGCCAACGGAGTTAGAAGGTACTCGAGGGTCCGCTGTCAGTCAGGCATGGAGGCGTACGCTGAAGAAGTGGGGCAGCTTCGCCTCGATGTCTTCTCCCCTGACACACCATGTCAGAACCATTGAATGCATGTGGCTCTGTTGACGGCACGATAGCCTATCCCTCTGACGTCCTGCGCCTAACCCGTCGCATGCAAGTCGCCTCCCGGGCGGACCAGGTGGAGTCAGGTGGTGGCGCAAAGAATGAGGCTAGGGTATGAGGCTACAGTGATCGGTGCAATAAATGAAGTGTAATCAATGTGATGTCATCTTTCCACTTGCCCGAGCCAGCCCAACCTATATAAGGGAGCTCCGGTGCATGGGAGTAGAGGGGACGAAGGAAGGACCCAGAGAGAGTGAGGATCAAGCAAACGGTGTAATCCACTCAAAGCACATTAACAGGAGCTCAAGCAGAACGTAGGGCTGTTACTCGCATCGGGGACCCGAACTTGGGTAATATCGGTGTGTTCTTGAATTTATGTCTATGTGGATCCCTCAGGAGAACCCATAGGCGATCCAGCTATGAAGACCCCCTCTATCGAACCTTGGACTTCGTCTAGGGAGGAAACTGTCGGCAAAATACACCGACACTGGCGTGCTAGGTAGGGGGGTAGTGGTTGGCTCACCCTTTTGTCTCTCTTGTGAATCCTGGTCGTCCATATGGGAGGATCCCGCTTCTGGTAATGGCGGGTTCACGTTATCAGCGAGAAGAGCCAACGGAGGTTAGCAGGGCCCGCAACGCATCCGGCACTCCCGTTGGGCGGGGGACTGTCTCACGCCTTCCCTGGGGGGCAATGTCCCCCCGGCAGTAACAGAGCTGCCGGTTCGGCACCGGCTGACCATGGAAGAGGCCACTCTGGCCCAAAACCTGCATGTTGTCTGTCTCCTCTTGGACCACCACCTGGTGGAAAAGTACACCGACAGTAGCAGTTTCAAATTGATGTGTAGATGTGGCTGTATCTATGGAAGTGATGTCCTCATCACTTCATCTGGGAGAGAACTCACAAACAATATCGTGGTCGCAGCTTGGCTATCCTATAGGGAAATCAGATTGTTAAAGAGTTCTTTAAAGATTGGGGGTGGGGATACTTATGCCAGGAATTGCCCTCCTAGCTGGGTGTGAACACACACCAAAAATGGTGACAAAATTCATGGCTACCCCAAGCAGGAGAGGAGGTAAAAACATGGAGCCTCGCACATCAACGAATGCTGTAGATAGCTTGCATTGAAACATGCATATCTTTTGACTCAAGCCTCCAAATATGCACCATTTGTTGTACTAAAAAGAGGACTTGATTTCCCTTCTAATCTTGTCCTCTAAACATACTGAATACTACCAAAATAAATTGGGGTTAGCTAGGAAGTGGAGGAATGAAAATCTGGAACCGTGTATGTTACATTTGATGACTAGGACTATGTACTAGCCCTCTTGGCATCTAGGTTTTTTTCTATCTTGCACCATTGGTTCATTGGGTCATATGTGGACGTTGTCAAGTAGTAGTGCACATCGATGGTCACGTCTTGATCCTTGCAATGTGCATCCTTGGCTTGAATTATCTTCATAAGCATGAACCTGAGCACAAGAAGTACACTTGATTTAGGCCATATATAATTATTATTAATAGCAATATTGGACTTAACTATGAGCACATTCACCTCTTGCTCTACTTTGTTTGGCAAGACTGGTTGTCATAGGTCCCAAATAAGCCTTTTTTGTAGTAGGTTCAACATGCAAACTTGTAGAATCATCCTGTGGAGGAGATGATGAATATGGTGAACTAGGGATGTCTTCATCACAATTGGGAGTTTGGGACCCCTCATGAGAAATATTTACCACTAGCTTGGATGAATTTGAACCGCATGCCGAAATGAGCTAGGGTGCATATGAAGTCCATTCGGAGTGTTTGGCACTCAGTTTCGATATGTGACATTTTTTCATACATATGGAGTCTAGAGTGCCAATTGGGACCTGTCGTGAGGAATATTTAATGCGTCTCGAACAGATTCGAAATGCATACGGAAATGAACTAGGGTGCCACAAAATGTGCCTTGTATGTGCTCTAGCTCATTTCTGTATGCATTTTGAATCCATTTGAGATAGCATTTAATATTCCTCACAACAGGTCCCAATTGGCATTGTAGACTCCATGCTATGAAAAAAATATCACATATTGAAACTGAGTGCCAAACACCCTGAATGGACTTTAGCTCATTTTGGTATGCGTTTTGAATTCATCCGGGCTAGTGGTGAATATTCCTTACGACGTGTCCTAATTTTGATGTGGACATCCCTAGTTCACCTTATTCATCATCTCCTGTATAGGATGACATTACACAGTTGTAAGTTGGGCCTTCCACAAAAGAGGCTTATTTGGGACTTATGACAAGGAGTCGTACCAGACAAGTAGAGCAAGAGGTGAATGCGCTCCTAGTTGAGTCTAATATTGCTCTTAATAAGAATTATATACTTCCTAAATCAAATTTGCTTCTTGTGCTTAGGTTCATACCTATGAAGATAATTCAAACCGAGGATGCACATTGCAAGGACCAAGACATCGCCATTAGTGTGCACTGCTTGACAAAGTCCACATATGACCCATGGAACCAATGGAGTAAGATGGAAGCAAACCTGGATGCCAAGAGGGCTAGCAAATAGTCCATGTCATACACGGTTCTAGATTTTCCTTCCTCCCTTTCCGAACTAACCCCAATTTATTTTGAGAGTATCCAACATATTTAGAGGACAAGATTAGAAGGAAAATCAAGTCCTCTTTCCAGCACAACAAACGGTCCATCATTTGGAGGCTTGAGTCAAAAGATATGCAAGTTTCTAGACAAACTGTCCAGGGTGTTCATTGATGCAAGGCTCCATGTTTTTGCCACTTCTCTAGCCTGGTGTAGCCATGAATTTTGTCACCATTTTTTGTTTGTCTTCACACCCAGCTATGAGGGTTATTCCTAGCATAAGTACCCCCACCCCCACTCTCTAAAGAACTCTTTGACAATCTGATTTTTCCCATAGGACCTCCATGTTGCTAATAGGATCTTGTTTGAAAGTTCTCTCCCCTTTACTCTTATAAACGTACATTGTGAGATTACAAAGGTGGTCATTCAATGACATCCTTTCTGTGCTTCCAACTTAGAGTGTGGTTGTGTGGATTGGGAACTTAGACTATGGTTACGCGAATACTTGTCGCAAGCCATTGCATCGACAGTGGTTGGCCCCAAGATCGTCAGTTTGCACTGTTACCTTAGCTGCACATGGTTAGTTCTCTTCATTATGTGGTTAGAACTTCATGAAGATCGGGCAAACCCCTACGCATTATCTGGTATCAGAGTTCAAGTTGACATGGTAGGATCGATTTACTTGTTGTTCTTATCCCTATAGTACAGAAAATTACCCACAAAAAGGTTTACATTTACCTAGCCTTTTGCAACCTTTAATCTGTTGTTTAGTGTGTTTTATCAAGTCCTCATTAGATCAAGTTTTTTTGGTTGCTGAATTTTTTTCCAGTTCGTTGTGGTTTCCATGTTCTTTCTCGAGCACAATTTTTAGATGTGAACATCGGTCACCAAATTGTGTGTATCTTTCACATTCAGAGTTTGTTTCTCGTGTTCCTTATATGTGATTAAAAAAAGAAAGAGCTGTGCAAAAAAATAAAGAGAAAGAGCTATGTAAAAAAGAAAGATAGAAATTCGGGACTATTCTTCACTTATATCTTGAGATTTCCTATTTTTTGTGAAGTTGTGACCTGACAGATCACTCAAGTGTTTAATTATAAATATCCTTGCTTGATTTTTAGCAACTGGAGCATTTGAATCTTGTGTGGATGATTGCTTGGTTGAACAATAACTAAATTGCAGATTAGTAATTTCCTTGCTACCAATATATCCTGTCCATGCTCCACAAAACAGCCATTGCATGTGCAACACTTGTCTTATATTCACTTCATTATCATGTATTTTAAACCAACAACCAACACCACGGTTGTAAATATTTTGTACTCGCATGGAATTTACATGAGCTTTCTGTCGAAGGTTAGTGATCGACCGCTCTCTATAAATAGGTTAATCAAAATGAACAATGTGAAGACGACATCAATCTTTTAGAAGAAAAGCAAGACCAAGCATTAAACAAGTCAGTGGCCTATCTGCAAGTCCTAAGAAAATATTACATTAAAATAGTACAAACACATACATTAAATGTGGGATACTTGGTTCTAAGGCGTATCCAAAATCAGTCTAATTTGAATAAATTATCTCCAAATGGGTAGGTCCTTTTACTGTAATATCAATTACGTGACCAGGTTCTGTCAATCTTGCTATGGAAGATGGAAGAGTTCTATCCAATGCCTGGAATATCTAGCATCTTTGCAAGTTCTATGTGTAAATAAGTTATTTTTTTCCCGTTTACGTATATCATTTCTTTAGTTGTCATTTTTCTACATTGTGTCTATTATGATAATCTTCTGCGAATTCACGAATGCCATTTTTTGACCAACCACTCTATACACAATGTAGAAGGTTCTTGGTCAGATTGTGAGATAACATCTAATAGAGACTTTTCTTGTAAGCCAGTTCTTACTGCATTGAAATTCATTAGCATGACATTGTCTTTGATCTGCTACTGGTTAATTCCATGTACTATGTGAAGGAGTTGGTTAGCATTCATAAAACTGTTTGTATTCTAAATACATCATTGTTCAGTACACAAACAATTGAGGGCTAGTAAGTGACATAATCAGAAAAATATGTACAAAAATATGCACAAAGCAGAATTTGACATAAAAAGATATTCTTTTCATTCATCTGAATAAGATCATACATTTTGTTTATATAAAATCTTTACATTGCTCATGTATGTCTCAATAGTAGAATCTGCTTCTGCACTTTTTATTAATATCTTCTTAAGTGGTAAGCTTCAGGTTGAATGCCAGTTTGTCCAATTCAACTACATCCTTGTAGAAATGCCTAAACTTGACGAATAGGGTACCTACATGGAAAACAATCGAAGCTTGTTGTGCAACTTTCATAGCCTGCGCCATGAGGGAGATTTGCTTCTGAATGATTTTCATCTGATCATTTACTCCCTCAATCAACTCCTCAAATAACGGATTTTAATTGTTACTTCTTTTCCATTTAAATCCATCATGATCTTCTGAAGTTGCTCAAGAATAAAGTTCAGGGTAGAGATCCTACCTCTTCGAACTATGGCCAAGTCATTGGTGAAGATCTTCAGTTGGTCGGTGAGTCTACTTCATCTTTCATCACCGACCTCTGTTCTTCAGTCTTTGCTCTCTCTTCTTCCCAAGTGGAAAGTTGATATTCTTTGACCTTTATTTCATTTTTAAAGTCTAAAATATTGACATTATAATCTTAGTTTTATTAAGATAAAATAGAGTTAAAAAACAAGTAAAAAAATTCTATTTTACCCGCTATCTCAGACTCTTTTGCCTAAAGAGTACTCTTATACACCTCAGAGAGCCTTTGGAGTTTTCCTTCGTTCCTTTTGAATGCTTTGTGGAGTCTGGCAATTTTGTCCCCATGGTACTCTTTTGCAGCAATGAGCTCAAATTTTTACCCCTTGGCGGTATTCTAAGCCACCATGTACTAATTCTCCAGTTCTTTTATTTGTTTTTTTTATCTGTGTTAGAGCAGTTTTATCAAAACAAAAAAGGACAAGAGAAAAGGAAAAAATAACACTAAAGCTCAAGTGATGAGTCCTCCTCGGATGATGATGATACCAGATCCAAGGCTAGTCGGACTAGCACTTTGATGAGGACATCACTCCTATGCATACGCCCGAGACTCCTTCAGTTGTGATGCAAGGACCCATCACAAGAGCACGAGCACGACAATTGAATCAACAGGTGAGCTCGTTCCTAAGTGCCTGTGTATATACTTGTGAGGATGGTATGCTACCTAATGATATTATTGATTATATTGTGCTTAGAAACTTTGGAGGGGATCATGAAGGCCTTGGGAACCAGCAAGGGCCAGGAGGGAGGCAAGGAAGGCGTCCAAGTCAAGTTGGAGTCCCAATTCATCTCGGAGTCGGAGTCCCAATTCAACTCGGAGTCGACTACCTCGGCCACCAGGAGTAGTGTTCACTAAAATCGTCGCCTAGGCCACAAACGGACTCCGATTTCAATGATCCACATATGTATCGAAAGCTAAGGAGACAACCTTTCCAATGGCATTGGTTTCAGGTAATTTAGACTTCGGAGTCAACAGGAATATGCAAAACAATTTAGAATACTTTTTCAGTCCGAGTTCGAGTCCAGTTCGGCCTCAGCAACAGCACTGACTTTAAAGTGCCATAACTTTTCATTCCGGAGGGCTCTGGAGACCCATGAGTACACGTTTGAAAGATCTCGGAGTATACTTTCCAAAGGATCTGGCCTCACCTCAAAATTCCATTAGATGCGTCCGAAAACTGTCAAAAACCAAACGTTGCTTTTTCAGTCCGAGTCAAACTCTAGTCAAAGTAGGCTTGGTGCTTTCAATTTGAGTTGTATTAGATCTCCAATGCTATGGACGACCCCCTCCTGCTCCTCTAGTATAAATAACCACCCAAACTCTCATCTAGAACTTGGGTTTCGCTTAGATCAATTCTGTCTTTGAACAGTATCACCGTTCATCGGTTTGTGGAATCCCAACTCGTGTGCTTAATATAATTCGCAATTTCAGATTGCTTCTTCTACGTTCTTGCTTGTGTTCTCGATTCGCATGCAGGGATAAGCCTTCTTGGCGAGGTCAACTGTGTTTGTGCAAGGTTGATAACCAACGGAGCCGTGGTGTAGCGATTGCTGGGTTCGGATCGGTTCTGATCGGAAGCCGGATCGTCAACGTCGAGTCTCCACCAATCGACTTACCTCTACCTATCGGAAGATCGGGCCACCGTGCGCATCAAGTGGTATCAGAGCCTCGGTTTCCCATCTGGTATCATTGTATCCCCTTTAGTTTTGTTTTGCCATCATCCTAGAGTCCAGAAAAACTGCCCCACAAAAAGTTCATCATCAATTCCGCTGTCCTACAACCCTTTGAGCCTTGCAATTTCATTTTCAGTATCGTATTGTTGAGTATTGATCCATAGTCATCGTCTTGTTGCTGGTTTGAGGTCGTGATTCTAGTTTCTAGTTGTCCCTGTCCGTTACCCTAGTTCTTGTTTTGCATCAACTATCAACCCATAAATCGCCAACCCTAGAACCGAACGAATTCTTCTCGGTTGGTCCTTGCCGCTTCTGCATTATAAAACCTATTCCGCAAACCCTAGATAGGTCGCGAGCAGCGTTGTGTCAATTGCCCTGCACCGCTGGCCATCCTTTTTCACCCATAAACCTAATCCTATTCTAGCCTAACAGGAGAAAGATCTGAATTCGCGAGCAATTCCAGATTGTGCAGTGTTCACTAAAACTGGCATAACTTTTGCATACGAACTCCAATTTGGGTCTACTTTTTTTTGTTTTGAAGGGGACAACGAGGCGCATCTAAAATTTCCACAGCCTTTAGACATGTGCAATTTTTGACCCTAAAAAAAGCTTCTAAGACCGAGTTTCGATGCCCGGAAGTTTGTTGTCCTGTTTTGTCAATTCTTTCGGGCATCGGTTTACTGTCGTTCGTTGCTCCAAATTGTGAGATTTTTATTTCTCCTCTGAGTTAAGAGGTATATAAGTGAATAAAAAAAAGAGGAGAGAAAGAGCCAAACCGGTAAAAAAACAGAGAGAAGAGAAAGAGAAGAAGAAAATCAGAATTGCTTGTATCCTTTGAGTTCTTTGTGCTTTGATATATCCCTTGCTAGGTTGAACTAGTTCTAGAAGCACGCTTAGGCCAGCAACTATGACAAGAACTTTGAATCTTTATTCAGCTTTGCTAACTATTTTCGAAATTTGCTAATCCTTGCTACTATACTTTGCCTTCCAAGCTCCACCTTTCTTCTGATCAGTTCAGGTTCAATTCGGCAATCGATACACTCAAGCTTATCACGGTATCACGAACCGGCCGCGGTTGTACCACTGTTGCATTGGTAAGAACACTTGTAAGGCGTGGTTAGGCGCTTGAGAGTGAGTGAAACCACCTTCGCCGCCAAAGTAGTTGATAGGGATTATACCACCGGTTGTTTTTGTTTCTTTTGTCTTTCTTTCAACTAACAATGGCAAGTAATGAGGAAGATGAGTGTGTTACACGGAACGAGCTTAACAACGCGCTCAATGACATCAACGCAAACATCGCAAGGATCGGCCAAGATAACGACCAAAGATTGGAGAGGATAGAGCGAAACATCGCCAATCTTCTTACCAGGTTGGAAAATTTTGAGAGACAGCCGCCTCCCAATGGAGCTCGCAGAGTGGAAGATCAAGAAGAGTCTGTCGTGGGAGATGATGTGGATGGAGAGGGCCACGATGCCTTTGCCGCTCACGCCGTTGCATAGGACGTGCGACAACAACAACGCCTGAATAACAACCGTCAAGGTATGGGAGGTAACAATTTTAATCCTCGTAATGGTCGTGGATATGACGATTCTTTTGCTAGGGTTAAATTTACCATACCATCTTTTTCTGGTACTTATGATGCTGAAGTTTACTTAGATTGGGAAATGACAGTTGAACAAAAATTTAACTCCCATCTTGTTCCTGAGATACATAGAGTTAGACAAGCTACTAGTGAGTTTAAAGATTTGCTATCATTTGGTGGAATGAAATAGTAAATCTGGATTAGCACCGATACATGGGATAGATTAAAACAAGCTATGCGAGAAGATTTGTTCCTCCTTCCTATAAACGTGATATGCGCAAGAAATTGCAATGCTTAAGTCAAAATAATAAATCTGTTGAGGAGTACTACCAAGAGCTACAAATAGGCATGTTGCGTTGTGAGGTAATTGAGGAAGAGGAGGATAAGATGGCTCGTTTTATGGGGGTTTCTGGCGTGAGATTCAGGACATAATTGATTACAAAGAATATAATTCTATTAATAGATTGTTCCAGCTTGCTATGTTGGTAGAAAAAAAATTGCGGGGAAAAGCAGCAAAGGCCAAGGAGCAATTTGACAACATACCCACACCAAAGACGGCGCGGGGACAACCAAATCAGCTCCACCCCTTTACATTGGGTTTGCTGCCCCTCCATGAGTAGGGCGTGTTCAGCAGCACCATCACCGCCATCACGAGTACCGAGGTGAGTAAATCTAACCATGTGCGAGCACCAACAAAGAGTTCTTCATCGGTGGCTTCCACGGGTCGAACAACGAAAATTGTGTGCCACCGATGCAAGGGGATGGGACATGTCATGAAGGATTGCCCAAGTCGTCGAGCGTACATTGCAACAGAAGAAGGTGGGTACATTAGTGCTAGTGATGTTGAGGATGAAATTGCTCTTGCAGCTAACCTTGCAGATAATGAGGATGACCATGAGATGGACGACAATGATGAGGAGATTTTAGGGACCGCTGCCACCAAGAATTATAGGACAATCATCGTGCAACGAGTGTTGAGCGCTCAAATGGAGCAAGCGGACAAGCTACAACGCCATAATTTGTTTCAGATGTACCTCATCGTCAAGGACCGTCGTGTTCGTGTCATAATTGATGGTGGGAGCTGCAATAACTTGGTGAGTTCAGATCTGGTGGAGAAGCTTTGCTTGCCCACATGTGCACACCCTCATCCCTACCATATTCAATGGTTCAATAACAGCGGTAAGGTGAAGGTAACACAAACTGCGAGAGTGCACTTTTCCATTGGAATATACCATGATTTTGCTGATTTTGATGTAGTGCCTATGCAAGCATGTTCCCTTTTGTTAGGTCGTCCATGGGAATTTGATACTGATGCAATTCATCATGGTAGAAGTAACAAATACAATCTTATGCACAAGGGGAAGAAAATTACTTTGCTTCCTATGACTCCTGCTGAAATTGTGCAATGTGACAAAGAGAGAGTTGAAAATGAGAGAAAGGAGAGTGCGCTAGAATCTGAAAATCAGCAAGTGGTTAAAAATGTTTTCCCACCTAAGAAAGGCAAGAAAGAACCTAGTTCTAGGTCCGAGGGAATTAAATTGAAGGGTGGTGTTATGCTTGCTACAAAATGTGACCTTGCTGAAATTAATGAGAATGAAGCACCGTGCTATGCTTTGATATGCAAAGATGCTTTGTTTTCATTGGATGATATGCCCAGTACTTTGCCTCTTGCTGTCACTAACCTTTTGCAGGAGTATGAGATGTTTTTCTGCCGAGATACCTCCGGGACTCCCACCCATACGAGGATTGAGCACCAAATTGATTTGATACCGGAGCGAGTTTGCCAAACCGAGCTGCTTATAGGACCAACCCGAGGAGACTAAGGAGATTCAGCGCCAAGTCCAAGATCTTTTGGACCGCTGGTATGTACATGAGAGCCTTAGTCCTTGTGTTGTTCTGTTATTTTGGTTCCTAAGAAAGATGGCGGTTAGGCGCATGTGTGTAGATTGTAGAGCCATTAACAATATCACAATAAGGTACCGTCATCCTATTCCTAGGTTAGACGACATGCTTGATGAGTTAAGTGGTTCTATAATTTTTTCTAAGGTTGACTTGCGTAGTGGATACCACCAAATAAGAATGGCGGGAGATGAATGGAAAACAACCTTTAAAACCAAGTTTGGATTGTATGAGTGGTTAGTCATGCCTTTTGGTTTAACTAATGCACCTAGCACTTTCATGCGCTTAATGAGCGAGGTTTCTGAGCTTTCATTGGAAAATTTGTGGTGGTTTATTTCGATGATATTTTGATTTACAGCAAGTCGTTACATGAACATCTTGATCATCTACGTGCTGTTTTTGATGCTTTGCGTGCTGCACGTTTATTTGGTAACCTCGAGAAGTGCACTTTTTGCACCGAATGAGTATCGTTTCTTGGCTATGTTGTGACTCCGAGGAATTGAGGTGGATGAAGCCAAGGTGCATGCGATTAAGAGTTGGCCAACGCCCACGACGATTTCACAAGTGCGGAGCTTCCATGGACTTGCCGGATTTTACCGCCGCTTTGTGAAGGATTTCAGCACCATTGCAGCCCCATTGAACGAGTTGACGAAGAAGGGAGTTTGTTCCATTGGGGGCAAGCACAGGAGAATGCCTTCAACCTTTTGAAAGATTTGAAACCGTTCATGGGAGAAGAAGATGAGCTTGAGTCGAGGACGACTCCACTTCAAGAGGGGGAGGATGATGAGGACATCACTCCTATGCATACGCCCGAGACTCCTCTAGTTGTGTTGCAAGGACCCATCACAAGAGCACGAGCACGGTAATTGAATCAACAGGTGAGCTCGTTCCTAAGTGCCTGTGTATATACTTGTGAGGATGGTATGCTACCTAAAGATATTATTGATTATATTGTACTTAGAAACTTTGGAGAGGATCATGAAGGCCTTGGGAACCAGCAAGGACCAGGAGGGAGGCAAGGAAGGCGTCCAAGTCAAGTTGGAGTCCCAATTCATCTCGGAGTCGGAGTCCCAATTCAACTCGAAGTCGATTACCTCGGCCACCAGGAGCAGTATTCACTAAAATCATCGCCCAGGCCACAAACGGACTCCGATTTCAATGATCCACATATGTATCGAAAGCTAAGGAGACAACCTTTCCAATGGCACTAGTTTCAGGTCAATTGGACTTCGGAGTCAACAGGAATACATAAAACAATCCAGAATACTTTTTCAGTCCGAGTTCGAGTCCAGTTCGGCCTCAGCAACAGCACTGACTTTAAAGTGTCATAACTTTTCATTCCGGAGGGCTCTGGAGACCCATGAGTATGCGTTTGAAAGATCTCAGAGTCTACTTTCCAAAGGATCTAGCCTCACCTCAAAATTCCATCAGATGCGTCCGAAAACTGCCAAAAACCAAACGTTGCTTTTTCAGTCTGAGTCAAACTCTAGTCAAAGTAGGCTTGGTGCTTTCAATTTGAGTTGTATTAGATCTCCAATGCTATGGACGACCCCCTCCTGCTCCCCTAATATAAATAACCACCCAAACCCTCATCTAGGACTTGGGTTTTGCTTAGATCAATTCTATCTTTGAACAGTATCGCCGTTCATCGGTTTGTGGAACCCCAACTCGTGTGCTTAATATAATTCGCAATTTCAGATTGCTTCTTCTACGTTCTTGCTTGTGTTCTCGATTCGCATGCAGGGATAAGCCTTCTTGGCGAGGTCAACCGTGTTTGTGCAAGGTTGATAACCAACGGAGCTGTGGTGTAGCGATTCTTTGGGTTCAGATCGGTTACGATCGAAGCCGGATAAATCAACGTCGAGTCTCCACCAATCGACTTACCTCTACCTGTCGGAAGATCGGGCCACCGTGCGCATCACACTTGATGAGTCTACACCACCTCTGCCTTCTTTTCCACTTTGCCTCATGGCAAAACATGATGAGGATAAGGTAAATGACTCACCCTCTTATGATGAACTAGTTGATATAATTGAAGACCTTAACAATGCCTTGGATGCTAAAACCAATTCAGATAAAGCTCTAAAGAAAACTATTTTTAGCTTAAATAATAAAAATGATGTGCTGCAAGATAAGTATAACAAATTAGAAGCTAGCTGTAATGAGCTTGTTGCTAAACATGAAAAATTTACACATGCTCATGATGATTTGGTGGCTAATCATGCTTTGATTGTTAAAACTCATGATTCCTTCAATGCCAAACATGCTTTACTTGTTAATGATCATGATGATTTGCTAAGCAGACATTGTGAGCTAGAAATAGATAATGAAATGCTTGCTAACAAATTCAAGGATGTTTCTTTGTGTGGTGTATCTATTGCTTGTGATTTGCTTAGTGATGAAAATTTTGTTCCTAGCGCATCTATTGCATCTAGCTCATCTAGCACCTGTGATGAAAATTGCAAAAATACTTTGTATGCTAGGGAGCTCATGATAGAAAACAAAGAACTGAAATCGAAGGTAGCCAAATTTGATAAAGGTTTAGAAAAATGCTTCCTTGGTGGTGCCACTCTTGACAAAATCATTGTGGAGCAGAAGGTCATCTTGGGCAAGAAAGGTTTAGGCTATAAGCCTATGGATTCGCCCAAAAAGAGTGGTTGGACCGAGTCCAAACTGAATTTTGTCAAGAAGGGTACTCAATGTTGTAACATCCCAAATTTTTGACTTTTATTTAGCTAATAGTGTTTATTTGCAATTTACATTTTTTATGAAATTTTCTGGATTTATTTGGATTTTCTGAGATTTATTGGAATTATTTCAAATTAAAGTATATTGCCTTTTGTCAGGAATTAATTATAAATAGAAAAGTTTAAAATAAAGTTTTGTCAAAAATATTTTATTTGAGTCCAGAATGTCTCAAGGTATTTTTGAGATTTTTCTTGGAATTTTTCTGGTATTTTTATTGCCCTAAATAAATCAAATTATTTTCTCTAATTATTTTAAAAGACAAAACCCGGAAATTCTTTTGGAACGATGTGGCGAAGCCGTTCATCTTTCGAGATTCGCCCGGTGGCCGGTGGGTTGCGGGAGAATTAACGCGCACCGTCGGATTGTCATCCAAGGGCCATTATCAAGCCGTGCACTGTGCAAAACCCTAATGCATCTCGGCCGTTGGATTTCCATCGCAGGGTCTTCATCAAACCATATCGTTTCGGAAACCTAATTAATCCGGGTCATCCGATCGTGATTGTGTGGCTATGGGTTGTCGTCTCCGACCAGGACTCGGAGTCGCCGCCGCATCCGTTCCGGATGCCGCCGCCATGATTTCCAAGTTTGCGCGCACGCCGAGGGCTATTTAAGGTCCGGGGTACCCTCCCGAGGATTCCCAGAAGCCGCCGCACCTCTTTGCCCTTACGCCGTCGCCAGAGGAGCACCAGAGAGATCGCGGGTTTTGCCGTCGCTGGAACTCCTTTTGCCGTGCCGAAGTCGGATTCGAACTCACCGCGTCGCGCCGCATCTGATCCGCTACTTCTTCCTCGCTGGAAAGCGCCGAAACGTCGTCGGGTTCGTCGTCTTCCTCAAGTCCGGTGAACCAGCGCCGCCGCATTGCCATCGTCACGCTCAAGCAACACCATCCGTTGGATCGTCATCGAATCGCCAGGGATCAGCCACGTTGCGGGATTGAATAGCGTACCGCTCGGGTAAGGTTTCTGCCGTTAGATTAAAATCGAGTGGTAAGGAGTGCGCCGCGTCGATTAGGTCAACAGTGCATCTCTTGGGTAAGCATGGGTCATCCGATCGTAGATGGACGATGTAGATTGAGCCACGTAGTTGAAGGAATAGTGTTTAGCTTGGGTAAAGGTTTACCATCCGATCTAGATCGGGTGATCGTCATCTTGCCACATGGTAAGTTAACCATGAGCCGTTGGATCGGTTTTAGACGGCGTGGATTTTGCCACATGTCAGCTGTATCGGATCAGCGCAGAGCTGACATCAGCCGATGCAATAAATCAGATTTTTCTTTACAAAAATAATTTGGATATTTCGGATTTTCCAATTTTAGAGATTTTTGGATTTTTGAATCTTCCAAGGGCTCGTTCTCTCTCATACGAACTCCGATTTGGGTGATTCAAATTTCTAAAAATTTGTAAAATTGAGATCTATCTAATGGTGATTTTGTTTGGATTTTTAGAGTTTGTTTGTTCTCTAGTTTTGGTGTTTATTTGCTATTTCTTCTCGATTCGCGTAGACATTGAATTGTGCGAGGCTTCGGAGGAGGAATTGGCAACTCAAGAACAATTTCCAGATCAAGACCAGGAGCTTAACCAAGGCAAGTTGTGCTTTGATCATGTTGAACCCATATTTGCAAAATTGCTATTTTGTTTTTACTTTATTGTATATTATTTCATGTGTAAAAATGATTTCCATTTAAATTGGGACTTAGCTAGCAAACCCATTGAATTATACCCTACCTTGTCGATTGTATGCCATGATTTATTGTCACCCTAGATTGGTTCACTATAGTTGATCAATAATAAAATCAACATGGGATGGTTAGATCGGATTAGATTGCTTAGCCATGCCACGTCATCACATGTGTTGAATCATTGGTAAATAATCTTGACTAATGGAATATGGAACAATGTTGTGAATTTGTGTGTCTTGTGTGGTCACACGATGAGATTGAGTTGTTGTGGCAATGGATGACACACAACAATATTGACTTGTTGATGGCACGTGGTGCTTGGTAATCAACTGGGGTGGTTATGATTTTAGATCGGAGCAAATGGCAAGGGCAAGTGTGCCTGGGTGGGCCCGATGGGCAGAGGGTATGTGCAAGTCTTGCTTTGATCAACCCTAAGGACACCTTGCGAGCCTTTGACCTGAGTCAACCATGCAACCACATGTCTGTTATGGGGCAGCCTAGCTGACTAATTTGTAAAGTCTTAGCTTGAGTACTATCGTGGTGGTGTGAGTCCGGGTGTACGGAGGAAACTCACATGGCGCAAGAGGGGGGCCCTGTTGTGGTGGTTTAGCCCATCAGTGTTGAAACCTCAGCGGGTAGTACTGGGTTAAGATGATGCATTGTAAAGGCTTTGTCATGATTCTCTACCGACACACCGAAGGAAGTGTGCTAAATGGCCAGGCACAAAGAGACTATCATGTCGTGTGGGTAAAGTGCATAATCTCTGCAGAGTGTACAAACTATTCGGATAGCTGTGCTCACGGTATTGAGCAATGCTCGGGGATTACAGTCAAGGGTTTAGACTTTTACAAAATGAAAACTTGGGATGTATGGCAGGTTGCCATGGAAAGTTGAATCTTGACTTAGGATGGGAAATTTGGTTTACTTGAGTAATGTTGAATCTATCTATTACTGTTATTTGTTTTACTGTCTTTTCAATCTATATATTGTACTTGTTCATAAATACTGCTTTACTGCAAATAGCCATTGTTAGCCATTTCTTTGGAATAAGCCTTGCATATAGTTATGTTAGAATTGCATTCTGTGCATAACTTGTTGAGTGCTTTATGTACTCACCCTTGTCTACAACATCATTAGTGCTGAAGAAAGGTGTACCATGAAGGGACGAATGTTTAAGGTGCGAGCCTTGTCAGTTGCCTGTGGTATACTTAAGGGTTACCCACGTCTTCATTCCGCTGCAGTTCAATTTGGTTGTTCAGCCTTGAGAGGCAATGTTAAGTAAGTTGACCATAAGGTCATTCAACTAGCAATATTTAGTATATAATGTCTTTTATCTTATTTCCGTTGTGTATTATTGTGATATTCACTGATGTTGAACCTGTGTGCACTAGCATGATCCTGGACTAGTGCAGTATACATAGAGGGTCCGGATTTGCATATTCGGGTCCCGACAAATGTTGTCATTGTCATAAATCAAATTATGCTTCTAAAGATTATTTCCTTGCTTGTGCCCCGCATGTTACAGTAAAAAGGGGCTGCATGGTAGATGCTCACTATATGCTCTTTAACGATTTTAGGGGTAAAATAAATGTGAAGTATGTTGGCTCCTCTAATCTTTATAAAAAGCTTAAAGCCATTTGGGTGCCTAGATCCTTGCTTACAATTCCTTTTGGCCCTAAAATTGTTGAAACTAATACCAAAGGACCCAAAAGCATTTGGGTACCTAAAATCAAGAAATGAACTTCATTGTCTATGTGAACTACAAAAGTGGAGGCTGGCATTGGGTAATTGACAATGGATGCACTCAACACATGACCGGGACCACAAAGATATTCACCTCGATTGAAGGAGAAAATGATCCCAGTCACAAGATCACCTTTGAAAATAATAGCAAGTGAAAGGTAAAGGGTATTGGTAAGATTGCTATTTCCAGTGATCATTCAATTGATAATGCTCTCCTTTTGAACTCTTTAAATTTCAATCTACTTTTGTTTGCTCAACTGTGTGATCTTGGGTTCCATTGTGTCTTTTCCAATGATTGGGTAATTGTTTTTGACAAAAACGAAAAAGCTTATTTTCAAAGGTTTTAGATTTTAAAATCTCTATCTTGTTGATTTCAATTCTAACTTCTCATGCATCTGGACTTGCCTTTTAGCTAAAATCTCCCTTGGCTAGCTTTGGCATAGGCGTCTTAGGCATGTAGGTATGTCTAATCTTAAAAAGCTTTTAAAAAATGAGTTAGTGATGGGCTTGAAGGATGTTAAGTTTGAAAAGGATAAGTTTTGTAATGCTTGCCAAGCCGCAAGCAAGTAGCCAACTCTCATCCTATCAAAAGTATCATATCCACCACTAGACCCCTAGAGCTCCTACATATGTATGTGTTTGGCCCCATTGCATATGCTAGCATAGGTGGCAACTCTTACTATCTAGTAATAGTAGATGACTTCTCTTATTTTACTTGGGTATTCTTTTTGCCAAATAAAAGTGAAATTGGAAAAATTTTCAAAACTTTTGCAAAAAGGTCCCAAAATAAATTTGATTGCCCCATCAAGAAGATAGGGCGTGACAATGGATCCGAGTTTGTTAATACTAACATTATTGAATATTGTGATGAGTTGGGCATAAAGCATGAACTTTCAGCCACTTACACCCCTCAACAAAATGGTGTAGTTGAAAGGAAGAATAGGACACTCATCGAAATGGCAAGGACTATGCTAGATGAGTATGGCACTCCTGATGCTTTCTGGGCTGAAGCCATCAACACTCCATGCCATGCCATCAACTGTCTCTATCTGCATCGTCTACTCAAGAAGACTCCATATGAGCTGCTGGTAGGGAGACGGCCGAACATTTCCTACTTTTGTGTGTTCGGATGCAAGGTGTACATCTACAAAAATACACTACAACAGGAACACCCCTTTAACAACAGATACATAGCAACACATGATGTTATGCGTTGCAAACAATAAGGTGGCAACGCTTGCAAAGCGTTGCAAGCATCATCCGTAGGGTTAAACAACGGATACATAGCAACACATGATGTTATGCGTTGCAAGCAACAGGGTGGCAACGCTTGCAAAGCGTTGCAAGCATCATCCGTAGGGTTAAACAACCAGTGGCAACATTTGTCAACTGTTGCAAGAATCATCTGTAGATCACTTTGTTTTTTTGGCCGGATCCGTATTAGACCCTTTTGTTTCCGCCGGTGTGAACCTTTGTTTTTTTTTATTCACTACTACAAAACATATCTTCTGTAACACATTGAACAATGTGTTACAAAGAGATATGGCAGTAACATATAATTTGTGTTACAAAGGCATGTTGTAACACATACTTATCGAGATGTAAAAATGTTACAGAATTACAATGACAACACATAATATATATTCAGAGGAATATTGTAACACATGCTTGTAAGGTGTGAATAATAATACTGTAGTAACACATATAGAGACAGATTGTAACACATGACTTAATTACAATAAATTAAAAAAAAATATAAACCAATAACCTCTTTATCTGTAACCAAAATTATTTGACACTATGCTATACATCACATCTTAAAAAAAAGTAAACATATCTTTCTCTCAAATAGAAGAATTTATCTTATATTTTAAACTATCCATTCGGATATTTGTCCGAATCTGTCTTGGCTAGTTGGCCTCGATCGGTACCGATCAATTAATCAGCTTGCGTACGTCTCCTCGATCCCTGCGTCGTCTCCTCCTTGCAGCTACACCGGCCCCATCAGTCCTAGTCTCCCACTCACCATCCCCAAATCTCTCGGCCGATCGAGTGACTTCCCGATAGGGTTAAGCAGGGCGGATAGTTCCGCCGATCTGGGCGGATCCATTTAGAATCCGATCCGGGAATGAAAACGGATATCGGGTCAGATTCGGATCCGGATATTTACAAACGGATATCGGATCGGATTCGGAGCGAGCGCTATCCGAAAAATATGAGTCGGAAAGCGGATATCGGATATTTCGTTTTTCGGATATCCGTATTCATTACTCTTCAGTCTTCCTCTGATCCTCTCGGCCCGAGTCCAACAGCGGCAGCCCATGCCCCAGCGGCCCAGTCTCCTCCCTTGGCTTCGAGACCCTTCCTCCCGAACCCTTGCGAGCGGTCATCCTTCCTCCCCCTCCCGAGCCGAGAGCTGCCGCCTCAGTCTCCTCCTTCCTCCTCCTCCCGAGTCCCGAGCCCCGCGCGGCGACTCCCCCCTCCCCCACCTCTCTGTCCGCCCTATCGCCGGCTGCGACGCAGCCCACCCCGTCGCCGCCTCCCCTCGCCGTCGACGCTGCCACGGGCGGCGGCGCCGTGTCCGGCAAGGTCGGCAAGAAGAAGGCCGCGCCTGTGGATCGGCTGGATCGGTGGGCGCCCGAGATCTGGAGCTCGATAAGGCCTCCATCATCCGCCGTGCTTGGCGTGCCCGTCGACCTCCGCATCCTCGACCCGTCTTCTCCCCTCCTCCGGCATCCTCGGTGAGTGCTCGCGCAATAATAACAACCACCATTAGGGTCGCTTTTGGTGTTGAGAAGCGAAGAAACCCAAGGAAGCTTATGCATGACATATTCCCTGTGCTTTTTCTTCAAGGTGTGCTTAATTATAATGGACAGTGACAAATACTTGTTACAAGAATGAACTTTTGACAAAATTAAGTGGCTTATGTGGTTCTTGAGTTAATGGCTTATCTTGCTAGCCAACAAAGTAGAGGAGGGTTTGATCCAAATAATTTATGTGAGTAGTATGGAAGCGTAACTATCATTTACTAAATAATTTATTACTAGTCATCTACTTCATTTTCAACCAAATTTCCTCTAATCACCCATCTTTGCTAGGTCACCCTTGGGTTTGTGTTGATGGAGTTGCTCCTGACAAACCTCTTGATTCTGCTTTGTCCTAAGTCGGTTAAAGCAGGTTTTACGCAATGAACAAACTAAAGAAAATAGCCCTTAGGGTGAGCAATCGATATAAATTTTCTAGGCGATATTGTATTGGCGGTTTACATGTTAATGTCATTTATACAACATTATTTTTCAGGATGGACGGATCGACTACAATGAGTTTGTCGAGATGATGCAGAAGTAATGGGAACTTTGGTCTTGGGGAAGCACTGAAGCTTCGGTAAAGAAGGCAATCGATTTATGTTTTCCCTATTCGATCAAGTTGAAATCATATGATTTTCAGTTGTCTTCTTGGGGATCATATTATTTGTTTCGATCTGTGATTAGTTCTTCCTATGATTTGAGGTATTCATATAGCGGATATCATAGCATCCATCGGTTATTGATAAACTCCATAAGCCAAACTAGTTTATGTTGGAAGATAAAAATAATCGATGAACTACATATGATGGTTGTGAATTTTAAAGCGAAAGCCCTCCATAAAAACATGTGTTAAATCGAGCACTTCCAGTGCAGTGAGCCGAACTCCAAATCTATTTTGAGAAATAATCTGGGAAGAAGTTTTGGGCTTCTATAGTAAAACACACCTTAAAAAAGATAATGCACGCCTTCTAAGCCATCCTTATACCAGCTATGAGGTTGCAACTCCCACATTGTCGACAATCGGTTATCATAGATTTGGTAGCATGTTATCGACAAGTCTGCTTTTATGTTGAGATTTGGTGCGTTTGGTTGGGTGTCTGATGATCTACATACTATAGTACATCATCAACTCTTGTGTTTGGCATCTTTATGAAATTATGCTCATCTGGTAAAAAAGAACTCTATTATATTCATTCACTTGGTTTAATTAGTCTCCCGTCTACAACTTTGGTCGTTGATTTTTGTTGCTATATAAATCATAAAATCATGACATTGTAAGAGTATGTCCGACAGCAAAATATGTATGCCTATGTAATTTTTTCATTGCCATTAATTGTTAACCTTTCTAGGAAGTAGGTTCAACGTCGGTGCTCCATTCCTAGCATTTTTCGTGTTTATCTTGATCTTCTGTTGTTCCTTGGTTCCTTTTCTTGAGCAGGGGTATAAAGATGCACTTTTGTAGTTTTGGAAACTACATCATCCAATCAGAGCCTTATACTTGAAAATAAAAAGAGTTTATCCTTGCATACATTTGTGGGGATGACTATATGAGAAGACCAACCTGCAAATTGAGGCACAGAACCTGTGTCGTTATACCGGCCAATGGAGAGGGCACGATAATTAGGCACAGGAAAAGAGAGCAGGAGGAATCAGTAGTCTCATATAGCTGGAGAGGAAGCACGGTGCGTGGTGAGGAATCTGCCAGGTCAGGACGATCGTGGCACTGCAGGTTGAGGGTGGTGGCGGGAGTTGGGGGAGGAAGGAAACCTTAGGGTGAATGTTTGAACACAGATTATGTGATGAATTAATTTGTGGATGCTACTCTATAATGTGAATATTTGTTTTTAATATAGACTGATTTGTGCTTATTTCCTATGTGTGTGCCTTGGATGATCTGGAAAAGTTTCAAATGCGCATTAGCATCTGTACATATATTATTTGGCTCCAAATAAATATTAATTATTTTTTCAATGGTTAATTTCTTTTAACGCATATAAGCGTTACCACAATTCAAATCTAAATGTTGCAACAAGCTTTAGAGGTAAGCTGCCCATGGGCGGCACAAACACATGTAAGCGTTGTTTGTAGCCTATAAATATCCGTTGCAATTTAGCAACGGTTATTAGTAGGGTTTTCCAACGCATATATAAGCGTTGTAATAGCCCCTAGCAACGGCAGCATAGGCAACGCATAATTATGCGTTGGTATAGACCCTAGCAACGCATATACGGACTTTTAGCAACGCATATATGCGTTGCAAAAAGGGGTGTCCTTTTGTAGTGAGAGAACATATTTGGGTAAATTTCAAAGGAGGTGTGATATTGGTTTTATGTTAGGTTATTCTTCTAAGTCTAAGGCTTATAGAGTATTTAATAGTTCAACTGGATTAGTAGAAGAAACCTATGATGTTATATTTGATGAATTTAATGGCTCACAAGGTGAGCATATGAACTTAGATGATGTAGGTGATGATGCCTTGGTGCAAGCAATGAGGAAGATGGAAGTTGGAGACATCAAGCTCAAGGAAGACAAAGAAGAACAACCTACACCTTCCATGGAACCACATAATGGAACACAAGAAGAAGAGGAGGAAAAGCATCAAGTAGGAGCAACATTCATAAAGAGCCATCATACAATTGCTAAGGATCACCCTGCGGAACAAATCATTGGTGAATTTAGTAAGGGTGTTCAAACTTGCTCTAGACAAGCTTTCTTTTGTGAGCATTACTCATTTGTTTCTTGTGTTGAGCCTAAAATAGTGAAAGAAGCATTGGAAGACGCGGACTGGATCATAGCAATGGAAGAAGAGCTCAACAACTTTAAGAGAAATAAAGTTTAGAGATTGACGGAACGCCCAAAGGACCACAATGTCATAGGCACAAAGTGGGTATTCTAAAACAAATAAGATGAAAATGGAGCGGTGGTGCTCAACAAGGCAAGGCTAGTAGCGCAAGGATTCACTCAAGTTGAAGGATTGGACTATGGAGAGACATATGCTCCTGTAACTCGTCTTGAAGCTATACGGTTTCTTCTAACCTTTGCTTCTCATTTCAATATCACTCCTTTTCAAATGGATGTAAAAAATGCTTTTCTTAATGATATCATTGATGAAACTATTTTCATTGAACAACCACCCGGCTTTGAAGACTTAAAATGTCCAAATCATGTTTACAAATTATCTAAACCACTCTATGGTTTGAAACAAGCCCCAAGGGCTTGTTATGAGTGCCTTAGAGATTTCCTTTTAGAAAAGAACTTTAAAATTGTAAAGGTTGATCCAACACTATTCCTAAAAGAAATCAATGGTGCATTAATGATTTGCCAAATTTATGTAAATGACATTATCTTTGGATGCACTAATCTCTCCTTTTACAAGGAATTTGGTGACATGATGGCAAAGGAGTTTGAAATGTCAATGATAGGGGAGCTTTCATTCTTCTTTGGATTTCAAGTTAGGAAATTGAAGGAGGGAACTTTTATTTCATAAGAAAAGTACACTAAGGACCTCCTCAGGTGATTCAATATGGAAGAATGCAAGCCAATCAAGACACCTATGGAAAAAAATACACATCTTGATTAAGATGTGGGAGGTAACTCTGTTGATCAAAAATTTTATAGGTCCATGATAGGGTCTCTTCTATATTTGACAGCATTCAGGTCCGATATCATGTTTAGTGTTTGCATGTGTACTAGATTTCAAGCTGCCCCTAAAGAAGTGCATCTTAGTGCTGTAAAAAGAATTTTTAGATATCTAAAGCACACTCTTTGCATTGGTTTATGGTACCCAAAAGGTGCTCCATTTGAAGTTCTAGGCTATTCGGATCCCGATTATGCCGGTTGCAACATTGATCGAGAGAGCACCTTGGGGGTTGCCATTTTCTTGGAAGGTCTTTAGTATCTTGGTGTTCTAAAAAGCAAAATTTTGTAGTACTATCCACTGTTGAGGCCAAAACTGTGGCTGCCGATAGCTATTGTGCTCAAATTTTATTTATAAAGCAAACTTTTTTAGATTACGTCATTAAGTTTGAAAATGTGTCTCTCTTGTGTGATAATAAAAGTGTAGTAAAAATAGCAAACAATCCTGTCCAACATTCCCGAACTAAGCATATTGAAATCCGACATTATTTTATTCATGATGATGTTTCTAAGGGTGACATTATGCTTAATTATGTGAGTATTGAGGATCAATTGGCTGATATTTTCACTAAACCTCTTGATAAGGCCAAATTTTCTAAATTAAGAAATGAATTAAACATTATTGCTTTTACAAATATTGCTTGATTTGTTTTTGAAAATTATCTCACATTAAGGGGGAGCCAAGCTTGTTTGCTGTGCATTTCTTGCTACCACTATGTGAACAAATCAATTCCAAGTGCTGAAATGGGATAGAACTATATTTTTAAGTGAAAATGAGATTCTACAACTAAAATTGCAAAAATATTGCTAAAAACCTCTCCTTTCTATGCTTCTATCTTATCCCATCCAAACTATAGCAAATAGGTCAAAATCTGACTTCATTAAAAAATCTGCTGCAAAATGACTAAGTATCTCTCTTCAGCACTTGAGTCCTAACCTTTGAGCTTGAATTGCCTATAGTCATGCTCATTTGGAAATAAGGCTCACACAATTCCAAAGGAGTCAAAATCCATCTTTGTTTGGAATCTACTGTTTGATTTTATTTTTTTCATATATGAGATTATTCAGGATCCATCTTCCAGTTTATATTTGATTTTCTAAGAGGATCTTTGTAAATCTCTAAGAGTCTAGCTATGCTTCTTAATTTCTGAAGTAGAGAGCTGCACATTTATGATAGACTTAAGTCCAAATGTGAAAAACAGTGAGTTGCCTATCTGCGGTGGACCAACTCAGCAGCAAAGCACTTTGCAACGGACTAAGTTAAGTCAGTCCGACGTCAAAAGGCTCTCTGCTGATGAGTTAAGTCTGGGGTAGATAGATCCTCCATCTCATTTGCCACGGACCTTAAAAATCCATAACATGTTTTACAGTGGACTAAGAACTTTTAGTCCAACGGAGAAGATGTTTTATCACGAATCAAGTCCGGGGTAAAACTCTTCGATGACGGACCAACTATGACTCAGTCTGTTGCAAAATAATTCTGGGCATATTTTAGTCCGACGCAAATGGTAAACTCTCTGTATCCTTGAAATCAGTCCGATGTTGAAAGACTATGTGGAGGTCTATCCTTGTGTGTGATGAGTAATTGACGAGTTTTGAGCTTGGTTTGATTTGAAATTGAGTTTGATTTGAATTGGATTTTCGATTTGAAGCAATTTGAGTGTTGGTTGCTTTTCCCAGTACCACCAGCCCGAGGGCGACAACACCGGATCTTTGAGAGAAATTATGATTGATTAATGATTTTGGGATAATCATTGAATATCTTTGTGGGCATTGCCATGTGAAAGGTTTTTCCTTGTATTTGATGGTTGTAGGGCGACGGTGCTAGGTCATGGTGAGGTAGAGGATGACCGGGACTAGGCGAGGAGCGTCAGAGGACCAGACGGTTGGGAGATCACCGAAAGATGATCAGAGATGGAGTCCGGGAAAGCCAAAAAGACAAAGAAAGGAGAAGATGCTAGCTAGATGCTGCGTGGATCAAGGAAGGCCGTCGGATTGCGGTCTAGTTGATAGGTTAGCGGGTCTAGGTAGTATGCTTTGTAAACCGTGCAAGAAAACTTGGTATGTGTGTGGGTTTTGGGTTAGCCCTTGCATGGCTGTGTGAGTGGACAAATCCTAGCCCTTAGATGAGTTTTCTAGGGTTGAGGGCTGCATCCAAGGGTGGTAGGTGGCCCAAGAGTAGTATAAATAGGGGTGGAGGGGTAGCCTCCTCCCTTTGAAGGTTGTAGAGATTTTTGTGCTCCTTTGAGTTTTGCCCACCTTATTGTGTGGCTTTGTAAATCTTCTCCTTCCAGAAATACAAATCTTTTTCATTCACGCTTGAATTTAAATTACGCATTTACATTATGTCTTAAATTTAGCATTTAAATTCCCGCAATTTACTTTTACGCAATTTACTTTCTTGCAATTTGTATTTGCCTCCCCTCCTTCTAAATGCTAATCTTAGATGTCTTGAGTGTGTTTATATGGTTTTACATCTCTTTTGCACTCTTGGATTGAGTAGAGATCATCTTTTCTTTCAAGTTCCAACTCTGTCCAGAACTTGTTCTTCACGCAACAGTTAGTATTTGTTTTTTAGAAAAATCTACAAAAATTCTTTTTGAGTGATTCTTGTTGGAGAAGGTGGGAGACTCTCATATCCATCTATATAAAAATTTTGGAGTCCACTTGTTGCACCGTTTGGGCGCCATGAGGTGTAAACCGAGCCCCAAACTTTCTGCTCGAAGTTCCTAACTATCTGTGTTCTTTGATTTTTTTTGATTTTTCTGTAAGGATTTTTGAGTTTAAATTTGGTGGAGTTCTTTACGTGGCTTTTGTGATTTGAATTGATCTCCTTTCTAAAAGCAAAGGTTGAATTGATTCCTTCTTATTTTGGACACTAGACAACCAAAATTGTGACTCAAAAATCCACACATATTCTATGGTACTGATACATGCATGTTAGGGGTACACATAGTTGTATAGTTGTTCGGGTTTTTCACGATTTCCTTTGCACAATCCTTTTGAGGTTTTAGTTGGAGTATTTTGGGGAAAACTTGTTTGCGACCATTCACCCCCCCTCTGTTCACCATCTTGATCCTTTAGGTGTAGTCATCTATCTCTCTGTATCATTTGCTTACCTAAATTCAAATAGATTTGAACTCATATTTGAAAATTGCTCATCTCAATTGGAAAAGTGTTCAAAATCTTATATAAATCCTTAGGACTTATCTTATTCTATCTTGCCTTTGGTTTCAGGACCCATGTTTAACAATCCAAAAACAATTTCACTTAATGGGTCCTACCACCCAAAATAAGGGTGCCTTTTTTCCAACTACCCAGTCATAAAGGCTCTTGTTCTCAAGACAACCTCTTTATTTCCCTCTTATTTTACTGCTGTAACTTCCACCGCCCAAAATTTCCCAAAATTCACCTATCTCACTTGCACAATCTCTCAAGGCCAGAGCTCTCTCTCCTCTCCCATCGAAGCTAACCCTAATCGGGTGATTCAACGGTGCTCTCCAGCCTTCTAGCACAAGTGCTCCTTCTATGGTTTGGTAAGTCCCCCGGACCCTTTTCTCCTATTTGATTATCAAACCCTAGACCTAGAATCTAAACCTAAGGATCCAAATTCTTATCTCCTCTTAGGTTTGGTCAAAGTTTGTGCTTGGTAAAGGGTCCCCTATGTCAGATTGAATAGCTTTGAGGTAGAGTCAGTACTACCATAATGCCAAGATCAAAAAATGTAGAAAAGAGGGGTTTGCTTGAGAAAATAGTGGACAAAGTTAAGGGAAAGAAGCAGAAAACTACTAGTTCACCTCATTTTCAAGGTATATCTCTGTCAAGGCAACCTCAAGGGCCTGTTTACCTTCAAGATAGGCATTCTCCTAGAAGAGTTAACAGAAAAGTAGTAACATCTCACCCTTAGAAGAAGAAAGGCAAATAAGCTATTCAATTAGAATCATCCTCTTCTGAAGACAGTGACTATGAGCCAAGTAGCAAATCCACTTCCGAAGAAGAAGAATTGTGTGATGAGGTGGATATGCTTGATTGGGAGAAGCTAGCGGTTCTTGGAGGGAAGAAGTTAAGAGCAGTGAGACTTGTTAGTGGAAAGGTATGGTTTCCTGACTCTAGACCGCATTTGGATGAGAACTTCATCACTAGTTTGCAAAAGAACATATTTATTGGATACAAGAATAGGAGGCACAAAAATGGAAAACCCTTGTCTACTTTGTGTAATCATTAGTATGTGGATTGGAATCAAGTTAATTCAGTGGTTGGTTCCAACAGACTATTCAATTGCATCAATACAACTCCTGGATTGGCAAGTATGGTGTCCAACATTACAATCCCATAGAGTGTAAATAAAATCCTAGAGTTCTATGCTTCGCTCTTGGTGAACAAAAAAAGGCATTATATAATGTTCACAATTGATGGGAAGATAAGAAAAGTGAGGTCACCACACTTTGAAGCTACCATCGATGCCTTAAGTCCTTTATTCAATAGAACTAGAATCCATGAGAAAATGTTCCCTGGACAGAAATGGAGACAAGTGGGTGATATTCCAGATCTGCAATTATCAGCTCACATATACAGAGGTATCACTGAAGCCGATTTCTGCCCAAATAGTGTGCATTGCCTCTCAGCTGAAGCCAAAGTTCTCTTAATGCTTCAAAGGCACACTATATTTCCCAAGACTGACTATAAAGAAGACGTGACTCCTAACTTGGCTTGGCTACTACATTTGATTGTATCTAGACAGCCTATTGACCTAGTGGATTACATCTTTGGTGAAATGGAAGAAGCGATATACAGAAAAATGGCAAGTCCTTTACCCTTTGCTCAGCAAATTACTCAGATGTTCCTAGCTCAAGGAATAATCTCTCAAGAAGAGCTGAATAGGGACTTTAAGTGTTTTTCCAAAGAAGTATACAATGCAAATGGTGACTAGGGAAGCACTTAGAGTGTCAAGGTTGCTTACATCACTGCAACAAGAATAACCAAGTATGGAACAAGTGCAAAAGCCAATCAATACTTCAGAGTTTGAAGCTGAAGATGGTTCTGAAAAGAAAAGTGAGCCAAGTGTTCATAATGAGTATGACGATGAAAGGGATGGTCCTGCAGAAAGCTTTATGTCTCCAAGAAGTCCTACTCAAAGTCACAGCTATGGACATCAACCATATTATTCGCCAGTTCAGAATGTTCCACACTTTCCAACTGAGGTAATCACTACTACAGAACGGTACATCAGAATCGGTTCTTTTTTAGCATTAGAATCGGTTCTAGTGGCGATACGATGTCCTTAGATAGTGATGAGGTGGAGCTATCAGAATCGGTTTTGACCCGATCGTGATAAAATGTCATCGAATCGGTTCTTTAAGGAAGTGATTACGATGATCGTAATCGGTTCTTTAAAGAACCGATGATCATCGAATCACTTCCCTAAAGACCGGGGTCATCGAATCACTTCCTTAAAGAACCGATTTCGATGACCCATTGGGGTGTGCCATTTTGCAAATTCTACAAAAAAGCACAGATTAAATTCTCAATCTGAGAATGCACAATATATATCATCACATTCACGTAGCGAACACAAGATGCATATATCACATTCACGTAACGTAAAGCGCTTTAATTACAACACATATATATTATTAATATTGTTTTCATATGGACTAGTAGGATGCTTCGTGATCTCTAAACCTCGCCATCCTCTCGATATAACTTCTAACCAAGACTAATCGCATAAGTGGTCTCGTAAATTGTTGAGTGCTTTGTTGTCTAAAATCTTCCGGGGATATTGATCTTCCGGAAAATGTAAATGACCGATTAATTTCAGTTTCAAAATTTCTATGTAAAAGGCTAAGTATATTATTATGCACGCATATACCTTAGGAAAAGTTCGAGTTGCCGACCACGATGAGCATGTCTTGCATGACATAGAAGCATAATGGTCACCGCTGCCCTGTTGATGGCACCGTGAAGAGAAAAAGAAATTCAGCCCACGAAGATTAGATGTCAAAAATTAATCATATACTAGGCACTTGTACCTTAAATCGCTTATCTTTGCAGTTGTCTTGCCCTTTTTGTCGTCATGCGGCCCTCCTTCATCGACATAGTCTAAGAAACCCCGCATACATTGGAGAGCACCATTGAGTCAAAAAAATAAACGAAGTTAAATTCCTCGATGTGTTAGGTTACAATAATGTGCTTATACGCAAAGGAGGCTTGATCGCAGATGCCATCGGTCTCTTCTCGATCGAGTTAAATGTGTAGATGTGTTTTCACTCGGAACGAGGACGAGTAGAACCCAATGGTTGCTTATTAAATAAAATGTAGTGCAAGGAAATAAGTTCACATACGGTTTTAAGTGCGCATAAGTAATTGAATCAAGAGTACTACTTACTCCTCGTGGTGCGACAATACAATGAAGTCCTTTTTCGACTCAAAGATGCAATACCCCTTGATGTAGCTAGCAACTAACACCGCTTGAAGCCTCAGCTAAGGTCGCAGACACAAGCTTGGGGTCGATAAACCCAACTTCGTAGATGCGCCACGGCTCGTTGTCTCATTATCCCGCAACTCGTGTTGAATGTGAGAAAACATAATGCAAAATCCTATAAAAGTCATGAGCGTAAGCTATATGGTGTGATACTCACGGCGTCCATGATCGTAAAGTAGAAATATCGATGGCTTTCATTTGGTACACACGGAATAGATCCTCAAACTCGACGGGAATGTTCCATCCTCGCCACGGTGAAAATGTACCATTTTATACTTCACGTTGAAGTCGACTCGACGCTCTTCCGCCTTCACCTTATCAAGGTACCATCCATGGAGTATACGAGTCCACCGCCAGATGATTCAGGCCAGGCGATGCAATCGGGACTTTCCATGCTCGTAGGCCTTATAATCATACAGGTGCTTGTGGCCTGTAGGCGACCTTTCTTTTCGGGTCAAGGAATCTCCGAGGTCGGGCAATGGGCTTTTCAGTACCTTAAGGGCGCTGGGCTCTGTCTGCCTTTGCCCTCTTGGCGGAAGGAGTCTCGGAGGCCTCGCTTTGTGGGCTCTGGCCGATTTTTCTTTCTCGGGTCAAGGAGTCTCCGAGGTCGGGCAAGGCTTTTCAGTACCTTAAGGGCACTGTGGCCTCTGCTGCCTTTGCCCTCTTGACGGAAGGAGTCTCTGAGGCCTCCTGTGGTTCTACTGGTGTCGTGTTTGTCCTTTTACATGTCGTCTACACTCAGGTCATCACTGCGTTGGAGCAGTGGGAGCAGTAGGAGCAGGAGGAGGCGCAAGCGCAGGAGCAGGAGCAGGGGCAAAGGAGGAGCGTAGCGTGATCAGCGCAGGAGCGAGGAGGAGGAGCAGGAGGATCAAAGCAGCAGGAGCGGAGTGAGCAAAGCGCAGGAGGAACCTACGGTTAGCACGATATATTTAACTTATCGCAGAGTATCGAATGGTAGAGAAGACGTGGAGGGACTTTTTACCTTGACCAAGATTGACACCGTCGTGGGCCACTTGATGAACGACATGCGTGCTTGCTCGAGAGTGGTGATATCTTCGCTGGGGGAAATCGAGCACATGTGATAAGAAGTCTTCGTGGGACGTAGTCCACCGCACTCGATGTAGCCCTTCCCACATGTCGACCATGCACAATGTCGGTCTTGTTGCATGGAAATGCAACCCCACGCAGCAAACCTCGATGGGAAATCCATCCTCCGTCATGATGGTGAGTGGCACTTGCAGCACCGCAAGAAGTGTACAACTTGAGGAAAACATTGCGGAGTTACACTTGTAGCTTTAACTCAGGAAAAATTAATTATTACCTTCACCGGGGACCGGTCTTATCATTTTTGGAACCGCAACTGCTAGGTCGGGCACGACTTCTATGACAATCGAGGGCATCCGGCTCGACTGGGAAATCATCGCCATCATCTCGGCCCTCAGGCGATCCTCACGTGCCATCATCTCCCCTCTTATCTCCTCCTCACGTCGTGTCATCTCCCCCCTCATCTCCTCCTTAATCTCCTCCCTCAGCTGCTCCCTTAGTGTGTCCTTGAGGCGCTTCTCACGTGCCTGCCATGACCTTGATACGGCACTCACAGCGTCATCTTGAAAGTAGGACTTCTTCGTGTGTCCCGCCCCTATGGCAAGCACCCGCCCCTTATGGTCGGACTTCCTGATCACAGACGACAGGATGTCCTTCGACCCTTGGCTCAGGAAGGTCCCTTGTTCTTTTCGCTGGCTTACCTCTTCCCGTAATAAGCTTAGCACTAATTAGATTTGAAATACAACAAGTTGGGTCAATTGTATTGTACTAAGTTAGATGTCTTACGATGGTAGAGACGACTTGAGCGGTAGCAGTGGTTTGCAACTACAAGCTGCCCGTCAGGGTTTCTTTGTCCTCGCTAATACCTGGGCTATGCGTCTGCTCCTCGATATGTGGGAGTAAGGCATCACCGTCCCGAGTGAGTGCACTCATCGGCTAGTCGCGCCCACCGCCTTCTTCCCTCATAGCCACTTGCATCGAGGTGGTGCGGTGCGTGTTAAGCCTCCGACAGCGGTGTTCCTCTCTCACCGCTCTTGCCTCGGCATGCATTCTTCATCCTCGTGAACTCCGCCCAAACATCGGGGGTCACAAATGGATACCTCTCGAATGATGTACACATCAATATCATTTCCCGGCTGTTTGGGTCCCGAGATTAGTAATGACATCATGATATACTTCCGCTTCATGCACAGCCAAGGAGGGAGGTTGTAGATACACAATGTAATCGCCGTGTCTTTGACGAGTGCTCATGTTACCAAACGGATTCATTCCGCTCGGACTCAACCCAAATCTTATGTTCCTCATTTCGCACCAAACTCCTCATGTTTCCAATCGATGTTTCTCCATTGAGCCGAATCGCCAGGTGTCTCACTTGCCATCTTCCTTTCGAGACTCGTAATGCCAACGCAACAATTTTGCCTCTCTCGGATTTGCAAACAACCGCTCCAAACGGGGAATGATGGGCAAGTACCACAATACCTTGGCCGGTGCACCTTTAGTGACCTCTTCACCGTCGTTGCCCAGCTCTACGCTTCTTGTCGTTACGCTTCTCCTTTTGTTTGTACCGGGCACACCGCAAACCGGACAAACGTAGCTCCCGATGTGCGTTACGGACAAGATGCAATCATTCGACATGCATGTATCCTTTCTATTTCCATTCCCATGGGACATAGTAGCTTCTTCGCTTCATAAATGCTTGTTGGCAACTCGCTTCTCCCAAGCGATCCGATAGAAGAACTAGTAGTGCATTGAAACTTGTATCCATCCAACGGTGTTTTGCCTTCGCTCAACAATGCAAGGACCGAACCCAACCTGGTGTATTCCGCTTTGCAACCTGTGAACATCGGTTTGGCATCGCCTTCTATCAAGCTTTTAAACTTTTCAAACTCTCTTTCCATGTAATTACCTCCACATCCCGCAACATTTGCTCCAAATTATCCTCCTCAAACATATCAGTCGCAACTCGCCATCCGGTTCCACCGTATCTTCGCTGCATGCTCAAGGGTACTACTTGCCTCCCCGTGATGGATCCAACATGTGTAATTCTCACGGCCACGTCGAATCGTGGTCCTCAATTTGAGATGAGTTGTTAAATCTCCTCGATTCGTGCAATCAATGCAAGGACAATATATGAAGTTTACACCCCTCCTCACCATGTCGTCTTCTGCAATTTTTTTGAACTCCTTAACACCTCTCTGAAATTCAGCACTCACACGGCTTTTCTGATACATCCATTCCTCACGGTCCATCTGCAATTAAATTTCACACAATAAATTAAGGAAAAACTAGAGCGACAACTAGCTATAGCTATTTTAAATATTGAGACATCATTTCAATTAATATTACCTTTGCAAAATAGTGGACAGGTTCCAAGATATATAAATGTACTCCCGATCGATACCTAGCTAGCTTCTTCCCTGGTTTAAAGCTTCCAATTCCTACATAAGAGACATAAATTTTAACATCAACAATGATATCAAATAATCTAATTATATAGCTAGTGCAAGAGCTTGCAAATCTTTCTACTACAACGAAACAAAACAAGGGTACCAACGATGACTCCTAATCTCTAAATAGGTTAAGTCCTAATCCCATTCGAGGATATATGGTTAGGACAAGTTCTAAGCCGTTGTACAACTCGAGAGAAAATTTGTGACATCTCCCATTGTTCTCCGGATACACGCCTCGACAACAGTCAAAAGGGTGTGTATCAGGAGAACACCGAGAGACGCTACCGAAATCTACTCGGTTGTATAACACACCAGAACTTGCTCGAACCATATATCCTAACAACGTGGACAAAAACGTGGACAATTCGCCCTTCGCCGCATATTTATATAAGCACCCTCGAGCGGGAGACGAGGTTACACCACCTAAACTCTAATAACAGATTACCACATGATAGCAATAATAATTCCATATAAACAGAGATCGCACTACAAAATTAAATAGATATGTGCTTGTCAAATAAAGAGTGTGAAATCTGAAAGCACGTACACAATTCGATTGGAATCTCCTCAAAACAGGCAAAAACAGGGAATCTCCTCAAGATAGGGTTTCAATTTTGCCCTCTTAATACCCACCCATGAGGACTTCAAATTTTCTTACTCAAGTATTGCTTCCAACCACACAATATGAGCTATTTTCTCGGTGGCGGTGGAGAAATCTCCTCTGGAGCAACAACGAGAGAAGAGTTCGGTCTGAGTGGTATATATAACCTAGCGAGGCACATCGAATCGGTTCTTTTGAAAAGCGATAGTGATGTGCACGGCCATTACTATTTGACAAGCACGAGCACATCGTAATCGGTTCCTTTCAACAAGCGATAGTGATGTGCACGGTCATCACTATCGCTTCTATAAAAAGAACCGATAGTGATAACCATATGCTTATCGAATCGGTTCTCTACTAAAAGTGATAGTGATGTGCACGGTCATCACTATCGCTTTTCATAGAAGTGATAGTGATGATCAGCATATCACTATCACTTCTATGAAAAGAACCGATAGTGATGACCGCACATCACTATCACTTTTAGTAGAGAACCGATTCGATGTGTCGAAGCTACATCACAATCACTTATAATCTCGTAACCGATAGTGATTATTACTAACACCCTTGAAGTTACTTATCACAATCGTTTTTGAAAAACTTAAGAACCGGAGACTGATGATAGTGATGTAGTGATTACGCTCAGAGTAGTGAATCAGCAGTCCTCTGAATCTCAAAGAGCTTTCTTATGAAGAAGATGTAGCTACCCAAGTTATTTCAAGCTCATATGCTCAGTCTTAGGCAGAAAATCAAGAAATTCATAAACTACAAGAGTTAGCTGCAGCTGCAAGATTTATGGAAGCTTAAGGTGTCAAACCAGGAGCTCATGATCATGAAGTTGGAGGATCAGGTGCTCCTCAGGAGCATGCTTCACCCTTTTACCCTCCTCCTTTACCTCCTGAAGCTCATCTTGACCATGCTCATCAAGCTCATAAGCTCAGTCTTAGGCAAAAAATCAAGAAATTCATAAACTACAAGAGTTAGCTGCAGCTGCAAGATTTATGGAAGCTTAAGGTGTCAGACTAGGAGCTCATGATCATGAAGTTGGAGGATCAGGTGCTCCTCAGGAGCATGCTTCACCCTTTTACCCTCCTCCTTTACCTCCTGAAGCTCATCCCGACCATGCTCATCAAGACACCTTTCCTAGTTGACAAAATTTGTTTGACACCTAGCCACCTTGGTTTCTTTCTTACAAGCAGCAATACTATGTTGATCAGAGAGGTTTCCAAGCTAAATATGAAGAAGAACAAAAACTGGCAGCTCTGGGGCATGAACAGCAGATGAGAGCCATGCAACAATATCATGAGCAAGCTCAAGAAATGGCTAGAAAACAATATGAAGAACAAACCTCTTTTAGAAATGAAGTTTTCAAAAGATTTGACATGCTCGGAAGCAACCAATGGGATCTTAGAAACTGGATTGGGAAAGTCAAGAGCAATCAAGCCACTCTCAAATACAGACTTTATGTATCAATAAGAAGCTAAATCTGGTAGAGGTGGAACTTGGTCACTATTCTCACAATGTTGACAACGGACTTGCAGAGTGTATGTCCTCTCTTGATTGGATCGCACATAATTTGGAAGATCATTTTGTCTACATGCACAAAGCAGATGTTGAAATACATGATTTTCAACATAATTTCCAAGAACAAGCTAAAGAGCAGTTAAAAGGAATCAATGAGTGTCTGAGCAAGCTGCAAGATGACTTTCACAGATGCACTCTTCAGCCTGGAGACCTAGATTTTCCAAGCTGGCATGATCAAGCTATGGTCTCAGTTCCTAGTCCATCAATTCCAGCAGAGTCTTATGACGAAGTGCAGATTATCTCTCCTCCAAGAAAAAGTTCAGCCTTCAGTCTACTCAAGAGAACTTTCTCCAAGCGTAAATAGTGACTTTTTTGGCAATTGATGCCAAAGGGGGAGAATTTCTGTGTAGATTAGTTCTCTGGGCCATTTAGTTGTAAGGGGAAGTTGGTCGGGGGAACTTAAGTCTAGACAAATGCTTTGTGTGTTGCTGTGTGTGCTATTTGTCTTATGAAATATCAATTAGTCTTTATGCTCTCTAACTCAGTGATCTCATTTTCTTTATTTGATCAAAGCTAATTATGCTCTTTTTAGTTGAATCTGAACTTGTATGTGCTCTTGATGTTTCTACCGTGTTTTTACTCTCTTGCACATATTCAGCGGGAGCACAAAGTTTTTTCATTATGCAAATACTGCACATATTCTATCAAGCTAACTCTATTTTGCAGATAAATTAAGTTGTCATTGACAAAGAGAAGGGTGTTGTCATCAATCACCAAAAAGGGGGAGATTGATAGCATCTAGGCCCCCTAATTTTGATTATATATGATTATATGGTTTTGGTGTTGATGATTAAGTCAATAACCACTTGGTGATAAGAATTATTGTTTGGGTATCTAAGAAGGCATCAAATAAAAAGGTCAAGATTAAGGACCCTTATACTACTTTTGGCTTGGGAGATGATTCAAGCCAAGTAGCTAGAGTTTTAGATTGGCCATACTATAAAAGGGGATTATGCACAAGTTAAGCCTTGTTCATGGGCTAAGATTAGTTAGACTGCTTGGTGTCAAGGTCATACCAAAATATTTGCCCTACTAAAATCAATCTTTCATCCAAACAGATAGTATGTGTTTCGTTGGACCCAAAAATATTGCACCTTTCTTAAGTCCAGCACAACCTCAGTCAAATTCCTATTCTCGCTAGACCATCCATGTTTCTTCTGAAAATCTATCCGATGCAAACTAAAGTCTACGCCGGACTATTCCTTTTCAGTTCGGTGCTAATATCTACTTGGACAAATACACATCTTTTCGCTGAACCTTTAAATTCCTTCTTCGGTGGACCAAATATTTTCGATCCTATGCAAATGTTCAAATACACATCTTTTTGCCGAACCTAATTTCTCTCAAGACCCATGTACGATGTACCAAGCTAGCTTAGTTCGGCGCAAATACACATGTCGAGGATTGGATAATTTCTATAAGGACTATTATACCCCGGCGACCAGTTTCGGCCGACCATGCATGCCCTTGGATGGTGTCCCCAAGGAGGATCCTCGGATAGTCCGGCTGGTGGGTCCACCCCGACCATGCCCAAGCTCGTCCCCAAGCATGTAACATAATCCCCCAAGCATGCTTGCTTGGGAGTGCGCAGTGGTCGGTCGGAGCTGGGTAGCATTCCCGAGCATGATCAAAAGATCGTGTTCACCCCAAAACGTCTACATGGCGATAATTACGTCATGATCTAGAGCCATTATGCCCAAGACGGGAACGTGGCAAGAATCAAGGCTGCGGTTATGGTCACGGTTAATGCCGTAATGGTGCATTATTCAGTTGCAGTTATTTCAATTATCCTGTAAGCTATAAGAACCCCCCTCGATGGATTGATAAAGGGGGAGACATCAGACGAAAGCTGGACACAACACATACAGACATACTCAAGCCTTCCTGTAAGAGTTCGATTGCAATAGTGAAAACCACTAGACATAGGGTTATTATCTCTGTAGTGAGAGGCCTGAACCAGTATAAACCCTGTGCCTATTCTCCGAGCATCTTATTATCTAAGATCATTCTTCAGACGCAAACCCTCCACAAAAAAGGGGCCTGTTGATCCCCCATTCAACAAGTAAGCTCGGCGGGGACCTTTTTCCCAAACGTCGACAGCTGGCACCATCAGTGGGGATCATCTTTAATAGATTCCTTTCATGAAGAATCCGTGATGGTGCCCAATTCCCAGGATACTCAGGACCTCTGCGCCTTCGATAGCGTCGAGGATGATGACATGTACTACGCCGATGAAGGCGTAGCCAGTGTTGCTGTCCCAGAGGGTCACACTGAGCCTGAGAGTCTTTCCCCAGTAGCTGTACCGTTAGAGTGATTCCTTCCATTTCAACGTGATACCTCACAAATGATGAGGAGTGTGATGGACTCTACGACGTTCTGGACATTCCCGACCGTTTTGAGCCCGATCACGAAACGGCATCACGAGGAGACACCATGATGTCACCTTCGCGATCCTCGCATTCCCGTGATATCAATATGGCGGGAGGAGAAGAAGACCCCGAGGTTGAATCCTCGGGACTACTTGTCATCGCCGCTATAAAGCGGCCAAAAATCACTTGGAAGCGTCCTTAAACAAGACCTTGGCAAGCATCCACCACCAAGCTCGTGAAAAACCGAGCGCCAGGGTTGAAACCTCAGCTCACGAGATCTCTCACAAGTGTCACACACTAGAGCATGTGCGCAGTCGTCGGCCGAACTCGCCTCCTCTCGTTCCCCAGAGCGGAGAGCGACTGCAAGCTTTGGCGACGGTCTTGTGCGATCTTCTGAATTTCCCCAGTCAGGTGGACCTGGAAGCAATGGGCGCGGTCATAGCCGGAGACTTGGAGAAGCTCATCGCCAACATGAAGCTTTCGGCGTCACCTAGTGACAAAGAGCCCTGGAGTGTTTCTTGGGAAAATCGACATCATACCCCTGTTTACTCCCGTCACGGTGATTCCCGGAGCCTTGCTCGGGTGGGTCGTGGGAAGTATGACCGGTACCGCGAGGACTCTCGGAGCGATTCCCTGGCAACCTCGTGAAGTCAAAAGCATGCTCGTCATGATCACGGGCATACTGAGCACTCTACCTTAGATCGATCCCCGTCGTGCCGACATCGAGAAGTTTTCTCTTACCTTGGTCAGCGTGTCGTAAGGTCGGCAGGGATCTGTTTCCTAAACGTCGACAACTCATTTCTACAATATCGGTCCAGAGTACAAAGAATGGATTTTTAAGACTAATCAATCTAAGTCCGTAGCAGTTGTGTTTAGCCTGTTTTTGGCAGTATGACATGTCCAACGGCTACTATGGAAGGTGTAACGGTTAGCTACTATTCACATGGCTATATAAGCACTACCAGAGTATTCCTTTTCATGATTTTTCATCTCCTTGATCTTTTAGCATCTTAGAGCTTTCTTTCCATCAAGGAGACCATGCTTCACCTTTAAACTCAAATTCTACACTTTCTAAGTGTTTTGCTCTAAGCTTAGTCTAGTTAGTGCTGTGCTAGTGAACCAAGGGACAGGGCTTGTGAATAGTCTATTACTCTTGGAACTAAGTGTTCCTAGACGGCTTGGGGGAGGTGTTGGTGTGACCTGTCCAAAAGAGATTGTGGAAGGCCACCACTGTTTGTGAGAGGTTGGGACTCACCTTACCGGAGTGGAGAAAGAGTCACCTTAGTGGAGACTAAGGCTACTGTGACTAGCTTTGAAGGAGCAATACTTCGTCAATAGTGCTCTGATGTGGAGTAGGAGCTTGGCCTTGATCCACGGGAAAAATCCCTTGTGTCTCTCCATTTATTTCTTGCTGTTGATTTTTATTGTGTTAGTTCTTGCTGGTTTTGAGATATCTGTGCTTTCTTGTTGAACTCTTGGATTTTTAGTAGTTAAGCTTTTGGGTTGTTTTTAACTAGTGCTAAATTCTGATACTTCATCCTAAAATTTTTAAAAAGTTGCCTATTCACCCCCCTCTAGACCAACTTGATCCTTTCAGCCACGCCATCTTCACCGCCAAAATCTTTGTTAGTCATCGAATCTGAGGAAAAGCTTTGGATGTCCACGACGTGTTGCACACCGGGCAGTAGTGTCACTATTTCGTGCTGAGTAGCGTGGGCTGTCTGTCTGATCTAGCACCTAGGACAAGGATGACACTGCGTGTTGCCTCATATCATTGCCATGTCAGTAGTCGTTGCCATCCGATTCTCATCAAACATTTCGGATCATTTCGCATATCGAGCTTCTACAGTCATCGGATCTTGAGTGAGCAGTCTAGATCGTGCCACAGTTGTGTCCAATCATGCCTTGCCTCGTGGCATGCACATCACCCAAGGTGCCATGGACAGAGACCACCGTGTGCACACTTTGAGCTGTGTACTAAGTCCATGCAACGTTCACGTGTCGCGCCGAGAACGCACCACGTGTCGCTATGTGGTATTGCCACGTGGCAGTGACATCAGCATGATGTCATAATCGGGTTTATCGCTAGAAAAATAATTTGGCCAAAATTAAATTCGTTGCTGATGTCATGATGATGTCAAAAATCCTATTTTTTAGTACACAAATAATTTAGTTTTTCCTTTTTCCTAATTTTTCTTTTATTTCAAACATCGTTGTTTGCACCGCTTTTGGAATTTTCGTAAGAATCGGCATGAGAAGCATGAGTTTGGATAAGGCACGAAAGCATCTATGGAAAGTTTGATAGCATATGACATCCGCATAACGCACGTGTAAAGTTTGGAAACCGAGTCCAAACAGAAACTACGGCCGATTCGGATTACCTTGCCGTGTTGGATTGGGACTCGGATCGGCTAAGTGAGTATATAAGGCAAACCAGGGCTGCTTGAAGAGGGGCATCCACAACAATCAACACCTACCAGCTTTTACTTTCCGTAGTTTTTAGCCTTTTAGCATTGTAATCTTTCCTCTCGTAAGTCGACATCGATCAAATAAAGTTGCGATCGCCGATTGTTTGATCGTCATTGGCTTTTTTTCAGTTTGATTTATTACATCTTGTTGCGCATCGCCTTTTGTAATCGATCTACCTTCTACCCTCGGATTAGTCTTAATCGACTAGTCTAGTTATCTTTCTAATCGGCTTCTTGGTCGATTCGATTTTAGCCGATTCATCCCGAGGATCGGCTTGATTGAATTTCACAACTATTTCCCTTATCGATTGCAGGGTCAAATCGATTGGCACGCTCGCGCACGCTTGAACCCGGTGTTCGTCTGGTGTGTTGCAACCAGAAACCCTCTTCACGTTTTTGGCGTCAACACATTTTTGGCACGCCCGGTGGGACCATAATCGACAAGATGACTGCAGGCAAATCTACTACAGCCGACGTAGACGTCGACGCCATAATCGTCCCCACTTTGGACGATTTAACTCCAGAGCAACGCAAGGAAATCGAAGATCGAAAAGCTGCCCTGGAAGAATTGATGTTGAGTTGCTATCAAAAAACCCGACGTGAGTCACGCAGAAGATGGCACTACCAACACTAAACCCGCTGGCGGCCGGTGTTACATCGACCAGAAGCCGATACATGCCACCAAGCCGAGTTATCTGTTATGATCGAGCAACTGTGCATCATGCATTAATTAACCAATCATCGGCTTTGGTTACAACTTTAAAACCGATGATCGAGAATAGCGAAAACGATTGCCCAAGAGTTGGCAACTTCGGGGATTGTTGATCCGTTCTGACCACTACCCACGATCCCAGATATTACGTGGCACCAACCACCAACACGATTAAGGTGTCGGCACTGTACCCTCACTAATGCCGACCCAACCCATCTTGTGTTGGCACCAAAGAATCTCGCCCAAGCTCGATATTCATTACCATGCATACACCGCGCCAAGCAAAAATAGATCCATCTTTATCGTGGACTTCCATGTCCATCGGCTTCAAACCGATTGAATTAGATAGAAATTATAAACATCAAGGACCAACCCAACTTAGAAATCCAGCTCCATACAAAGTAGCTACCTACACACGGAGCCTTTCATTCCGTTGCCCGAAGCGCTGACTACCAGAGCCGATGGGTATGAACCTTGGCAACAACAATACCCATCGGCTAGATTAAGCCGACCACCCGAGTTTGCACTCGGGGGGCAGGATGCTACTCATCCCAATTGGCAAAATCATGGTGTTACATCGACAAATAACGTCAACTGGGCTGATCAGATTTCCACGGTCTTGAGAGATCAGTTTGGCTTACAGCCCAAAGGAAAAACAATCGGCTATAGAAAGCCGTACCCAGATTAAATCGACCGCATGCCGTATCCCCATAACTTTAGGATTCCCGACTTCGCGAAGTTTTCAGGGGATGATTCAATCACTACTTTAGAGCATGTTGGAAGATTTATCGCTCAATGCGGTGAAGCGGCTCAATCCGATGGGCTAAAAATTAGGCTTTTTCCTTTGTCTTTATCAGGAACCGCTTTCACTTGGTTCACGAATCTGCCTCCAAATTCGGTCCACTTTTGGAACGATTTAGAGAGCCGATTTCATGAATACTTTTTCTCCGTAGTTTAGAATTAAGAATTCAGATCTAAGTCTTTGTTCGGCAAAAGTTTGGTGAACTGCTTCGACTACATCGAGGTTCGAGAGAAGTGCGAAATCGTTGCTTTAGTGTAGTACTACCGATAACCAACTAGCCGATTTAGCATTCCAAGGATTGATTCCCCACTTAAAGAAAAGCTTGTGGACAAGAATTTGCCGATCTAAGCCACTACTTCATCGTGTATCGGCACAGAAAGTCGATATTTGAATAAAGAATTCAAAGACAAACTCGGGATAAACAATGGTAAAGATAAAACTAAAGTAAACATGGTCGAGTGTAGTTCAAGTGAAACTTCAAGATGAGGCGACGAATATAGCCGAATGGATAAAAGGTTCTAAAAACCGCTTGTCTGTTTCATGGCTAAAGCCGACTAGGAGTAAGTCGGAGGTCAAGTATGCTTTTGACGGTCCAAGTGTGATCGATATTTGACATCTCGTTACAAGAAAAGGCGATACGGTTGCTGAAGGGCATACCATACCTTCGGCCGACGAAATCAAAAAACGGCGATACTGTAAGTGGCATCATTCCTTTTCTCATAACACTAACGACTGCAATATTTTTCGACAACAGATACAGGCAGCTATTGAAGATGGTCGGCTTAAATTCGCAGAAGAGCCGGCCATGGAAGTTGACATTAATCCTTTTCCAATCAACATGGTTCAGTGCTCTGGCAAGGGAAAACAGATCATCGACGAAGGACCAATGACAACACGACAAGTCGACATAGAATCAAGCTCAAAAGGAGAGACATTGAAGATAACGACGGCTCTCTCGCAAATCGGTCGATCGAGACGGAAGAATTCAAGGACAATAAAGCCAAAGGGTGAACTGCAGGTCGGGCGATGGTACAAAGCCGAGAGGTTCCACCCGAAACCGACATTCAAACCTAGGCTAACCTTCTCGCAGCTTGCTTGAGAAATCGAGAGAATGAGCCATCGGCAAATACAACAGATTCAGCCGACCAGACGAGCCAGACGGCCAAACAATGCGTTTCGCCAGATAATTTATATCAACCAAACAACGCAGAAAGAGCTCATGAAAGATGTCCTTTTGGCAATTCTGCTTGGGAGAAAGGTATGGCACTACCATCCCCAAGGGCATGCCCTATGGAACATTACCATAAAAAGCCGCCAAGGCAATCGGTAAAAGAACGATTATTTAGGCCAACACCAAATCAAGAGGAGCCGGAGCATAAGAAGCCGATGAAAGAAAGGATAGGAGCACTAAGCCAAGACAAAGAAGGGCCCGCCGAGAACTTGGTTGGCAAAATCCAAGCCAATCGAACCCAAGCCCGTGATGGTGCCCTCATCGACTTAGCCGATGGCAGACAGACGGCAAGAGCGGCGTCGAGGACGCAAGAGATGAGAGAAGCCGAGGACGAAAAACAAAGGGATCAGGCTTTTAATGAATTACGGCCAATGAAGCATATCACAAAAGAATGGAGAAAGAAACAATCGGAGGACGAATCGGATTCCTCGGATGATTTGATGTCACCAATGATTCGAAATGATACTCCGCCTATAGATATCAATATGGTACTCACTTTACCAGCTGAATTCAGGATTAAAACTGAATCGGCTAAAGATACATTTGCTCAACTATGCCTGGGTGCACAGGATGCGGTGTTTGAGAAGCCGCAAGATCCTCATCGGCATCTAAAGCCGTTGTATTTGAAAGGCTATATCAATGGAAAGCCGATATCCAGGATGCTTGTTGATGGAGGGGCTACTGTGAATTTAATGCCACTCTCCACTTGTAAAAAGTTGGGGAAAACCGATGAAGACCTCGATCAAGACAAACATGGTGTTAAATGATTTCACGGTGATCCCTTGAAGCAAAGGGAGTATTGGTTCTTGAATTGACCGTCGGCCAAAAAACTTTGCCGACCGCGTTTTTGTAATTGAAGCCAAAGGAAGTCTGACGTCTTTGTAGGCGGGGATCGATACATGCTAATTGCTGCATCCTCAACGATGCACCAACCGCTTGTACAATGGAATGGAGATGAAGTCGAAGTCGTCTCGGCCGATACATCGGCTCATATTGCCATGGCCACCCGACGCAAATTGGCCACACGGAAGCGAGAATGCATATCGTAAGGCACTAGACGATTGTGATTTCATCTGCAGACGGAAGGCGAGCTTTCTGCCGATCGATGTCAAGCTGTGCACCTTTGATCGGGCGAATGAGGTCCCGAGGAGATGGGGTCAAAATGATTCAAGCCTGCGCAGACAAAGGCGAGGAACTATCGGCAAATGATAAATTCGTGTGAAGCCATTGAAGATTTCAAAGCGAAAAAATTAGGCCAAGGCTTTACCTCTGCCGATATGCTTGAAGAAGTTGACATAGGAGAAGGAGATCGAAAAAGGCCAACTTTTGTAAGTGCAAATTTAGGTCCAGAATACAAAAATAAGTTGGTCAGAATACTTAGAGAATACAGGACTGCTTTACCGAGTACTACGAGATGCTCGGACTAAGCCGACAGCTTGGTAGAACATCTACCGCTAATCAAACCAGTATCGCCAGTAGGCTAAATCGCCGCGCTTTTAATCCCGAATTGTATAATGTAATAAAAGAAGAAATTGAAAGGTTGCTGGAGGCCAAATTTATAAGGCCTTGCCGATACGCCGAATGGGTATCCAATATCGTCCCTGTTATGAAAAAGAACGGTAAGCTTCGGGTATGCGTAGATTTCAGAGACTTAAATAAAGCCACACCAAAAGATGAATATCCGATGCCTATAGCCGATATGCTTATCGATGCTGCCTCAGGTAACAAAATTATCAGTTTCCTTGATGGGAATGCCGGATATAACCAAATATTCATGGCAGAAGCCGATGTTCCCAAAACGGCCTTTAGGTGCCCTGGCGCGATAGGGTTGTACGAATGGCCAGTAATGACATTCGGCTTAAAAAATGCAGGTGCCACTTACCAACGCGCCATGAATTTGATCTTTCACGACCTAATCGGCCATATCGTCGAAATTTACATCGATGACGTGGTTGTCAAGTCTAAAGAAGATTGGCAGCACTTAGCCGATTTGGAAAAAGTGTTTCAGAACACAAGAGCTCATGGACTGAAGATGAACCCTTTAAAGTGTGCATTTGGCGTGTCGACCGGCCAATTCCTTGGTTTCATGGTACATCAAAGAGGCATTGAAGTTAGCCGGACCAGGTCAAGGCCATAGCAAATCTGAAACCGCCGACATGCAAAAATGAGTTGCAAAACCGATCGGCAAAATTAATTATCTAAGACGGTTTATATCAAATCATTCGTAGGATCCAGCTTTCACGCCTTTGCTAAAGTTGAAAGATCATCGAGTTTGCATGGGGAGCCGATCAACGTAAAGCCTTTGACGATATAAAAAAAGATTTAGCATCACCACGAGCCTTGGCTGCACCTCGTAAGGGAATCCCATTCAAGTTATATGTGTACCGAGAGTGAAACCATTGGTCTTTGTGTTGGCACAGGAGATTGATGGTAAAGAGCGGATAATATGTTATGTGAGCGGCGACTATTGGATCTTTGAAACCGGTACCCTCAAAGAGAAAAATTATGCTTATCATTGTACTTTTGCTTGCACGAAATTGAGGCACTATATATTAGCATCAACTCGCATAATAGTATGCAGAACTGACGTCATTAAATACATACTATCTGCTCCGATTTTGAGAGGACGACTCGGAAAGTGGGCTTATGCTTTAACCGAGTTCGATCTACAGTTTGAATCGGCCAAAGCTATTAAAGGGCAAGCTGTAGCCGATTTCATGACAGGGTATGATACTACGGCAGGAATGGTTGATGTAGCCCCATGGCGATTGTACTTTGATGGATCAGTTTGTCAGGAGGGGAGTGGAGTTGGCATAGTGTTGATTTCTCCAAAAGGACACATCATCGAATTTGCATATCGGCTTAAAAGCCGATGCTCTAACAACCAGGCCGAGTACGAAGCACTGCTCAAAAGGACTACAGTTGGTACAAAGCATTGGGGCAAGTAATGTGGAAGCATACGGTGATTCATTGCTAGTGGTGCAACAAGTTAAGGGAGAGTATAAATGCAACGATGAGACGCTATCCAAGTATCTAGAATGTTGTCTTGAAGTGATCAACACTTTCGCAATGTTCTGTATCGACTATGTGCCTAGAGAAATGAATGACAAAGCCAATACATTGGCCCAAGCAGCTTCAGGCTTCAGGAAATATAGCCGATATGAAGCATTTGACTTGATCGATAAAGCCGTGTTGTGCGTTGATAATGCCGACTGGAGAATAGAAATAAAAGCCTACCTGATGGACCCATCCAGACCTACTGCACGGAAGGATCGACAGCGAGCGTTGAAGTACGTCATGATGGAAGGGGAATTGTACTATCGGACATTAGAGGGGCTGCTCCTGAGGTGTTTGGGCGACGAAGAGGCAAAAGTGGCCATGGGCGAAGTCCATGAGGGAATTTGCGGGGCGCATCAATCGGCCCACAAGATGAAGTGGATACTAAGGCGAACAGGATATTTTTGGCCGACGATGTTAGACGATTGCTTCAAGTATTACAAAGGGTGCCAAAGTTGTCAGAAGTTTGGGAATGTGCAACTTGCACCAAAGATCGACTTTACATCCAATTATTAAACCATGGCCATTCAGAGGATGGGGGATTGACGTAATCGGCCAAATATTCCCAGCGTCAAGCAAAGGCCATAAGTTTATCCTTGCCGCCACGGACTATTTTTCAAAATGGGTAGAAGCCGTTCCACTCAAGAAAGTTACCAGCGTGGAAGCCATCGGCTTTGTCAACGAACACATCATCCATCGATTCGGTATCCCTCAGACCATTACAACCGATCAAGGAACCGTGTTCATGTCCAAAGATTTCAACAATTTCGCAGAAAGTTTGGGCATTAGGTTGTTTAATTCTTCACCATACTACGCTCAGGCTAATGGGCAAGCCGGCGCACGCTTGAACTCGGTGTTCGTCTAGTGTGTTGCAACCAGAAACCCTCTTCACGTTTTTGGCGTCAACAATCGTATAGCTATATCTTCCTCATACGAACTCCGATTGAGGTCATTCCAGTTTCTATAAATTTTTAAAATCATGCTCTATTTAATGGTAATCTTACACTCTATTTTTGGTATTTATTGCTTTCTCTCTTATTTTTCATAGACGTCGAGTTGCTTAGTGAGTTTGTGGTCGAGGAGCTAGCACACGATAAGGTCCAAAGTAGGATTTAGAGTTGTTTGAAGGCAAGTTGTGCTTTGATCATGTTGAACCTAGTTTATAAAAAATGTTGTGTTGTTTTACTTTATGCATGATATTTTTTGTGTACAATTGTTTTTGAAATAGTGTGGGATCTAGCTAATCTACCTACTTGATCTATCCCTACCTTGTCACTTGTATGACATGATCAGTTGTCACCCGAGAATGGTTTGTCACTTGTTGGTTAATATTAACAAATCAACATGGGTTGGTCAGATCATGATAGTTTGCTTAGCCACACCACGTCAATTCATGTATTTGGAATACCAAAAGTTAATCTTGACTAATGGATTATGGGACATGATTTGAAATTGGTGTTAGGTGTTGTCGCACAATAATGGAGTTGTAGTGGTGAAGGATGTCATGCAACGATGTTGATTTGTTGTTGGTACGTGGTGCATGGTAATCAACTTGGGTGGTAAAATAATTTAGACTGAGGCAAGTGGCAAGAATTATGGTGGGCAATGTGGCATTTGGGCGGTCGCATTGTTTTCTATGGTGATAGATGGTTTATTGTGATGATAGTTTTTGGTTAGTCTTGCCTTGGTCAATTAAGAACTTAACGTTGCAAGAATTTGATCTAAGTCAATCATACAAACACATGTCTGGTATTCGACAGACCTAGCTGATTAATTTGTGATGTCTTAGCTTGGTACTACTAGTGGTGGTGTGAGTCTTGGGTTGTGGTAACCAGTCCTCGCACGGGAAGTCTCACATGGCGCAAGGGGGGCCTTAGATGTGGCAACCAGTCCCACCAGTGTTGAAACATTAGCGAGTAGTACTGGGTTAAAACAGAGCTTTGTAAAGGCTTTGTCGTGCTTTCTCTGCCAGCACAGCAAAGAAAGTGTGCTAATGGCTAGGCACAAGGAGAATATCATGTTATGTGGGTAAAGTATATAACCTCTATAGAGTGTAAAATCTATTCGAATAGTCGTGCTTGCGGTATTGAGCATCACTCAGTTATTGCAGTCAAGGGTTAGATTTTGCAAAATAAAACTTGGGATGGATGGCTAGCTGGTTGCCATTGGAGGGTTGGAACTTGACTTAGGATTGAATACCTTTGTATACTTGAGAAATGCTGAATCTACCTATTACTATTATTTGTTTTACTATCTTTACAATCTATTTATTATACTTATTTATAAATGCTACTTTACTGCAAAATACACTTGTTAGACATTCATTTGGAATAAGCCTTGCATATAGTTATGTCAGAATTGCATTCTGTGCACAACTTGTTGAGTACTTTATGTACTCACCCATGCCAACAACTTCACTAGTTGAGGAGTCTACATCAGCTTGGAGGAGTCCTTGGAAGAGACGCATATTTAGAGTGCGAGTGAGCCTTGTCAGTTGCTCGTGGTATGCTGAGGTGTTTATCTACATTTTTATTCCACTTCAATTTAATTTGTTTCTTCAATTTAGCCTTGTGAGGCGGCCTTTTCATGTAAGTTCGACCATAAGGTCAAACAACAGGTGTTATTTAATGTATGAAGTCTTTTGTTATGTATCCGTTGTGTATAATTGTGATATTCATCTATGTTGAGCCTATGTGCACTAGCGTGATTCTGGACTAGTGCAGTATGTTGAGGAACGCAGTATGCTACGCTAGGACAAATTAAAATTTCTACCACATAACCAGAAAGCTACTCGCAAGAAGGGGATCACAGATTGGATTACCACTAGACGCGCAGTTACGGAATCCTTCGCGCGTTGGTGTAGTGGATCGTCCTCACCGTGGATCATCCACCGTGGATCGTCCTCACTGCAGATCGTCCTCACTTCGGATCGTCCTCGCTGCGATTCGTCCTTACCATGCCACAGCAGCAGCAGCGTCACCACAACAGTCCACACATCTCGGGATGGAACGCCGTGCGTCGGCGTGCAAGCATCGTGTTGCTCGGAAGGGCAATGAGAGATGGAAGCTAGGGTTCTGGACGTGAACAACTTCAGTCACGCCCACCCTTCTCCTCTCCTTATATAGCCACGCGACGAAACCCTAAGTCAAGGCCCATCAGCACGTTAAGCCCACGAGATCCATTAATTACAGATCCAATCCGAATTAATGCGTCCCGTCCCATTAAGTGTGTGACCCTGTATGTTCATGTACATTTGGACATAGATTCGGAAAACCCTTTTCCAACCCATTAGCTGGTAGCGGTTCTGTCGAGGACTGAGAAATCTCTGATAGGTCAATACACAGTCAACAGGGCCCCTAGCTCGGGGTTTAGCTGCAAGGGTCTCCGACCACGACCTGGGCTGCGCGGTTCCCACACGACCTCGAGCTTGGGGGGTAAGGATTCAACTCCCACACGACCTCGACCTTGGGTTCAAGACGTGCGCTTACTCGATAGTTACCAGGACCTTGAATGCCGGAGTTAAGGCGAACGTGGGCGACAGATGCAGAACAGTTACAGCCTACCTTTAGTGCGCATCAGGCCACTACTCCGGGAACCTCTCCTGGCCATTTCTGGAAACGACCGGGTGAGGTATAAAACCCCTTGAGGCGAACACGCTCAAGGCAGGCAATCAAAGCTACAAGATAGTAGACACAACCAGCGTAGAATTCCTCAGAGCTCGAGCTGTAAAACAAACACTTGTACTCAAGCATAGTGAACATCCTTGCCTCAGGGCAAGACTGGAGTAGAAATTTTACCATCACAGGGGCTCGAACCAGTATAACCCCCTGTGTCTTGCTCGTTTTCTTTTTGACTCGACAAACGAAGTAGTGAACGCATTCCTTCGGTGAGTGAAGCTCGTTTTGGGTCCCGCATACACGACTCACCCCTCTTCACTTCTGCGGTCAGGCAATCCCGATCATCGATAGCTGGCACCCACCGCGGGGCCCAAAAGCTTCGCTCATTCGGAGGAACAACGTCAAGATCTCAGAAGCATGGCGCGCTCCATTGAAGGACATTCGGCGAGTTCGGGCTCGGGCGCAGCCCCCGAGTGTGACGACTTCACGTCCCTATTTTCACCCTCACCGTCACTGCGCGAGCAGTTTGTCCTCATGGCAAACAGCCAAGGTGTGAATACGGAGGCGGATGACCGTGACCCAAAGACCCCTGAAGATGCCCGCCGGATGGTTCAGGTTGCCATCAACCAAGCCATAACTGTCCTCCGGCGGGAGGATCAAGAGAAGGCCAGGACTTTGTCCGGATGTCCCAGGCTTCCTCGCTCGGGCGAGCGCCTCCGTGCCATCGCCCAGGTTATGACCGATCTCGACCGGGTGAGGTCGAAACTTTTCGGCCGAGCTCTCGCTGATGAGCTCGATAGGGCTGCGACCGAGGCCATACCTCCGCAGCACCAAAGCCGCCACTTTGGGACCTGCTCCCTAAAAAGTGATGATAACTCCTCGCGCCGACGTCAGCGCCTTCGCTGATCGCCTTCCCGTCAACAGTTCTAGGACTTGACTCGGACTCCCCCGCGTCGTCGTCCCCTGGACACGACTCCGGAGGGTGTTCGGCGTCAGCATGGCTACAGCAGCTCTCTTTCTAGCAGCAGCATGTTCGGAAGTCTTTCACCAGACATCCCGCCAAGGCTCCGCAGGGTTCATGATCGCCTGCAGTATCTTGGGTGATTCCCGTGCTCATCGGCACGACTAGCGTGGCCGTAGATCCGGCTGTCGAGGTAACTACGACTCTGAGTCCAGCAGTGGCGATCATCTCCCTCGACATGCCCCTCTTCTGGCTTATGGCCGTTCGGCTTACTCTGACGACCTTCGTTGGGTGCACTGGCCGGCCCGGTTCAAGCCAACATTGATAGAACGGTTCGACAAGACCAAGAACCTCGATGAGTTCCTGTCGATATATTCGACCGCCATTTTGGCGGTCGAAGGGGAGTAATGGCCAATTACCTTCCAACTGTTCTCGATGGTGCCGCCCGAACCTGGCTATTCTACCAGATGCCCGGTTCCTTCCGATCATGGCGCCAGATTCAGGGTGCCCTCCGCTCCAACTTCCAAAGTTGTTATGAGAGGCCAGGAAGGGAGAAGGACCTGGATTGCATTATTCAGGGCAAGAACGAGCCACTCCATGACTTTGTGCAACGATTCATCCGCACGAGAAACTTGATACCGAACGTCTCTGATGAGGCGGTGATCAAGGCCTTCAAGTTTGGTGTCCGTGATTGGTGCCTCACCGAAGACCTGGAGATGACGACGAGGCTCAGCGTCAATAAGCTGTTTCACATGGTGGAGCGGTACGCGGACGCGGACGACGCTGTCCGCTGGAAACGCGACTATGACCAAGGTAAGCTTGGCCTAAACTCAGGAGAGGCTGGTCCGACCAGCTCCAGAAAAGCCGACCCGGGCTCGACCACCAAGAAACGGAAGAGGGATCACAAGAATGGCGGCAGTCGGCCTCGCGTGACCTTCACGGCGAGCGGCCAGCGTGAAGTGATGGAGGTGCGAGAACCGGACTAGGAAGAGCCCCGACCTCGCCGAGGCCGGCCACAACCTCAACAGGCGCCACATCGACCCCAGCAGGGGAACCGTCGACCTGGGTCCCAACGAGCTGAAGCTCGATCGCAGGATGCTGGAGGGCGTCCCAGGTTTCATGAAGCAAAGTTCTGCTTGTTCCATAGGGCTCCAGGCTATGACCTGCGTGGCTGCAGGGCTTGGCAGTGCAAACTGGAATCCTTTTATGATGGGCGTGGTGACATGCCCATACTCCCGAAGGAAGGCGAGAAACCCGACAGGGTCAATGCCAGTACTGACCTCGATGACCTCGACCTAGAGTTCCAGCAGGGCGACTACTGGATCAATGTCATCTTCAGCGGCTTGTCAACATATCAATCCTGTCGAGAGCTAAAGGCTGCTACGCGCACCGTCTATCAAGCTACCGCCGGGAGGCCCATCGATCAGCCTTGCAAGTGGGCTGGGGCCATGATCACTTTCTCAGGGGAAGATGCCCCCCAAGGTATGACTAAGGACCTAAAAACCACCTTGGTTGTGACCACGACCATCAGCAACACAATGGTCGGGCGCGTCATGGTCGATGGGGGAAGCTCTCTCAATCTACTCCAAGCAAGCACGCTTGACCGGATGCAGATTCCCCAGTCAAAGGTCAAGAACATTGCGGTTCCGTTCTTCGGGATCGTCCCAGGGAGTTCGACCACCCCTCTTGGGCAAGTGGTCTTGCCCGTCACCTTCGGTGACTCGGACAACTTTCGCACCGAGCTGATCACCTTCGAGGTGGTCGAAGGGGATCTCCCGTACAAAGCCATCCTCGGGCAGCCGGCGTTGATCAAGTTCATGGCGGCCAACCACTACGGCCACCGCTGCATGAAGCTCCCAGGCCCTAACGGCGTCATCACGGTGTGGGGCGATCTCAAGGCAGCGCATGAGTGTGAGACCAAGGCCTTGGCCCTCGCCGGTATGTTGCCCCAGCGAGGTCCCGAGGTAACTGCGAAGAGTGCCCACCAGAAGGCAGCGATCCAGCCCAGTGGGTCGATGAAAGCTGTGCTACTCAAAGATGGCGACTCAACCAGGTGTATTCACATCTCGGCCGAGCTAATTTCCAAATAGGAACTCGAGCTCATCACCTTCCTCCACACTAACAAGAGCATATTAAGCAGGAGCTGGCGGACATGCGGGTGTCTGAGGAGGTGGTCGAAACCTGTGCAAGTCTTGCGGCCCATTGTCGGCCCGTACGCTAGAAGCTGCGTCGCTTCTCTCCTGAGAAGGTTGCTATAATCAGGGAGAACCTCGACAAACTTCTGAAGGTTGGCTTCATTCACGAGATCGATTACTCCGAGTAGCTGGCCAACTCGGTCATCGTGCAGAAGAAAGGCGGGAAGTGGAGGATGTGCGTCGACCACACAGGCCAAAATTCAGCGTGCCCGAAAGACAATTTTCCCCTTCCTCGCATCGACTAGATCGTCGACTCCACTGCGAACGCCATGATGTTGAGCTTCCTGGACGCCTACTCCGGGTATCATCAAATCAAGTTGGCGGTCGGCGACGAGAGTAAGACATCATTCATCACACCATTCGGCACGTACTGCTACACAACAATGTTGTTTGGTCTCCGAAATGCCGGTGCGACGTTCCAGCGCCTGATGACCAAGACGTTCGACCCCTAGATCGGCCGCAACCTCGAGGTCTACGTAGACGACATCATCGCCAAGAGCTCCTACGAAGACAATCACGTTTAAGACCTTGAAGAGACCTTCGCCAACCTAAACAAGCATAGGATCAAGCTTAATCCTAAGAAATATTTGGCGCTGCTTCAGGAAAGGTGCTCGGCTACATGATCGGGGGCTCAGGAGTTAGTCCAAACCCAGAGAAGATCGAGGCGACCGAGAAGATGGCTCCCCCAAGTTCAGCAAGGCAGGTGCAGTGCCTCACCGGCCGCATGGCTACCCTCAGTCGGTTCATCTCGAGGTTAGGCGAGTGTGGGTTGTCGTTCTTCAAGGCCTTGCGCAAACAAGGAAACTTCGATGGACGCCCGAGGCACAGCGATCCTTCGACGACTTAAAGGTATACCTCTCAAGTCCACCTTTGCTCACGACTCCGCAGCCACGCAAAAAATAGTTGCTCTACCTCGCGGTCACTACCCAAGCTGTCAGTGCCGTCTTGGTGGCCGAGTGGGAGGCAGCACCCGATCTACTACGTCGGCGAAGTTCTTCATAGTCCAAAGGAGCGTTACCACCAGGTCCAAAAGATGCTGTACGTCCTCCTCATGGCTTCGCGCAAGCTTCGGCACTATTTCCAGGCTCACTCCGTGGTTGTCTTGAGCAACTTCCCACTCGGGGAGATCTTGAGGAATCCAGAGGCTGGAGGTCGCATCGCCAAGTGGGCTATGGAGCTGGCCGTGTTTGATGTCTAGTTTGTGGCGCACACGGCCATCAAGTCGCAGGTGCTTTTCGACTTTGTGGTTGAGCAGACATCGCAGCTGGCTCCCGAGCTCGAGGTCGAGGAGGAGAAGCCTTAGGTCATGTACTTTGATGGCTCAAGATCCTTCAAGCACTCGGGGGCTGGAATCCTTATCGTCAACCCGCGAGGCGACAAACTGAGGTACGTGGTTCGTTTCTGATTTTCGGCAACCAATAATGCGGCGGAGTATGAAGCTCTCTTGGCAGGACTTTGAGCTTGCAAGGTGCTGGGTGTGCGCCGGTTCATCGTGAAAGGCGACTCCCAGCTCTTCGTCAACCAGTTCAACAAAGGCTATCAATGCTCGGAGGATTCCATGGCCAAGTACCTCGCCGAAGTGCGCGAGATGGAGAAGTGGTTCCAAAACCTAGAATTTCAAGCATGTGCCTAGGAAGGACAACTCCAGCGCTGATTTCCTTTCCAAGCTCGTGTCGTCCGATGATGATATTCCTCCGGATGTCATCCTGGAGACCTTGGTGACGCCTTCAATTTTCGACCAGGAGGTCTCGGTCGTCCACATTGAAGGTATTCCCTGATGGGCCGAACTAATTCATAACTTTCTAGCTCGAGGAGACCTACCATCTGACCCCACTGTGAGGAGCAGGATCAAGCGTCGGGCGAGTTCATACAAGCTCATTGACAGAAAACTTTATCGTCAGAATGTTTCTAGAGTCCTAACAAAATGCATCACCACAGAGCAGGGTAAGTACCTATTAAACGACATCCACTCAGGTCTCTGTGGAGCACATTCTTCTTTTAGGACGATGGTCGGTAAGGATTTTCGCATGGGGTTCTATTGGCGGACGGCGCTCCAGGATGCTTGCAACATCATCCGCACCTGTCGAGCCTGCCAATTCCATGCTCGTAAGTCGCATCAACCTGCCTATGCACTCCAGACCATCCCACTTGCTTGGCCCTTCTCGACCTGGGGGCTGGATATCCTCGGCCCATTCCCTCAAGCAGTCGATGGGAAGAAGTTATTGTTCGTCGGCATCGACACCTTCACCAAATGGATCAAGGCCGAACCCATTTTTACCATTACGGCTCGTGTGGCCGTCAAGTTCTTCCGCTTGTTTGTGGTCACCAGGTATGGGGTTCCATGCAGAATCATTCTCGACAATGAAATCTGGTTTACGGTGGTGTTCGGGGAATATTGCGAGGACATCGATACCAAAGTGTGTTACGCTTCGGTGAGCCATTCGCAAAGCAATGGAGCAGCAGAACGCGTCGACGGACAAATTGTTCAAGGCGTCAAGAAACGAGTATCAGATGAGCTCGAACGACATGGCAAGACCTGGGTGGATGAACTTCCCACTATCTTATGGTCTATTCGTACCACGGTCAGCCAAAGCGAGGTCGGACCCCCTTGTATTCGATGCGAAGTTGTCACGCCTCTAGAGGTCTGCGGGCTCTGCTAGGGTCAGCTTGATCGACCAAGTCGACTTCAAGCAATAACGGTCCCTTGACCTTACCTGGCAGAAGAAGTAAGATGCTCTGCCTTTGCTACGATCGGCGCGTACACGCAAGCTCTTCGCGGACATGCGTCTCGTCGAGTCACGACCTAGGGAGCTCCTTGTTGGGGACCTAGCCCTAAGACGAATTCAGGGCTCATCCAACACCAACAAGTTATCCCCGTAGTCGGAGGGCCCCTATAGAGTTGTTTCAACAGATCGCACGGGGGCTTATCGGTTAGCGATGCCCGATGGCAGAGAGCTCTCGAGCTCATGAAACATTAATCAACTTCATAAATTTTATGTGTAACGCCTTTGTCTCACACTTCAATAAAGTTTATTGTTCATTGGCTATGTTGGTCCCTGTTCTCTTTCTTTCTTCCTTCCAAGTCTTGTACTGAATTCAAATATGAGATTATTTCTGAATCTGACCTGCATATAAGTGCTTCAGATCTTGACTCAAGTGTTGTGAGCTTATAATTCACCCCCAGGGGCGAGCTACCTGTAAGCCGAATCTCTTCACATCCCAGCTCCCCCTGCGCCAGGGTTCGAACTAACTCCACATTTGGAACCGTCAAGTAAGCATGAATCGAGGTCATGATTCGAGAGTCTAATCTAAAAACAACCTTAACACTTTTGAGGCTAAATCTATTCTCATGTGCCTATGTTGTGCTTAGTAGTTTTCCCCTGGGGATTTTTTCTCGACCTTGCAGGTCGTGGCTTTGCAGGTTTCTAAACTTGCAACCAAGGCCAGCATCGCTTGACCTTGGTCCCAACGGGGGTTGGACGAGGGTACACTATCTCAGAAAAAGGCTAAGTACATGACAAAATTTTTTTTAAAGGAAATAAACGGAGACGCAAGCTCGTTTCGACAAGATAACTTTGTTTCACTAATATTTGTCTTACTACCATCTGTTTACAAGTTGCTAGGTCTAATTCTAATTACAGGTCGGCCATGTCATGGGCAAGTTTCTCTTGCTCAAGCTCAGCGACCTTAGCCCTTAAGGCCGACAGCTCGCCTTGGAGACGAAGAGCTTCGGCTGCGGCGTTGGCGGTGCGGCTTCGCTTGTCCTGGAGTTGGGCCAGGGCGCTCTTCGCCGTCTTGGTCGCTCACTCCAGTTTCTCCTCGAGCTTGGCGACTTTGGCTTCAAGCTCGCGGGAGGCCTCTTACAGGATGACTGCTTGGTCTGCAGCTGCCTTGCCTTCTTCATCTCCTCCGCTTTGGCTCGTTCAGCTTCGAGCGCTCTAGCCGACCTTGCGCGCTCCTCCTCCATGGCCTTGTACGCATGGTCGCGTTCGGTGTTGATAGCCTACTTGAGTTCGGTTGCGTGGGTGGTCTTTAGCGCCTTTATCGTGCTGGGAGGCGGCAAGCTCAGCAGAGTGGGCCGCCGCCTTGTGCCCAGCCTCCTCATGCTCGACCGCCAAGGTCTCTATGAGCCTAAACCACTGCGCCTCTTGCTCTTCCACCAAGTCGAGGAAGATCTTCAGTGCATCGGAGTGCGTCTAAAGACCTTGCAGCCCCTGGGCAACGAGTTCTATGCCCTGTGGGGTTCAGAAGAAACACAGCCTTTGTCAAAAAAAAGACTCGCACTAGTATTCAACAAGAGCAGGAGGAAATTCATACCTGGTTAAGCCGGCCCTCGAAGTTCTCATGGTGAGGTTCAACAGCTTTCTTTGCGCAGCGCCTCGGGCGGTGTTGTCCTCTACATTCTTTGGGTCACCTTGGCGAAGATCTTCAGGCACTCCGCTGGCGGCGACCTCGTCCTGAGCTACCTCCCCCGGGGGCCTCGACCTGCCCCCAGGCTCAGTTCTGACAACCGGATTGGCCTCGACCTCCATGGTCAGAGCGTCTCCAGCTCCCTCTCCCGTGGAGGTCTTGGTCGATCTTGATCTTAGGCGCTCAAAGTCTCGACAAGGAAAATCTCTTGAGCTAAAGATGGAAGGCAAACCGTGGAATTGAAAAGATAGTGCGTGCACAGGTGAAAGCCTCCGCCCGCAGGGGGCCGAGGACCTCGGTGTCCCGAGGGTGAGGGGGCATTCCTCCTTCGGGTGCCTTGAGCTCGAGACCTCGGAGCCCGCGGTGGCTCCAGGTCTTCCGTCGCAGAAGACTTGGGGCTCTAGGGTCGAGGCCCTTGGGTCGTCGTGGGGCTCGAAGTCCTGGCGACGGCCACAGCCTTTTGCTACTGCAAGAAGAAAGGTATGTCAGAAAGAGGAGAGGCACGAACAAAAGCTTGGGGGCTCGGCTATGGGAGAACCTACCATTGCGCGGTTGCCCCACTCGAGGTGTTGTTTCTTCGAACCCCTACCACCTGCGCCGTCCAGGGGTAACCGCTTGCCCGCCTTTTTGCCCTTATTTGCACCGAGCAACGACAACATCCTCTTCGCCGTCCGGAACAACTCTTCGTTGTCCTGTGAGCATATTCAAGAGATCAAGGAAAGCCATAAGCATTTACGAGCTAAGACTTCGCTCAAGGTGGCTTACCTCGGCGCTCCGGCGCAGCACATTCTTCGGGACAGGGTCGTCGATCGTGTAGTCATGCGTCGCCTTCCCGAACATCTCGGTCATCCTGGCAACAATCTAGGATTCCTTCAGCGCTGCAGGGGGGACAAGGTCATCAAAGAAGCCCAAAGATCAACCTCGAGCAAACTTCAGGGGTAAGAAGGCTTACCAGATGTTCCTTCACGGGTAAGGTCATCGCGACCTTTGATCTCGTAGAACAGGTGCTCCCTCTTACGTAGAGGAACACCGGCCCCTTGAGTAGTCATTAGCGATGGCACGCCCTAGTGGTCGCGCGCCATAGCGCTTGAATATGGATGGTGGCGATGGCCTCTTGATCGACCTCCAAGTCATCCGCCTCCGGCGTCTACCTCTTATCGGTGATGGGGGTTCCATCGTACGCCAGCGCGCCGTCTTTACCCCTCTTTAGGTAGAACCACCGTTCGGTCCACGGACCGAGGGAGTTCCGAGAGCAAATTTTGGGGAAGGACCAAGGAAGCCCTGCCCGCGGCCGGAAGTAGAAGCAACCGACCACGGGGTCCTTCCCGGTGCGGAACAAGGAGAAGAAGTGGAAGAAAAGAGAGGGGATGGGAAGGATCCCAAGGAACCCCTCGTACAGATGGGAGAAGATGGAAAGGAGAAGGATAGAATTTGGCACCAGATTGATGAGTTCGATCTCGCATTGGGCGAGAACTGCTGCCAGGAAGTCACTCTCCAACGTCCGCAGGCCGAAGAGAATGTAATACTCGGTGTTGATGAGCTCGTCGTCCCGTGGCTACGTGTCGGGACACGAATATGCAAATCCGAACCCTCTATGTATACTGCACTAGTCCAGGATCATGCTAGTGCACACAGGCTCAACATCAATGAATATCACAATCATACACAGCAGAAATAAGATAACAGATATTATATATTAAATACTAACAGTTGCATGACCTTAGGGTCAACTTACGTGACTTTGCCTCGCAAGGCTGAACAACAAATTAAACTGTAGCGAAATGAAGACATATATAAACCCCTCAGTATACCACAGTGGCGACAAGGCTCACACCTAAACATTAGGTCCCTTCATGGTACACCTTCTTGACCTTTGGTGATGTTGTGGCAGGCGGGTGAGTACATAAAGCACTCAACAAGTTGTGCCACAGAATGCAATTTTAACATAACTATATGCAAGGCTTATTCCAAAGGAATGGCTAACAATGGCTATTTGCAGTAAGTAGCATTTATGAACAAGTACGATATATAGATTGAAAAGACAGTAAAAACAAATAACAGTAATAGATAGATTCAACGTTTCTCAAGTAAACCAAGTTTTCCATCCTAAGTCAAAATTCAACCTCCATGGCAACCTTGCCATCCATCCCAAGTTTTTATTTTGCAAAAGTCTAACCCTTATTTGTAATTCTCGAGCTATGCTCAATACCGTGAAACACGGCTATTCGAATAGATTGTACACTCTGCAGAGATTATGCACTTTACCCACACGACATGATCATCTTTTGTTGCCAAGCTATTGGCACACTTCCCTTGGTGTGCCAGCAGAGAAATCATGAAGCCTTTACAATGCTCTGCCTTAACCCAGTACTACCCGCTGAGGTTTCAACCCTAATGGGCTGAACCATGACAACAGGGCCCCCCTCTTGCACCATGTGAGTTGATCCGTGAACCCGGACTCACACCACCAAAGCAGTACTAAAGATAAGACATTGCAAATTAATCGGCCAGGCTACCCCATAACAGACATGTGCTTGCATGATTGACTCAAGTCAAAGGCTCGCAAGGTTAAGTCCTTAGGGTTGATCAAAGTAAGACTTGCACATACCATTTGCCCATCGGGCCCACCCAGGCACGCTTGCCCTTGCCACTTGCTCCGATCTAAATCATAACCACCCCAGTTAATTACCAAGCATCACGTGCCATCAACAATTCAATATCGTTGCGTGACATCCATCGCCACAACAACTCAATCTCATCATGTGATCACACATGACACACAAATTCATAACATTGTTCCATATTCCATTAGTCAAGATTATTTATCAATGATTCAAGCACATGTGATGACATGGCATGGCTAAGTAATCTAATCCGATCTAAGCATCCCACGTTGGTTTTATTATTAACCAACTATAGTAAACCAATCTAAGGTGACAAGTGGATCATGGCATACAATTGACAAGGTAGGGTGTAATTGAAAGGGTATGATATCTAAATCCCAATTTAGATTGAAATCATTTATGCACATGAAATAATATGCAATAAGGTAAAACAAAATAGAAATTTTGCAAACATAGGTTCAACATGACAGGGCGCCACGTGGGCTGGTCGCTTAGCGAGTGGGGCCTAATCGCCTGCCTGCACACCAGGCCACCACGTGTTCTCACTTGTCTGCGACGGAGAGGGTACCCTGGCGTAAAGTACGCCGACAGTAGCCCCCGGGTCCATCCTCGAATGCGCGCTAGTTTCTTTTAGGCCACATTTAATGTTGGTGCGTTCTTGGATAGACCCATCGCTTCTGAATACGCAACCGTCTCGATTGTCCCCTCTTCTGCCAATTTTTCTCGGAACCCGAAACGTCGTGTACTTTCGCCCTTTTCGCGAACCGTCTCTGTGAGGGGCCTATATATACACGCATCCATGACTTTGCTCTTTTTCTATCGACAGGGAGAGGGTGGCGACGCTCTCCAAAATCGCAGCCAAGGGTTCCCTCCCCACCTTCGCCATGGAACCCTCGCACCGCGATGTGAACCCGGGAAGATCGTCGTCTTTGCCTGGGAATTACTGGCGGGCCTGGTGCTGCCCTTCTCCGAATTCCTCTTCACTGTCCTCCATTTCTACGAAATCCACCATCTTCATCTCACTCCCAATTCTGTTCTCACCCTTTCCATCTTCGCACACCTCTGCGAAATGTTCATGGGGTGATGCCAAATCTTCCCCTCTTTTGGTACTTCTATACTCTCGACGGACTCACCGACGGTGGGGTTGTGGGGAGCTACCATTTTCACCTCCGTGACGGGTTGGCCCCCCGCTACATTTCCTTCTAGGCGAAGTCCAACTGGAAGGCGTGGCGGAGCGACTAGCTGTACACCGGCAACGATAGCGGGGTCAACGCTCTTGGGATGCCTTGCGTCCTGACGAAAGCCCACGAGAGTTGGAGCTCGCCCGTCAAGGAGACAGCAGAACTCCTGGCGATGGCGGCCCACATCAACCTTGCCATGAGGCAGAAGGCGACGGTATTGGTAGTCCAGACTTCAAAGCCCGAGGAGGATCGATCCCTTAAATCGGCGTGCCCACACTTGCATGGTAGTACACGGTGGCAACGACATGACCCGCACGCACCCGGGCCATAAGTTCTTATTCTTCTTATGAATACATATTTTCTTTTGTGGTCGCCATCAGCCAACAATCTTGTCTTCCTTTTTCCGCTAGGCATAGGGAACCTGGACGGCCCCACCATCTCCAAATGGCTGGCTGGACTGCTCCCGCCAATGCTAGGCGGCCTGGATTTCCCGCCGGGGCACGGCCGCTTTGCGATCTGGAGTCCGCGTAGTGCCTCCGGATTGTCAAGCTATTTCCAGCAATGGACTCCACCGGCCCTTCGGTGCTGCCGACCTGCGGTCCCTTCGTGATTAGGGACCCGGTCCTAGCTGATGATCGAAATGCAGGCAAGCGGCCATGCCCTCCGGATGCCACAGGTGCAGACCCCAAGAGGTCTCGCACTGAGGACTGGACTCCCGCCGCCACCGATTCCGCCGCTCCTCCAAGCACGTCCGGAGTGGCGGGATCTTCATCCGGGGTGATGACATGTGCTGCCCCTGCTCTGGCGTCGGCTCCACCGACGCCAACTCCTTCGGCACCGACCTCATTGGCGCCAACTCCGTCGGCACCGACTCCATTGGCACCAAGATTTGCTGCCACCGCCCGCCAGGGCAGGCTCGCACTTCCAACGGCTTCATTTAGTTTCTAGTCACCTCCAAGGGCAGCCCCCTAAGGTGCTCCGGCCAAGCAGACGCCCGTAGCGCCAATTGACGCAACGAGGACTTCTACCCAGGGGCCATCTGGCGCCTCCGAAGCAGCCCAAGTGGACGTCATCGGCGCCAGCACTCCCGCCCACCCCGCTTCGGTCATCCTCCCCGCTTCAACCTCCCGCTTGGCTGCGCTGTCGCCAAACTTGGCGAGGTGCACACATCCTCGAGCGCCCTCCTCACGGCAGCCATCTAACGCGAAGCGCAAATGTCACAGCAGATGGTGGCGCAGAAGCAGGCGGTGGAGGAGCTGCGTCGCACGCTGCACAAACTCGCTGTCATGCTCTGACTAGCTTATCGGCTTATGGCGAGGTGCCTGGAACCGCTGGGTGTGGACCTTCGCGACCAGCTTGAGCCTTCGACCCTGCAATACGCCCATGGCGTCACTCGGGTCGCCGAGACCCTCAGTGGCTTGCCTGTCGCCTTGGCCGCTCGCTTCGCCCTAGAAGGGCGGGAAGTCGCGGTTGCCACCGTGATGTTCATGCTAGCCGGCTGCGCCAGCCGCGATGCCTCGCCGATTCGATGGTCGCCGTGGGGGTTGGTATTGAGGAGAGGCGAGGCTCAAAGTCTTGCTGCGATGCAGCGAACGCGTGGCGCGGGCCGATGCACGTGATAGACCTGGACACCGACGTCGCACTGTCGGAGGAGGAAGCCAAGGATACCGCCGGGCATTGACGATGAGTAGCTGCCCAGGCCGCCACCTTTATTCCCTTCATTTCTTCTTTTTCTTGTTTTGCCTTTCTGTATGCAAAAACTATCTTAGTAATCACAATGAAATTAGCACCTTTTGACTTTACCTGCATGTTTGTTTGATTGTATTCACTCGTTGTCGGTGTTTCGTATAACCGGCAAGTAAATTTGTAAGTCAAGGGGCCGCACGCTCCCTCTCCTCGATGGTTGACTCAGGGAGCCCAAGATGTATCTTGGTTGGGCGAATGTCCCCTCGTCCGATTCGCGGTGGTGGTTCTTGTTGCTCGGGTGTTGTGGACTACAAAGGATTACACGTGAGGACTGGGGATAGGCCCTCAGTGCTCGTCTGAGTGAGGGAGCTCGGGAATGCTCGTCCGAGTGGGGGAGCCCAGAATCGAGCGTGAACGTATGAAGGTGGATCTAATGAGCCTCTCCCCTTCCCTAGGGACCCTGCCTCCCTTTATATAGGCGGAGGGGGCAGGTTACATGGGAATTTTGGAGAAAAAGGTAGGGGCATGCTGCGCACGGGGGTCCCGGTCTTCGGTCTTGATGATGGACATGTCCCTGTTTGTCCCATGCCGGGTTGGTAGACACAACGGACAGTGTTCCGTCGGGAAAGTGCGTGGTTGCCCTCTGTCCTGTTAGATCTTTGGCGCCTTCTGTTGTGCTCAATGGTACCGTCTTGGGGCGGGCGCCTCTCTCACTATGCTCGGCGTGGGGAAGAATCGGCGCTTGACTTCTTGACCCCGTTTACCTTGGGAAGGAACCACCTGCCCCAGCATGGTCGTCGTGCCCATGGGGCGGGTGACTAGCTTGGAGCCGATTGGCGACGTGGCGGGGGTCGCTGAGCTGAAGCTTGTTGGGGCACTCGACGGTGGCACGGTGAACTGCGAGGACGTCAGGCCATGGCGGTGAGGCGGAGCTTCTTTAGAGGCGCCCGACCGGGGCTGGTCGGGCGCCATCAAGCGAACTGAGCGGCTGAAAACCCTTCGTGATCCTCGGGCTTAGGGCCGGGCTCAGAACGGATCATCTGGTGTTCCCGTCAATATTCAGTGATAATCCCATCTATGGGGGGCAAAGGCTTTGGTAATACCCTCTCCAGCATTTAGCATCGCTAGCAATCTTGCAGTCATATCCGTATGACTGAGAGAAAAACGATCTTGAGATAAATGTATACTTTGCTGTGGGGTACCCCGGGTATGAGTATTCGTCACTCGTGTTTGCTTGATCCAACCGTCGGGCAACCAACCCCTAGGCTTGTCGCGATGCAATCTCGAACATTTAAATTAGGCCAGTGCTTTGGCACTTCATCTGAGATTGCACGCAGCCACTGCAAACACATGTAGACGTTACGCGGGGCATGCGGGAAATAGACTAAAAGAACATAAATCCCCACGCGGGGTTGTCATGGTCCCTTTCTTTTTGGAACTTAAGCCCTTCTTGCCCGACGCGAACGTCGAGTGTTACCACATATCAACAAGGAGCCGCCAAACTGTCGGTACCAATGACATCCACGCCAAATGCTACCCACCGGGGCACAAGTAGGAAAGACAAAAAAGATAAAGCAAAAGCCTTTAAGGCAAATAACTTCACTGACCGTCAGCAGTCGCCGATCAGCTAGGGGAGAGCCCACCCTTTTAGCTGATCGGAGCGAACTACTAAGTACTTACAGTTCCCAGGGATAAAATTTTTGCAACATTTCCAGGTTTTGGGAGTTTGCCAATTCTTAACCGTCCTCAGTGACCAATCGAACAACCCCGGGTCGAGAGACTGAGACCACCTTAAAGGGGCCCTCCCACAGGGGAGACAATTTGTTGCGACCAGCATGCGCCTGAATTCTGCGCAAGACCAGGTCACCCACTGCCAGTGTTCTCTCATGGACCCGGGTGGCATGGTACCATCTGAGACTCTACTAGTACCGAGCAGCACGCAAGGCCGCCTGGTCGTGCGCCTCCTCCAAAAATTTGACTTCTTCTCTACGGTGGTCTTCCTGACCCCCTCCTTTGAACGCAAAGCAGCTGTGGGGAGTTGAGCGTGGCTTTCGGACGGAAGGGCAACCACGCCCCATAGACCAAGAAGAAGGGTGTTTCTCCAGTCGCTTGATTGGGTGTGGTTCGAAGCGACCACAACACAGCCAGGAATTCTTCCGTCCACCGCGCCCCCCACTTATGGAGCTGATCAAATGCTTTGGTCTTATGGCCCCTCAACACCAGCGTGTTGGCGCTCTCTGCTTAGCCATTACTCCTCGGATGGGCCACCAAAGCAAAGCATACCTTGGTGCCCATCTCATCACAAAACTCCAGGAATACCGCGCTGGTGAATTGAGTGTCGTTGTCCGTGATGATGCGATTGGTGACTCTAAAGTGGGTAAAGATTCCGTGCATGAACTTGAATGGATATCGAGAGCAAATTGCTCCCCTCTTCGTAAGTGATGCCTTTCTTCAAAGACCCGCACTTGGAAACAACGAGATCTTGATGGCCTGAGGAAGGTTAGGATTGATCCATCCGCTAGCCCGTCGCCATATGGTTGTCGCGTCGAGGATATGGATATATCGATCCTTGATGGCATTCCATCTTCGACCTCTGAAACAAAGATCTGGCGGCCATGGTGGGGTTAGAACATTGAAATTCCTTTCGCGCCTGATTGATGACCAGCAGGGAGTCGCCTCTGACATGGAGGTGCGGGCGCCCGACATGGAGGGCGATGCAGCCGAGGCCCCTTGACGAGCCATCATATTCAGCGATGTTGTTGGTGGCCTTGAAGTCCAGGGTGACCACGTACTGGAGGATGTCACCGGTCGGGGAGACCAGGACAACTCTAGCCCCCGTGCCTTCGAGCCTGAAGGAGCCATCGAAGAACAAAGCCCAAGGAGAAGACGCAGGTATCTCTTCTGCTTCAGGAGCGGCGGGAGTCCATTTGGCAACAAACTTCACCAGCTTCTGGCTTTTGATGGCGGTGCGGCATACAAACTTGAGACAGAATTCCCCCAGCTTCACCGACCACTTGGCGACACGGCCTTCAGCTTCCCGGTTATGGTGGATCTCTCGCAGAGGGTAGGCAGTGATCACCGTGATCTCTCACCCCTAGAAGTAGTGCCGCAGCTTCCTGGACGCCATCAGGACAACGTACAGCATCTTCTGTGCTTGCGGGTACCTGGTCTCCGCCTCGTGTAGCACCTTGCTGACGTAGTAGACCGGCTTTTGGACACCCTCCCTCTCCGCCACCAGTACCACGCTCACCACTGCAGGGGTAGCAACGATGTACAGGAGCAATGGTTCGCCAGGCCTGGGGGTGACCAGCACTGGTGGGGAGGAGAGGTACTGCTTCATGTCTTCAAATGCTCGTTGGGCCTCTTCAGTCCACTCGAAGTGGTTGGTCTTTTTCAGCAGCTTGAATAGGGGCAGGCTTCTTTCTCCTAACCGGGTGATAAATCACCTGAGGGATGCTAGGTGACCAGCAAGGCACTGCACCTGCTTGAGCCGAACCGGTGACTTCCTGAGCTCAATGGCCGCTATCTTGTCAGGATTGGCTTCAATGCCTCGACTGGACATGAGGAATCCTAACAGCTTCCCAAAGGGCATGCCGAACACACATTTCTCGGGATTGAGCTTTAAGCAATTCTTCGGGAGGTTAGCAAAAGTTTCCTCTAGGTTTTCGGTCAGTTCTTCGCTCTTCTTAACTTTCACAACCAAGTCATCGACGTACACCTCAAGATTTCGCCCTATCTGTGGATGGAAAGAAATATGCATGGCGCGTTGATAAGTAGAACCAGCATTTTTTAACCCAAAAGCCATTCTGATATAGCAATAAATACCCATTGGGGTTACAAAAGCGGTTTTTTCTTCGTCTTCCGCCGCCATGCTAATCTGGTGGTACCTAGAGTACGCATCCAGAAAGCATAGCAGCTCGCACCCTGCCGTCGAGTCGACAATGAGATCGACGCGCGGCAGGGGGTTAGGATCCTTCGAGCAGGCCTTGTTGAGGTCGGTGAAGTCGACACACATCCACGACTTCCCATTGGATTTCTTGATAAGCACAGGGTTGGCAAGCCACTCGGGGTGAGTGACTTCCTTAATAATCCTTGCGTGCAACAGCTTCTCTACCTCCTCCCGAATGGCATCTTGCCGCTCTAGTGCCTGCGTCCGGACCTTTTGCTGGACCGGACGCACTCCTGGGAGCGTTGCCAATCAGTGCTCGATCACCTTCCTGGGGACCCAAGTCATATCGAACGATTGCCAGACAAACACGTCGGAGTTAGACCGGAGGAAGGTGGCGAGCGTGTCTTCCTATTTGGTGCTTGGGTTGGCGACAATGTTGACGGTCTTCCCGAGCTCACCCTCGCTCAGGGAGACGAGCCGGGCGAGGCATGGGTCTTCACCAGAGGGGCTCCCTAATAGGCGGCATCAGCCTGCCTTACACAGGCGACGCCGGCTAGGTCCAATGCGTGCTTGTGGCAGCGCAAGGCTTCCGGCCTGTCCACCTGGATGACTATGGGGCCACCAGGCCCTGGTATCTTCACCACTATGTATGCATAGTGGGTCACCGCCATGAACTTGGCCAATGTCGGTCGGCCAAGTAGGGCATTGTACGGGAGGTTGAAATCGGTGACTTCGAAATCCACCATCTCTATATGGTAGTTGCTTTCCTCCTCGAAGGTGATGGGGTGCGCACTTGGCCCAGGGGCAACGAGCTAGCCCCCGGGGCGATTCCATAGAAGGGCAAGGCCGGGCGCAACTCCTGTCGCGATATCTGGAGCGCTCGAAATGCCTTGGAGGGCAGGAGGTTGATGGAGCGCCCTCCGTCCACTAGCACTCGCCCAAGCTTCACATTCTGGATCGTGGGTGAAACCATGATCGGAAGGTGTCCTAGGCCAGCGGTGCTCTCAGGGTGGTCGGCCCGACTGAAAGTGATTGGCTCCTCCGACCACTTCAGCTTCCGACCCGCCCCTGAGCTCGACACCGTGGTGCAGACCTCCCTCCTCAGCTGTTTGTACGTCGTGTTGGTGGGGTAGGTGGCCGAGCCACCATGAATGTACGCCACGGTTTGATCTGCCTGCTACAAGGCCAGCGGGGCAGGGTCTTCGTCCTTTTCATCATCGCGGGGGTGGCGCTCCTTAAGCCGCTGCTCCACCATCTTTCTCACAACCTGGCAACTAGCCAGGTCGTGGGTGTGGGACCTATGGATCGAGGCAGTAGGGCCTACCCTCCTTCTCCTCGCGGCGGTCATTTCTCGACCACGGTGATCATCTCGCTGGTCACAGCGGTAGCACCCTCGCGGCTTGGTATCCCAACGCTCACACTCAACGGTCAGGACCCACCTTGTCTCAACCACCTCACGCCTCTTCGCCTTCTTACTTGCAGGGCTGGGACCCCTCGAAGTCCTGGCTTCGTCTCCACCGTGACCGCCCGTTGGATCAGACATTGGCCCCTGAGCATCCGCCGCCAGCGCGCACTTGTGCGCCAGAGAGAAAAGCTTGGAGGTACTAGTGATGTTGCAGGTGGCGATCTTCTCCCGCATCTTGTGGTCCCAAACGCCTCTCCGAAAGGTGATGACGACTGACTGCTCAGAAATCCGGAGGATCGTATTGCAACAATGACTGAATCGTTAGATGAAGTTGCGCAATGATTCCCTTCTCTCCTGCTCGAGGGCATGGAGATCATCGTCCACGCCCAGTTGTGTGTATGAGCCTTGAAAATTGGTGACGAAGAGGCCACACAATTCCTCCCACGAGTGTACCGATCCTCGGAGAGGTTCAACAGCCAGGAACGAGCGGACCCCATCAAGGTCGTTGGGAAATAATTAGCCATGTCCTTTTCGGACCCGCTAGCGGCCCGCACCACTGTGGTGTAGATCTACAAGAATTCTTCCAGGTTGGTGGTGCTGTCGTACTTTTCGATGGATGCCGAGCGAAACCTTTCGACCCGCCCACGGCGTAGCTTGTCGAGCGCACGGCACCCAACACCGTAGGGGGAGTCATGCCGTCCACCTGAACCCCGGCCCGGAGACCGTGCCGGGGAGTGCGGATCTCGACTCCCCAAAGAATCGGAGGAGTGGAACTCCTCCTTGCTCTGAAGGTGAGAGTCATGGGAGGAGCTTTCATCCCCAGGAGCCATCCGCCTGTCGCGGCCTTGCCCCTAGGCGCGACGGCGCTGCAGGTGATTAAGCAAATCATCGCCGCACCGCCGGCGATGCTTCTCCAGGTGAACCCTCAGGTCCTCGTGGCTCCCCGCGGAACCAGAATCGGTTTTCCTTTGCTCTGGCCCTCCTGGCCAGAGCGCTTCCCGTTCAGGCGGCTGGAAGCTTGGGAGCGGTCAGCACGCACCCTTGATCGAGGAGTACCGATAGTACCTGACCGGTCGGGCATCCCCACATGGAGCTGGGCCACGTCTATGAGGCTAGCAATGTCCCGAAGCCATGGCGTGGCGTGGTGTCTCTGCGAAGTTCCACCGAGGCTGGTCGAGAGGAGATGGGTGCATGTGAGTTACGGGCGGAGTGGCCGCCTCCATGGTCAACCGTCACCGAACCGAATGTTCCGCCGCCGCCAGGGGGCACCACCGCCTCCCTGCAGGGGTGACGTGAGACGATCCCTTGTCTGGCAGGAGTGCCGGGACGTGTCCTAGGCGTTGCTAGCCTCCACCGCCTCTTTTTGCTGTGAGTGCGAACCCGCCATCACCAGATGAGCGGTCCTTCCAGACAGAAGACTGGGATCCGTCAGAGAGATGGCTGGGTGAGCCAACAGCTAGCCCCCTACCTGGCGCGCCCCTATCGGCATATTTCACCAGCAGGATTTCTCCTAGGACGGAGAATAAGGTTTGGTAGAGGACGTCTTCACGGTCGGACACCCTAATGGCTCTCCCTCGGGGAATCCAGGGGTCAACCGATCAAAGAGCACACTAATGTACCAAGGTTCGGGCCCCCAGTGTGGGTAACAGCCCTACGTCCTGCTAAATCTTTGTTGATGTATATTGAGCCGATTACAATGCTTTTCCCTCAGGTTTTCTGCTCGTTTTTTACTTTCTCTTTTTCCCTTTCTTTCTCTCTCAGTTCGTTTCGCCCCCCTTCTTCCTTGCACCAGAGCTCCCTTATATAGGTAAATGGCTCGAGCGGTGAGAAGGTGATATTATCTTGATCTCGATTCATTTATTACACCCATCATCGTAGTCTGTCCCCGAGCCTCATTCTACGTGTCATTTGTTTGGCCTTGGTCCGCCCAGGATGTGACTTTTCTACGACGGGTTAGGTGTGAGGTGCCAAAGGGATGGGCCATCGTCGTGTCGATAGCAGAACTCTTCACAATCAATGGCTCTGATACAGCGTATCAGGGGAAGGAGATTTCGAAGCGAAGCCTTCTTCTCATCCTTTTGGTCGCCTGCGTGGCCTAGCTAGTGGGACCTGATCGCCCGCCTACACGCCAGGCCACCACATGGGCCGACCGCCCGGCGAGTGGGGCTTGATCGCCCGCCTGGTCATTAGGCGCCCGTGGGCGATCGCTGGCGAGTGGGGCTGATTGCCCTTTGCACCGAGCCGCCATGTGGGCGGTCGCCCGACAGTGGGGATCGATCGCCCGCTGCTTTCGCCACGCCACGTGGACGGTCGCTCGGCGAGTGGGGCTGATTGCTAACTCACGACGCCCGAGCGCCCGTGGGCGGCCGCCCGACGAGTGGGGCTGATCGCCGCTTTGCCGCCCGAGCCACCAAGTGGGCCGGCCACCCGGCGAGTGGGGCCTGATCACCCACCTACTCGCCAGGCCGCCATGTGGGCCAGCCGTCTGGCGAGTGGGGCCTGATCGCCTGCTTGCACGCCAGGCTGCCACGTGGTCTTACTTGTTTGCAGCGGAGAGGGTACCCTAGTGTAAAGTACGCCGACAATGAGGAACTAGAAAACTTGGAGAGGAACAAAGTCTGGCAGCTTGTAGAGCCCCCATCTGGTCATAATGTCATTGGGACCAAGTTGGTGTTAAAAAACAAGCAGAGTAAGGATGGGGTTGTCATTCGCAACAAGGCTAGGCTAGTTGCACAGGGCTTCACTCAGGTTGAGGGTCTTGACTTTGAGGAGACCTTTGTCCCTGTAGCTAGACTAGAGGTGATTAGGATCATGCTTGCATTTTTTGCATCCTAGGGCTTCAAACTCTATCAAATGGATGTAAAGAGTGCATTCCTTAATGGCTTTATTGAGGAAGAGGTTTATTTCAAGCAACCTCCAGGATTTGAGAACCCCAAATACCCAAACCTTGTCTACAAGCTTTTTAAAGCCTTGTATGAACTAAAGTAGGCCCCTAGAGCATGGTATGAGAGGCTTAAGTCCTATCTTCTCAGTCATGGTTTCAAAATGGGTATAGTAGACAAAACTCTGTTCATCAGACACTAGGATTCTCATTTCCTTCTCGTTCAACTTTATGTAGACGATATTATCTTTGGTGGCTCTTCTCATTCTCTTGTGTCTCAGTTTTCTGAGGTGATGAGCACAGAGTTTGAGATTAGTATGATGGGTGAGTTGAGCTACTTTCTCGGCTTCCAAATCAAGCAGACTCGAGAAGGTACTTTCCTGCATCAAGGTAAGTACACTCGGGACCTCCTGAGGTGGTTTGATATGTCTGATGGGAAGCCTGTGATGACTCCTATGGCCAACACTGCTGTCCTCGAGCCCGATGAGGATAGTGAACCTGCTAATCAGAAGGAGTTCCGGAGCATAATTGGCTCTCTCTTGTATCTCACTGCATCTCGGTCGGACATACATTTTGTCGTATGTATGTGTGCTCGCTTTTAGGCTTCTCCTCACGTCTCTCACTGCTAGGCGGTGAAGCGCATCTTCAGGTACCTTCGAGCTACAATTGATTATGGTATCTGGTACTCTTCTTCCTCTTACCTTCGAGCTATCCCTTAGAGTCTTTTTCGATGCTGACTTTGCTAGCTGTAGGATAGATAGGAAAGCACTTCTGGCACTTGCTAATTCATTGGCACTTCTCTTGTTTTTTGGTCATCTAAGAAGCAGTCCGGAGTCGCACAGTCCACTGCTGAAGATGAATATGTTGCTGTAGCCAAGTACTCTGGATGAGATCGACCTTGCAGGACTTTGGGTTAGAGATAGAGAGTGTTCCACTTTTCTGTGATAACATTTCTGCTATTTACATTGCCAAGAACCCAGTGCAGCACTCCCGGACCAAGCACATTGATGTTAGATATCACTTCCTTAGAGACCATGTGGAGAAATGAGATATAGTGCTTCAGTTTGTGGAGAGTGACCATCGGCCAGTTGACCGATATTTTTACCAAGCCTTTAGATAGCCAGGTTTGTTGCCTTGAGGAGTGAGCTTGGAGTCGTGTGCCCTTACAGCCTTCTGTGAGGGGGAGCTGATCTGTATATTATGTATTATATTTTATTTTAGTTTTTCCTTTCTTTTGTATTGCTCTAAGTGCTTATAGGTTTTATTCCTTAGAGTTATGAGTTCACATCACTTAGACTTCTGGCATGCTTTTGCATGGACCTCTCATCTTGTGTTTTAGGTTGCTATCATGCTTAATTAGCTGTACTCTCTTCTCTCTAGATTGAGTTCCCTCACAGTCTTATAAGTCTAGCAGGTGTTGGGCCCCCTGGGTAGACAGGGTCTGTGTGCACTCCTTAGTTTGGGATCTAGAGGCAGCTTCCCTATGTCAGTCATTGGGGAAGGTCAGAACAAGTCTAAGCTATAGTGTTCTGTACTATCTTTTCTATACTCTATAGCCACCCAGTTCACAGTTTCTTAACTTCTCTCCATTCTATGCATTTGGTTGTTGATTGAGTTTTTTTTGGATCCTTCAATTGATATCATTCTTGAGCTTAATCTTGCTAATAACTCAACTTAAACCAGATTTGTGCTTAAAATTGAATCACATGTTGAGGGGGAGTTTAAGAATCTGTCTCATGCATTGCATATAGACTTGATTTTCATTTTATGAGCTTTGTCTAGATTTTCATTTTATGAGCTTTGTCTATTATGTAAATGATCCATGTTTCAGTTTATACACCATACTATATTATGAAGCAAATTACTAACTTAGATATGTCTAAGTTCATTTATCATGCTAAGTTTGCAAAAATGAAAAAAAATAAGTTTTAAAAGAAAAACTTGATAAAACATGTTGCGTTTACTTGCTAAGTTTCTTCTCTAGGTGTATTTGCCATGATTTGTGAAATTCTGGAATTCTCTAGAGTCCCTATAGCAACTTGGGTGAATCTTGTTTGATCCATACTTGAGTTCTTCACTAGCTTAACAATCAAAGTGCTAAAATGAAAGTGAAGCAAAATTGACTCTTTTTGTGCGCATTAGACACAACACCTCACATTCACAAGACAGCTTCTTATTGCACTTGAGATGAACTTGGAATATGTTGTGTGTGATCAAGATCATTCTCTTAAGAGTTCTTCTTGAGATGATCGAACATGGCTTGAGTTAATTGCTGTAAAAATGCAAATATAAAACAAAAAACAAAAAACATATATGGGTAAAGAATGCAAATAATGTCAAACACTTGCACCCCGCTATGACTTTCAAAGATTGAAAAAATTGCATACAATGAAGAAAAATAAGTTCGAAGGACCTTATATGAACTTCTAGATTCCTCAAAGTATTAAGTAGATTGAACTCTAGGTTTTTCATTTGATCCTTTGAATGGCTTTGCTTCTAGTTTTGAAACTAATGACAAGTGTTGCTCATGTTCAATCTTTCTAAAAATGATATGGTTTTAGTTAAATCTTGCTAGTAAAATATTTATTTACACTTGGACATGCCTTAGTTTAGTCTATTTTTGTCATAACTTAGCTCGGTGTCATAACTTGTCTTGTTGGTCACTTGGATAATCTTCAAAGCTTCCTTAGGCTGCATTACTTGCATAAAAACAACAAAAAAGGGGGAGAAAAGAAAATGCCATATTGATGCCTATATTGCCAAGAGGGGGAAAATCGTAGAAAAGGCATCATTTTGCATCTTGATTCATCTTAATTCTTATGATCTTTGTAAATCTTTGCTATCTTTATAGATCATAAGTATTTCTAGTTGACAACTTGGTTATGTTCTTGTTTTCCATTTCTTTGATCAAGTTTGGCTTTGCATTCAAATTGCCTTTTTCTCTCTTATTCAAACTCAAAACTTACGCCTTTTCTTGTGTTTGTCAATATACTCATCAAGGGGGAGATTGAAAGACCGTGTGGAGGTCTATCCTTGTGTGTGATAAATAATTGACGAGATTTGAGCTTAGTTTTGATTTGAAATTTAGTTTGATTTGAATTGGATTTTCTATTTGAAGAAATTCAAGTGTTGGCTGCTTTTCCTAGTGCTACCGGCCTAGGGGCGGTAATACTTGAACTTTGAGAGAAATTATGATTCATTAATAATTTTGGGATAATCATTGAATATCTTTGTGGGCATTGCTATGTGAAAGATTTTTCCTTGTCTTTGATGGTGTCGACGATCGGGATCGCCTGACCGCAAAGGTGAAGAGGGGGTTAGTATGAATGAGGGACCCAAGAAGTGATTCGCTCAACGATGGTGCGGACGTAGGTCGATGCGTGGCGTCAGCGAGCAGGGGACAGTTGATTATACTGGTTCGGGCCCCCATGAGGGTAACAGCTCTACGTCCAGTCTTCTCCGGAGGCGGAGGAATTCACTAACTGCGAGTACAAAGAGTGGATTACAGCTCGAGCTTGAGTGCTCTGTTTGTGTCTACTGGTCTACTGCTGGGGTGCTTGTTCCTTGTACACAGGCCTCGCGAGGCCTTATATCCTCTCGGATCTTTGCTCAGAGCAGACGGAGAGATTCCCGGGGTAGTGGCTTCATGCGCATTGAAGGTGGGTCGTAACTGCCCCGGAAATGTCGCCCACGCTTGTCTTGACGCCACTACGGGCCCAGGTAACCGCCAAGTAAGCGCACTCCTTTGAGCCAAGGTCGAGGTCGAGCGAGGACGGAATCTCCCACCGCCCGAGCTTGAGGTCGTGCGGGCACCAGCGTTGCTCAGGTCTTGGTCGAGGCCCCTTTTGCTGCATCGCTCCAAGCTAGGGACCCCTGCTGACCATGCGCTAACTTGTCAGAAATTTCCCAGTCCTCGTCAGATGGTTGCAAGGCGACGGTGCTAGATCATGGTGAGATGAAAGATGATCGGGACTAGGCGATCAGTCAGGAGATCACCGAAAGATGATCGGAGACGGAGTCTGGGCAAGCCAAGAAGACAAGGAAATGAGGAGATGCTAGCTAGGCGCAACGTGGATCATGGGAGGCTATCGGATTGCGGTCTAATTGATAGGTTAGCTGATCTAGGTAATATGCTTTGAAAACCATGCAAGAAAACCTGTTATGTGTGTGGGTTTTGGGTTAACCTTTGCATGGCTGTGTGAGTGGGTTAATCCTAGCCCTTAGATGGGTGCTCTAGGGTTAAGGGACTCATCCAAGGGTGGTAAGTGGCCCAAGAGTAGTATAAATAAGGGTGGAGGGGTAGCCTCCTCCCCTTGAAGGTTGTAGAGGTTTTTGTGCTCCTTTGAGCTTTTCCCACTTTGTTGTGAGGCTTTGTAAATCTTCTCTTTCCAGAAATGCAATTTTTTTCATTCATGCTTGAATTTGCATTACGCATTTACTTTATATCTTAAATTCAGCATTTAAATTCCTGCAATTTACGTTCACGCAATTTACTTTCTTGCAATTTAGATTTTTCTCCCCTCCTTCTAAATACTACTGATCTTGGGTGTCTTGAGTGTGTTCATATGGTTTTATGTCTCTTTTGCACTCTAGGATAGACTAGAGATCAAGTTTTCTATCAAGTTGCATCTCTGTCCAGAACATGTTTTTCACGCAGCAGTCAGTTTTTGATTTTTAAAAAAATATAGAAAAATTATTTCTAAGTGATTCTTCTTGTTGAAGGTATGGCACTCTTATATCCATCTGTAGAAAACGTTTTTAGTCCACTGGTCACACCGTTTGGGTGCCACGAGGTGAAAACCGAGCCCCAAACTTTCTGCTCGAAGTTCCTGACAGTCTGTGATTTTTGATGATTTTTCTACATGGTGTTTTGAGGTGATATTTGGTGGAGTGCTTCTGGATGCCTGATATGTAGAAAAATTTACAAAATTTCTAGGGTATGAGAAGTTCACCAACCATCTGCTCCAAGTGAGGACTGTTTCTGAAAATTCTGTTTTTGCTTTTCTGAAAGTGACTTTTGTGATTTGGCTCAATCTCCTTTCTAAAAGCAAGAGTTGAATTGACTCCTTTTATTTTGAATACTTGACAACCAGGATTGTGACTCAAAAATTCCCACATATTCCATAGTTCTCATCTATGCAAGCTAGGGGTACACATAATTGTCAAGTTGTTCGGGTGTTTCGCAATTTGTTTTATACAATCTTTTAGAGGTCTTAGTTAGAGTATTTTGTTGGGAAAATTTTGTTTACGACCATTCACCCCCCTATGTTCACCATATCGATCCTTCAGACACGATTTCCAAAACACAGCTTTGACCACTAATTTCTTTTATAATATATTTATATAACCCAATAAAATTATAATATTCTGAAAGTGCTTTTCGAGACAAATCTACACATATGGTTTTCATGTATTCATTTTAAATATTTTAAAAAAATATTGGCAATCAAAGTTTCAAAATTTTGACTACATCTATGTCTAAAACAACAATTATTTTTGACCAAAGGTAGTAGTTGATATTGTCATTGCTGTAATATCAATCCTTTAATGGTTTTGGAACTCAGTTGTCATGGGGATAAATGACACAATAGCTAGGTTATGAATTGTTCACTGTACCCTGTTATGCAAAGTTCTTATGTGAAACTGGTCAGCATCTTACAAATTTCATTCTAGAAGAATGAGTTATCCAAAGGACTATGTTACCAATGATTGATGGTTGAGTGTCTCCATGAAGTGGACATGTTTGTCTCGCTTTGATTAATGCCATATGCATTTAGTATAAAGGTAGTTTGATAGTGAAGTGTTGTATTGGCAATTCATTGTCATGTAAATCAATAGCTGCTTTCATGGGATTAATTAAATTAGGTTCACGGTACCAAATTGTGTTGGAGGTAGGCCTTGAGGATGAGAAATCTGGACTCGATTTCTAAGATTAACTTGACATCTTTTATGTTATGATTAATATTTCTCCCTTACTACGATGTGTCATCAATCATCAAGCGCTTCCTTGTCTCTTGAACCACTTGACTACCAATCACAAGAAAAGCATCAAGAAAGAAGCATGTTGGACCATCTCAAACATCACAGTCGGTAACAGGGAACAGATTCAGGTTGGTGTGCTTGGAAGTTGAATTAGCATATTGATATTCTCTAGAAAGAAAATCCACAAGCAAGTTATAATTAGAACAGTTATATTTTCTAGAAACAAAAGGAACGAGCATGTTGCCTTAGCATATTTCACAATTCCGTGCATGTTGGAACCATGTTTTGAGAAGCCAACTTATATTTGTCAGCATATCACTGTTGCCATGTAGCAACATTAGCTTAACTGTATTGGATTAAGTGATGGGATCATATATCCCTTGTAATGTTTATGTTGTTTCCTTTGTATAGATAAGATCGACCATGCTATAATATTGTTGTTTATCCCTTCAAAAAAATAAAATATTGATGTTTCTCTACAGGATGGCTGTGTGCGGCTTCCCGACCAAATCTTTGTGCCATATATGGGAAATGGCGCAGGCATCGATAAACTCATACAGAGTGTTTTCCCTATGCTACATGACAACCTATCGGATGCCAACTATATCACATCTCGAGCCATCCTGTTAACTCGAAATGAGTACATTGATAGGATCAATATGAAGAAGATTGACCTATTTCATGGGGAGGAGATGGTGTACCATAGCTTCGATTGTACGGAGGATGATCTCTATAGCTACTGCCCTCCTGAATTCGTTAACACCCTAACCCCTAACGGTCTACCTCCGCATGTACTCAAACTCAAGATTAACTATCCTGTGATACTGTTGCGTAACATTGACCCTACAAATGGACTATACAACAGGATGAGACTTGTAGTCCAGGCATTCCAAAAGAATGCTATAGATGCCGAGATTGTGCTTGGCTAGCATGCCAAGAAGAGGGTGTTCCTACCTCAAACACCTCTATGTCCCTCTAATTACGAGATGTTCCCATTTAGATTCAAGAGGAAGCAATTCTCTGTCAGGCTCAGCTTTGCAATGACAATCAACAAGGCACAAGGATAGACATCCCGAATATTGGTGTCTACCTTCCTGAACTAGTTTTCTCTCATAGGCAATTGCATATTGTGCTATCTAGAGTCACCACCAAAAGCACCATGAAGATACTTACCATCATAGATAAGGAGAAGGAAAGGGCCGAGAGTCTAAGAAAACTCACGGGAACCTCACAAAAAACATTGTCTACAAAAAAGTATTCACATCATAGACAAGGTTTTGATGAAGATGATATCTAAGTCGTGTTGCAATGTAACTATTTATTTTCAGATTTTTCGGGACGTATAACAAGAATATCATTTCTAGATATGTTCAAATATGTTGATAAGCAAACATATACTACATAAAATATATTTTGTTTTAATTCATGTCGGAGGGGACTATAAAAACTTTTGTAATCGAGAGAGATAGATGTTTGATCTTGTAGCATAATTTTCTTTTATTGCTTGACTTTTATGTTTCGTTACCAATTTTATTTTTCGTAGCAACGCATGGGCATTGAACTATTACTATTCTAATATAATAAATAAAATTGACTAAGGAATAAATTTATTGTTGATATTTGATGTGGCTTAATAATTCTGTACAATTAGTTAAGATATTAAATCAAAAAAATACTTGATGTATGAATATCCACAACATATAGTCTTGATCTTAACATAAACTTTAGGTTTTATATATGTATAGTACAATCCAGAAGAGAAAGTTGTTTTTCAACCATACGTTTATTGCACCCGTTAAACTTAGTCATGAGTAGGTATTTTGTATCATCCTCTTTTTCTATCTGCATATGGAAACCATTCAGACGACTATCTTTAAAACCTAATAGAGTATGATTGGACTTAAGGTATACACACTAGTCGAGTGCCTGTGCATTGCAATGGAAACATATATTTTTTAACCAAACACATCGAATTGGCTTACACCATGCCATCGACTGAGTCGAAGTATCCAACTGAACTCTACCCAACCCACATCATGTCTTCTCCATTGTACTTGGTCTACACACCTCCTCGACTGCATCGCCACACTCCACTATGCTCCGCTCCGTGACAACCCTTGTCAGGCCTATGCTGCTATTCATAGCCAGAATCATAAAAACAAATATCATGAACATTCCAATTGTATCCCATCATAGAAACATTGTAATATTTTCCATTAGTGGTAACATATATGATGTTAACATTTAAATCTAAAATAAAAAATTTGGTGGATTGCAATAGAATAATTACACTGCACTATTCAACATAAGGATTGACCTTAGAGGTAAGCACAAAATAGCATGAAACGAATAACCCCTCCACATCCTATTCCTTCGCTATTTTATGATACCACTAATGAAAAAGAAGCAAAGTAATAGTCTTGGATAAAAGAATAACCAGATGAATTGGAATGGGATAAGGTGGTTCCATGGTGACTTGATTTCAGGATTTTTGTAAAAAAGATTGATTTTAGGATTAGATTGGAGATTCATGGAAAATAGGAGGCGGTTCACCATAAAGATGGGAATCGATCAAGGAAATCGGGGATCAATCAAGACCACACCTGGAAACATGGCATCTTCTCCAACACCTTCGGAGGGCACGTCTTAAGAATCCATGACTGGACCACCTCCAACTTCTCCATGCCTACCCCAACCGTCGGGGAAGCAGAGGATGATGAGGTTGACAACGAAGATGGAGGTGGTGATAGAGAAGTTGCTATGGGCTTCATGAAGCAAAACTACAAAATCAGTATGAACAATTAAGCATTAATAGGCTGACAAAACTATAATTAACTATGGCAAATTCAGTTAATGAAGGCAACACATTGTTTAATAGAAAAATCGACAAGAAAAAAAATGAATTTGTGTACATTGTAGTTGGGTTCCTCTTAGAAACACAAATCTTTAGTTTTTCAAAGTGTTGTGTTAAGCAGTTTACATCACTGAGCACCATGATAAAATCTCAAGTACTAAATCATGCTAATTACACCGTTGAACATTGTCACAAAAATTGCTGCAAAGGCTTCTCGATCACATCTTAAGCCATTTTTTGCAATTAAGCAAATTAACCGAGCTCATCCAATCACATCTTTGCTAAGGGTAATTAATCAAAGTTAGCTAGAAGAACACACCCCTTTTAAAAACTAACATAAAGAATTCACACATTATGGCTTATGGATGAAAGAGTTTACTAAGTTTAAAACTGTTCAAACCTTCCAGGTCCTAAGGTTAGCACAACTACAAAAAACAAATGGTTACTGATCCCACCATCACCAACAAAAGGTGCTAAGACTACCACAAAAACAAATGGAAAGGATCATGTGGGGTCGGTTGTCAAGCTAAAACAAAACAAAATGAAAAAGAGCATATCAAATATCACTAAAACAAATAGAACTGTATTAGAGTAAGACTACATGGCCAATCTATTATTCTTTATAAAGAACCCAAGGAACATGTAACACCCCGGCACCTAGTATGCAAAAAATGTCAACACAAAAAGGATGTCTATCAATTAGATATCAATAAAATGAATAAATTCCAACAATAACACTAACATTTCAAACAAGAATTTCGGCAGCATGTATCCTCTTTAACTAAGTTCTAAGCATCAACAACAAAATAATAGCACAAAGGAATTATGGAAGATCACAACAACGACATAAACCAAGTATATAAAACCTTCTCATGACAAGAAATTAAATCTTAACCACACATAAACGTGTATGAGATAAACATTTTAACCAATAATAACCAACGAGGCATAATCAACAGCATAGTTTATTTAAAAGAACTATTACAAAGAAGATTCCCAGTTATGCAAATGTCTAGTTGTGTGATACTATGTGAAGTGGAGATGCTAATGCCCTTTCCCAAATGTCGATCTCAAGTTACCTAAAAAAACATTAAACAAACAAGCGTGAGTTCAAAACTTAGCAAAGTGCATTACGCTAAGGCAACGAAACATAAACATGTAATTAGGAATCATAGGTCACATCTTGAAACCATACATAGAAATAAACTACTTACAATTTTTCCATCACATCTCTTTATTCATGCAATGCATCATGCATGCTCATAAATGTACATCACATAGCGAATACCGGTATTGCTGAGTGCACACCCATCGGTGTGCACCCTCTTATTCCCTTCCATCCCGTGGAGGAGCCTACTCTTAATGACTCGCTCCCATCCATCACTGTGGATGGGACTACGAGGTAGGATTTTTGTGCTTACTACGTGTGAGCACAGAGACCCACATCTACATGGGTCGTCTCTTCCATTATGAATGCACATATGCAAATGACATGAACAAATCTCATATTGCATTATTTTTCAACTTTCTCATAGCCATATTCAAATACATAACAATTATCATATCCTTACATCCATAAACTTACCATTCACAATATCCTAATCATAATCATGAGTAAAAAACATGGTAACAAGATATATAAATTCTATAAGGGGGTTAGGTCGCAAAACAATAAGCAACCAATGCACTACCAAGCAACAACCATCATAATGCACCTGCCTTTAACCTCACGAAGCGGTGTGGCGGAAGGTTGACGCCACTCCTGGATTTACACCACCTGAAACCAGATGCATACCACTCAAAACCATACCATCAAAGCAAGCACAAAGCATAAAACGACATCGATCCTACGTCTAACTCCAAAACCCTGAAAACCAGAACTCTGCCAAACGGGACAGCAGACTTCAAATGACCATAACGTGAGTTCTACAACTCCAAATCCAGTAAACGAGGACATTTTCGTGATCTACAGAAAATTTCCCATCTTGTTCTAAGTATTGAAAAATTTTGATTCAGCATATAACTAGCCCTAAATTGTAAATTACCGCAGGTCCTGTCAGTCACGATAGAGTCTGGACAGCCTTCGGTAAAACTGCCATAACATTCAATTGGCTGAATGAAACTTTGTGATTTCAGTCTCTAATGAAAGATAAAATGATTATATACAATTTTCACAATAGCGTCCCACAGGAAATGACTATAAAATTTTCTAAAATGCGTTCCAAAACAGCGATCTGATCTGCCTACAAATCCAGAAATAGTCTCGAAACTTAATACACCTCTAATCCCATCTTCCCAATGTGCAAACCAAGAACAAAACAATCTAAACACTCCCAAAATCAACCTCTGCCAGAAACAAAACCCTAAAGAGAGGTTCATTTCTCTTACCCAACCACGGGATCAAAGACGACATGAAGAACCCACCTGATCTGCAGCACTTCTAGCGATTCAATCCACCGGGGCCGGCAATGGAGATCAAAATTGGAGAACAAAGGGAGAGGAGGGGGTGGCTGCTGTGTGCGCTCAAGAGAACAAGGGAGGGGCGGCCAGGAGGTAGGGGAGGTGCTAGGGGAAGTGGGGGAGGCGCCCTAGGGTTGGGGGAGGGGAGTTTCCCCCTTCAGGCCCAAAAAGACTAGCCCACAGGCCAAAAGTTGGCACACAAATGAAAACCCCACTAAAAAAATACAGATTTCCTTCTCCAATGTTCTCCTGAAATTATACACTCTCCCCTAAAGTTCATCTAGGATATTACAGAACAAACTCGAAATTACTAAATGAGCTAATGACATACCATTTAGGACTGCAACTGATGCTATTTGATCAAAACCAGCACATAAGTAGAAGCAATAGGGCACCACTGAAATCAAATGAGAAACAAATAGGCAAATAACAACCTTAAAAAATATGATATTCTAGCTAAACATCCCATCAAAAATCGTGTGACACCGTCCCATTATCTCCAATAAAAAAATCATGGTGACACCCTCCCATTATCTAGTACCTTTGCCCCCATTTCTTGAAAAAGGCAGTGTAAAGTAATGGAGGAACCACCTCCTAAATGTTTTGCTATTATACACAAACCACATAGAAGGAATTATAAAAAAAGATCAAATCAGGGGGGCTAAACATTGTATTGAAGAAAGACCCGACCTTAATTCTTAAATCCACAGAAAAATTATCCATAATAGTATATATAAATATATCAAATGGTGAAGATATAGATGCACGATGACGTGTATTAGAATCCTACGACATCAATTTGTAATTAGTCACTATCACTAGCCACAGTCCAAACAATGAAATCGAATGGCAACATTAGTAACCCAGTTACATTGTACTGAATAAAAACTTTTACCACACCATTGATGGAAAAGCCCTTTGTCCACTTGATGAGTGTTCCTGATGATATTGATGCTAGGTTTGCTGTCTGCCCTGTAGATGGTGGAAATCGCCACCTTTAGTATCCACAAATTTTGCCAGTGCAGTAGCAATGAAATCAAATAGTTCATGTATGAATAATTCTAGATACATAAGGCAATCATGAATGAAAATATGAAACTCCAAGGAACAAAAAAATCGAACAGCAAGTACTCCCCATGGATGTCCCAACCATCAGATGTTGTGGGATGGAGACTTCATCGTACTATTGCTTGACAACACATTTCTCCCTTCCTCCAAGTTGGATCGCAGACCACAAAAGCTGGTCCCTCCATGGTCTAGTGCATAAAACAACCCATGTTTATCTTTGCAGAAGCAGAGCCCAGATGATTAAGAATGAAGTGAAGCACAAGCCTTAAATCTACTTATTGCAAACAGTCTGTACAAATAGAGAAGAAAAAATAAGAAAATAGTTGTAAGGTGATGACAAGCTTGAGATATGATAAGATTGGTCCAATTGCAGACCATGCGAAAAAATTTAACAGCATAACCTCAACCAAAACACTAAAGGCATCCAATACAGAGATCATGTAAAGCAGTCAACTTAGTTTACTAACAGAGAAGAAACATATTTTTTGTAGTCTTGTTGCAGTTGCACCAACTCATGGGCATGTTTGGAAGTATTCTAGCCCAGTTTATCTTCATTGTTAACAATCAACACCTCAAATTTGCCTAAATTGGACTAGTTGACACAAGTGAATGGCAGGACTCACTGCAAGTTGGCTGGCAAGAACTCACTAGTTCTAGATTTTGAAACTCTGAATAGGATACAGTTACTGGAGATACCTATATACATAAGAACACACTGGATGTTGGCTTAATGGAAAGGTATGTGTTCTTAGAGAGAATGCTAATGTGCATAGGATATAATGTTACTCCAATACTTTATCAATCCCTACTTAGTAACTTAGCCGAGTAGATAACATAACATTCACAAGTCCTCCTGTATATAATTCAAATGAACTCCTGCTGTCGGCGTATTCCGCCTGATAGGACCCCGTCAACGAACATGGTTGACTACTCCCAGGATGGAAGGTATGGATCGGTAGAGGGCGTCTTCGTGGCTGGAAACCCTAATGGCTCTCTACAACAGATCCCGAGGATCAGCGGATCAGTAGACATGGTGATGTACCCAGGTTCGGGCCCGCAGCGCGGGAAATAGCCCTACGTCCTGCTAAATCTTTGTTGAGGAAGTGTGGAGGCGATTACAATGGTTCTCCTGGTCTTGTGTCTCTCTCAAACCTTCGACCTCTAAGTCTCTTATGTGCTCCTCCTCCTCCATGCACCGAGGCGCCCTTATATTGATGGGCCGGCCCGGGCAGGTGAGAAGATGATGCTATACTAATCTACGACTCATTAATTACACCTATCATTCGAGCCTTATCTCACTGACCCATGACTCATTTATTACGCCCGTCGCTGTAGCCTTGTCCTTCAAGCCCCATTTAATGCCGCTGCGTGCCTTCGCCCGGTCCGCCCGGGATATGACACTCCTACGACGGGTTTGGAGAGAGGTGTCAGAGGGATGGGCCGTCATCGTGTCGATAGCAGAATCCTTCACAATTAATGGCTCTGACTCAGCATGTCAGGGGAAGGAGACTTCGAGGCGAAGCCTTCTCCTTATTCCTTTGGTCGCCTCCGTGGCCTGACAAGGGGGGCCCAAACGCCTGCCCACTTGCTAGGCCGCCTCTTAAGCCGACATCCGACGGGCAGGACTTGATCGCCCACCTGCCCGCTAGGGGCCACACGCTTCGCCCGTGAGTGGCGTGATCGCCCACCTGCCGCCGAGGCTATGCGAACTCCTCGCCCGGTGCAAGGCATGATCACCCACCTACCCGCCAGGGCACTGTAACGTCCCAAAATTTGGCCCGATTTTAATTTTTAAAGTTATTTGGATTTTTGTGAATTAATTAAAGTTTATTTGCATTTAATTGATTTTATCTGAATTTTTGGATTTAATTGAATTTTTGTGGATTTTTGGGAATTTATTGGATTTAAATAAAATTAAATTGAATTATTCTTCTCTTGATTAATTAATAACAGAAAAAGTATTTATCAAAAATGAATGAAAATATTTTATTTAAGCTCTAAATACCTTGAAATATTTTCTGGAATTTTTCTAGAATTTTTCGGGTATTTTTAGTGCCCTAAATAATTACTTTGAATTTATGCATTTATTTTTATTGGAAAAATCGGAAAATCCCGTAGCTACAGTGTCGGGCCGAGCCCAACACTTGTCTGTTGTCGCCTAAAACCCTAATCGCCGTCGAATCTGGACCGTCGGATCGTGATCGAGCAGTGGCGTGGCCGCTCGCCTCGGGACTATCTTGTATTGATGGACCGCCGTCCGCCGTTGGGTGCCGAAGATCATGTCAGGGATTTTGCGTGCGCCTCGAGGCATTTCCGGGCGAGTGAAGTACACCTCCGTGCTCAGCACTCCCTTCCGCTCATTTCGCCCTCTCTCTCGTGCTCAGCCATCCACCGTAGCCCTCGCGGGAGCTCGCCGTAGTAGCCACTCTCCTCCGCCTCGGTTTTCGTCGCGTCTCGCCGTCGTTCGCCACCCTCCGCCGTCGCCGAGACCCTCACTGAGTTCACCGAGCCAAGGCACATCCGTGTGGTTACTTCTTCACGCCGGAGAGGCCCGGAATTGCCGCGCCTCCTTCTTCTTCCCCAAGCCCGGCGACCAGCGCCGCCGCTTCTTCTTCGACTCCTCGCGAGCAACCACAGTCGCCAGATCGTCATCCAACGCTCGAGGTGAGGCCACGTAGGCTCATTAACAGTATACTGCTCGGTTAAGTCCCCGCCGTCGGATTCGGATCCAACGGTCAGGAAATCGTGTATGCGTGGCTTGATGCTTCCTCGCCACGTGTCAGCTTCTGGTTGGTCCAAAGCACTGTTCACCGGGCCCACTCGTTAGTGGGTGGACCGCCGGTCGTGCTGACGTCAGCATGATGTCATCCGGCCTGCATGTCAGTGTCCGTACTGACGTGGAAGTCCCTGGTGCCGACACGTGTCGTCGAGGGAAAATAATCCGGATTTTCAGTAGGAAAATAAATAGAGAAATCGGTTATATATTTATTTAAATTTCAGCAAACTTGAAAATGCTATAACTTTCGTATTTTAACTCGGATTTGAGTGATTCCAGTGCCCAAAAATTTGTAAAAATATAAGCTATTTAATGGTGATTTTTATTTTATTTTTGGTGTTAATGTTACTGTCTGTATTGCATATTTATTGTGTGCTTGCTTGTACCGATTAGACTCAAGTCACGGAATTATTGAGGAGAATTCGAAGACCCATCGCAGGCCTCGGACCAGAACCAATCGCTGTTTGAAGGCAAGTCATGCTTTGACCATGTTGCCCCTAGATTTTCAAATATATTTTGATTCAATTATTGCATGCTATGTTAATTAAAATGATATTGCTCATGTGGGAAATGTAGTTAAATACCTATCTTGCTTATGCCACCTTGTTAACACTATTGTATGCCCTGAACACCTTGTCACCCTAGAATGCTACATTATGTTGGATGCTACATAATTGCCAACACGGGAGGCTAGACCGTGATTAGCTGCTTATCCTGCTTGTATGCGATGAATGAATTTCAAATAGCAAATGAATATTGACTAAACAATTATGGAGCGATTTTGAAATGATGCGATAATGTCATGAAATGGAATTGAGGGTAGTGACCTGTGTGGTTCTACTCGTTCAATGAAGTGGGCATTGGCATGTGTTGCAATAATGCAAAAGCTGGGAGAAATGATTTGGACCGGGGCAAGTGGCGGGATGGCCGTGCTGTGGGCTGTGTGCAGCAGGTTGTATGAAAGATTGTGAAGGCTGTGTGCGAGAAGTATAAAATGGATGTCTTGCCGGGACAATTAAGGACTTAACCTTGCGAGCCTTTGAACTGAGTTCCGTGTACAACCACTTGTTCGGTATGGGACGGACCTAGTTAAGTAGGTTTCTAACCTCTTTCCTTTGAAACCTCGGGGTGACGGTGCACACCAAAGGTAATCAGAGGGAAGCGTGCACGTGCTACGGCTTGGTACCCATTCAGCAGTACTTGCTCTGTCTAAACTTGACTCTGAGTGAGGGAAGTGTTAGAAGGAAATATCGGAGGGTTCAATGGTTAAATGTTAGTCTCTGAAAGACTTTGTTGCAATCAATCGCATGTGTGGTGGCGATTGTATCATGTGGGTAAAGTGTACTGACCTCTGCAGTGGGTGTGTGAATCTATTGAATAGCCGTGTCACTGATCTTGGACATTGCTCGGTGATTACAGTCAAGGGTTAGATTTTCAAAATGAAATGTGGAATGGGTGGCTGTGTGCCAAAAGAATCAAATTAGGGCTGTGTGCCAAACCCTTGGAAAAGAATTGAGAAATTAATTATTATTAATATTGGATTTACTGCTTTTAATCTAATAGGATTACCTGTTTAAAGAAATGCTGCTTTGAGCAAAATAACCGATTAAGCCTTTCCCTTGGAATAAGCCATGCATGTAGTAATAGAACTGCATTGTGCATGACTTGTTGAGTATGTTGTATACTCACCCTTGCATCGACAAAAACCTCAGAAGAAGAAGCTGTGCCAGCTTGGGAGGAGGAGTTCATCGAAGGCCAAGAGGACTAAGCGGTTGAGCCGCACTCAGTTACTTGTGGCTATGAAGGGTTCATCGTTTTACTTTTGCTTCCGCTGATAAACTTGTGCTACTCTATTATTTATCGCCCTGCGCGGCGAATTGATGTAAGGCGACCATAAGGTCACGAAACTCGTTATTATTTATGCTTGAATTACTTTATTATTAATTCCGCTGTGTATGATTGTGGTACTTCAACCTGTTCGTCCTGTGTGTACTAGCGTGATCCTGGACTAGTACAGAATACACAGAGTGTCCAAATCCGTGAAATTCGGGGCACGACAGGGATGGTATCAGAGCCATACTGACTGTAGGACTTAACCCTAGATTAGACTGGCCGTTTTAAAAAGGATAAAAGCTAATTTCTAAAAGACTAAAAATTTGACAAGAATAATCAATGAAGTCTCGACTTATCTTTTCTTCCTTACTTCATACCTCTGTTGTATTTTTCTGTTACTTCTGTATTCTTTTAAAATTGTTGTTCTGACGCGTTGCTTTGGCAGATGCGGATGGTCCACTCTTTTGGAGAGCGTCACGGAGGCTACGCTGCGGAGCTCTAGAGGATGCTCCAAGTGTTGGGAGGCTTCGACCATCCTCTCTACCGATCCCGCACCTGGATTGTCAACGGGATTGCTCGCGGATGGGAGACGACTCTTACCTTGTACGCTCGGGAGCACACGCGTGCTAGTCGTCCGCTTCGCCTCGTGGTGAAGCGAGCTAGCTCTGGCGGGCATCTGAGAATGTGCTGGGTTGCGCTGCGTCGGATCGGCGAGGACCACGGCCACGGTGTGGGATACCGCTTTCGTGTGCACCCGACGCGGAGAGACCCTACGAGCTCGCTTGAGTTGGAGGGCAGCCGCTGCCGTCGTGCACCTGGGCAGGTTCGCCGCTGCCCAGGAGGAGGTTATGGACGCCACGACTTCGGAGCTTCAGGCAGTGTACCGCGTTCTGGAGGAGACCGAGGTTGCTCTGAGGGAGACCAGAGAGCACGCCGTTCAGAGGATCGCCGAGCTGGAGGAGGCTCTCTACGGTCAGGGGGAGCCGGACGCCGTCATGGAGCTCGACGACGACGAGGAGGAGGAGCCAGCAGAGCAGGAGCCAGCGCCAGCGCCAGAGGGCCAGCAGCCGGTGGTGCCCCCAGCTGCACCAGTGGGAGGGCATGGGGACGGTTGCCCGATGCAGCTCACCCGCCGGTTTACGTGATCGGCGAGCCAGAGCCGGGGTGGCTTGAGGAGTGATGCTTTTTCAGAGTGGCAGTGATCGGCTTTTGCGTTGAGACTCAGTTGTGTTGAGTCGCGTCTTTTATTTCGAACATTAGTTTGCGATGTTGTAATGAACAATTTGATATGATGTTTGTGACTGATTTTGTGGTTGCATAGTCCCTAGACTATGTAAGCAACCATGCCTATTACTATTATGCTTGAATGTTTAACGGTTCTTAAGTTACACCTGTTTCCCCGTATAAGTTTCTATACTTGTCTATTCTTTTCCCCCTCATCTCTAAACCGTCGAAGGAATCAGCAGATGGTGAACACTCGCAACAACGGAGCAGGAGGTAGTGGTTCGCGCCCAGGAGGCAGTCAGAGTAGTACACCACCAACGCAGGCAGCACCGCCAATGGATATGCAGAATCTAGGAGCATTTCTCGCAGCACAGACTCAATTAATGCAGACTATGATGGCAACCGTGCAACAGATCAACACCCAGGCAGTCGCCAATAATCAGGTTAACCACAATGGACCACGACCTTATTCAAGATTGTCCGAGTTTATGAGGACGCGTCCACCGACATTCTCGGGCAATGCTAGCCCGCTAGAAGCAGATGATTGGTTGAGAACCATCGAAAGGAAATTGCACATAACGCAGTGTGAAGAAAACGAGAGGGTACTTTATGCCTCTCACTAGCTAGAGGGAACGGCAGCAGAATGGTGGGAAAACTACTGCGCGTCGCAGAGAACCCGCAGGAAATTACTTGGGAAGAATTCACCATAGCTTTTTGTCAATACCATGTGCCGGAGGGTATCATGGAATTGAAAAAGGAGGAATTCAGGACGCTTAAACAAGGAGGCCAGTCAGTGGCTGATTATTTGAACAAGTTCACACAATTAGCACGCTACGCTCCAGAAGACGTAGCAACAGACAAAGCAAGGCAGTCTCGCTTTGTGAAGGGACTCAACACTGGCTTACAGGTGGGGCTGATCACCCATACTTTCCTAGATTTTCAAGAATTGGTAAACAAGGCGCTCGTACTGGAGGACAAGCGTAAGGAACTGGATGATAACCGTAAACGCCGCATGGCACAGCAGGGAGGACGCCATGGCCAGCAAAGACCAAGAATGATGCCTCAGCAGTTCCACAGGTTTCCGCAGGGAAACGTTGTCAGGACACCGCCGCCAATGCCAAGACCAGCCGGACAAACCCCTCAGACTCCTGTCAGAGTTAATAATCAGGGTAGTGGAAATCAGCAGATGGCAGGAAGGCGCTGCTACAACTGCAACGAAACCGGACATTTCGCCAATATGTGCCCCAAGAAAGGAGGAGTGACCCCAGTGCGCTTCAACTTAGGGAGCACACTAGCCAAGACCCCTATCCAAGGAGGAAGTCAGGACCTACACCAGCTGGGACTACGCCGCAAGCATTCTCTCGAGGCAGAGTCAATCACATTGCAGCAGACGAAGTCCAGAATGCCACGGACGTCGTGCTTGGTAAGTTCCTAGTCAACTCAGTGCCAGCTACAGTATTATTTGATTCGGGAGCTTCACATTCGTTCGTTTCTCGAGATTTTGCTATGACAAATGATCTGGATATTGTTAACCTTAAAAGTACACTCCTAGTTCAATCCCCTGGATCAGAACTCCGTTCTAAGGTCGGATGTTCTGGAGTTAAGCTACTAATAAAAGGAGTAGAGTTCCTAGCGAACCTTATTATACTAGATACCAAAACCCTGGATGTTATCCTGGGAATGGATTGGTTGACTAAGCATAAGGTTGTATTAGACTGCGGACGGAGAGTTGTGTCTATTGAGAGCCCTGAAGGTAGGAAAGTGGAATTTCAAGCAGTAGTAGTTCGAGGAGGGAGATGTTAGTGAACAATTTGGAAGCCGTCAGTATAAGTGATGTACCAGTGGTCAGTGAATACCCAGATGTTTTTCCCGAGGAATTACCAGGGATGCCACCAGACAGAGACATAGAATTTGTAATTGACTTAGTACCAGGGACAGCACCCATAGCAAAGAGACCATATCGGATGTCCACCGAAGAGCTGGTTGAGATGAAAAAGCAGATCGAAGAACTGTTGGAAAAAGGGTTCATTAGACCGAGCTCATCACCATGGGGAGCACCGGTCTTGTTTGTTAAGAAGAAAGATGGGAGTTTCCGTATGTGTATAGATTATCGTGCACTTAACGAAGTGACGATAAAGAATAAATACCCATTACCCCGGATAGACGATCTTTTCGATCAACTAAGAGGAGTGGGAGTATTTTCCAAAATCGACCTTAGGTCAGGATATCACCAGTTGAAAATCAAAACAGAAGACATACCCAAGACCACATTTTCTTCAAGATATGGGCACTACGAGTTCACCGTGATATCATTCGGATTGACAAATGCGCCTGCTTACTTTATGAACTTAATGAACAAAGTATTTATGTAATACTTAGACAAATTTGTGGTCGTATTCATAGATGATATTCTGGTTTATTCAAGGACGGATGAAGAGCACGTCCAACAATTGAGATTAGTGCTGGAGAAACTAAGAGAGCAACAGTTGTATGCGAAATTCAGTAAGTGCGATTTCTGGAAGAGTAGGGTAGATTTCTTAGGGCATGTCATGACTGCCGAAGGAATCATGATGACCCAAGCAAGGTCGAGACAATCTTGCATTAGGAGTCGCCAAAGACAGTTCGCAAGTTCGAGTTTTCTTGGAATGGTGGTTATTACGGCCGATTCATAGAAGGGTTTTCCACAATTGCTAAGCCAATTACACAATTGTTAAAGAAGGAAAAGAAGTTTGTTTGGACACCAGATTGCGAGAAGAGTTTTCAAGAATTGAAGAAAAAATGACATCAACACGGTGTTAGTTCAATGGGATGTGCACCAGAGTTTTGATATCTATTGCGATGCATCACGCCAAGGACTTGGATGCGTGTTGATGCAAAATGGAAAGGTAGTAGCCTATGCATCAAGGCAATTAAGGCCACATGAAGGGAATTACCCAACGCACGATCTAGAGTTAGCAGCTGTAGTGCATGCCCTGAAGATATGGTGTCACTATCTTATCGGCAATAGATGTGAGGTGTATACAGATCATAAGAGCCTTAAATACATTTTCACCCAATCTGATCTGAACAAGAGACAAAGGAGATGGTTGGAACTGATCAAGGATTACAACATGGGTATCCATTATCATCCCGGTAAGGCCAATGTAGTGGCTGATGCCTTGAGTCGGAAAAATCATAGTATAGATATGATAGTGGGAGAAGGCCAGAAAGAATTGTGCAAGGATCTTCAGAGATTAAAATTGGAAGTTGTTCCAGGAGGATTCGTGGCCGCGTTAGAGGTAAAGCCTATCTTGGAAGACCAGATTAGAGAAGGTCAGAAGAATGATGAGAAAATCAAGCGAATCAAAGCCAAGATGGAAGGAGGACAAGCGAAAGACTTTAAGCTGGACGAACAAGGCACGATGTGGATGAAAGAGCGTATCTGTGTACCTAACAAAAAGGAGCTGAAGCAGTTAATACTGGAGGAAGCTCACGATTCCAAGTATTCGATTCACCCAGGAAGTGCAAAAATGTATCAAGATTTAAAAGAGAGGTTCTGGTGGCCAAATATGAAGAGAGAGGTAGCTGAGCATGTAGCCCTATGTGATGTATGTCAGCAAGTCAAAGCTATGCATCAGAGACCAGCAGGACTGCTACAACCGTTAAAAATACCAGAGTGGAAATGGGAAGAAATCGGAATGGATTTCATTACCGGATTGCCAAGGACGCAAGGAGGTTATGACTCCATATGGGTCATCGTGGACCGATTGACAAAAGTCGCACACTTCATACCAGTAAAAACCACCTATTCAGGAGATAAGTTAGCCGAGCTATACATGGCAAGAGTCGTTTGCTTGCATGGAGTGCCAAGGAAGATAGTATCGGACAGAGGTACCCAATTTACCTCAAGATTTTGGGATAAATTGCATACAGCAATGGGCACCCGTTTGAAACTTCAGTACAGCTTACCACCCGCAGACAGATGGACAGACTGAAAGAGTCAACCAGATATTAGAAGATATGTTAAGAGCCTGTGCGTTAGCATATACATCAACTTGGGATAAATGTTTGCCGTATGCGGAATTCAGTTACAACAATAGCTATCAGGCAAGTCTTCAGATGTCACCTTTCGAAGCATTGTATGGTCGACCTTGTAGGACGCCGTTAAATTGGAATGAGACGGGTGAGCGTCGTGTCTTCGGACCAGATATACTGCAAGAAGCCGAAGAGCAAATAGCACTAATCAGAGAAAGGTTAAAGATCACGCAGTCAAGGCAGAAGAGTTACGCAGACAACCGCCGCAGGGATTTGAGCTTTGAGCCTGAAGATTATGTGTATCTTAGAGTTACGCCCCTAAAAGGAGTCCAGAGGTTTCACAAAAAGGGAAAACTTGCACCAAGATATGTAGGACCGTTCAAGATCGTGAGCCGTAAAGGCGAGGTTGCGTATCAACTGGAGTTACCGCAGTCATTAGCAGGCGTACACAATGTCTTTCATGTATCGCAACTTCAGAAGTGTCTCCGAGTGCCTGAGGAGCAAACGTCGCTAAAAGAAGTGGAACTACAGGAAGACTTCACTTACAAGGAACAGCCGATAAAAATTCTGGATATAATGGATCGGAAAACAAGAAACAAGACAACCCGTTTCTGCAGAGTTCAGTGGAGCAACCACACAGAAAGCGAGGCCACCTGGGAACGAGAGGAAGATCTGAAAAAGGAATTCCCAAACCTATTCTTTAGTTAAGCTTCGAATCTCGGGGACGAGATTCTGTTAAGGGGGGTAGGTTTGTAACGTCCCGAAATTTGGCCCGATTTTAATTTATGAAGTTATTTGGATTTTTTTGAATTAATTAAAGTTTATTTGCATTTAATTGATTTTATCTGAATTTTTGGATTTAATTGAATTTTTGTGGATTTTTGGGAATTTATTGGATTTCAATAAAATTAAATTGAATTATTCTTCTCTTGATTAATTAATAACAGAAAAATTATTTATCAAAAATAAATGAAAATATTTTATTTAAGCTCTAAATACCTTGAAATATTTTCTGGAATTTTTCTAGAATTTTTCGGGTATTTTTAGTGCCCTAAATAATTACTTTGAATTTCTGCATTTATTTTATTGGAAAAATCGAAAAATCCCGTAGCTACAGTGTCGGGCCGAGCCCAACACTGTGCTGTCGCCGAAAACCCTAATCGCCACCGAATCTAGACTATCGGATCGTGATCGAACGGCAGACGTGATCGCTCCGCCTCGGGACTGTGCGCGACTGTGCACCGCCGTCCGCCGTTGGGTGCCGAAGATCATGTCAGGGATTTTGCGCGCGCCTCGAGGCATTTCCGGGCGAGTGGAGTTGATGCGGACATCTCCACAACGGATACAACCAGCGCTAACTCATCTCACCAAAATGTACAAGGACCACTCACTCGAGCGCGTGCACACAAATTAAATTATCAGGTGAAGTCGTTCCTAAGTGTTCCTACTAAAGACTTAGTGAATTGAATGCTATTTAATTCTTGTGATCATGTTATTCTTATTAGGAACCAGGGAGAAGAGCCACCAAGTGCAAAGAGACTCGAATCCAAGTCGAAGGCTTGAAGGAAGTCCAAGTCAAATTTGGACTCGCAGACCACATCAACTTCAAACATTCATAACTTTTTATCTAGAGGACTTCTGGAGGCCCACGAGTACAGGATTGAAAGATCTGCTCGTCCTCTTTCAAACGGATTCGAAATCACCTTAAAATTCCTTCCGAGTCAACAGGAAACTGCAAAACAATGGAGACTACTTTTCCTGTCCGAGTCAGTTTGGGCTGCGGGTCTTCTAATCCGAGTTGTATTAGATAGGCCCATGTTAAGGCCTGGTGTTGCATGCCCTTGGACTATAAATAGCCAGCCGCCACCATAATTAGGGTTTGGGTTTCGTTTGATTAAGGTTAGCCATTGCTTCCGCTTGTACTCGCGCGTGTCGACTAGACCACCCGTCTACTTGTCATCGGAACCCTAATTTCGAGTGTTCTTGCTTCGGAACCAATCTACATTCATATTCGCAATTGAGTTGCTTGTTATCTCTTATTCTTGCTGGTTCTTCGATTGCTTGCAGGAACAAAGACCTTCGTGGTCAGGTTGGTCGCGCTTCCGCGAGATCAATAACCTTCAGGAGGGTGGTGTACCGGTCGCTAAGGCGCAACGTCGGTTCGTTGTAGTCGGGCCGCCAACTTTGTCCTCCACCAAATCGACGCTACCTATTCTCATCGAAAGATCGGGACGCCCAGTTCATATCAAGTGGTATCAGAGCTCAAGGTTGCTCGGTGAGATCTCCTATCAATTTGCATTTTTCTACCTAGAGTCCAGAAAATTTGCCCCACCAAAAACAAGATTTGTTCCTCTGTCCAAAACTTTTTGTGCCTTGCTTTTACTGCGTAGTTCTCCGCTTGTTGAATTCACGGTTGCTTCGTCGAGTTGGGTGGCTGGTCTTTGGTTTCTACCCTTAGAATTTCGAGTTCGAGTCACGTTTTGATCACAGTTGCGTTTCGGAATTGAGTCGGAGTCCTTAGTAGATATCAGATCCGAAAAAAAAGAAGAAGAAGGAGAAACAAGAGTATCTTCAGAAGAGGGTTCGCCCATCGCGTGCAGTGCTCGCCCGATTGCTCGCCTGTTGCGTGTTGTGCTCGCCCGAGCGGTCGCCCAAAGTGCGTGTTTCGCCGAGTGCTCTTTGTCGCGGTCGTGCTCGCCCGAGTGGTCGCCCAAAGCGATGTTTCGCCGAGTGCTCGCCCATCGTGTGCAATGGTCGCCGAGTGCTCGCCCATCGTGTGCGCTGGTCGCCGAGTGCTCGCCCATCACGCGATGCTCGCCGAGTGCTCGCCCATCGCTTGCGATGCTTTCGCCGAGTACTCGCCCATCGCGCTTGATGGTCGCCCAAAGTGCAAGCTTTCGCCCGAGTGCTCGCCGACTGCGTGAGCTGGTCGCCAAGTGTTCGTCGACTGCGTATCGGAGAAGAAAAAGGCAAGTGCAATTTTCAAAAGCCGCACTAGATCAATTGCAAACCAAAGTTTAGAGAGAGAGAGAGAGTATCTTTTAATTACCTTTATACCCTTGGTCAAAAAAAAGTGTGTGTGGTGAGTATTGTTTGGAGTCCTTTGCGTCTGTTATTCAGTTTTGGGGCTCCCACAAAAAAAATAAAAAAAAAGGAGGAGCCCTAGCTGTTTGCTTTGTGTTGAGAACGTTTCTGTGGCATCGTTGGTGATTAGGCTCGCGTCTCTAGTGTGGTTGAGGCTAGGACCAGCACCATACTGTCGTGGAACGTTTATTCAACTTGTTGTGACTATTGTGGTACGAGCTATCCTTTGCTACAATTGCCACCACCTATAGCTCCACGAAAAAACTACAACTTACTGTGCTCTTGCGTTTGGCACTGTGACACCACCTCTCCAGAGATTTTGACTTGCGGTCACGACACCTCCCGCTAAGGCTTGGTAAGGCTGGTAAGAACTTGGTGATACAAGTTGAGAGTTGAGAGACAGCGCCCTTTTCCTGCGATTGTTTGTTCTTTTGTCTTCTAACCATGTCGAAACAATGAGCAATGATGGGCTGACATTCCCCTACTTTTCGGGAATCATTCAACATTTGAGCGCCAAGTTAAGCCGCATGCTTGAGAGGGCCTCGATGGTGATGTGCGGTGGTAAATGAGTGGTGGGACAGGTGGAGAAGGCTCAGATTGACACCAACGCCAGGCTGACAAATTTGGAGGTTTCTGTTGGCACCATCAATACCAACTTGACGGAGGTTTTGCGGCGCCTTGAGAACATGGGCCGAGTACCTCCTATGGCACGCGGTAATGGTGTGTTGGGCAGCGAGGTGGATGAGAACGTCGACGACTACGTTGCTGACTCGGAGCTTGAGGAAGACCCTGCACGGCGTCAACTTCACCGCAATCGGCATGATATGGGTCCTTTGCGCCCCCGGCATGAGGTACATGACTATGATGATTTGCTTGGTAAGGTTAAGTTTACCATACCTCCTTTTGATGGTAAATATGATCCTGATGCATACCTCACGTGGGAATTAGTCAGAGAACAAAAGTTTGCATGCCATGAGTATCCCGAAAACAAAAGAGTTAGAGCTGCCACTAGTGAGTTCACCGATTTTGCCTCTGTTTGGTGGAGTGAGTTTCGACGAAGAATCGATGCCGCACAAAACTGGGTTGATTTGAAAAGAATCATGCGAGCTAGATTTGTACCTTCTTACTACCAGCGTGATTTGTTGAATAAGCTTCAGTTGCTTAGGCAAGATAGTAAGAGTGTAGAGGAATACTATCAAGAATTACAAATGGGCATGTTATTTGTGGAATAGAGGAGTGCGAGGAGGTCGCTATGGCTAGATTTATGGGTGGGCTGAACCGTGAGATTTATGACATCGTTAGTTACAAGGAATATAATTCAATCACCCGCTTGTTTCATCTTGCTTGCCATGCCGAAAGAGAAGTGCAAGGACGACATAAATGGTCTAGCACGAGAACTAATATTCTGCAGTCGTGCTAACACTTGGTCAACACGAGCTCCATCTACAACCACAAGACAACCGATCGCACCATCCTCCAACAACAACAAGAACCGACCTCCATCTCGCCGCGCCGATCGCCAAGGCTTCGGAGGTAACAAAATCGCTGCACGAGAGGCCACTAAGAGCTCCGCTTGGTTGCCTCAACGGGAGGACGAGGATGTGCAATGCCATCAATGCAAGGGTTATGGTCACATGAGGAGTCAATGTCCGAGCAAGCGCAGCCGATTAAGCGAGACAATGGTGAGTATTCTTCGCTAGTGATTTGGATGAAGAAACATATGCTATGCTTGCGGTGACAATGCAGGAGCAGAGATGATCAAGACCAGAAGATCACATTGAAGCCGACCATCTTGACCATTATGAGAGCCTCATTGTACAACAGGCATTGAGTGTCCAGATTGGAAAGACCGACCAAAATCAGCGACACAACCTGTTCCAAACCAAGTGTGTCGTCAAGGAGCGATCATGTCGTGTGATCATTGACGGAGGAAGTTGCAATAACCTTGCAAGTTTTAACATGGTGGAGAAGCTTTCGTTGGAGACAAGACCACACCCCCAACTCTACTATGTTCAATGGTTCAACAACATTGGTGAGGTTAAGGTTACACGCTTGGTGCGAGTACAATTTGCTATTGGTTCCTATCATGATTCTGTTGAATGTGATGTCGTACCTATGCAAGCATGTTCTATATTGTTAGGTAGACTATGGCAATATGATAAAAGTTCTGTGCATGATGGTAGAACCAACCAGTATTCTTTTGTGCATAAGGGAAGGAAGATTGTATTGCATCCGAGGACCCTTGATTCTATTCTTAAGGAAGACATTGCTAGAGCTAGTAAGCAAAAGATTGATGAAAATGCTAAAAAGAAAACTTCTAGTTCTGCTTGTGATAACAAAAATGAGATTAAATTGAAAGGTGCATGTTTTCGCCGCCAAATCGATGTGAAGGAACTAATTGTTGATGAATCTGCTTGCTATGCCTTAGTTTGCAAGGATGCATTGTTCTCACTTGAGAAGATACTTGTTGCTTTTGCCTCCTCGCCGTGGCTAACCTTTTGCAGGAGTATTCGATGTTTTTCCCAAGGACGTTCCTTGGGCTTGCCACCAATTCGAGGGATTGAACATCGATTGACCTCATCCTCGAGCCTCTTTGCCCAATCGAGCGCCATATAGGACTAATCCGAAGAAACTAAGGAGATACAACGCCAAGTGCAAGAACCGCTGGACAAAGGGTACGTGCGTGAATCTCTTAGTCCTTGTGTCGTTCGGTCCTTTTAGTTCCTAAGAAGGATGGATCATGGCGCATGTGTGTGGATTGTAGAGCAATCAATAACATTACCATTAGATATCGTCATCCTATTCCTAGGTTAGATGATATGCTTGATGAATTAAGTGGCTCTCTTGTGTTCTCTAAGGTTGATTTATGAGTGGTTACCACCAAATCCGCATGAAATTAGGAGATGAATGGAAAACAGCTTTCAAAACTAAATTAGGTCTATATGAGTGGTTAGTGATGCCTTTTAGATTGACTAACGCACCTAGCACTTTCATGAGACTAATGAATGAAGTTTTGCGTGCTTTCATTGGTAGATTTGTGGTAGTATACTTTGATGATATTTTGATCTATAGCAAATCATTAGAAGAACATCTTGCTCATTTGCGCGGTTGTTTTTGATGCCTTGCGAGATGCACGATTATTTGGTAACCTTGAGAAGTGCACATTTTGCACCGATCGAGTTGCTTTTCTTGGCTATGTTGTTACTCCCCAGGGAATCGAAGTTGATCAAGCAAAGGTGGAGGCAATTCAGAGTTGGCCGACTCCTAAAACGGTCACGAAAGCGGAGTTTCCTTGGTGCCGGATTCTATCGTCGCGCCGTGAAAGATTTCAGACAAGTGCTGCACCGCTAAATGAGTTGTCCAAGAAAGGCGTGGTTTTCCAATGGGGCAAGTCACATGAAGACGCCTTTGACTTGTTGAAAGAAAAGCTAACTCATGCACCACTGCTCCAACTCCCAGACTTTGGTAAGACTTTTGAACTTGAGTGTGATGCTAGTGGCATTGGGATTGGAGGTGTCTTGATCCAAGAAGGTAAGCCGATATGATTTCAAAGGAGAAATTATCTGGGCCTCGTTTGAACTATTCAACTTATGATAAGGAATTGTATGCACTAGTTCGAACATTAGAGACTTGGTAACATTATTTGTGGCCCAAAGAGTTTGTTATACATTCTGATCATGAATCCTTGAAGCATATTTGTAGCCAAAATAAATTGAACCGAAGGCATGCAACATGGGTAGAATTCATTGAGTCTTTTCCTTATGTTATCAAACACAAGAAGGGGAAGGATAATGTCATTGTTGATGCCTTATCTCGACGCTATACCATGCTTTCACAACTAGACTCCAAAATCTTTGGCTTAGAAACAATTAAAGAGCAATACGCACTTGATGCTGATTTTAAAGATGTTATGCTAAATTGTAAGGAAGGAAGAGCTTGGAATAAGTTCATCGTTAATGATGGGTTTGTGTTTCGTTCTAACAAGTTATGCATTCCAGCTGGCTCTATTCGTTTGTTGTTGCTTCAGGAGGCGCATGGAGGAGGACTGATGGGACACTTTGGTGTGAAGAAGACAGAGGATGTGTTGGCCAACCCTTTTTATTGGCCAAAGATGAGGCTTGATGTGGAGCGCTATGTCTCTCGTTGTTCTACTTGCAATAAAGCTAAGTCACGATTGAACCCACATGGTTTACATATTCCTCTTCCTGTTCCTAGTATTCCATGGGAGGATATTTCAATGGACTTTGTTTTAGGCCTGCCTAGGACAAAGAGGGGGAGGGATAGTATATTTGTTGTCATGGATCGGTTTTCTAAGATGGCACATTTTATACCTTGTCATAAGAGCGATGATGCTACAAACATTGCTGATTTGTTTTTCAGGGAGATAGTTCGCTTACATGGAGTGCCTTCCACAATTGTGTCAGACCGAGATGCTAAATTTTTGAGTCATTTTTTGCGGACGCTTTGGAAGAAACTGGGTACCAAGCTCTTGTTTTCTACTACATGACATCCTCAAACCGATGGCCGACGGAAGTCGCCAACCTAACATTGTCTACAATGTTGAGAGCCATTTTGAAGAAGAATTTGAAGATGTGGGAAGAGTGCCTACCTCATGTAGAGTTTGCCTATAACCGCCATTGCATTCTACTACCAAAATGACTCCTTTCCGTGGTATATAGTTTCAATCCTCGTGCACCAATTGATATTTTACCTTACCATGTTCGAAAGAGTAAATTTAGATGTCGCTCAACGTGCTGAATTTGTGCTGAAATTGCATGAGACTACTAAAGATAATATTGAGCGATGAATGCTAAATATAGAGTTGCTTGTAATCGGGGTAGGAAGGAATTAACTTTTGAACCGGAGATCTTGTTTGGTTGCACTTAAGAAAGGATAGGTTTCTGATTTACTTAAAATCTAAATTGATGCCTAGAGTCGATGGTCCTTTAAAGTTCTTGCTAAGATCAATGATAATGCATACAAGCTTGATTTGCCTGCAGACTACGGCGTGAGCAATTCTTTCAATGTTGCTGATTTGAAGCCGTACATGGGTGATGAAGATGAGCTTGAGTCGAGGACGACTTCATTTCAAGAGGGGGAGGATGATGCGGACATCTCCACAACGGATACAACCAGCGCTAACTCATCTCACCAAAATGTACAAGGACCACTCACTCGAGCGCGTGCACGCAAATTAAATTATCAGGTGAAGTCGTTCCTAAGTGTTCCTACTAAAGACTTAGTGAATGGAATGCTATTTAATTCTTGTGATCATGTTATTCTTATTAGGAACCAGAGAGAAGAGCCACCAAGTGCAAAGAGACTCGAATCCAAGTCGGAGGCTTGAAGGAAGTCCAAGTCAGATTCGGACTCGCAGACCACATCAACTTCAAACGTTCATAACTTTTGATATAGAGGACTTCTGGAGGCCCACGAGTACAGGATTGAAAGATCTGCTCGTCCTCTTTCAAACGGATTTGAAATCACCTTAAAATTCCTTCCGAGTCAACAGGAAACTGCAAAACAATGGAGACTACTTTTCCTGTCCGAGTCAGTTTGGGCTGCGGGTCTTCTAATCCGAGTTGTATTAGATAGGCCCATGTTAAGGCCTGGTGTTGCATGCCCTTGGACTATAAATAGCCAGCCACCACCATAATTAGGGTTTGGGTTTTGTTTGATTAAGGTTAGCCATTGCTACCGCTTGTACTCGCGCGTGTCGACTAGACTACCCGTCTACTTGTCATCGGAACCCCAATTTCGAGTGTTCTTGCTTCGGAACCAATCTACATTCATATTCGCAATTGAGTTGCTTGTTATCTCTTGTTCTTGCTGGTTCTTCGATTGCTTGCAGGAACAAAGACCTTCGTGGTCAGGTTGGTCGCGCTTCCGCGAGATCAATAACCTTCAGGAGGGTGGTGTACCGGTCGCTAAGGCGCAACGTCGGTTCGTTGTAGTCGGGCCGCCAACTTCGTCCTCCACCAAATCGACGCTACCTATTCTCATCGAAAGATCGGAACGCCCAGTTCATATCAGAAGTACACCTCCGTGCTCAGCACTCCCTTCCGCTCATTTCGCCCTCTCTCTCGTGCTCAGCCATCCACCGTAGCCCTCACGGGAGCTCGCCGTAGTAGCCACTCTCCTCCACCTTGGTTTTCGTCGCGTCTCGCCGTCGTTCGCCACCCTCCGCCGTCGCCGAGACCCTCACTGAGTTCACCGAGCCAAGGCGCATCCGTGTGGTTACTTCTTCACGCCGGAGAGGCCCGGAATCGCCGCGCCTCCTTCTTCTTCCCCAAGCCCGGCGACCAGCACCGCCGCTTCTTCTTCGACTCCTCGCGAGCAACCACAGCCGCCAGATCGTCATCCAACGCTCGAGGTGAGGCCACGTAGGCTCATTAACAGTATACTGCTCGGTTAAGTCCCCGCCGTCGGATTCGTGATCCAACAACAGAAATCGTATGCGTGGCTTGATGCTTCCTCGCCACGTGTCAGCTTCTGGTTGGTCCAAAGCACTGTTCACCGGGCCCACTCGTCAATGGGTGGACCGCCGGTCGTGCTGACGTCAGCATGACATCATCCGGGCTTGCATGTCAGTGTCCGTACTAACGTGGAAGTCCCTGGTGCCGACACGTGTCGCCGAGGGAAAATAATCCGGATTTTCAGTAGGAAAATAAATAGAGAAATCGGTTATATATTTATTTAAATTTCAGCAAACTTGAAAATGCTATAACTTTCGCATTTTAACTCGGATTTGAGTGATTCCAGTGCCCAAAAATTTGTAAAAATATAAGCTATTTAATGGTGATTTTTATTTTATTTTTGGTGTTAATGTTGCTGTCTGTATTGCATATTTATTGTGTGCTTGCTTGTACCGATTAGACTCCGAGTCGCCGGAATTCGCCGAGGAGAATTGAAGACCCATCGCAGCCTCGGACCGTAACCAATCGCTGTTTGAAGGCAAGTCATGCTTTGACCATGTTGCCCTAGATTTTCAAATATATTTTGATTCAATTATTGCATGCTATGTTAATTAAAATGATATTGCTCATGTGGGAAATGTAGTTAAATACCTATCTTGCTTATGCCACCTTGTTAACACTATTGTATGCCCTGAACACCTTGTCACCCTAGAATGCTACATTATGTTGGATGCTACATAATTGCCAACACGGGAGGCTAGACCGTGATTAGCTGCTTATCCTGCTTGTATGCGATGAATGAATTTCAAATAGCAAATGAATATTGACTAAACAATTATGGAACACATTTTGAAATGATGCGATGATGTCATGAAATGGAATTGAGGGTAGCGACTTGTGTGGTTCTACTCGTTCAATGAAGTGGGCATTGGCATGTGTTGCAATAATGCAAAACTGGGAGGGAAATGATTTGGACCGGGGCAAGTGGCAGGATGGCTTCGTGCCAGGTGGGCCTGTGTGGCAACGGGTTGTATGAAAGATTGTGAAGGCTGTGTGCCGAGAAGTATAAAATGGATGTCTTGCCCGGGACAATTAAGGACTTAACCTTGCGAGCCTTTGAACTGAGTTCCGTGTACAACCACTTGTCCGGTATGGGACGGACCTAGTTAAGTAGGTTTCTAACCTCTTTCCTTTGAAACCTCGGGGTGACGGTGCACACCAAGGTAATCAGGGAAGCGCACGTATACGCTTGGTACCCATTCAACGGTACTTGCTCTGTCTAAACTTCGGCTCTGAGTGAGGGAAGTGTTAGAAGGGAAGTATCGGAGGGGTTCAATGGTTAAATGTTAGTCTCTGAAAGACTTTGTTGCAATCAATCGCCTGTGTGGTGAGTGACTGTATCCTATGGGTAAAGTGTACAGCCTCTGCAGAGTGGGTGTGTGAATCTATTCGAATAGACGTGTCCACGGTACTGGACATTGCTCGGTGATTACAGTCAAGGGTTAGATTTTCAAAATGAAATGTGGAATGGGTGGCTGTGTGCCAAAAGAATCAAATTAGGGTTGTGTGCCAAACCCTCAGAAAAGAATTGAGAAATTAATTATTATTAATATTGGATTTACTGCTTTTAATCTAATAGGATTACCTGTTTAAAGAAATGTCGCTTTGAGCAAAATAACCGATTAAACCTTTCCTTGGAATAAGCCATGCATGTAGTAATAGAAGCGCATTGTGCATGACTTGTTGAGTATGTTGTATACTCACCCTTGCATCGACAAAAACCTCGAAGAAGAAGCCATGCGGCTTGGGAGGAGGAGTTCATCGAAGGCCAAGAGGACTAAGGGGTTGAGCCGCACTCAGTTGCCTGTGGCTATGAAGGGTTCATCGTTTTACTTTTGCTTCCACTGATAAACTTGTGCTACTCTATTATTTATCGCCCTGCACGGCGAATTGATGTAAGGCGACCATAAGGTCACGAAACTCGTTATTATTTATGCTTGAAGTACTTTATTATTAATTCCGCTGTGTATGATTGTGGTACTTCAACCTGTTCGTCCTGTGTGTACTAGCGTGATCCTGGACTAGTACAGAATACACAGAGTGTCCGAATCCGTGAAATTCGGGGCACGACAGGCACCACGTGGGCTTATCGCCCGGCGAGCAGGGCATGATCGCCCACCTGCTCGCTAGGGGGCTACATGGGCTCCTCGCCCGGCGGGCAGGGCATGATCGCCCACCTGCCCGCCAGGGCACTACGTGGGCTTACCGCCCGGCAAGCAGGGCATGATCGCTCGCCGCCGCCGAGGCCACATGGGCTCTCCCCGTGCAGTGGCATGATCGCCCACCTGCCTGCCAGGGCACCACGTGGACTTACCGCCCGGTGACAAGGCATGATCGCCCACCTGCTCGCCAGACCGCCACGCGGACTTCTCACCAGGCGGGCAGGGCTTGATCGCCCGCCTGCCCGCCAGGCTGCCATGCTGGCCCAGGTCGCTTCTTGGGCTTACTATTCCACGACGGAGAGGGTACCCCGGTGCAAAGTACACCGACACCTGCATACACTGACTGGATAACTCCCTAGTCCACTTTTTCACTAATCATTTTAAGCATTTTCCCATCAACTCATAGTATGCAGTAGTTAGTAAAATAAACATAGAGCACTCCTTTTGAACCATCTAAGCAAATCATCTAGAAATTATGCATGTAGAACCAACCCTCACTCAACTTTATTTATGGTGGCAGTTATGTGACTAAAGGCATAAGTAAAACACAACTAAACTGTAACATCCCAATTTTTGACCTCTCAATTAATAAATATTATTTTATTGCTAATTATGCATTTTGTGAATTTTCTGGATTTATTTGGATTTTCTGAGAATTATGTGAATAATTTCGAATTAAAGAAAATTACTTTCTATTAAAGATTAATTATAAATATATAAATCCAAAATAAAGTTTTTGTGAAAATATTTTATTTTTAGTCAAGAAAGTCTCAAAGTATTTTTGAGAAATTTCTGGGAATTTTTAGAGTATTTTTACTATTTAAAATAAATCAAATGAATTTCTGGAATTGATTTTTATCGGAAAATCAAGGAAAATCGCAAAACAAATATGAGTCCGGTCCATTTATGTGCGGATGAATAGGAAACGGAGGGTTAATCTCGACCGCTGGATCGCCATCCAAGGGCCATCGCCAAATCGGGTTATTTCCATAGCCTAGCGCTGCGTGAAGAGAGACCGCTTGATCTTCCATGTGGCAAGTATCCGGCCATCGCCTCACCGCGAATCGAAGTTGACTCGCCAACAAGACGCCAGAAGCCGCCATGACTCTGCGCAGAGCCTTGCCATATCCGGACACCGCGCGCCATATAAATGGGAGCATCGGGCGCGCAAAGTCATAAGCAACCAAAGCCCCAAGCCGTAGCCCAAGAATCACCGTGTAGTCGCCACAATCGAAGCTCTTCCGAGCGCACCGCCGCAAGTCGTGTTTCGTCGATTAGTCGCCGTTGGAGGGACGTTTCGAGTCGTCAGCGGGATTTTCGAACTCGCCACGTCGAGGCGCATCTGGTCCGCACCCTTGTCTCGCCGGAGCATCACCGAGGGAGGAGTTCGCCGTGGAGACCGACACCGCCGTAGAAGAAAGCCCTGCCGCCGTCGAGCCGAAGCTCAATTCGGAAAACCATTCGCGTCATCGGATCCGCGACGCCGAGGTGAGTTAGGAGGTGCCCTCGCCGCTCGTCGCCGGTGACCATAGGGCCGCGTGCACCGCCGACCGACGTGGAATGATGTTTCGTCGACATGTGTCTGCCACGTCGTGTTTTTGGCTGAGGTGGCATTTGCGTGGCGTAGATGTGGAGTCGCGTGGGCACTGATATGGTGCCAGCTGACCGTTGTGTCGCTGCTCGCGTGGCTGCACACGCTGGCATCACGGGGGGCCACATGTCAGCACCGCATTGGTCCGAGGCCAGGGCTGACTCCAGCATGGCGCATCGTTGACACAATAAATCGGAATTCTTTTATAAAAATAATTTGGTTAATTTTGATTTTCTGATTTTATGTATTTTTCAGGAATTTGAATTTTTCGAGGGTTCGTTCTCCCTCATACGAACTCCGATTGAGGTGATTCAAATTCCTAAAAATTTGTAAAATTGAGATCTTTTTAATGGTGGCTTTTATTTGAATTTTTGAATTTGTTTGCTCTTTGGTTTTGGTTTTTATTTGCTTTTCTCTCTCGATTCGCGTAGACGTTGAATTGTGCGAGGCTTCGAAAGGCGATTTTGCAGCTCAAGAATTATTTTCAGAACAAGACCAGGAGCTTAACGAAGGAAAGTTGTGCTTTGATCATGTTGCACCCATAAATTAGATTGCATGCTATTTTGATTTAAACTTATCATATGTTATTTTATGTGTATAACTGATTTCAACTTAACTTTGGGATTAGCTATTGTACCTTTGAATTATACCCTACCTTGCTAGTTGTATGCCATGATCCACTTTTCACCCTAGGTTGGTTAATTATAGTTGGTTAATAGAAAATCAACATGGGTGGTTAGACCGAATTAGAGATGCTTAGTCATGCCACGTCATCATATGCTCATGAAATATTGCTTATTAATCTTGACTAATGGAATATGGAACTATGATGATAATTTCTGGGCCATGTGTGGTCACACAAAGAGATTGAGTTGTTGTGACAGCGGAGTCACGCAACGATGTTGATTTGTGAAGAGCACGTGGTGCTTGGTAATCAACTGGGGTGGGAAAATGATTTAGACTGAGGCAAGTGGCAAGATTGTTTTTCTGGTGGGCCAAGAGTGGCAATTGGGCGGTCGTATTTGGTTTTTATTGGTTTTGGATATTTGAAGATTATTTTTGGTTAGTCTTGCCTCGGTCAATTAAGGACTTAACCTTGCAAGCCTTTGACCTGAGTCAATCATGCAGCCACACGTCTGTTATGGGGCAGCCTAGCTGACTAATTTGCAAATGCTTAACTTAAGTGCTATCTTGGTGGTGTGAGTCCGGTGCACGGGAAACTCACATGGCGCAAGAGGGGGCCCTGTTGTGGCGGCGAGCCCTCAGTTGTTGAAACCTTTATGGTAGCATCGGGTTAAGAGGATGCATTGTAAAGACTTTGTTATAATCGTTCGCCTGTGTGGTGCATGGTTATATCGTGTGGGTAAAGTGCATAACCTCTGCAGAGTGTACAATCTATTCGGATAGCCGTGCTCACGGTATTGAGCATTGCTCGAGGATTACAGTCAAGGGGTAGTTAATTAAAACTTGTCAACTGGATGGGATGGCAGGATTCCATGTGATTAATGGAACTTGACTTAGGGTGGAAACTTGGTTTATTTGAGAATCACTGAATCTACTTACTTGTTATATTTTTTTTTACTGTCTTTCCAATCTACATATTACTTATGTTTGAAATGCTGCTTTACTGCTTATGAGCCACTTAGCCATTCCTTTGGAATAAGCCTTGCATATAGCTATGATAGAATTGCATTCTGTGCACAACTTGTTGAGTATGTTGTATACTCACCCTTGCCTACAAACACAAACAACAATGGAGGAGTCATCGCCCGTGTTGGAGGAGGACTTTCAAGTGGACGCGAGTCACTAGGCCAAGCCTTGTCAGTCTCCTGTGGTGTACTGATGAGTCGCTACGTCTTCTATGATTTTCCGCTGCATTTGTCTTATTTTATCTTAGTCTTGCCCTATGAGGCCAAATAAATGTAAGTGATCATAAGATCATACACTAGTTATATTAAATAAATGAAGTCTTATTGTTATTATCGTTGTGTATGATGTGATGCTTACCAATGTTAAGCCGTGTGCACTAGCGTTGATCCTGGGAATAGTGCGGCATACACGGTGGATCCGAATTGGTGAATTCGGGTCATTACAGAGGTGGTATCAGAGCATACTGACTGTAGGTCTTGGCCTTAGATAGTTGGTCGTCCCTATAGGTCTTTCAAAATTATTTTCTAAAATAAAAGACCCAACCTAGAAGAATAATGTGTTCTTGACTTATCTCATTCTTCTATTTCTATCCTTACCAAAAAATTGTTTCTTTTCCCTTGCTGAAATTTCTTTCTCTTACCTCTGCTGAATGGAGTTAAAATCTTACCTGAGTTATCTAAGTGGAAAACGATATACCACACCTCTGGAGATGGCATCAAGTACCTGCTGCTACCGTAATGACATGACGGAAGGAATCATCAAGCTTATAGAGGAGCGGATCAATGAAGTGTATTTAGAGTTAGAAGACTCAGTGCTTCAAGTAGCCAGTTGAGACTCATGTGTGGAAGTCGCGTTTCCTAAGAAAGGAGAGTCACCCATGTAGACGGTAGTTATTGTGTGGATAGGTGAATTGGTTCTTCATTGATTGCTGAGTGTGCAGTATGCGTTGCAAAGCTTTTAGGCTTATATAAGCAGCCATACCAAGTTATTAATATTGATTGCTTGAGTTATTGGGTTAAACCTATCTTCCCTGTGTTAGGATTCTTGCTCCTTACCTATGCTATTCCCCTCTTTCCTAACCCTTTAAGGTAATCAAGCAGATAGTTCAGAATAGTGATAACAATAGAGCCAGAGAAAATGGAAATCAACCCAATGGAAACTCCCAGGAATGGTATGGTCATAGTGAATTCAGAGAAGGACGCTACCCCTGCATCTTGCTCGAAACTTAGATATTGCTCTATGAAGCGCGGTCAACCAAACAAGTTAGAGGATCGAGCGTGCATTCGCTATGGGGAAATTAGGCATACCTCAAATAAGCATGCGATCAATTGCTCTAGTTACAAGGGAAATCATACAATTAGAAAAGGTCTTATGAGTAACATCACCTATCACCTTTGTGAAAGACAAGACCATTGTCCACCTCAGTGTCCCTTGGATCCAAAAGTTACTGCCGTAATCTGGCATCAACAGAATCTATGAACCCTAGTTACTCGAGAATTATCAATAAGAAGGGGAAACTTTGTTGCACCGGATACGTCACTTGGAGAGTTAAAAATGTACCCTCCTAAAACCTATCGACCTTAGACAGAAAAACAATAGGTGGCTATCATCCACAGTAGGTCCCTTGTATGGTGAAGAAGATCGTTTTACTAGGGGATGTGTTGCGAATCAAAAAGTAATTAATCGCAGGAAGCGCAGCATTTTGGGCTACAACTGTCACCGAAAGGCCATTATGTTAATCGATATCCACAGAGAAGACAAATAATTCCTATAGCTAGGGATATATAGGAAGTTACCTTAGTCCGATACTTAACACAAGAATTAAGCAGCGAAATTGCGAGAGAAATTTGCCGAGAGGACCAATTAAAGAAAAGACGTCTAGGTAAAAATACTCTTTCGATCATAGAATGCTAAAGAAAGAAAGTTCACCCTAGCCTATGCTATAATTGTCACAAACCTGAGCACTTTACCAATAAGTGCCCTTGAAGGAAAGCAAGCACGCGGCTTAAGTCAATCCCATTCCGTCCCTAACGGCCCTAGTGTCAATATTAAAACAAGAAAGTTAGGAGCCATGAGTTCACTTAGTAAAATATCGTAACCCTATTTGCAAATTAAAGAGATTAATTAAAGGTAAAGATTTCTTTGTCAAGAGGAATAAATTAGAAAGGGTTAATGCATTGGTATACAGGAATATTGGAATAATGATTAGATGTGTCATCAAGAATATTCTGGTTCACCTGAAAACAATACATGTGCGAGGGTGGTCGGCTTAGTAGTACCCAGCCAGAGCTTGTTAACCAGAGGATTTGCCATTGTCAGAAAGTGCTTAGTTATACCAGATTTATTCCAGGATGTTGAGAATTCAGATTTATTCAGAAAATAGAGTCCCAAGCAAATCATATTATGTTGGATATCCAAACTTTTGAGGATTAGACCTAAGGCTATTTAGGTGAAGGGTATGTCGATCTAAAACCCTAGATATGAAAAACAAGGAGTTTTCAAGTGATGATAGTTCAGATAGCCACCGATGGATAATAGTGTGGATATGCCGTTAGAAGATGCGCCATTGTCAAGAACACGTTGATATATTTTCTAAGAATTCACCTAGTATGTCGCCATATCGAAGATCAAAGTTCATAAGCAAATTAGTGCTTGGTTAGCATCAATAGTAAAAATGTCATGTCAAATGTCTACTAAGGAATTAATGGGAAATAGAAAGGCATATCGAAGAGTTACTAGGAAATGTATTAAATATATATATATATATATAATAAAAATAAAAATAAAATAAAATAAATGGAAGACCGGAAGAGTGCACGGAATCGTGCTCTAAATAAAGAAAGGGTCGAAAACAAGTACCCAGTATTAGGATCGATAACGTGTTGGGACGATTGAGAAGAAAGTTGGAAATTTCCCTAAGATAAAACCTTGCCTCGGACATCGTCAATTAGGGAGTCATGTGAAGAATGTTTCTAGGATTGCGTTCTTACGCTATATGGACAATATAAGTTTTGGCTATATCTCCTGGATTGACTAATGTTCCGCATACTTCATGAACATGAGGAGTAAGGTGTTTATGGATTATTGGGATAAATTCATAACGACCATATAGATAACAACCTAGCATACTCTAAGATAAGAGAAAAATATGTAGAACCTAGAAATAAGTTCTGCGAGAGTGGAGGTCGCACGCTAGAGTTCAATAAGTGTGAATTTCTGGAAGAAAATGGAATCTCGTTAGCCACGCAAGGACTGCTAAAGGAGTCGATGTTGAATCAAGCAAGAGGGAAGTTGTGTTACATTGAAATCAACCAAAGTTCGTTACTTAGATTGAAGGTTCTAGGAAGGGCAAGACATTATCACTGGTTCATAGTAAGGTTTTCGACAATAGTTAAACCTCTTATGCGACTATGGAAATAGTTTTCGAAAACCGAAGAAACAATTAATATCAACATCTGTGTTAGTGTTACTAGCTGTGTAGAGTAGTTTCGACATATGTAAGTGATACTTGTAGATATGATTTGAGATACGAATTGGCATGAAAGGGGTCAAGGTTGTTGCCTATGCAACGAGGTAATTAAGAGGAGAATCACCCTACGTATAACTTGGAGTAGCTGTCATAGTACGCGCATTGAAATTATGGTGTCACTAACTCAACGAGGATAGATGTGAATCGTAAGAGTCTAAATTGTACATCCACTAATTAAACCTTAATACAGAACAAAGAAAATGATTGGAAATAATCAAGGGCGTTAGAGTCAGAATCCATAGGTATTATAAGACCAATATGTTAGATGACGTTGAGCTACGAGGCCGCAGTGCAAGTAAGTGGATAATGAACGGTTAATCAGGGTTATGCAAATGATTCAGGAGGCCGAAATCAGAAATCGTTGACAAAGTTTCATATCCGCCTTAAATTAACATTAGAAGATAAAATCACAGAAAGTTCGAGGGGAGAAAAAAATACAAAATCAAGTCAAAGAAGAAGGCTTAGCCAAGAAGTAGAATTTCGAGTGATTAGGATACCCTAGGGATTTAAGGGCAAATCATTGTGCCGGATAGGAATATCCTAAGCAAATACTTGAAGAAACCCACGATTTTAAGTACTTGATTTATTCAGAAAGTGCCAAGATGTATTAATACCCAAAGAAAGCATGGGTGGTCTAAGATGAAGAGCGGAATTGTTAGATATTATATTCGATGTGACACGTGTTCAAGAATAAAAGCAATGCATCGGGGACCTAAAGGATCGTTGCAATCAGTATAGAATTCCTGAGTGGAAATGGGAGGCAAATCATTAAATAGATCCCTAGTGTGAATTGGCCATAAAAGTAATGAATTCGAAGAAATCGTTATTTTATAACACTAAGGACTACGTATTCAAAAGATTGTTTGACAAATCTGTATAGACTAGGGATTGAGTGACTGCATAAAATACCCAAGAAAATTTTTGTCCGATAAAGGTATTCAAATTTATCGCGAGGTTTTAGAACAAGTACATGAAGCAATGAGAACTCGCTTAAATTTTAGCACCGCATATCATCCGCAGACAGATGGTCAGACCAAGAGGGTTAACCAGATTTTGGAGGATATGTTAAGAGCCTGTGCAAGATCTTATAGCACATCTTGGGATAAAAGTTTGCCGTATACGGAGTTCAGTTATAATAATAGTTAGCAGGCTAGTTTGCAAATGTCACCATATGAAGTCTTGTATGGTCGAGCCTGCGTCGCACCCGCTGAATTGGAATGAGACAGGAGAGCGTTCGGTGTTTGGACCTGAGATTCTTAGGGAGGCTGAAGAGCAAGTTGCCATGATCAGGGAGAGATTGAAGACAGCACAGTCAAGGCAAAAGAGTTATGCTAATAATCGCCGTCGTGACTTGAGTTTTGAGCCCAATGACTATGTGTACCTTAGGGTTACTTCCCTTAAGGGTGTTAAGAGGTTCCATGTCAAGGGGAAACTTGCACCTAGGTTTGTTGGACCATTTAAAATCTTAAGCCGCCAAGGAGAGGTTGCTTATCAGTTAGAGTTGCCAGAGTCGTTGGTTGGTGTGCATTTGTGTTTCATGTGTCGCAGCTTAAGAAATGTCTTAGAGTGCCAGCAGAGCAGACGCCGTTAGAACCAATCGAGTTGCAGGAGGATCTGACTTATAAAGAGCAGCCTAATAAGATTTAGGATGTAATGGAGTGCAGGACCAGAAACAAGTCTATTCACTTTTGTAGAGTTCAATGGAGTAATCATTCGGAAAATGAATTAACCTGGGAGCGTGAAGATGACCTGAAGGCCGAATTCCCAAACCTATTCTCTAGCCAGCCCTAAATCTCGGGGACGAGATTCCGTTAAGGGGAGGAGGTTTGTAACATCCCAATTTTTGACCTCTCAATTAATAAATATTATTTTATTGCTAATTATGCATTTTGTGAATTTTCTGGATTTATTTGGATTTTCTGAGAATTATGTGAATTATTTCGAATTAAAGAAAATTACTTTCTATTAAAGATTAATTATAAATATATAAATCCAAAATAAAGTTTTTGTGAAAATATTTTATTTTTAGTCAAGAAAGTCTCAAAGTATTTTTGAGAATTTTCTGGGAATTTTTAGAGTATTTTTACTATTTAAAATAAATCAAATGAATTTCTGGAATTGATTTTTATCGGAAAATCAAGGAAAATCGCAAAATAGTAACAGGCCCGGTCCATTTACTGTGCGGACTGAATAGGAAACGGGAGGGTTAATCTCGACCGTTGGATCGTCATCCAAGGGCCATCATCAAATCGGGTTATTTCCATAGCCCTAGCGCGTGCGTGAAGAGAGACCGTTTGATCTTCCATGTGGCAAGTATCCGGTCATCGTCCTCACCGCAACTGAGTTGGACTCTGCCAATAGCACGCCGTAGCCGCCGCGGATTCTGTGCAGAGCCTTGCCATATCCGGACACCGCGCGCCATATAAATGGGAGCATCGGGCGCGCAAAGTCATAAGCAACCAAAGCCCCAAGCCGTAGCCAAGAATCACCGTAGTCACCACAATCGGCTCTCCGAGCGCACCGCCGCGAAGTCGTGTTTCGCCGATTAGTCGCCGCTGGAGGGACGTTTAGTCGCCGCGGATTTTAACTCGCGCCGAGGCGATCCGTGCACACCCTTGTCTCACCAGTCGCCGCCGCAGAAGAAAGCCGTGCCGCCGTCGAGCCGAAGCTCAATTCGGAAAACCATTCGCATCATCGGATCCGCGATGCCGAGGTGAGTTTGGAGGTGCCCTCGCCGCTCGTCGCCGGTGACCATAGGGCCGCGTGCACCGTCGACCGACGTGGAATGATGTTTCGTCGACATGTGTCTGCCACGCCGTGTTTTTGGCCGAGGTGGCGCTTATGCGTGGCGTAGATGTGGAGTCGCGGCAGCGATATGGTGCCACCGACCGCTGTGTCGCCGTCATGGTCGCACTCGCGGCATCACGGGGCCACATGTCGGCGCCAAGATTGGTCCGAGGCCGACTCGACTCCAAAGATGGCGCATCGTTGACACAATAAATCGGAATTCTTTTATAAAAATAATTTGGTTAATTTTGATTTTCTGATTTTATGTATTTTTCAGGAATTTGAATTTTTCGAGGGTTCGTTCTCCCTCATACGAACTCCGATTGAGGTGATTCAAATTCCTAAAAATTTGTAAAATTGAGATCTTTTCAATAGTGGCTTTTATTTGAATTTTTGAATTTGTTTGCTCTTTGGTTTTGGTTTTTATTTGCTTTTCTCTCTCGATTCGCGTAGACGTTGAATTGTGCGAGGCTTCGGAAGGGGATTTTGTAGCTCAAGAATTATTTTCAGAACAAGACCAGGAGCTTAACGAAGGCAAGTTGTGCTTTGATCATGTTGCACCCATAAATTAGATTGCATGCTATTTTGATTTAAACTTATCATATGTTATTTTATGTGTATAACTGATTTCAACTTAACTTTGGGATTAGCTATTGTACCTTTGAATTATACCCTACCTTGCTAGTTGTATGCCATGATCCACTTGTCACCCTAGGTTATTTAATTATAGTTGGTTAATAGAAAATCAACATGGGTGGTTAGACCGAATTAGAGATGCTTAGTCATGCCACGTCATCACATGCTCATGAAATATTGCTTATTAATCTTGACTAATGGAATATGGAACTATGATGATAATTTGTGGGCCATGTGTGGTCGCACAAAGAGATTGAGTTGTTGTGACAGCGGAGTCACGCAACGATGTTGATTTGTGAAGAGCACGTGGTGCTTGGTAATCAACTGGGGTGGGAAAATGATTTAGACTGAGGCAAGTGGCAAGATTGTTTTTCTGGTGGGCCAAGAGTTGCAATTGGGCGGTCGTATTTGGTTTTTATTGGTTTTGGATATTTGAAGATTATTTTTGGTTAGTCTTGCCTCGGTCAATTAAGGACTTAACCTTGCAAGCCTTTGACTGAGTCAATCATGCACCACACGCTCATATGGGGCAGCCTAGTGACTAATTTGCAAATGCTTAACTTAAGTGCTATCTTGGTGGTGTGAGTCAGGGTGCACGGGAAACTCACATGGCGCAAGAGGGGGCCTGTTGGCGGCGTAGTTCTTCGTTGTTGAAACCTTTGCGGGTAGCATCGGGTTAAGAGGATGCATTGTAAAGGCTTTGTTATAATCGTCACTTGTGTGGTGCATGGTTATATCGTGTGGGTAAAGTGCATAACCTCTCGCAGAGTGTACAATCTATTCGGATAGCCGTGTTTCACGGTATTGAGCAATGCTCGGGATTACAAATCAAGGGTAGTTAATTAAAACTTGTCAACTGGATGGGATGGCAGGATGCCATGTGATTAATGGAACTTGACTTAGGGTGGAAACTTGGTTTATTTGAGAATCACTGAATCTACTTACTTGTTATATTTTTTTTTACTGTCTTTCCAATCTACATATTACTTATGTTTGAAATGCTGCTTTACTGCTTGCATTCTGTGCACAACTTGTTGAGTATGTTGTATACTCACCCTTGCCTACAAACACAAACAACAGTGGAGGAGTCATCGCCCGTGTTGGAGGAGGACTTTCAAGTGGACGCGAGTCACTAGGCCAAGCCTTGTCAGTCGCATGTGGTGTACTGATGAGTCACTACGTCTTCTATGATTTTCCACTGCATTTGTCTTATTTTATCTTAGTCTTGCCCTATGAGGCCAAATAAATGTAAGTGATCATAAGATCATACACTAGTTATATTAAATAAATGAAGTCTTATTGTTATTATCGTTGTGTATGATGTGATGCTTACCAATGTTAAGCCGTGTGCACTAGCGTTGATCCTGGGAATAGTGCGGCATACACGGTGGATCCGAATTGGTGAATTCAGGTCATTACATAATCTCAGGCCATTTCAACAATGTACTAAAGGATCCAATGAACTGTATCCTGATCTGCAAGAAGAAACACCACCACAAAACCTATTCAATTCAACAGACTAAGACCAATGTAGTGTCTCCATCTTTAGAAGGCATTGCGGTTACAGAATGCAAACCATGGCACACTCCCTAATCCCAATCCCCCAACAAGCTAGGAAACATATTAGGATTTCCTCCACAAGAGGGCCACAATACTAATAATCTCTCTACAAGAGAGCTAATCAAATAGTGCATAGCTAATAGTAGAAGCATCAAACCATCCCAATCTAAAATCAGACAAGAGGGCTTGGGCGAGCTAGGGTTTTCGGATCTTGCTACTACTATTAACTAAATATTCAATCAGATGGTGCTTACCCCTTGCTTGCCAAGGATTGTGCAGTGCCAGACCATGAGGTTCACTGTCCAGTTGGCCAACGTCTCCAGCTTGGTGGTGAAACCCTACATAATAGAAACGAAACAAATCAAGCACCTGAATTGGCAAGGCAACATGTTCGCATAGATCAAGAGAGGCAGATGAAATAGTGAGACACAGACATGTGGTGGTTCTTCCCCCACACCTTGTGCTCCTTAGCGAGGCGGTCACGCACGATTTCCCCTAACATGACGGTTGCCGTGACGGTGGCTCTCCTCATGACCTACCTCTGTTCGCCTCCGGTCATGGGGTTTGGAGATTGGACTTTAGGTTACCTCCTCCACTCAAATGAAAGGGAAGGAAAGGAAACAGATATCAGATCGAGACGAAAGACTTTACCTAGTGGGGAGGTTGTCGACGTAGGTAATGACCATCTTAAGGGTGGTGTGGATGTCCCCACATAGCCCGTGCTCCATCTCAGACACCATGGCATCTGAGATGTTCTGTAGCAACGTCGTCGACGTCACCAGCCTGTGCTCCACCTCCTCCATCACCACCACCACCCTGGATCTGAATAGGCCTGACCAGATCCGATCGGTGGAAATGGCAATGATGGAAGGGCGACGTCGAATGCGCTGGAGGGGGAGGCGAATGCACAGCTCCACGGTTGCGTCTGGGTGAGGGTGTCAGGACCTCTATAATTGAAGATTCAGAAACTTGAATTCAGAGATGGGAGGTGGATGAAAAGCAAGTCTGCAGCTTTTGCCAGGAGTTTGACATATTCACTAGAAGAAGAATGGATGGCCAGGATCAATACTTATTAGCTTAAGTTGGATTGGAGAGCTGAGTAATGAACTAGTAATTACTGTGTGGTTAAATTGTTTACCGACAAAACAAATGTAACCCAGTATGAGCTATATTTACTATTACTGCTTGAGAATCTTGCATGTAACCAACTCTGGTATAAGACTTGGAATAAAGGAAAATAGAAGATATGGAGACACTCATTATCTCGTAGTTTGTTCTATTAGTAGTTCTTCCTAGTTCTTAGTATATTTTTCCAATTCTTCATCATCTAGTTCTATCGAATCCGATTTCGTTTCATAATCCTGTTCGGGTTTGTCAAGGGTATCAGAGTAGTGTTGCATTCCTTGGCTTGATCTAGAGGCTGCAAGGGTTAGGGCGATTTCCTAAAATCGTCTCTGTAGAATCCCTAAGCTGCATAGATCGAAGCGAGTTTTGGCAGCAACATATGGTGATAACTACTAGATCACAAGAACTGATGGCTAGAAAAGAAGAAATAGAGGAGATCAAGGCAGAAATGTTGGTGATCAAGGAAGATCTAGCAGAGCTTAAGGGCTTGAAGGGCGAGTTCATGGAAATGAAGAAGTTGTTGAAATAGATTTGCTCTTCTAGACCATCTACTCCACATCAACCAGAAGGAAACAAACACAACCAAGAAGGATTTTATTCTTGGAGGAATCTGCAGTTGGGGCTCAAACCATGGATTCAACATTAACGAGGGTACAAGTAACAAATCGAATGAACACGTACTCTACTTCTATACCACAAGAAAGTATGACTGACAGAAGAGCATGTGGAGTTCAATTCAATGTTGATCATAACACTGAAGCTCCAGAGTTGAGTTCTGATGCTAACCTAGTACCAAGAGTTCATAGGCCTCAAGAATTCAATATTGGAAGTGTAAGGGAAGTAGCCCCACAACAACCTATATATGGCTGTGACCAGGAATACCTTAGAAGACCTCATCTGAACATGTGGAACAATTATGGAGTGAGACTTCAGAATACCGAAGTCCGATAGGTTGATTCACAATTCAATCCATATGTGGTAACAGCTCCAAATAACAATCACTATGCTGAAGCAGTAATTAGAGGACTGAGTTTAGAGATACCTCTTTTTGAAGGAGATGATGTATTGAACTGGCTAAGGCTAAGTGAGAAATTCTTTAAGCTCACGGGTACTCCGGTTGAACAATGGGTTAATTTCGCCAGGGCACACCTACAAGGTAGAGCTGCAACATGGTTGAAGGGAATTGGAATCCCTAGTTGCTCAATCACCTAGCCTCAGGCATGAAGCTGTTGGAGCCTTCTAGAATATGAAGCAACAAACATCTATATCCAATTACATCGACAAAGTTCAAAGATTGTGTAGCCTTGGTGAGAAGGGACCATCCCTACTTGAAAGAGCAATTCTTATTAAGCTGTTTCATTGGCGGTCTAAGAGATGACATCAAACACGATGTAAGCGGGCAGAGACCTCAAGGGTTAATGGAATGTCATTGGTTTGCTCGAGTGTATGAAAAAGTAGCAGCCACTAGAAAGAGTCAAGTGACTGGAACTTGTCATAGAAGAAAATTTGGGGGTGAAAACCAAAGGCTCAACTCTACTGGGAAAAAAACTTTTACACCAAAAAATAACCCTACAACCAGTCAAGAAAAAGTGGGCGACAAGGATAAAAACAGATGCTGGTATTGTCAGGAACCATGGAATCCATCTCACAAATGCAAAGTGAAGAGGGTGATTCATGCATTATTGATGAGAGAAGAAACCGAGGAGGATGAAGGAAGAACTGAAGAACTAGAAAATCAACAGGAGAGTGAATACATATCAGCACCTGAGAGTCTAGATAACACTTCCCCAGTTGAAAGCCAAGAATAATTGATGTTAATATCGCAACAGGCAGCAAAAGGTAACCTGGCACCGGCGACTTTTGCTTTGATCACAAGAATTGGAGGAACTGAAGTAGTAGCTCTTATTGATAGTGGTAGTACTAACTCATTTTTGGACTATAGTGTGACAGTTAAGGCAAATTGTCAGCTGGAATTTGGACCTACCAAGAAAGTAACAGTCGTTGGAGGAGGAGAATTACTTACCAATGCACGGATTCGGTCGGATATCGCTCTTTCCATATCCTAAACCATATTTTTTGTCGGATTCAAAATCAGATTTGGATAGTCCCAGATACGAATACGGCGCGGATAATATCGTTTGCGGATTCGAATCGAATACAGAGCAAAGTCGATACGGTAACGGATAATTTTTATCAGATATAGGGTGAAAGTAGATACCACATAAAGAACATATATATCACTGATTGATCAACCGTATGAATTCGAATGAAACAGAATCAAGTAGTCCATCAAAGTTGCAAAAGTCCATTCAATTTCAACGATACACGTAATGAAAAGTTATGAAAGAAAGCACAATATGTAAATAATATCTCAGCAACATGAGCATGGCTCCATATCTCTATGAAAGAGACAATAAAACAAAAAAACAATATTATGATTACATCATACAAACATACACACAAAGACTCAACAAAGACACAATCTTGTAGAAGAGTTTGAATATTACGAATGCATGATCATGGCTATTTGTCCTTTACACTCAAATACTCAGTTAATATCAGTCTCAACCATTGTCCCATCCTACAAAAACAAAAGGTATGCATTGATATCTTAAGAATAGGAGTGCACGACAAGGACAAAAATTTAAACAAGTTCAATCTGTCCATGCAGGACAATGTGCCACCTACAGATTCATTTATTATCTCATCCATCGTTACAGCACAATCTTAATCTTAAGAGATCTAAATCCTCTTGATTTAATTGCCACGATGCAAGATTCATGCGGCACCATTTACTCCACATCCCGTCGAACCCAGCTCGCTGCTAGCCACAACAGTTTTCTCTCCGCCTTTTGCATTGCCTCGGCCGAGCTACCTTGTCCCCAATCAGCACTACTTCTTACTGCGGCATGGAGCCTCCACGCAACTGAGCTCACATGCTTCTTACTGCCCCATCAGCTCGCTCCAGCTAAGAAAGTTGCCCTTCTGCTGCCATTGTCACCAAAAACCGAACTAAAGAGAAAAAAATCCCAATCGAGTAAACCAGTGAGTAATTACGCAATCAATTCGGCTTGAAGCATCCTAGAGACCACCTAAACTCATACATTTCCTTAATTTTAGTTGAAATCATTCAAAACCTTACCACCACAGTGCACCTTCTTCTCCAAGTGTGGCGCAAGGTGGCGGTTCACCTTGGCTGACCTCTGATCAAACCAAGTAGGAAAAATGAATCCACCAACCTCACTGATGCTTAATCTCCAATCAATTTGAGCTCAATCATCTTTCTTAGTTTTCTCGACTGACCGGTGCCATTTCTGCCATATGCACTCGGTGGGAGCCCTGTTCCAGCCAATGTCGTCTGCTGTTGAACCTCCCCATAAGTGTGCGAGGGTACCCTCTTGCTTCACCAACCGCCGGCCGGCCAGCTCCACCCCTAGCTCGCCGTTGACGCTGTGCCTGGCTCCCCCTCTGTTCTCTCTTGCTGCCTGGGACCCTTCGGTACTTCGGTCATGCGTAGAAGATTCGGATATCCGAGTAAAAATTTTCGGATTTATCCGAAAATCATCTCGGAATATACCGATCCAACGGATAGGAATCTCCCGAATCTGAATCCGAAAAAAATATCCAAAACCGAATCCGAATCCAAAAATTATCCGAAATAACTATCCGAATACATCTGGTCGGTCGATCGGACGAAAACTATCCGAACTGATTGCACCCCTATGCACGAGTGAATGGATTGAATTATGTGATCTAGGGTGTCTAGTTTGTAAGCAACTTTAAACTGCTACCACTTAGCAATTATGACATTATTTTGGGAGCTAATTGGATTTTTAAACACAGCCTCATTGAGTTGGATTTAAAACAAAGGAAGCTAACATTATGCAAAGGAGGGAAGGTATTGAGTTTCCTGGACTATACTCATCCACCACCTAAATGTAGTATCACTGTAGGCAAACTAGAGAAAATGTTGGGCAAAGGAGCGATGGGCTATGTGATACAATTACAAGGAAAGCAGGAGGATGATACCCAACCAAAATGAAGCATTCCTAGTGACATTGAACCTATATTACAGCAATTTTTGAAGGTTTGGTCAGAGCCGAAGGGGTTGCCACTAAAAAGAAGCTATGATCATGTGATTCATTTGAGAGCTAGAGATGGCCACCAAACCTAAGACCTTACAGGGTACCTCACTACCAAAAGGACACAATGGAGTCGATCATTCACAAACTGCAAGAGAACTAGGAAATAGAGAGAGTTTCAGCCCATATGCATCACTTCCAGTGATGGTCAGGAAGAAAGAAAATCATGGAGGCTATGTATGGACTACAAGAGCTGAATTCAATGACTATTAGGAATAAATTCCCTATGCCAATGATAGAAGACCTATTAGGTGAGCTTTATGGGGCCAAAATCTTCACTAAATTGGACATCAAGTCTGGTTATCATCAGATTAGGATGAATGAGAGTGACGTGCATAAAACTGCATTTAGAACCGATTTAGTTCACTATGAGTATTTAGTGATGCCATTTGGATTATCAAATGCTCCGGCTACTTTGCAATCAATTATGAATTTAGTTTTTGCTGAACATCTCAGGAAGTTCATTTTGGGTTTCTTTGATGATATTTTGATATACAGCAGCAGCCAGCAAGAACACAAAGATCACTTGCTCATCACCTTGACTTTATTCAAGAAACATCAACTAAGATCCAATATGAAAAAGTGTGCATTTGCTACTAACCAGGTGGAATATTTAGGCCATGATATCAGTGGGAATGGAGTGGCAATGGATCCAAAAAATCATTGACATTATCAATTGGCCAGTAGCAGAAAACCTTACCAAATTGAGAGGGTTCCTTGGCTGACAAGTTACTACAGGAGATTCGTCAAGAATTATGGTTATATACACTGACCACTATTTGATATGTTGAAAAAAATTCATGGAATTGGGGTGAGGACCAGACCAATCCTTTTGAACATCTTAAGAAATTGATGACTAGTTGCCCTATTTTGGCCTTACCTGTATTCACACAACCTTTCATTATTGAAACCGATGCATGCGACACGGGAATTGGGGGAGTGCTTATGCAAAATAATCGGCCTATTGCATACTTAGTAAAGTGTTAGGAACCCAGGCACTACTTTTTGGGAGGAAGACTGATTATCAAAACTGACCAAAGGAGTTTAAAATATATTGCTTCACAGAGATTATCGAAAGATATCCATCACAAAATTATTACTCAAACTATTGGAGTTTGATTATCAAGTTGAATACAAAAAGGGCAAGAAAAATATTGTTGCCGACGCTCTACCTAGGAGGAACACTCACTTGGGATTGGCTGAAATGTCCTGTGAAGCCATAGCTACGGTATTGCCAAAGTGGATACTTGAAATCAAGGATAGCTACATTGAAGATGAGTATAGTCAAAAGCTAACGGAGGAAGTTCACACAGTTAGTAACAACAACACTTAATACACTCTAGTAGCTGGATTGTTAAGGTATAAGGGGCGGATTTATGTGGGAGATAAAACAACCTTCGGCAAAAGATCATAACCAATTTGGACTCATCCAGTTTTGGTGGTCATTCAGGCCAGAGAGTTACTTATCAAAGAATCAAGAAGGTGTTTTATTGGCCAAAAAAAGCAAGTGGAGCAAATGGTGTATGAGTGTCCTGTATGCCAAAAGACCAAGGCAGAGCATCTCCAAATTCCAAGTTTGTTAGATCCTTTAGAGGTTCCCTACATGGCCTAGACCCATATAACCATGGATTTCATCGAAGGGTTTCCTAGATCCAATGGAAAAGATGTGATAATGGTGGTTGTCGATAGGTTTACCATGTATGCGCATTTTATCAGCTTAGCTCATCCATACACAGTAGAACAACTAGTAAAAGCTTTCCTGGACAACATCTTTAAGTTACATGGATTACCAATCGCAATTATGATTGACCAGGATAGAATCTTTACTAGAAAATTCTTCTCTGAAATTTTTATGACTATAACATTTCCTTGAGGATGAGTACTGCATACCACCCTCAAAGCGACAGTCAAACGGAGCGTGTTAACCAATGCCTTGAAGCATACTTGAGGAGTATGGTGTTCCAAAAATCTAACGACTGGTGGTATAACTTCTCTTATCATACTTCATTAAAGTTGACGCCATTCCAGGCTCTGTATGGATACGCACCACCTCAAATTAGGGAGTTTGCAGTACCATGTGATGTTACCAATGAAGCCTGGAGTTTATTGGAACAAAGGGAAGAAATGACGCAAAGAATTACACGAAGTATGCAGCAAGCTCAAGAAAGGATGAAACACTTTGCTGATCGGTGGAGGACAAAACGAGAATTACAAGTTGGTGATATGGTCTATTTGAAGCTACAATCGTATCGAACAGTGCTTTTGGTCTGAGAGGAGCCCTTAAACTAAGGTCTAAATCTTATGGTCCATTTAGAGTAATGAAAAAAGTGGGAAAAATCACTTATCGGCTGTAGCTTCCTGAAAATACCCTTATTCACCCTGTGTTTCATGTGAGCCAGCTTAAAAAACACCTGCAAAGGAATGCAGTGCCTTTGGAAGGATTACCCTTGGTTGAAGAATATGGTTTGATAAAAATTGAGCCAGTTGTTGTGTTGGACCAAAGATTGATTTCGAGAAAAGGAGTACCAATGGCGCAATGGTTAATTCAGTGGTTGAACTTAGATCCTTCGAATGCTACTTAGGAGGATGCATCATTCATACAAGCGACCTTTCCAGGATTTCTTTCTTGAGGACAAGGAAGATGTCCAGGAGGGGAGAGTTGTTAGGACCTTTGTAATTGAAGATTCAAAAACTTGAATTCAGAGATGGGAGGTGGACGAAAAGGAAGTCTGCAACTTTTGCCAGGAGTTTGACGTACTCACTAGAAGAAGATGTGTTGGCCAGGATCAATACTTAGTAGCTTAAGTTGGATCGGAGAGCTGAGTAATGAACTAGTAATTACTGTGTGGTTAAATTGTTTACCAATAAAACAAATGTAACCTAGTATGAGCTGTATTTACTATTACTGCTTGAGAATCTTGCATGTAACCAACTCTAGTATAAGACTTGGAAACAGAGGAAAATAGAAGATATGGAGACACCCATTATCTTGTAGTTTGATCTATTAGTAGTTCTTCCTAGTTCTTAGTATATTTTTCCAATCTTCATCATCCAGTTATGTCGAATCCTATTTCATTTTGTAATCCTGTTCGGCTTTGACAGAGGGGAAGGCTGATGGTGATGCCGACTGGGCCCACGTGTCGAGGTGAAGGCGGCGAATGAACATACCACCACCAACTCATAATAGAAGTAGTAGAGATATGGAGAATTATGATGCCTCTGGCAGAGCCAACGATGAGGGCATCGCTTCCGGCGATGGTCACTATGTTTTCAGTTTTCTTAGTAAAAATTTGGAAACATTTAGTTTCCCGAAGAATTGAATTTGTGGTGCAATTATCTATGAAGGATCGAGATAGCGAACAGAGGGGGGTGAATGTTCGCAAATAAATTTTTCCCAAAATACTCCGACTAAAACCTCGAAAACATCGCTCAAAGAAAATCGTGAAAACCCCGAACAACTAGACAACTATGTGTACCCCTAGCTTGCATGGATGAGTACCATAAAATATGTGGAGATTTTTGAGTCACAATTCTGGTTGTCTAGTGTCCAAAATAAAGAGGAATCAATCCAACTCTTGCTTTTAAAAAGGAGATCAATTCAAATCAAGAAAGTCACTTTCAGAAAAGCAAAAGCAGAATTTCCAGAAACTGTCCTCAATTTAAACAGATAGTTGGTGGGTATCTGTAGCTCAAGAAATTTTTAGAATTTTCTCCCAATGAGCAAAAGAGTCATGAAGAACTCCACCAAATTTCACCTCAAAAATATTTACAAAAAAACATGGAAAATCTAAGAACACAGGAAGTCAGGAACTTCGAGCAGAAAGTTTGGAGCTCGGTTTTCACCTCATGGCGCCCAAACAGTGCAACCAGTGGACTCCAAAATTTTTCTATAGATGGGTATGAGAGTCCTGCACCTTCTCCAATAAGAATAAAGCAAAAAGAATTTTTCTATATTTTTTTAAAAATCAAACATTAACTGCTGCGTGAAGAACAAGTTCTGGACAGAGTTGCAACTTGAAAGAAAAGATGATCTCTACTCAATCCAAGAGTGCAAAAGAGATGTAAAACCAAATGAACACACTCAAAACATCCAATATCAGCATTTAGAAGGAGAGGAGGCAAATCCAAATTGCAAGAAAGTAAATTGCGTGAAAGTAAATTGAAGGAATTTAAATGCTGAATTTAAATTGCATAAAGTAAAGACATAACCTAAATTCGGAATTTAAATTCACAATAATGTAAAGAAATTCTTTGTATTTCTGGTGGGAAGGTTTACAAAGCCTCACTTCATGTGGGCAAAGCTCAAAGGAGCAACTCAAACCTTCAAGAGGAGGAGGCTACCCCTCCACCCCTATTTATACTACTCTTGGGTCACCTACCATTCTTGGATGAGTCCCTCAACCCTAGGGCACTCATCTAAGGGCTAGGATTAACCCACTCACACAGCCATGCAAGGGCTAACCCAAAACACACACACATACCGGGTTTTCTTGCATGGTTTTCAAAGCATACTACCTAGACCCGCTAACCTATCAACTAGACCGCAATCCAACAGCCCTCATTGATCCACACGGCATCTAGCTAGCATCATCTCCTTTCTTTGTCTTCTTGGCATCTAGCTAGCATCATCTCCTTTCTTTGTCTTCCTTTGAGCTTATTTTTGTTTCTTGTATGCAAATTTTTCTTTGAATCTTTGAAAGACATAGCGGGGTGCAAATGTTTGACATTATTTGCATTCTTTACCCACGTATGTTTTTTTTGCATTGTTTAAAGCAATTGACTCAAGCCATAATCGATCATCTCAAGAGGAACTCTTATGAGAATGATCTTGGTCATACACAACACATTCTAAGTTCATCTCAAGTGCAATGAGAAGTCGTCTTGTGTGTGTGAGGTGTTGAGTCTTATGCGCACAAAAAGAGTCAATTTTGCTTCACTTTCATTTTAGCATTTTCATTTTTAGATAGTGAAGGACTCAAGTATGGATCAAACAAGATTCACCCAAATTGCTATAGGGACTCTAAAAAATTCCAGAATTTTACAAATTATGGCAAATACACCTAGAGAAGAAACTTAGCAAGTAAACGCAACATGTTTTATCAAGTTTTTTCTTTTAAAGCTTATTATTATTATTATTTTAATTTTGAAAGCTTAGCAAGATAAATAAACTTGGACATATCTAAGCAAGTAATTTTCTTCTTAATATAGCATGGTGTATAAAATGAAACATGGATCATTTACATAATAGACAAATCTCATAAAATGAAAAATCAAGTCTATATGCAATGCATGAGACAGATTCTTAAACTCTCCCTCAACATGTGATTCCATTTTAAGCACAAATCTGGTTCAAATTGAGTTATTAGCAAGATTAAGCTCAAGAATGGTCGAAAAGAACTCAATTAAAGCTAGAAACACAGAATGGAGGGAAGAAGTTAAGAAACTGTGAACTGGGTGGCTATAGAGCATAGAAAAGATGGTAGAGAACACTATGGCTCGGACTCGCTCTCATCTTCCCCAATGACTAACATAGGGAAGCTACCTCTAGATCCCAAACTAAGGAGTGCACACAAACCCTGTCTACCCAGGGGGCCCAACACCTGCTAGACTTATAAGACTGTGAGGGAACTCAACCTAGAGAGAAGAGAGAACAGCTAATTAAGCATGATAGCAACCTAAAGCACAAGATGAGAGGTCCATGCAAAGCATGCTAGAAGTCTAAGTGAGGTGAACTCATCACTTTAAGGAATAAAACCCATAAGTACCCAAAACAATACAAAAGAAAGGAAAAAACTGAAATAAAATATAATACATAATATACAGATCAGCTCCCCTCACAGAAGGCCGTAAGGGCACACAACTCTAAGCTCATTCCTCAAGTCAACAAACCTAGAGCTATCCAAAGACTTGGTAAAGATATTGGCCAACTGGTGGTCACTCTCCATAAACTGAAGCACTATGTCTCCTTTCTCCACATAGTCTCTAAGGAAGTGATATCTAACATCAATGTGCTTGGTCCGAGAGTGCTGCACTGGGTTCTTGGCAATGCAAATAGCAGAAATGTTATCACAGAAAAGTGGAACACTCTCTATCTCTAACCCAAAGTCCCGCAAGGTCGATCTCATCCAGAGCACTGTGCTACAAAGAATCGGCTACAAAGAACATACTCGGCCTCGGTGGTGGATCAGGCGACCTGCATCGCTTCCTAGAAGACCAAGAAATAAGAGAAGTGCCAATGAATTGGCAAGTACCAGAAGTGCTCTTCCTATCTATCCTAGAGCCAGCAAAGTCAGCATCGAAAAAGGCTCTAAATGATAGACAAGAGGAAGAAGAGTACCATATACCATAGTCAATGGTAGCTCGAAGGTACCTGAAGATGCGCTTCACCACTTGGCGATGAGAGACACGAGAAGAAGCCTGAAAGCGAGCGCACATACACATGGTAAAGTGTATGTCCGGCCGCGAGGTAGTAAGATACAAGAGGGAGCCAATCATGCTCTAGAACTCCTTTTGATCAGCAGGCTCACCATCCTCATTGGGCTCGAGGACAGCAGTGGTGGCCATAGGAGTCATCACAGGCTTCCCATCAGACATGTCAAACTGCCTCAGGAGGTCCCGAGTGTACTTACCTTGGTGCAGGAAAGTACCCTCCCGAGTCTGCTTGATTTGGAAGCCAAGGAAGTAGCTCAACTCACCCATCATACTCATCTCAAATTTTGTGCTCATCACCTCAGAAAAATGAGACACAAGAGACTGAGATGAGCTACCAAAGATAATATCGTCCACATAAATCTGGACGAGAAGGAAATGAGAATCCTGGTGTTTGATGAATAGAGTTTTGTCTACTAAACCCATTTTGAAACCATGATGAGAAGATAGGATTTAAGCCTCTCATACCAAGCTCTAGGGGCCTGCTTAAGTCCATACAAGACTTTGGAAAGCTTGTAGACATGGTTCGGGTATTTGGGGTTATCAAATCCTAGAGGTTGCTTGACATACACCTCTTCCTCAATGAAGCTATTGAGGAATGCACTCTTGACATCCATTTGATAGAGCTTGAAGCCCTGGGATGCAGAGAATGCAAGCAGGATTTTAATCACCTCTAGTCTAGCTACAGGGGCAAAGGTCTCCTCCAAGTAAAGACTCTCAACCTGAGTAAAGCCCTGTGCAACTAGCCTAGCCTTGTTGCGAATGACAACCCCATCCTCACTCTACTTATTTTTGAACACCCACTTGGTCCCAATGACATTATGACTAGAGGGGGGCTCTACAAGCTGCCAGACTTTGTTCCTCTCAAGGTTTTTCAGGTCCTTATGCATAGCATTAATCCATGATTCATCGGATAATGCATGAGTAACATCCTTTGGCTCAAATGAGGCAACAAAGGCAGAGTGATGGCAGAAAGAAGATAAGCCTAATTTTAACCATGTCACATGCTCAAACAGATCACCAATGACCTGCTCAGGTGGATGAGAACGCTGAATGTGGTGAGGAGGACCAGAAGCAGAAGTGGCCTCTACCTCTTGAGAAGAAGAGGAAGGAACAGAGCCACTTGCTGAAGGAGAGTCTGAAGGCAAGGGCTAGTCTCCCTGAGGTGCAGAAATGGAAACAGGAGGCACCTCAGGTGTAGAGAGGACTGGATTAGGTGGAACACCATCATCCACATCCTCTACAAAGATGGTGATGAGGACATCCCAACCAAGGATACAACCGCTGCTCCTTCTTCCCCACGATCGCTCGTCGTTCCCTAATCGTAGTTTGTTTCGACCGCCATTCGCTCTCACGACGCTGGAAGGCTTAATCCGGAAGTAAGGCCTTTCCACCCACCTTTGCTGGACCAGCACGTCAAGAACATCCACTGAGGACAGCCCACGCGCCAAGGAAGGCCCAAGATCAAGCCCAATTCGTCGTCGAGTCCGGTTCAACCATCAAGGAGCAGCAGTACTTCAAACGGACACCACGGTCACATCCGAACTTCGTTTTCGACGTTCGAATACTTGTTCAAAAGGTATCGAGATAACCTTTCCAATGGATCTAGTCCCAAGGCCAAATTCCTCCTGGAGTGACAGAAATCACAGAACAATCTCACAGGATAGAAATTCCGAGTGCTGCGCCACTTTTCTTTTGGGCCCAAGGCCCATGTACTCTTAGGGTTCCACCCCCCCTTGGCCGGCGCCCCTCTCCTGGCTGCCGCACCCCTCTTGGCTGCCCCCCTTGTGTGGGTACCCCTTTATATTGGGTTTTCACCCCTGTTCTTCATTTTTTGGAGGTTTTGTTGTGTTTGGTAGACCCCGAGTGCGTCCCTCTTCGTGTTTGCGCGTGTCGACTAGACCGCCCGAGCTGAGAAACAGAACCTCAACTTGTTTCTTTTGATTTCAATACAAGATTTCAATACTATCTTTTCGGATTGCTTCATACTTTGTTCTTGCGAGTTCTCGATTTCTTGCAGGGACTATTGATCGCTTGGATCTTGTATCTGTGTGGATTTGGCATTGCGATTGTGAAGCTCCCAACCTGTTTGGTAGGAAGCCCTAAACTCAGTGTCATCAATACCCCCAAATCGACGTATCATCATCTCACCGAAAGATCGGGATCGTCGGCCCCGTCAAGTTGGTATCAGAGCTCAAGGTTGCTCGGTGAGATCTTCCCTCAATTTCATTTTCTACCTAGAGTCCAGAAAATTTGCCCCACAAAAAAAAAATTATCCCTCTGTCCAAGCTAATTTGTGCCCCAACTTTTACTACTTGTTCTTGGTTTGTTGAATCGTTGGTTGCATAGTCGTGTCCTTGCTGGTTTTAGAGTCTAGTCCCCTTAGAGTTTCGAGTTTTATTCACGTTTTCGTCACAGCGTCGTGTTCTTCGTGTTTCTGTTTGTGCTGTCACCTGCATCCCACAAACCTGAGAACCTCCCACTAGAACGCCCCACAATTCCAATCTATGTTCATCCAAAACTCACCAAAATTTTCCATATATAGCCAACAGCATATACCTTCCCCTGCAAAATAGCGCAACTTCTCATCCAAACCGAGAAGGAATCAAACCAAGAAGGCAACAAACTGAGAAGGGATCAATCGGCTTGAAGTCCTCCTCCTACCCTCCTGGGAATTGGCCGGCTCTTGCCATATAACTCGTGCAGCTCCTTCCATACCTAGGCTGAATTAAACCGTGCAAGCCTTTCCTTCCATAGCGCGGCCGAATCAAACAGTGCAAGCTTCTCCTTCCATAGCTGGGTAAATCAGAGCCGAACCACCTCTCTGCCCTCTCCACGCCATCTTGCTGCATTTGCCAATCCGTCAAATTTTTGTGCACAAATCAAAGTGTAGAGAGAGAGAGTATCTTTTAATTACCTTTATACCCCTGGTTAAAAAAAGTGTGTGCGGTGAGTGTTGTTTGGAGTCCTTCTGCGTCTGTTATTCAGTTTTAGGGCTCCCACCAAAAAAAGAGAAAAAATAAAAAAAAGGAGCCCTAGCTGCTTACTTTGTGTTGAGGACGTTCTCATTGCGTTTATGTGTTATCGTTGGTGATTAGGCTCACGTCTCTAGTACGGTCTAGCCTAGGACCAGCACTGTACTGATTTTGAATGACTTTTCAGCTTACTTTGGTTCAGTGGTACTATTTCCACCTTTGCTACATATTATTGCCTGTCCAAGCTCCACCATCTTCTAACCACAGTGTTCCGAATTTGCAATCGCTGCCACATCGAGGACTTGTAAGAACTTAGTAGAAGCTTGAGCGTGTGTGAGGCTTGCCACTTCATACAACCTAGTAGTTCATAGGAGCTTTCATATCTGTATGAAGTTTCTTTGTTTCTACTAACTATGGTAGGTATTCCAAGCAATCATGGGAGTAACGTCGGTAGTGGGAGTGAACGTGAGGACCCTCTCACACCAAAAGAACGGTGTTGGGTCATTCATTTCGAGAGGATGCACAATCGGCATGAGATGCGAACTCGTGACACCCTTGATGCGATTCAAGCGCGATTGGTACCCCTCACTGAGCTTCAGGCACAGCTAGCATAACTTCTTCAAGGTGCTGCCCCCAACAATGGTGCCGCTGGTCATGCTTTCGGCCAACGCGGTGCTCCACCAGTTCCTTTAAATGGGGTGGATCAAGAGGAGAACAACTACGCCACCGATACCGAGGACGACTACAGGGTAAATGTGAACAACGACCGACCTCATCGTCGACTCCACAATAACAGGCAAGGTATGGCTAGAAATCAACATGATCAAAGGGAAGAACGTGATGATTCTATGGCAAAAATGAAATTTACTATGCTTCCTTTTGATGGTACTTATAATCCTGATGTTTATCTAGATTGGGAGTTGGCGGTAAATCAAAAATTTTCTTGCTATGACTTCTCTAAGCATAGAAGGGTTCACGCTGCCACTAGTGAATTTACTGGTTTTGCATCTATTTGGTGGAAAGAACTTTGTAGAGCCAACCGTGATGTACCTACAACTTGGGATGGGTTGAAGCGTGTCATGAGGGCTAGATTTGTTCCTACATACTATGCTCGTGACTTATGGAATAAAATACAACGCTTTAATCAAGGTGATAAACGGTTGAGGAATATTATTAAGAATTGCAAATTGGCATGTTGCGCTGTGGGTTAGAAGAGAGTGAAGATGCAAAAATGGCTAGGTTTTTAGGTGGGCTTTAACCAAGAGATACATGATATACTTGATTATAAAGAATACAATTCTATCACTCGTTTGTACCATCTTGCTTTGAAAGCAGAAAGGAAAGCGCAGGGTCGACGATCGACAACGCGAGGTAATCTTGGAGGCTCTTCCACATCCAAGTCGGTCCAGATCCATACCAAGGCATCATCTTCCATACCTGGACGTGTACCTACACCCGTTGTTCCAACTACTTCGACGCCATCACGCATTCCGGAGGCAAACAAGTCAGTCACACTTCAAGCACCCACCAAGAGTGCTTCCTCAGTTGCCTCCACCGGTCGAACGCGGGAAACACAATGCTTTCGATGCAAAGGAATGGGGCACGTGATGCGAGACTGCCCTAATCAACGTGCTCTAATAATCAGAGAAAATGGTGAGTACACTAGTGCTAGTGACATTGATGAAAATGAATATGCTCTTGTTGCCACTAACACTACTGAGCAGCCAGAAGAGATTATCACTACAGAGCATCCGAGAAATATCCGCTCTTGTTGTCACATGTACTTAGCGCACATACCGCACGCGATGAACAAAATCAACGCCATACTATCTTTCGCACAAGGTGTGTGGTGAATGAGCGCTTTGTGCATGTCGTTGTTGATGGAGGTAGCTGCAACAATCTTGCTAGTGTAGACATGGTCGAGAAGTTTGGCTTGACCACAAATCCACTTCTCAACAAAGATGAAATTGAATGGCTCAATTCCACTGGTAAGGTTCAGGTAACTAAAACCGTTCGAGTACCTATCTCGATTGGTTCTTATCATGATAATGTTGTTTGCGATGTTGTACCCATGGATGCTTGCTCTCTTTTATTGGGTGGGCCGTGGATCTATGATATGGATGCAATACATCATGGTAGGACCAATGAGTATACTTTCTTGTATAAGGGAAAGAAAATTATTTTGAAACCCATGAGCCCTACAGAACTAAGAAACATTGATGTTAAAAGAGCTCAAAGAGAAAAAGAAGAGAGTGGAATTAAAAGTGTAGCTAGTAAATAAACCCATTCAACTACACCAGTTGCTCAAAAACCTGATTTTAAGTTGAAGGGTAAAGTATTGTTGGCTACAAAAGTTCTCTCACAAGATAACATGGATAGTATAGAACCATTGTCATTATCTGTTGCTTTGTCTTCTGTTATTACTAATAATTTGAAGGATAATGAGATGGAGTCGAGGACGACTCCAATTCAAGAAGGGGAGGATGATGAGGATATCCCAACCAAGGATACAACCGCTGCTCCTTCTTCCCCTACGACCACTACGTCGTTCGGACCGTCGCTGTTTCGGCCGCTACTTTGTCTACGACGCCTGAAAGGCTTAATCCGGAAGCAAGGCCTTTCCACCCACCTTTGCTGGACCAGCACGTCAAGAACATCCACCGAGGACAGCCCAAGCGCCAAGGAAGGCCCAAGATCAAGCCCAATTCGTCGCTGAGTCCGGTTTGTCCATCCAGGAGCAGCAGTACTTCAAACGGACGCCACGGCCACATCCGAACTCCATTTTCGACGTTTGAATACTCATTCGAATGGTATCGAGATAACCTTTCCAATGGATCTAGTCCCAAGGCCAAATTCTCATGGAGCAATAGGAAATAATAGAACAATCTCACGGGATAGAAATTCTGAGTGCTGCGCCACCTTTCTTTTGGGCCCAAGGCCCATGTACTCTTAGGGTTCCACCCCCCTTAGCCGGCGCCCCTCTCCTGGCTGCCGCACCCCTCTTGGCCACCCCCCTTGTGTGGGTACCCCTTTATATTGGGTTTTCACCCCTGTTCTTCATTTTTTGGAGGTTTTCTTGTGTTTGGTAGACCCCGTGTGTGTCTCTCCTCGTGTTCGCGCGTGTTTTCTAGACCACCGAGCCAAGAAACAGACCTCAACTTGTTTCTTTTGATTTCAATACTATCTTTTCGGATTGCTTCATACTTTGTTCTTACGGGTTCTTGATTTCTTGCAGGACTATTGATCGCTTGGATCTTGTATCTTTGTGGATTTGGCATTGCGATTGTGAAGCTCCCGACCTGTTTGGTAGGAAGCCCTAAACTCGGTGCCATCAACACCCCCAAATCGACGTATCATCATATCACCGAAAGAACGGGATCGCCGGCCCCATCAGATGGCCTCAGAGGGATAAGAAGAGCCTGAAATATTAGGTCTAGCTCCTGGGCTAACCTCATCAAAGGTCACGTCACAAGTCTCTATGATCCTATTCGCATCACAACTCCAGACCCTATTGCTACGAGAAGTCGAGTATAGGTTACCAAACTTCAAGATAAAACACTTGCAATCAAAAACGCCAAAATGAGAAACACTGGGCTTTCGCCCATACCTCAACTCATAAGAAGTACGATGCAAATGTTCTCTCAAGAAAACGCGATTAGAAACATGACAAGCAGTAGCTATAGCCTCAGCCCAAAAATTCCTAGGAGTACTGTACTCATCTAGCATCGTCCTGGCCATCTCAACCAGGGTCATGTTCTTCCTTTCCACTACACCATTTTGCTGAGGGGCGTAGGGAGAAGAGAACTGATGCTCTAAACCAGACTCCACACAGAAACTCTCAAAGTAGGAATTCTTGAACTCGGTGCCATTATCACTGCGTATAGCTTGTAATGCACCTGCGAGCTCAATAGACAACCTACTAACAAATCCCCTGAAGTGAGAAAAAGTCTCATCCTTCGAGGCCATGAAAAACACCCAAGAATACCTTGAAAAATCATCAACAATGACAAGGACATACAACTTCCCTCCTGCCGATCAAGACTTAGCCGACCAACAAAGGTCCATATGTAAAAGCTATCCTGGTGCATCAGTCATCACTACGGTGACTGGAGGATGAGAAGCAGTAACCATCTTGCCATGTCGGTAGGAAGAGCAAACTAAATCTTTGACCATCTTGAGTTTGGGCAAACCACGAATAAGATCGCGGTTGCTAACTTTGGTCAAATGATCAAAGCTAATGTGACCAAGTCTCCTATGCCAGAAGGAGAGATCACGGGACTCAGAAGCAATCAAACACCGAAGAGAGTCTCTAGAAGAAACAGAAAAATCAGCACGAAATACTATCCCAAATCTAGAAATCCCGCAAACTAACTCTCCTAATGAATCAAGGATTCTACAAGCATTACTCTTAAAGCTTACCTCGAAAGAGTCATCGATAAGCTGAGAAACAGAAAGCAAATTATATTGCAGCTTACTCACTAATGCAACGTCCTTAAGAATAAAATTTTCATTAATGCAAACGGTATCTTTAGCAATGACTCTACCTGAAGAAGCATCCCCAAAAGTGATCAACTCATCACCGGGGGCTCGGACTAGGGAAGAGAACCAACGAGAGTCTCCGGTCATATGGCGAGAACAACCGGAGTTAACAATCCAAACATCTCCCTTCCCCATCCGACGAACCTGATCAAGTCAAAAGAGAGAGAGAAGACTCGGTACTGGGATAAAGTGAGGACCTAGGAACCCAATACTGAATCACACGACGTCTCAAAGTACCAGCCACAGAAGGAGAAGACTGGACTCTAGTGTCTCTCTGACACTCGACTCTCACAAGATCAGAAGAAGCAACTCTAGTAGAAGATGTAGGAGCTATCATTGGTTTGGTCCGCCATGGTGCAAAGGCTGGACCATCCCAACGAGACTACCTAAATCTCCTACCTGAAAACACCTCACGCCGCTGATATCTACCTCGATGGGAAAAACGAGGAATGTTAAAAGGACGACGGAAAGACTGACCACGAGCAACTCCATGACTAAAACTCGACTGAATAGCATGAAAACTGAGTCCTAGACGCTGCCCAAAAACAGGCAACTCTCTAACCTGTCTAGTAGCAGTGTGTGCCTTAGGAGCACTCAGAGTCTAGGGATGACCCTGAATACCCCTAAGAGCAGCAACACGCTCACGCCTGGATGTTTTGGCGTGTCTAAAATAGAAATCTACTAGGTGACCATCCTTCTTACAGAAGGTGCATGAATACTTCGCCTTGCTAGATGCAGAAGTGACAGGAGAAGCACCCTTCTGCTCAGAAATCCTATGGACAACCCTAGCAGACCTAAACACAGTGGTACTCACCCTGGGAGCAACCACAATCTCTCCACTCTTGGATCCACACACAATGGTAGGAGGATGAGTCCTAGCGTGCTCCAAGTTGTCAAATCCTAGACCCTGATTAAATCTGCTAATTTTTGATTGATCTAGAATGAGATTTAGTTTCTTCTTGCCTCCTACAAACTTCTCGAGAGTGCTCATGAGATACTCACACTCCCGGAAGAGAGAGGCACATGAAGAACAGGGGTGAGAGGAGGAAGAAGAACCAGAAAGAGAAGAAGAAATACCAGCACGTGCATTTTTCTCCCTCAGCACGGCTGCCTCAATCTTGAGGGCCTCACAAGAAACACACGATGCTTCTCTAATCCTATGGACTTGATCTTTTAATTTCTTCCTAAGTTCGACATGGATTTTATCCAAGTCACCCTCAATCACAGAACAATGCAAGCAACTTTTAAGTGACTTATCTAGTAAGTCCTTACCAAGTTTAGCGCACTTGTCATTTAAAGCTTCATTGTCAAGTTTTAGTTGCTTACAGCCCTCACATGAGCTGACAGGGTCCTTAGAAGCATACATTTCAAGTTCATCATTTCTAGAAGAAAGCTTCCTAAGGTGAACGCTCATGGCATCTATTTCAGCAAGTAACTTTGGGCAATTTTCACATGAAGGAGTAGCATGAGCATGAAGAAAACTAGCATCTAGAGAGGAAATATCAACCGTACAAATGCTAGCATTATTCGACCTAAGACTTTCAAGTTCAGTTTGCACACTATCATGCAAAGTCCTTAGGTTCTCAAGCTCCACAAGCAAAGCATCACATAAAGAACAATCATCAGTGACTCATGAGGGAGAAGATCTAAGAGAAGCTAACTCCCGAGTCAAGGTATCTACTTCCTTCTCATGCTTCATACACCTAGCTCTAGCTCTAGCATGAAATTTTTCTAATTTGCAAAAAGCTTCATTGAGCTGGTCATAGGAAGGTACCTCGTCCAAATCGCTGTAGAGCACGGAGTCGCTGATGCCGTTGGTGTCCGCCATGAAGCATATGCCGGAGAAGTCGTCGCCGCCTTTCTTCTCTTGCGGATCATCTTTGCCTTCGTCGCTCCATGTCTCCGTGTCGGAGAGGTTGATGTCGTCGAGGGCGGCGAGGACGCGGTGGAAGAGCTTCTTATTCTTGGAGAAGTTGCGATACTTCTTCTCGTGCGCCGGCTCACGAACTAGAGGCTTCTTGTTGCGGTTCTTGTCGATGTAGTCGATCTTGCCAGAACCGCTGGAGTCGTTCTTGCCCATCTCCAGCTTGGGACAATTTACTCGAATGTGGTTGGGGCCGCCACATTCGAAGCAGGTGATCCCACCACCTCTCTTCCTCTCTCTCACCCTCTTGTAGGCGTGAGAAAACTTGCGAGCTAAAAGTGCAAGCTCAGTTTCTCGAAATTTTTCCAGTTGGTCATCGCTTAGCTTGCAAAGGGCGGAGAGGGAAAAACCAACAGAAGAATCAAGAGAAGATTCAATGGGATCGGTGACCAAGGCCATCGACTGTGATTTTATCTTGCGAGAGACGACGTCGATCTCATGAGTCTTGAGTCGGGAATAGATCCCAGCAAGAGTCAAGGTCGACAAGTCGGTAGTATCCTTAATGGTGGTTACTTTCATTTCCCAAACACGAAGATCAAGTGCGGTCAACAAGTGACAAGCATTATCCGAGTCAGGGTATGTGCAACCAACTGCCCGGAGATTGCTCAAAATTTTAGTAAATCAACCGAAACACTTGTGAAGACTCTCACCAGCGTGTTGTTCAAACTTGTTGTACTCACGCTTGTATTGATCCTGCCTCACGGTCTTGATTTGGGTAGTGCCCTCATGGTATGCATCGAGGGTCACCCAAATCTTGTGAGCAGATCGCAGGTGAGAGATCCGATCATACTCACTACGACTGAGTCCCTGTATGAGAATGTTCCTCGCCTTAGCATTTGCCTCAACGTCAGCCATATTGCCGGCTGTGACGTTCTCATCGGCAGGAACCTCATATGGGAGCTTCACCTTTTGCCATATCAGGAAGCCCTGGGCAGTGATGCATGACTCCATCCAGACTTCCAAAAAGGAAAATTGACACCACAAAAGATGGGAGGCTTGGTGGAATACTTGTCTGTCGCCATGGCTCTCGAGACATGTCAAGATCTATGGAAGAGCAAAACCGGCTCTGGTACCAATTGAAGGATCGAGAAGGCGAACAAAGGGGGGATGAATGGTCGCAAATAAATTTTCCCCAAAATACTCCGGCTAAACCTCAAAAGGATCGCGCAAAGAAAATCGTGAAAAACCCGAACAACTAGACAACAATCTGTACCCCTAGCTTGCATGGATGAGTACCATAGAATATGTGGGGATTTTTGAGTCACAATTCTAGTTGTCTAGTGTCCAAAATAAAGAGGAATCAATCCAACTCTTGCTTTTCGAAAGGGGATCAATTCAAATCACAAAAGTCACTTTCAGAAAAGCAAAAGCAGAATTTCCAGAAACTGTCCTCAATTTGAACAGGTAGTTGGTGGGTTTCTGTAGCTCAAGAAATTTCAAGAATTTTTCTTCCTATGAGCAGAAGAGTTGTGAAGAATTCCACCAAATTTCACCTCAAAAACACTTACAAAAAACATGAAAAAAATCTAAGAACACAGGCAGTCAAGAACTTCAAGTAGAAAGTTTGGGGCTCGGTTTTCACCTCATAGCGCCCAAACGGTGCAACCAATGGACTCCAAACTTTTCTATAGGTGGGTTTGAGAGTCCTGCACCTTCTCCAATAAGAATAAAAAAAATAATTTTTCTATATTTTTCTAAAAATCAAACATTAACTGCTGCGTGAAGAACAAGTTCTAGATAGAGTTGCAACTTGAAAGAAAAGATGATCTATATTCAATCCAAGAGTGCAAAAGAGATGTAAAACCAAATGAACACACTCAAAACATCCAAGATCAGCATTTAGAAGGAGGGGAGGCAAATCTAAATTGCAAGAAAGTAAATTGCGTGAAAGTAAATTGCAGGAATTTAAATGCTGAATTTAAATTGCTTAAAGTAAAGACATAATGTAAATGCGGAATTTAAATTCACAATAATGTAAAGAAATTCTTTGTATTTTTGGTGGGAAGGTTTACAAAGCCTCACTTCATGTGGGCAAAGCTCAAAGGAGCAACTCAAACCTTCAAGAGGAGGAGGCTACCCCTCCACCCCTATTTATACTACTCTTGGGTCACCTACCATCCTTGGATGAGTCCCTCAACCCTAGGGCACTCATCTAAGGGCTAGGATTAACCCACTCACACAGCCATGCATGGGCTAACCCAAAACACACACACACATACCGGGTTTTCTTGCACGGTTTTCAAAGCATACCACCTAGACCCGCTAACCTATCAACTAGACCGCAATCCAACGGCCCTCATTGATCCACGTGGCATCTAGCTAGCATCATCTGCTTTCTTTGTCTTGGCTTGCCCAGACTCCGTCTCTGATCATGTTCCAGCGATCTCCTGACCGTCTGGACCTCTTACGCTCCTCGCCTAGTCCCGGTCATTCTCTGCCTCACCATGACCTAGCACCGTCGCCCTGCAACCATCAAAGACAAGGAAAAATCTTTCACATAGCAATGCCTACAAATATATTCAATGATTATCCCTAAATCATTAATCAATCATAATTTCGCTCAACGGTCCTATGCTACCGCCCCTAGGCCAGTAGCACTAGAAAAAGAAATCAACACTCAAATTGCTTCAAATCATAAATCCAAATCAAATCAAACTCAATTTCAAATCAAACCAAGCTCAAAAACTCGTCAATTACTTATCACACACAAGGATAGACCTCCACATAGTCTTTCAATCTATAAGACATATTTTCTCTTCTGTAGTTGGATTATAGTTTGTTTTATATTAGAAGTATACCACAATAAATCAAATAGACTAGGAAATAACAATTTATTAAACTTTTAAATGGTAATTGCTCATTAGGAATGTAGACAATGTTCATTCAGAAGCTAAGACTAAACTGATAAGGAGACTCATAAGGAATAGGAGACTAAATTAGGTCTCCATATGAGTCGTAGGTGTCCTACGACTTCTCAAGCTCAGTAGGATCATAAACTATATTATTATACTTCTCAACATCTATGTCAATAATAAGTTGAATGATAAAATGTGCATTAACATTGGTCCTAGGGTCTTTTTAGCCTTTTTAGTGGATTGCATATAAGGGCCTGCCAAATACTTGGGATGCGGCAGTTGCATGACCAATGGTCACTGCATCCACCCCTGGAGTAGGATTGTGTAGGGTCTACAGCCTTATTGGTTGAGTCCTACTTCTGGAAGCTCGCTAATCCTTTACCTTTCTACTAGGGATTGCTTCTTCCCTTTTGTATTTTGCCATTCTTCCATTTCTCCATTTATGCCTTTAGCCCTTTCAGTAGCTATGGCTATTGTTAGCCTGCGAAGCATTTGCATGTGCTTCGGACATAATATGTGTCCCATTAGAGAGGGCATGATGATTCTTCGTCAGGAGTTCATCATGCTTTTCTGCTTCTAGCAAAATGTTGATATGCTCAGAGTATTTCCAGTACTTGGCATGGTGGTACTATTACTATATTATCCTCATATTGGGGGTAGAAGGTGCGTAATGTCTTTATCTTTTCAGCATCACTAACTTTTCTGGTTATAAAATGTTAGTTTAGTAATAAGTTTATGCATAGCAAAGTTGTATGTTACCACAATTTTAAAATCTGAAAGCGTTGGAGGGACCAATCGCGCTGTGTTTCTAGTAGCAGGGCATATTTTGATGGTTATATCGCTCCATTTGGGAATTCCATAGCATCTGCAAATTCTCCTCCTTCAAATATTTCGGCCTTCAAGTCTGGATAGAGATGGTGCCTTAGGAAGTGTTAGGTTACACACTTAGTGGTTTTGGTAAAAGCAAGAGCATCAACTTCAAGCTAAACGATGGCATCTCAAAGAAATCGAGCTATCAAATTGATCTTGACATCCATTGTCCAAGTGAGGTAATTGCTGCCATCCAATGGGCTCAGTAAATTCCCTCTTTTCAACATCTAACATAACCTATATGCAAACAAAATTGAATTTTTACTTCTAGTAAAATAATATTTTGCATGCTTGTCATTAAATCAGTAATGTTTGGTCTATATCTATTCAGTAAATAGTTATCTAAAATTCCTCAGAATTTTTCTAGAATTTTTCACAATTTTATGCTAATTATCAAGCAATTTTCAATATTACTAAATAACAGAAAAATAAATTTAGCATAAATAGATATGGAAATATGCAAGGCAAAATAAACTCAGAGATATGATGCTTTGAAAGTGTGCTATGTCAAAAGTTCAAAAATTTATTGAAGTCCATGTACCTAAAAATTAAATTTCTAGGATTTAATATAAATTTTCAAAATTGATTGACTATTTCCAAAATGACAGCAACTTCAGGGTACTTATTACAAATTTTCATAGCTGCAATATTATTTTGTAATTTTACCAATCATCAAGGGTTATAAAATAGAAATACCATTTTATTATTTTTTAGAAAAACAATTGGGTCACACACCCCCATGTTGCGCTGCCCAATACCAGGTGTGCCACCCTAATGTAGCCATTGGCCGATGGCTTGCACATTGGGTGTATCCAGCTCGTGAGGCTAGCTCGACCAAGCAGGGTAGGGGATGATGCAACTGCATGATGGGTGACGCTCGTGGCCAGCACACGCAATGGGCACAATCGGATAAGTGCGAAAGGACAATCGTGACCGGTGGGGGTTTTTTCGAGCAGCAGCTTAGTCGCTCAACCGCCGACTCAGAATTATGGCTTCATGATAAAGAAGCGAAAGCGAGGTAGCGACAGACCGAGGCGGCGTGCGTGCATAGGCGACGATGGTAGGCACACGCGATTAGCATGTGGATGACGGCCGACGCACAGGTGTCGCTTGGCACTGTTGGTGCATGGGCAGTTGTGGTCAACGCTACAATGGCGGCTACATGTGGGCATGGTCATCGACGTGTGTACTATAGGCACACGGTGTGGCCCTACAACATCCTCCCCTTTTTATTATATTTTTGATGAACAATAGTAACTCAAGAAACCCTAATTTGCTTATCAAAATAATATGAACGAGTAATTTTTGTGGGACTAAAATACTGTTCAGGTACAATTTACTTACGTGCTTCGAACTTATGTATGGCTTTTTGTAGTATATATAATCGCCTAATATTAGTCAAATTTGATGCAGTGTACATTGATGTAGACATATGATCTTAATCGAACTCAGAAAGCTTCATGATGAATATGTGTTGTAAAATATTAATGACCATCGTAGATCAAACATAATGCAATGAGTAAATAGCAAGAACAATCACGAGAAGCACACACCATATAGGGAGACAAACACTTTATTTATTTATTAGATTGACTAGTTCAATGCCTGTGCATTGCTACAAAAAATAAAATTGGTAACAAAATATAAAGGTCAAGCAATAAAAGAAAATTGCGCTACAAGATCAAACATCTATTTCTCCCAATTACAAAAAGTTTTTATGGTTTTACCTCCGACATGAATTAAAACCAAATATATTGTATGTAGTACATAAGGCATTCATCATTATAGAACATATTTAGAGATGATATTCTTAGTATACATCTCAGAAGATCTGAAAATAAATAGTTACATTACAACACGACTTGGATATCATTTAGATCAAAACCTTGTCAATGATGTGAGTACTTCTTTGTAGATAATGTTTTTTGTGAGATTCCCATGAGTTTTCATAGACTTTCAACCCTTGTCTTCTCCTTATCTACGATGAAAGTATCTTGATGTTGTTTTTAGCGGTGGCTCTAGATAGTGCAACATATAGTTGCCCACGAGAGAAAACCAGTTCAGGGAGGTAGACACCGACATTCAGGATGGTCTGCCCTTACACCTTGTTGATTGTCATTGCGAAGCTAAGCTTGATAGGGAACTGCTTCCTCTTGAATCTAAATGGGAACATCTCATCATCAGAGGGACATAGAGGTATTCGAGGTAGAAACACTCTCTTCCCGATGTGCTGGCCAAGCACAATCTCGGCATCTATAGTATTCTTTTTGAATGCCCGGGCTACAAGTCTCGTCCCATTGCATAGTCCATTTGCAGGGTCAATGTTCCACAATAGTATCATGGGACAGTTAATCTTGAGCTTGAGTACATGTAGAGGTAGACCGTTAGGGGTCAGGGTGTTTAGGAATTCAAGAGGGTAGTAGCTATTGGGATCATCCTCCGCAAAATCGAAGCTATGGTATTGTAACATCCTAAAAATTTATTCTTTATTTTTATTTTATTGCTATTTGCATGTTTTGTGATTTTTCTAATTTTATTGGATTTTATTTGAAATTATTTTAAATTAAGTATATTGTCCTTTTGTTGACAACTAAATAAATATAAATAAAATTTATATAAAGTTTTACCAAAAATATTTTATTTGAGTCCAAAATATCTCAAAGTATTTATGTAAATTTTCTTGGATTTTTCCTGATATTTTCATTTCCTAAAATAAATTAAACTATTTTCTAGAATTATTTAAATTGGTAAATCGGTGAAAATCTGTTTGAACAGTACTAGGTAGAAGCCCAGCGCTGTCTAGCCCAACCCGCTTCGTGTGTAGCCTACTCAGCCCGTCTTCCAAAAGCCTTCGCGCCGATCGTCGAATCAAGATCGGGTGCCCTTCATCAAGCCGAGTCGCAGTGGAAAACCTAGAAGGCTAAAAGCCGTCGGATCAAGATTGTGTGGCTGGAATTAGATCGCATCGTTTCGGGAGTAGTCCATGGCTGTTGATCCGTTGATCCGTTGCGAGCGGTTGAGATCGTATCGGTTTGGGAGTAGTCCATGGCTGTTGCTCCAAGATCGGATGGCTGTTCGTTGTCATCTCGGATTAGAGCTCAGAGTCCACCGCCGTTACTTCGCACCACCGTGTAGGGCTAGGGCTCTGGATTTAGCGCGTTGCCGAGGCTATTTAAGGGGGAGGGTAGCACCCCGAGGATCGTCAGACCGCACTGTGTAATTGCCCAAAAGCGCTGTTGCTCAGGGAGCTCTGTAGCGCCTGCAAGACCTCGCCGTCATGCCAAAGCTCCACCATGTGGTTTCTCTACTTCCTGCCGTCATTGAGTAGAGGAACCACAGCTTGGGTGCTAGGTCTGAGCTCGCCACGTTGTGACACATCCGTGTCGCCGCTCGTTGGTCGTCGGAGGTCATCGCTTCGGCACAACTAGAGTTGTCATCTCCAAGACCGGTGAAACCATGCCGCCGTGCCACCATCGTCGGGATCGAAGGTTGTCAGCCATCTGATCTTCTGTCCACACGCCAGATCGAGCCACGTCACTCCGTGAAATAGCAAACCCCTCTGGTAACATTTGTCGTCGGATCGAAGGTAGACTCTCGAGATCTCACCACGTAAGACCACGAACTGTAGCCATTAGATCTGCACTATGTGGGCTGGATCGTGCTGCTGGCCGAGCCAATCGGGTGCTGACGTGTGTCGGTGTGGGCTCCGAGGTGCCGTGGACCATGTCCACAGTGGACTAGAGGGGGTTCCGTGGACCGAGTCCATGGACCATGCCACGTGTTGGCGTCTGGTTGACTCGGTCCGGTGCTGACATCCGCATGATGCAATAAAACAATTTTCCTTTATAAAAATAATTCGGATACTATTTGATTTTCTAATTTTCATATTTTTATGATTTTTGAATCTTTCGAGTGCTCATACGACCTCCGATTGAGGTGATTCAAATTTTTAAAAATTTGTAAAATTGAGATCTATTTAATAGTGAATTTTATTTAATTTTTAGAGTTCATTTGCTCTAGTTTGGTATTTATTTAGTTTTCTCTCTCGATTCGCATAGATGTTAAGTTGTGCGACGCATCGGAGGAGGATCCATTGACTGAAAATCAAGTTCCAAAGTAAGACCAGAACCTTTGCCAAGGAAAGTTATGCTTTGATCATGTTGAACCCATGTTTATAAAGTTGCTATGTTGTTTTACCATATTGTATATTATTTCATGTGTACAATTGTTTTCATGTTAAGTTGAGACTTAGTTGACATACCTTTCGATCTATACCCTACCTTGTAATTTATATACCATGATCTATTGTCACCCTATATTGGTTATCTATACCTGATTAATATTAACATCAACATGGGATGGTTAGATTATAATAGTTTGCTTAGCCATGCCATGTCATCACATGTACTCAAATCATTGATAATTAATCTTGACTAACGGTATATGAAACAATGTTATGAACTTGTGTGTCATGTGTGGTCACACGATGAGATTGAGTTATTGTAGCGAGGGATGTCACGCAACGATGTTGAATTGTAGATAGCACATGGTGCTTGGTAATCAACTGGGTTGGTAATCACTTAGATTGGAGCAAGTGGCAAGGGGCAAGCGTTCCAAGGTAGGCCCAACGGGCAGAGGAAATATGCAAGTCTTGCTTTTATCACCCTAAAGAGTTAACCTTACAAGCCTTTGACCTGAGTCAATCATGCAACCACATGTCTATTATGGGGCAGCCTAGCTGATTAATTTGCAAACGTCTTAGTTTTGGTACTATCATAGGCGATGTAAGTCCCGTGTTATGGTAAACTCACATGGTGCAAGAGAGGGGCCCTAGATGTGGTAACCAATCCCACTAGTGTTCAAAGCTTAGCGGATAATATCAAGTTAAGGTGGTGCATTGTAAAGGTTTTGTTATAATCACTCACCTGTGTGGTATATGGTTGTATCATGTGGGTAAAGTGCATAACCTCTACAGACGTGCTCGCGGTATTGAGTATAGCTCGGGAATTACAATTAAGGGTTAGTTAATAAAATGAAAACTGAATGGGATGGCAGGTTGCCATATGGAAGGATGAAACTTGACTTAGGATTGGAACCTTGGTTTACTTGAGAAATGTTGAATCTATTTATTACTGTTATTTGTTTTACCGTCTTTTCAATCTATACATTATACTTGTTCATGAATGCTACTTTATTGCAAAACAACCATGTTAGCCATTCCTTTGGAATAAGCCTTGCATATAGCTATGTTAGGATTGCATTCTATGCACAACTTGTTGAATGCTTTTGTACTCATCCTTACCATCACCAACCAATCAACAGTTGAGGAGTCATCGCCCTTATTGGAAGAGGAGTTCCAAGAGAATGCCTGTGGTGAACTGATGAGTCATCAGCATCTTCTATTTTCCGTTGCATTTATCTTAGTCTTTATTTTCAAGTCAAGCCTTACGTGGCTTAATAATGTAAGTTGGTCGTAAGATGATACACTTAGTTATATCAATAAATGTAGTCTTATTATTTTTATCATAGTGTATGATGTGGTACTTGCCAATGTTGAGCTGTGTGCACTAGCGTTGATCCAGGGACTAGTGCGATAAATACAGTGGGTTCGAATTGGTGAATTCGGGTCCCGACAGAGGTGGTATCAGAGCATACTAACTGTAGGTCTTGGCCCTAGTTAGCATGGAGGTGCCCTAGGTGTGTCCAAAACTATTTTCTAAAGAAAATCAAAATTTGACTAAAATAACACTCTTGACTCTTCTTATTCTCCGCTTCTCACCTTTGCTGAATTTTTCATTTTCTCACTGCTGTTTGGAGTTGTGGACTTATCTAATTCTGCTTTGAATAGATGAGGAGACAGTAAACTTATGGAAAGTGTGAGGGTGGCTACGTAATAGAGCTTTGGAAGGTTCTTCAAGTTTTGGGAGGTTTCACGAGGCCGATGTATTGAGGCAAATGTTGAGTCATCAACAGAGTTGCAAGAGGAGTTGTTTGCAAGATCTTGATTTATGCAAGAGAGGATGAAAAGGCAAGCCAACCAATCAGTATCACCGTAAGAAGAGCTACCTTCAAGATTGGTATTTAGGAGGCTTCATGACTTGCTTTGAGGAGGATCTACCGCGATTACCCCCACGAGCAACAACACCATGTTCCAACTTCACCCTACGGGATGAGCATTGCAACGACGTAGGATTGAGGAGGAGGATGCCACAGTTGTACACCTGGCACAGCTGGTAGCCGCATAGGATGCTCATGCAAGGGACACAACAGAAGAGCTGAAGATGGTTTATGAGGCCCTTAGAGTCACAGAGGAGGAGCTATAAGATACCCATGTTGCTTTCACTGAGAAAATAATGGAGCTCGAGGAGGCACTGCAGGAGGGTGGCCAAGCTGCACTAGCACCGCTAGACGTCGGGGAAGAAGAAGACCCAGAAGAGGTCGAGTTTGAGCCAGAGGAGCAGGATGTGTAACTGGTGATGGAGTATCCAATTGCAGCGCATCAGGATTAGTTTGCACGCATGCCAGTCCACCCACCGGTGTATGCATTGGGTCAGCCTCTGCCAAGGTGGCTGGATAAGTGAGAGTCTTAGTGTTAGGTTGAGACTCAAGTATTGAGTCACGTCTTTAAGATAGTCCTTACCCCTTGTAATAGTCATTAAGGTTGTGTGCTTAGATTGGTTCTTATTGTTTGTTGGGTGTGCAGTTTGTGTTGCATAGCCCTTTGGCTTTTGTAAGCAACCATACTAAGTTTTAATAAAGTTGTTTAAGTTTAGGTTTAACCTGTTTCCCCCGCCTTAGAAATTCTTGCACCTTATCTATGTTGCATCTACCTTTCCTAACCCAAGAAGCAATCAGTAGATAGTAAACACCCGTGGTAACAATGGAGCTTCAGGAAGTGGTCTTTGCCCAAGTGACAACCCCAATGATGGAGTACCACCACAACCAGCACTGCTAGTGGACATGCAGAACTTGGGAGCTTTTCTTGCAACGCAGACTCAACTCTTGCAGACAATGATGTAGCAAATGCAGAGTGTGACTAGTTAAGCTGCTATCAACAATAATGCTCAACATGGCAGCAATGGATCGTGCCCCTACTCTAAGTTGTTAGGTTTTATGAGGACCCGTCTACCAACAATCTCAAGCAAAGTCAACCCCTTAGAAGCCGATGATTGGCTTAGGCCTTATTTGTTTCGGCTTTTTCACCAGCTTAAAAGTAAAAAAGCCAAAGCCGATACAAACGACTGACTTTTAAGCCAGGCTTAAAAAAATCTAAAGCCTCCATATAACTATAAGCCAAAAGCCAGATGACAGGTGCTTTTTTAGGCTTTTTTGGGATGAAATAACCCTTTGCCACTGGAAGTCTCTAAAATTACACACCAAATGCTATCATATATAAACTCAAGAATCCTTCTCCCATCTCCTCATTTCTCCTCATCTTCTCTCTCTCCCCTGTGTGACATACCTTCTCCCTCCGCCGCTCCTGTCTCTGTCGTCCCCAATCTTCTCCCTCCTTTGTCGTCCCCAGCCTCCTTCTGTTGGTGATATGCCCTTGAGGCAATCATGGAGATGATTGTATCACGTCTTATATTTATGAAACAATATAATTATTTGTCCTTTGAATAAAATATCGATTAGATTAATCAACAAGTAAGTGACTTGTTTGTGAAACTTTTTCCATATATCGATATTATTCAAAGTTATCCCTAGTCGGTAATCATATAAGGACATATATGAGTAGACTAGCATATATATTGGTTGATGACCACGTTTCATAGGTCATAGATATGAAGATATCAAACCAATAATATGGACACACGTTAGAGAATATGATGTTGGTTATTAACCCACTATGAGACACTACGAGAATGTTGTATTCTTTCATGTCATTAGTTGGTCTTATATACAATGTGTATGCTATATCCTTCGACTTGAGATTGTCACATGTACTCAAGATGCGTAATGGCTTGCTTTGGGGTCATCAAACGCTACTTCGTAACTGGGTAGTTATAAAGATGTCTTTCAGGTTTGTCATGAAACATGCTGTGAGGGTGGTCGATCAAGATAGGATTTGCCTATCCATACAACGAGAGAGATGTCTCTAGGCCTCTCGAGTGATCAGATTCTGGAAAATGCATGGCCATGCTACTCGAGTAAAGAGTTACTCGATGTATTCAGGGAACCCTAGTCATGTCATCGAGAAAGAGTGGTCGAGCCATCCAAACAAGGATGACAACAACTCGCCTTGGGTTTGACCGATATCATGAGGCAAAAGGAAATGCATATAGGACATTGTTGAGGTTCGTCCAATCTTTACATGTACTCGGGAGTCGGTAAGTCCTACTAGGGGCCGCTATCGACTATTGGTCGATGCTCGATGGTCGAGCAAGTGGGTGTACCCGATGATTGAGTAGAAGTATTCAGTGATCGATAGGGGTGCTCTAACCATGTCCGAGTGCATGTGAACCTATAGGGTCACACACTTAAGGGGTTGGAATATAGTGGTACGGATTGGATCCGTCACTAATGGGCCAAGTGGGTTTTGACTTTTAGTTGGGCCCTAATGTAGGGTGCCACTGCAGGGGTTGGGATAGCTATTTAAAGAGGGGTTGCAGTTGGAATATAAAAAGAGATGAGACATCGCAGCCACCGAAACCCTAGCCATTACCACTTGAGCCTTCCCGTGCACGCTGGTGCTAGCACATCGGCGCACGGCATTCTTTTCCCTGAACGTGTGGATACCGGTAGAGGTGTTTCTGCTACTGTTACACTGATCGAGATGATCGACCACCGAGTGAGGAAGATCGACCACTACAACTAGATGCAAACTTCGTTGATTCGGGCTACATCAACTTCCTTCCGCTGCACTGCTCGTCTAGTGGTAATGATCCATGATCATATACTTGTGTGGCTTCCTGGTTTACAAGGTAGGAAAAAATTTAATTGTGCGCTAGCGTAGCCTACCCGTATCCCTTCACCTTCCTCTTCCACTGACCCAGATCTGGCGCGATGTGGGTTGAGGTGGTCAAACTCGAACTTAGAGAGGCGAGAGACTATAGGATCCGGGTGTGGTGCAGGTGAAGCCGAACAGATCCAGCTGTAGCATGGCAGGAGGCCGCTGGATCTAGTGTGGCGTGGGTGGAGGCGACCAGACCCGAGGGTGGAATGGTGGGAGACGGGTGGAGGTGGCTGGTTCTGGCGGGGCAGGAGGTGACCTAATATGCCTTATCAAGCCTCTCAGTACATGTTTTTAGTTAGTTTGATGAGAGTTTAGAATTGTTATGCTATTTTCAGTCTGATAAGAGTTCAAAATTGCCATGTAGTAAGAGTTTCAAGTTGATAAATAATTATGCTTAGAATGAAGTTTGATCTCAAGATTAATCTATATTTTTCAATATGACATTTGGTGAAAAAAGTATGAAACATTTGATCAGATAAATCAGTATATAAGAAAAGTCCTTGCAATCTTAAAGGGTATTTCAAACTTTCCAGCAATAAGCTACACCATTCAATCCATCAAAAAGCCAGGATGCCAAACAACATGCCTTGGCTTAAAAGCAAACCGCTTAAAAGCTAGTTAAACTAAAAAGCTAACTTTAAGCCAAAAGCCAAAAAGCATAAGCCGAACCAAACAGGGCCTTAGAACCATTGAGAAGAAGCTGCACATCACCCAATGTGAGGGCAATGAGAAGGTACTTTACGCCTCTCATCAGCTAGAAGGAACTACCGCAGAGTGGTGAGAGAATTACTGTGCCGCACATGAAGCCCCACAAGAGATCACATGGGATGAGTTTTCAGCTGCTTTTCACCAATACCATGTGCCTAAAGGCATGATAGATCTGAAGAAGAGTTCAAGGCTTTAAAGCAAGGAGGTCAATCAGTGGCAGACTATCTGAATAAGTTTACTCAGTTAGCATGCTATGCTCCTGAGGATGTGGCTATAGATAAGGCCAAGCAGTCTCGCTTTCTGAAAGGACTAAACTCTGGATTGCAAGTGGGATTGATCACCCACAATTTTTCTAATTTTCAAGAATTAGTCAACAAGGCTCTGATCTTGGAGGACAAGCGCAAAGAACTAGGTGAGGATTGCAAGCGCAGGATGGCTAGTCAAGGAGGGCAGCCAAATCAGTTCAAGTTGAGGATGTCTCTCCAGTAGATTGCTAGATTTCAGCCGTAAGTAGCAAACAAGGCATCAACCTTGGCACCTCACCTCGCTAATCAGAATTTCTAGACACCAACACAAGGAGGCAGTGCACCTGGTGGAAGTCAGCAGTTGATGAATACTCATACCAGGGATACCCCCAGCAGGCCGGAACACCAAATGGGCCATCTTAGGCCTAGCTCTGGCCAAAGGCCTAGTTGGGTCACGAAGGACCTTCGACCCTGATCAAGCCCACCAGAGGCAACTGACTGGCCTCAGTCTGGCGCCCCAGATCTCGACTGCCCCGGTCGGGCGCCTGCAGCTCGACTGCCTCGGGTCGGCGCCCCATGAGCTCCGACTTGGCCTCAGGTCGGGGCTCCGACGAGCTCCGACCCAGCGACCTCCGCCACAGGGTCAAAAATCGTCGCTGGTCGGCCTTAAGCTGGTCACCTGCCCCGCGGACACGACGGCCATGCTGGGGCAGGTGGCTCCTTCCCAAGGTGGCCAGGAGGCCGCCAAAGTCAAGCGCCAGTCCCTTCACCCCGTCATGCACAGAGGAGAGACGTGCTCCCTCCAGAGGCGTCACCAGAGCACAACGTAACGGCGTCAGCATCTGACAGACGCACAAAGGGCAGGTGCGCCCCTTCCCGACGGAACGTTGCTCGCTGTGTCTACCAACCGAGGCATGGGATGAACAGGAACCAGTCAGTCACCAGGACCGAAGACCAGGACTCCCTGACATAGGACACCCCATCCTTTTTTCTCCAAACTCCCGTGTAACCTGCCCCCTCCGCCTATATAAAGGGAGGCAGGACCCTCAGGGAAGGGGACCCCGAAAGCACACGAGCACATACGAGCAGACCAAGACTTCGAACAGCTCAAGCTCACCCTAACCTCACTCACTCATACGAGGCGCTCAAGGCTTGCCCTTAGTCCTCGCTTGTAAAACACCGTGCAGTCCTCTGCACCCAAAGCAATATATAACCACCATACGAACTGGAAGTAGGGACATTCGGCCCGAACCAGTATACATCTTGCGCTCCCTGAGTCTAACCATTCAAGGAGAGGGAATGCGCAGCCCCTTAACTTACAAATTTACTTGCTAGTATATGAAACACCGACAGTTGGCGCGCTAGGTAGGGGCTTCGCGCGTCATCGTTGTCATCTCCGGATTCCCATTTGCTTCCTTGATGGCTTCTTTCACGCACGACGGTGCGTCTACGTCGAGGGGCTGGATTCGCTTCGGCACCCTCGACTTCGTCGCCACCCCTGCGGGAGAGCTCGTGCTCGTTCCCCACCTCTTAGGACCAGGCGTCTGCTAGGAGCCTAGACTCCATTACCGACGTCCTCGGCAACCTCCGGCTTGGGGCCCCCGCGTGGACCCCGACGCCGGAGCCTATCAAGCGCTGCACCACCTCTAGTAACAGCACGCGTGAGCTCGAGCGAGCGGAGACGTCGCCCTCCGCGGGCTCGCGGCTCGTGGCGATGGCCGGCTATGTCCTGACCTCCGTTCACGACTTGCTGGAGGTTTCCTCCAGCCATGACTCCAGCTCCGACACAAAAGCACACGAGCTCATACGAGCAGACCAAGACTTCGAACAGCTCTAGCTCACCCCGACCTCACTCACTCATACGAGGTGCTCAAGGCCTGCCCTTAGCCCTCGCTTGTAAACACCGTGCAGTCCTCTGCACCCAAACCAATATATAACAACCACACGAACTGGAAGTAGGGACGTTCGGCCCGAACCAGTATACATCTTGGGCTCCCTGAGTCTAACCATTCAAGGAGAGGGAACGCGCGGCCCCTTAACTTACAAATTTACTTGTCGGTATACGAAATACCGACAGCAGTCTACTGTCAAGCGATGCTACACTTGCAATGAACCAGAACATTTTGCTAATAAGTGCCCACAGAGAGAGGAGGGATCACGCTAGTGCATGGTAATCGTGCCACGAGTCAAATCGGAGGAACACCTCAAGCAACAGTGCATGGTAGGATCAACCATATCACTACAGATGAAGCTCAAGAGGCATTGGACGTTGTACTGGGTAAGTCTTGGTTAACTCAGTACCTGCTATAGTTTTATTTGATTCTGGAGCTTTGCATTCGTTTGTTTCTCAGAGTTTTGCGATGAAGAATGGGTTTGATGTTAAGAATCTTAAATGTGTGCTTTTAGTCCAAGCCCTAGGATCTAAACTTTGGTCTAGCCTTAGGTGTTTGGTAGTTAAGTTGCTCATGGATGAGATAGAATTCCTAACAAATCTTATCTTGTTGGATACCTAAACCTTAGATGTCATCCTTGGAATGGATTGGCTAACCAAGTATAAAGTTGTTCTAGATTATGGTCAAAGGATAGTGTCACTAGAAAGCCCTACTAGCAAGAAAGTGGAAATTTATGCAACCGCAGTTCGTGATGGACAGTTACTGGTTAATAGTGTAAAGGTTGCTAACATAGAAGATGTGCCAGTTGTGAGAGAATTTCCAGAAGTTTTTCCTAAAGATTTACCAAGAATGCCACCAGACCGAGATATTGAATTTGTTATTGAGTTAGTGCCTGGAATAGCACCAATAGCGAAGAGACCGTATCGTATGCCAACAAACAAGTTAGTTGAGATGAAGAAGTAGATCGAGGAATTACTCGAGAAGGGTTTTATCCGACCAAGTTCTTCCCAGTGGGAAGTGCCAGTTTTTACAGAAGTTAAGGATGTGTATTGATTATTGTGCACTTAATGAAGTGATAATCAAGAATAAGTATCCCTTGCCCAAGATCGATGATTTGTTTGATCAGTTGAGAGGAGCAGGAGTTTTCTCTAAGATAGATCTTTGATCAGGATATCATCAAGTAAAGATTCAAGTAGAGGATGTTCCTAAAACTGCATTTTCTACACGATATGGACACTAGACAAGAGAGGAGCATGCAGAACGCTTGAGATTAGTTTTGGAAAGATTGCAAGAGCAGCAGCTGTACGCTAAGTTTAGCAAGTGTGATTTTTGGAAGGAAAAGGTTGAATTCCTTAGCTATGTAATGATAGCTAAAGGAGTCGTTGTTGATCCAATCAAGGTAGAAGCTATGTTACACTAGGAGCAACCAAAGTCAGTTATCCAGATTCGTAGTTTTCTGGGGATGGCGGGTTATTATCGTCGGTTCATAAAAGGATTTTCGATGATTGCTAGACCTCTTACGCAATTGTTGAAGAAAGAGAAAAAGTTTGCATGAATGCTAGAGTACAAAAAGAGTTTTCTGGAGTTAAAGAAGAGGTTAACATTAGCACCTGTGTTGGTATTGCCAGATGTGCAGAATGGTTTCGACATATATTGTGATGCTTTAAGGCAGGGTCTTGGATTTGTATTAAAGCAGAATGGCAAGGTTGTCGCCGATGCGTCGAGGTAGTTGAGGCCTTATGAGGAGAATTATCCACACGTGATCTGGAGTTAGCTGCCATAGTGCATGCTTTGAAAATATGGCGTCATTATCTCATTAGGAATAGATGTGGGATATATACAGACCATAAAAGTTTAAAATATATATTCACCTAGTCAGATCTCAATATGAGGCAAAGAAGATGGCTGGAGTTGATTAAGGATTATAATGTTAGAATCCATTATTGTCGGAGATTGGATAATTTTCTATAAGGACTATTATACCCCGACAACCGGTTTAGGCCGACCATACATGCCCTTGGACGGAGTCCCCAAGGAGAATCCTTGGATAGTCCAGCTAGCGGTTCCACCTTGACCATGCCCAAGCTCACCCCCAAGCATGCTTGCTCGGAGTGCGCAGCGGTCGGTCAAGAGTTGAGGGGAATTCCCGAGCATGAGGTCATGCTCGGCCCATAATAACGACATGGCGATAATTGCGCCACGATCTAAGACCATTACGCCATGATCTGGGACCATCATACCCATGATGGGACATAGCGAAAATCAAGGATGCGGTTATAGCCACGGTTAATGCAGTAATGACGCATTATTCAGCCACAGTTACTTTAGTCATCTATAAAGACCCCTCTGGTAGATCGGTAAAGGGGCATGACAGTAAGCAGAGTGCACACACACAAGTCATTCTGTAAGAATTCAGCGCACATAGTAAGATCACTGGAGTAGGGTTATTATCTCCACAGTGAGAGGCCTGAACCAGTATAAACCCTGTGACCATTCTCTGTTATTTCGAGAGCATTCTTCTGACGCAAACCCTTCACGGGAAAGGGGCTTTGGTTGATCCCTCATTCAACAAGTAAGCTCGGCGAGGGCCTGTTTCCCAAACGTCGACAGTTGTCATCCTGAAAAAGTTAATGTGGTAGCCGACGCATTGAGTCATAAAAGTCACAGTGTAAATATGATGATAATGAGCAATCAACCGAAGCTGTGCGAAGAGTTTCAGGAGTTGAGATTGGAAGTTGCTTCACAAGGTTTTGTAGCTACTTAGAAAGTAAAGCCAACGCTTGAGGATCAAATTAGAGTGGACAGAAGGATGATGAGAAAATCAACAAGTCAAGTCCAAGGAGGAAGGCTTAGCGAAAGATTTAACTGTGGATGAACAAGGAACCATGTGGTTTAAAGGTTGAATTTGTGTACTAGATAAGAAAGAGCTTAAGCAGTTGATTCTTGAAGAGGCACATGATTCAAAGTATTCCATTCATCCGAGAAGTGCTAAGATGTATCAAGATCTTAAAGGAAGATTTTGGTTGCCTAATATGAAGCGTGAGGTAGCTAAGCACGTTGCATTGTGTGATGTATGCCAGAGGGTAAAATCTATACACCAAAGGCCTGTTGGTTTGCTACAACCACTAAAGATTCTAAAATGAAAATAGGAGGAAATTGGAATTGATTTCATCATGGGTTTGGCCAAGACTCGGAAAGGTTATGATTCCATATGGGTCATCATTGATCGATTGACCAAAGTTATTCATTTCATTCCAGTGAAGAAAACTTATTCAGGGGATCGTTTGGCAGAATTGTATATGTTAAGGATTGTGTGTTTGCATAGAGTGCCCAAAAAAATTGTGTCAGATAGAGGTACCGAATTTACGTCAAGGTTTTGGAACAAGCTGCATGAAGCAATGGGGACTCGTTTGAATTTCAGCACAGCATATCATTCATAGACAGATGGTTAGATAGAAAGGATTAATCAGATTTTAGAGGATATGTTGAGAGCTTGTGCGTTAGCTTACACTACGTCATGGGATAAATGTTTGCCCCATGCAGAATTTAGTTATAACAATAGTTATCAGGCTAGTTTGCAAATGTCACCATTTGAGGCTTTACATGATTGCGCTTGTCATATCCTGTTGAATTGGAATGAAACAGGAAAGCGTTCAGTGTTTGGACCTGATATTCTCAAGGATGCTGAAGAGCAAGTTACTATGATCAAAGAAAGGTTGAAAACAATACAGTCAAGGCAAAAGAGTTACGCTGACAATCGCCGCCGTGATTTGAACTTTGAGCCAAATGATTTCGTGTATCTCAGAGTTACTCCTCTTAAAGGTGTTAAAATGTTTCACGCCAAGGGAAAGCTTGCACCAAGATTCGTTGGACTATTCAAAATTTTGAGCCATCGAGGAGAAGTTGCTTACCAGCTGGAGTTACCGCAGTCGTTGGCAAGAGTGCATGATGTGTTTCTTGTATCATAGCTTGAGAAGTGTCTCAAAGTGCCAACAAAGCATACGCCATTAGAAGCAATTAAGTTGCAAGAGAATCTGACCTACAAGGAGCAGCCGATCAAGATTTTGGATGTGGTGGAGCGCAAGACTAGAAGTAAGTTTGTCCGCTTTTTGCAGAGTTGAATGGAGCAATCACTCAGAAAAAGAAGTAACTTGGGAGTGTGAAGAGAACTTGAAGTCAAAATTCCCAAATCTGTTCCCTAGATAGCTTTGAATCTCGGGGATGAGATTCTGTTAAGGCAAAGGTTTGTAACATCCCAAAAATTTGCCCTTTATTATTATTTTATTGTTTTTTGTGTGTTTTCTGATTTTTCTAGATTTATTGGATTTTTCTATATTTTATTTGAAATTATTTTAAATTAAGTATATTGGACTTTTGTTGAAAACTAAATAAATACAAATAAAATTTATATAAAGTTTTACCAAAAATATTTTATTTGAGTCCAAAATATCTCAAAGTATTCATGTGAATTTTCTCGAATTTTTCCTGATATTTTCCTTGCCTAAAATAAACTAAACTATTTTATAGAATTATTTAAATTGGTAAATCAATGAAAATATGTTTGAACGAGATCGGTCAAGCCTCAGCACTATGCGCCAAGATGGCTCAAATTGCAGGGCCCAACTCAGCGTGTCGGTCACTTCGCCAAATTGCCTTCCGTAAGCTTTTGCGCCGACCGTGGGATTGTGAACGGGTCATAGTGGAAACCCTAGAAGGCTAAGAGCCGTCGGATCAAGATCAAGTGGCTGGAATTAGACCATGTTGTTTCGGGCCGTTTTGATCTGGACGATTGATCCATTGCGAGCGGTTCAGATTGTATTAGTTCGAGAGTAGTCTGTGGCCATTGATCCAAGATCGGACGGCTGTCCGTTTTCATCCCGGATTAGAGCTCAGAGTCTACCTCCGTTACGTGGCACCACCGTGTGGGACTAGGTCTCTGGATTTAGCGCATTGCTGAGGCTATTTAAGGGGGAGGGTAGCACCCCGAGGATCGTTAGACCGCGCCGTGTAATTGCCCTTAAGCGTCGTCGCCTGGGGAGCTCCGTAGCGCCCGCAAGACATCGTCGTCGTGCCGAAGCTCCACCGCATGGTTTCCCTACTTGCTGCCATCATTGAGCCAAGGAACCACCTTTTCGGTGCTAGATTCGAGCTCGTCGTGTTGTGACGCATCCATGTCACCACCCGTTGGTCGTCGAAGGTTATCGCATCGTCGCTGTGGAACATGTGGACCCGGGTGTCCAGCTCCTGGGCCCGCCGGATCAACCTTTGGGGGTGGGCCGGGCCAGACGTGCATAAAGGAGGAGCTTCTGGAAGGTCTCAGCCGCACCAGACAAAAGAGGATCGGGAGGCGTATGCGACAAGGGTAGGTGGGCAGCGCCTATACCTCTGCAATGAGCGGCGCTGCTCCTGCATGTTACTGTGCCTTGTCGGGCTACTACAGGATGGTCTTCCCTGCTGCTCCCAATCGCCTTTACCGCCGCTTGCTCACGCACTTAACAATTTGGCGGCCATGCCCGGGGGACGAGCTGGCCAGTGTATATAGAGGGGAGGAACCCTAGACCAAGGGGGGGATCGGTACTAGAGAGCTTGTAAAACAAGAACACTCATACTTACACTAGAAACAACGAATGCATGACTAGGGTGTTATCTCCATTGGAGAGCCCGAACTTGGGTAAAAATTGCTCTGTGTCTTGCATTACCATCAGACCTAGATCTTCCGCCTTGCCCCGTTCTTTCTTCTTCATTGTCGGTCACAACCATCGATAGTTGGCGCGCCAGGTAGGGGAAGCGCGAAGATCATCCTCCTCAAGTCTGATGGCGTCACTTAGCGGGATCACCGCTTCCTTCGCTCCCAGCCAGGCCTTCCATTTTGGAAGCTCGACTTCGCTGTTTGCCAACCCGGTAGGCTTGTTCTCTCAGGGCAGGGCTTGGCCCTCCCCGGGGAGGACCTCATCGCTCCCTCACCCAAGCTCCGCGCCGGATCGAGAGGCATTGCGGCGGCCCGCTCCGAAGGGGCCTTGTGCGGCGTCTTCGCGATTGAGGACGATCGAACCGACACTCTGCACCAGCAAGAAGCGGCGGACACGGTGGAGGCGGACCGCCAACGTCGTGCAGCACGCGAAGAGCGCGCCAAGTCACTTCAGAACCGGGGGCACAACGTCAACGAGGAGTTTCTGCAGGCGAAGAAAGGGGACCAACTGATCTTCCACACACCGCAGCAGAATATTGTCGCCTCCAAGACGCCGCCGACACCACAGGGTCGATCCTTGCCCCGACGACAAGCAGCCAAGCAGCCCCGATCGTGGCTCGGTTAAAGCTATGGTGACGGCGGCAATGGTCCAAAGAAACCAAGAAGCACCGGGAGAAGACATACTCCGCGTCCAAGCATCCACCTGCATCAAAGAAGCGGATCGGACTGCGCAAAGCCGGCCCAAGGGCAGTCGGCTGGAGCTCCGTCGGGGCGAAGACGCCCGCCGGAGCCTCAACCGAGATCTCTGCGTGGACCTCAATGCTAGGCGCCGTGATTGGGAAGAAGGGGAGAGGCGCCGACGTGAGGACGAGTATGAACGCTTCGGCATCGGCTACGATGGCCGGACCGATCGCGATAGCCGGCGTGATCGTCGCGCTGACCATGGAGGGCATGGCCGCCAGGCCGAGAGTGACGGTGGAGACCACCGGGGTGGGACCCCCCACGTCGATCGCCTCGACGACACAGCTGCGGGCCAATTGATGGGGTCCGCGCCTTCACGCCTCGACTTCGCCGAGTGGCATGGCCCGAGGGTTTCAACCCTAGGGGCATCGTTAAGTTTGATGGCGAAAGAGATCCGGAGGCATGGCTGCAAGTATACGCCCTTGCAGTCAAGGCCGCGGGGGGTGACCAGAATGTGATGGAAAATTACCTGCTGGTCACGCTCGCCCCCGCAGCCCAAGCTTGGCTCACGGGACTCCCAGCGGGTTCTATAGATTCCTGGGGCGATCTCTGTGAACAATTTATCTCAAACTTCCAAGGCACCTTCAAGAGGCCTGGGACCGCGTGGGACCTGTACCAGCTCCATCAAAAAAAGAACGAGTCCCTACGAGAGTTCATCCGACGCTTCATGTAGAAGAAAAATAACGTTCGGGACGTCTCGGAAGCGGTCATCATAGCCGCCTTCCAGAAAAGCGTCAGCGACCCTGACTTAATCAAGAAGATGTCCCGGAGTCCGCCGACCACTGTCAAGGAGATGTTCGCCTTGGCTGATCGCTACGCCACGGCTTCGGATGCCTTGGCGGAGCACCAGGAAGACCACCCGCGGTAGAAGGACAAAAAGGATCACGCCGAATCCTCCAGACCGAGGGACAAGAAGCGTGGGCCCGGAGAGCTGGTCGCGGTGGCCGAGCGCGCTCGTCCGAAAGGTCCGCGGGGAGGCGGCTACGATGAGGTAATGGATGCCATTTGCCCTTTCCACCCCCAGGGGAGGCACGTGGTCAAGGACTGCTACACCCTGAAGAGATTTGCCCGCGAGAGCAGCAGCAGGGCGAACAGTGGCAAAGGCGAAGCGGCGAAGAAGCAAGACCCGCCCGAGGAAGACGGGGGCGACTACCAAGTGACCGAGCGTGAGCTCAACTATATATTTGGGGGCTCGGCTGCATATGAGTCCAAGCGGAAGCAGAAGCTCACCGCTCGGGAAGTCAATGCGATAACGCCAGCAACGCCCCAGTACCTGAGGTGGTCTGAGATTCCGATCACTTTCGATCGCTCGGATCACCCCTATCGTGATCCCTTTCCAGCAGATATCCTTCGTCCCGACCTGTCATACGCAGCGTCAGGCTCAAGAGGGTGCTGGTCGACGGAGGAAGTGGGCTCAATGTTCTTTTCTCCAAGACCTTTGATGATATGAAGATTCCGCGCTCTGAGCTAAAGCGTGGATCGTCACCATTCCACGGGGTAATCCCCGGAACTTCGACGGTGCCACTCGGGCAAATCATGCTCCCGGTGACGTTCAGAACCAAGGAAAACTACCGGACGAAGTACCTAAACTTCGAGGTGGCTGATTTCGAGACGGTATACCATGCCATCTTGGGAAGGCCGGGTCTGGCCAGGCTCATGGCTGTTCCTCACTACGCATATCTCGCGCTAAAGATGCTAGGGCCAAGCGGCGTCATCACGGTCCGAGGGGATGTCAAGCAGTCCTTCATATGCGATAGGGAAAGTTGCGACTTGGCCGAGCTGCTAGTGGCGTCGGCCGAGGTCGAGAAAATCAAGCAAGCGGCAACCCTCCCACGGGGGGAAGGCGATGTCCCGACTGCGAAGCAAGCCAGGCCGGGCATGAAGCCCGATGAAGGAATCAAGCAGGTGGTTCTTGACCCGTCCAACTCGGCCCAGGCCGCCTTGATTGGGATAGGGCTAGACCCCAAATAGGAAGAGGCGCTCGTCACTTTTCTTCGGGCAAACCGGGACATCTTCGCTTAGAGACCATCCGACATGCCCGGTGTCCCTAGGGAGGTGATCGAGCATTCACTCAACGTGGACGCAAGAGCTAAGCCCGTCAAACAGCGACTCAGACGCTTTGCGCAAGACCGCCGCAACGTCATCAGGGAGGAGATCACCAAGCTTTTAGCGGCTAATTTCATAAAAGAAGTGTATCATCCCGACTGGTTGTAACAGCCCAATTTTCGCTAATCCGGTAAGTGAGGCTTGTCATGCTAACATTTTCCATAATGTCATTACATCATCATTTAATTGTAATCATACAAGTGTTAGGACATTCATCTTGCATAAAGAGGGAGTAGCAAAATCCTAAAAATCATTTTCCAAACTGCACACATGTTATATTACCTTAGTCAATGACATGTGGGCCATGTCCACAAGAGAGGGGAGAGTAGGCTGCACATCTCTACCATGTCTTACTTTACTCACCCTACCCATTTACCTAACAAGGCAATGACACATGGGTCCTACCTTGCATGGGAACTTGTGGGCTGCACATCCTCTCCATGTCTTTTCTCACTCCAATCACTCATACCCACCCTTTTTACTTACTCTATGACATGTGGGACCTAGACCTACATGTGAGCATGAGTGGGCAGCCATATATAAGGTTCTCCACATTGGTTTCTCCTCCCCACCAGCTCATTTGCTGCTCCAAAACCAGAAAAACAGCAAGCACCTCTTCTCCAACACCTTGCCATTCTCCCCCACAAATCCACTCAAATCTTGAGTTTGAGCTTGTGCATGTTATACCACCTTGAAGCCAAGGTCAAGAGCTTCAAATCCATCCAAATGGATTCTTGAGGAACCAAGTTTTGGGTGAGTGGTAATCGATTTTCATTTCTCCCTATGTTCTGAAATTTTGCAATGGTGACTCATTTTCTTCCTCTCCATGGAATCCATCATCACACCTTGAATCGGGTCGCGCATGTCACATGGAAGCTTGAGGAGGAGGGCTAGTTGCTATTGCAAGCACGAGCGAGCGAGGTCATCGTCGTCTACACGAGCTAGAAAGAGACGAACCACGAGAACCGGCATTGCGACACCTTTTGTCATTCGCTCGCCGAAACCAACCATCACCACGTGCAAAAAGTAACCCCGTAGTGGTAAGAGTCTACCCTAGTCCACCCTTTTTAAGTCCTAGTATATTTCTATGAAGTATAGAAGCCAATAGACAAATAGCCATTTTGAAACAGATCAGGTCAGCCCGGATGGTCCGGAGATTTCATCCGGATAGTCCGGGGTTTTAACTCGGATAGTCCGGGGATTTCATCCGGATAGTCCGGATATGCTAGAACTCGCCATACCGAGAGGGCCAACCCGGACACTCGGGGTTTTGTCCGGATACTCCAGATAGGGATGACAGAGATGGCTAACCCGGACACTCCGGGGTTTAAACCCGGATACTCCGGACCTAATTCAATGAAATGTCCTAATGCTTGAAATTTTGATGCAAAACTCAATTAGTATGTTCATATTATCATTAGTACTACACATCATGAGCATTTCATGCATCTTTTAATCATGTGCACCATTGGAGTTCTTGATTTGGTGTTCGTGGATTTGGATTTTGTCGTTAGGTGTTGACGCTTCGGAAGGCACTCCCGAGTACGACTACGTTTTCGAAGTCAAGAACGAGCAGCAAGGCACTACTTTACTCCTTGACCATGATTGCTCCTACTATTTGAAATTTACATTTTTAGAATTATTTTATCAATTGCATGCTTACTTTGAACTACAATTATGATTGGGGGTAGAAATCTTAGCTATTACCACATTGTGATGTTATTCCCTTATCATGTTCTTTTCATGTTCCATTGTCGCCCTAGGTGGTTGGTTTATTATTATTGTATATGGGTTCGTGTGAATTGCTTAGCCATGCTTAGAACATCATTAGAAACCGCGATAGATGGACTTAATCCATCGGTCGCAATGATCAAGATTTATTTAATAATGATGGTTTCAAATGTTGGTTAATGAGTAGAGATATTGGTTAAGGACCTTAAGGATTGAATCCTGGTGATGTCTCTTTGAGTGACTATCGTGCGAACCACATGCCGTTTATGGGACCAGCGTAACCAAGTACTTATGTATGACTAGGTTATGCAAACCATGTGCACTCGGAATTCCTTGAGCTTAGTGGAGCGTCAAGGAATGACCGCCGGAATTCCTTGGGCTTAGTGGAGCGCCAGGGAATGTCCTCGGAGTCCCTCGAACTTTGTTGAGTTAGGGATGTCCAACAACGGGTGTACTCCTTGATCCACACAGACCGAGCACTGGGCACGCGGGATCAAGGGTCACAGTCATCCGGATGGTTTAGATACACTATCATGCATACTGGAAAATGGTTTATCATGTTCACCTCGGCCCACACATCCAAAGAAATGTGTTAATAGCTTGGCTTATGAGTGTGGCGTGTCATGTGGGTAAAGTCGTACCTCTGCAGAGTTTAAACTATTCGAATAGCCACGTCCATGGTCAAGGATGATCGCTTGAATTGCCAGTCACTGGGCGAGTATTAAGGACTTGGTAGGAATGGGATGGGAGTGGGAAAAAGACACGAGTATTGGAGTACTTGTGTGTGTGAAATCGAGCATGAGCGATGGAACTCATGTTTCGGATAATGCTTGAAGGCATGATATAAATGTGGATTTGATGATGTTATATTATGTATTAGATTTTCCAATGTTTACTAAATGCAATTTGTCAATCTATACATGTTTATGCTTTATCTCAAACATTGCTTTATGCTGAAATTGCCATTTTGCCTCCCTTTGATGTAGCAACCACATGTAGTTAGAAATCAATATTCAACTTATATTATTGTGTGAGTACACCCTTTGTACTCAACCGGATTGTCCACTTGCTGCAGGTGAGGATGAGGCACTGCTCGGGGACTTTTACCGGGCAGATTTCGACAATTCTAATGTTTAGTCGCCGTTTGCCCAGCTTGGTTGCCCGAGGGTTTGGGGGCATGCCATGCTGGCCCTTTTGTTGTTTATCTTATGATTTCCGCTGCTACTTGATGTAATAACTCTAAATACGTCGTTATGGACAGCAGTCCTACTTTTGGAATGTAATAACATTTATTTTTCCGATAATTGTGTATGTGTTGTGATGTCAACTGTTGGATGAGAATGCTCGTGTTGGCGAACTATCCTGGGACCAACACGGGTATAATCGTGGAACGCCCGAGGTTCACTTGATTCACTTGAGATGTACCACGCATTTGGGTGAATCAGTGGAGTCCCGGGGACGGTTCCCCACACTGGTTGGCCAATCTGGTCCTCGTACGCAAGAAGAATAAAAGTTGGCGCATGTGTGTCGATTACACAGATCTCAACAAGGCGTGCCTAAAGGATCCCTTCGGGTTGCCCCGCATCGACCAGGTGGTAGACTCCACCACCGGGTGCAAGCTCCTGAGTTTGTTAGATGCATACTCGGGGTACCACCAAATCCGGTTGAAGGAAGAAGACTGCATCAAGACGTCGTTCATCACACCGTTCGACGCGTACTGCTACATCACAATGCCATTCGGGTTGAAAAACGCTGGTGCGACCTACCAACGTGCGATTCAGCGGTGTTTTCACACTCAACTCGAACGCAACGTGGAGGCATACGTAGACGATGTTGTGGTTAAAACACGGAAAAAGGAGGGCCTCAACCCCGAAAAGTGCGTCTTCGGGGCTCCTTCTGGGAAGCTGCTCGGATTTATCGTGTCATACCGCGACATCGAAGCGAACCCCGAAAAAATCAATGCTATTCTTAAGATGAAGCCGCCGACCTGCCAGAAGGAAGTCCAGAAGCTCACGGGGTGCATGGTGGCACTCGGCCGGTTTATCTCTCGCTTGGGCAGTCGGGGAATGCCATTCTTCAAACTCTTGAAGAAGCAAGACAACTTCCGATGGACTCCTGAAGCGCAGTAGGCCTTCAAAGATCTGAAGGCGCTGCTGACCACATCACCGGTATTAGTCGCGCCGGCGCCAGAAGAGCCCCTCCTGCTTTACATAGCGGCAATGACTCACGTGGTCAGTGCTGCGATTGTAGTAGAGAGGGAGGAGGAGGTGCACCTGCAAAGGATTCAGCGTCCAGTTTATTTCGTCAATGAAGTGTTGGGGGAATCCAAGAGGCGGTACCCTCAGGTGCAGAAGCTTCTATACGTGGTATTACTTACCTCTCGCAAGCTCAAGCATTACTTCCAAGAACATTCCATTTCGGTGGTAACGTCTTTTCCGATTGGGGATATACTCTACAATCGGGAGTCCACTGGGAGGATCGCCAAATGGGCAATCGAGCTTGGGGCATTCGAAATTTCCTTCACGCCCCGAACTGCCATCAAGTCTCAAGCGCTCGCCGACTTCGTCGCCGAGTGGATCGAGACACGAAGATCCCTTGGTGTGGAGGACCTCGAGCATCGGACAATGTACTTTGACGGCTCTCACACCGAGTGGTGCGGGGTCAAGGCGTCGTGCTAATCTCTCCGACGGAGAAAAGCTCGATATGTCCTTCACTCCATTTCCAAGATCAAACAACGCCGCCGAGTACGAGGCGCCATACACGGACCAGACGCCATATCATTTGGTATCCGACGGTTGGCGGTTCATGGGACTCTCACTAGTGATCAACCAAGTACAAAAGGAATGGTCGTATGCGCCGATGACGGCATGGCGCGATTGCCGGAGGTGCGCAAGCCGAGGACAAGTTCGACGGACTGGAGCTCACTCATGTACTCCGGCGGGACAACGAGGCAGTAGACGAACTTGCTCGGTTAGGCTCCAGCCGGGCTGCAGCCCCGGTCGGAGTCTTTGTGGAAGAGCTTCACAAGCCGACTAGCGGCCAACAGTGTCATGGCCCCAAATTCGAATTCGGCTCATGCGGCTAACATTAGCGCCAACCAAATTTTGGCCGCATTTGAGATCAATTTTCGACTTCAGTGAATATCCTAAACTGCCACTTAGAAGAATATGATTGGATATTTCTGGCTTTTCCCCACCATCTGTTTGAAAATAAAACCAAAGAAGAATAAAATGGCATCCAACTTACTTTCCATACGACAAAAAAATTTAATATACCAGTAAAAATAGTTAGAGGCTTGCTTTCACAAATATGAGGACTTAACACTAAGGCATTTGATCTCATGGTTTAGGAATCCCTGTTGGCATAGACTATTGAAAATTTTATCCATGACTGCAGGATAAAGCTGGCAAAGGATAAATGCAAGAGAAAGCGATGTCTTTGCATGGCAGCTTAGAAGCAGGCATACACCATTAACCTGTGAATGGAAATTGAGAAGAAACTTAACACACTGCACCTATTAATCACCGGCCATCAAGTAACTAAATAGAACAAAGCAACATCATATACATCATGCAGAAAATGATAGTACCAGCAAAAACCAAAGCGCTCTCCTCCTGATTTTTCCTTCCCAGCCGCAGCTCTCTCCAGCCCCTCCCTACAGCTCCTCCCTGGGTGCCACTCCCTCCAGCTCCTTCTGGTCGGCCTCCTCCTCCAGCCCTCTTCCTGGTGGCGCCTCCCCCTGCTGCCTCAAGCCAGCGCCTCCATCTCCCCCACGAGCAGCAGCAGCACCCTCCTCTCTTCTCTTTGTTCCCATGTGAGATTTTGAGGTGAGGCTCTTCCTTGATTTAGGGTTCGTGTTTTCTGGTTTTGGGGGTAGCATTGGTGAAGTTGGGGGCTTTGGAGAGTAGAGATTTAGGATTTGGATGGGGAATAACCAATCTAGGGTTTGGAGCAAAGTCCGAATTTTCGAGCAGATTTCGTAGCTACTGTTTCGGGTTGATTTGAGAAAGTTAAGGGCATCTCCTGCTAGGCTGGCTATAGATAAAGTTGTGGGTAATGAAATTATCTTTCATTTCCAACCAGAATCACTCAATTTCGTTAACCCAGCTGAAAGTTATGATGATTTTAGTGTGTACTGCTCTGAAAATACTGAGATTGTGGAGCTGAAACTTGAGCTGCGAATTAAAATTAGTTAGAGGCCGAATTAGAAATTAATTTTGCCTGAGAAGTTGTATAAAATTTCGTGTAGATTGTAAAAATATCATCCTTTACTCAATTCCGTTAAGTATAGCAATTTATATGATGAAATTTGTGCATGCTGTTCTGAAACTCTGAAACTGTTCTCTGTTCCTGGCCGAACTAGGAATTCTCTGTGCAGAATTTGGGTGTTTGGCCAAAGCTAAGTGGTAGGTTTATGTCTTGTGGTCGTCTAGGATCTGAGTTTGCTCAATTTGATTAAGTGATCAAAAAGTTATGGCCATTTGTATCAATGCTGTCCTGAATTCAGTTTTGCTAAAAATTCAGACTTTGGGGCTGAACTTCAGAGTTTAATTGCAAACTTTAAATTTGTATTCTGAATGTTATGATGCATGGTAAAGTTAGATCACCCTCTTGTGGTCTTGTAGAGTCCAAGAAATCAATTTTTAGATTAAGCATTCAAAAGTTATGCCTGTTTAGGGATATATGCTTGTTGTTTTCAGATTTTGGCTATAGAATAGAAGTGGAGTTTAACAATTTCATTTTCATTCTTTAATTGAGTTCAATGTTTGCACTTTTGGAAACTGCTATGGTGATGCATCTAGCATTTCATTTCATATGCATTGCATGCATCTCATTTTTCATGCATTGATATCGTGTAGAGAGCGAGCACGCGGAGGTTGACGCGACGGTGACCGAGGGGGTTACCGGAGAGCTGTTTGTTACTGAAAATCCAGCAGAAGCTCAAGGCAAGCACCTAAGCATTTTCAACCTTATATAATTGTATTTTGGCGAATAAATTGTTTATTGGATGATTATGTCTTGCATTAGGAATTGAAATGTGGGATAGGGTTAGAACCTACTTGTTGCACATACACTCATTGTTAATTGTTGAACATCTTCCTTGGAGCTAGTGTATGGGTAATTATAATGTGTCCATGCTTAGTTTGCTTAGATGTCGGGTATGGGCCAAGTGGTGGATGGCTCCATCACTTGAGATTAATTACTTCACTCTAATGGGTTGCAATTGGTTATAATTATGCTTTGAAATGGAAAACTTGAGACCGGCGAGAGGGTTGGATCATTTGGGTGTGGAGACTCAAATGTAGTAGTCTCACTGTGTTGGTTAAGGACCGATCCGTTGTTTGCCATGTTGATCGAGCACCCTTGTTGATCGTGATGCCCGATATACTGGTACAGTAAGCCACCCTTTCATGGCATACTACTCGATGGGTCATGCCCTCATGCGATTGGACGTGGTTCAGGGCGAGGCCTAGGCCTCTCTCGAGGGCTAAGCGAGTCTTGAGCCGCTCGAGGGAGGTTGCTAGGTGCTCGGGCCACATAAGGATGGTTCAACAAGTAGATATGGATGGGAGGAGGGTTGACATGAGGTTCCTTGTGGCACATGTCGTGCGATTGATGATCCCCTGCAGGGTGAATAAGCGATTCGAATTGCCGCGCTCTCGGATATGAACACGCTTGTATCATCCGACACTTCAACGTAGTAATAACTTAAATTGAAACTAGGTGGTATGATGTTGATACTTGTTATGCTATTACTTGCTCTCTTTAATGTTTAATTTCATATTTCACTCTAGCAATAGGTGCTGTCCATAAATGCTATAAACTTGAAATTGTGTAGTTGAATATGATTATGCAACAAAGTAAGCTTTTCCGCACTTTTACCTTAAGCTTATACCTTGCTACATCCAAATGCATATTCTTTCAAGTTGGTCATATATGGACCACGGGTCAGTCTTGCGAGTACCTTCTGTACTCATGCTTCTGTTTTGTGGTTTTCAGGTGAGGACCCCGACGGGTGTGAGTTCTGTCCGTACTGCTTCTCGGTGGTCGGGCGGGGCACCGAGTAAAAGCTAGCTCAACGATGTAAACGCCCAGAAGTGTTCAAGGGCAGGACACTTCCGGAGATATCTGACTTTTGGGTTGAATTTGGTGGTTGTTCGTTCATTTTGTTGTAAAGTTAACTTTCAAACTTGTTATGACTATGTTTAATCACTTGGCTATTTCCGTTGTTGAACTTTAATGTATCGCCATGCTTAACTCAGGTCTGGGTTGTTGTTTTTATGCATGTCTGTTTATATTGTGGTTGTGATATACTTGGTTAATTAATTGTTTCTTCTGTCTGCTGTGTGGATGTCCGTACTTCTAGGGGTGTCATGCCGAAATTTTGTAGATTTTATGAGTCTAAGTAGGACCTTGTGTGTTGTCTGTTTGTGGGTCTTTATCTGTTGTTTTAGTTGTGTGGTTGTCTAGTTTGTCTTTGTGCTTGAGTTGGTGTTGTTTTTGTGCTTCCGCGTTGCGTGTCTGGTAGTAAAGTTTTGGGTTCGTTGCCCCCTTTATGCAAATTGAATTGATATGGCAATGGAAACCGGTATATGGGCGATCTCGGCGAAGCTTGGTCGCATAACGGGGAATACCGGGATTGTTGTCGAGTTATTCGAATGTGATCTTTGTCCTAATTGGGCTTGGGTGTTAGCATTGTGAGCACCATTGGTGATCCGTTGCTAGCCTCCAAATCTGATGAGGGCGACCGGGCATTCAAATAACCCGAGGACTGTCTGGGCGGCTCCTCACAGACAGCAGGAGTCGGGCAACTCCGAGAAGAAGTCGGCCGGGGTGGAAGTGTTGGTCATCAACCCCGACTGGACAAAGCCCTATCTGGATTATTTCCTAAGAGACGAGCTCCCTGAGGATCGCATACAAGCCGAGTCCATCACGCGGCGAGGCAAAAGCTACGTGGTGGTCGGGGAGGAGCTTTTTCGGAAAAGTGCCTCTGGGGTCCTAAGGCGGTTCATATCAGAACAAGAAGGGAAGAATCACCTCAAAGAAATTCATTCGGGGATCTGCGGACATCACGCGGCATCAAGCACCTTGGTTGGCAAGGCCTATCGGCAAGGATTCTTCTGGCCGACTACCATCACCGACGCGGAGGATATCGTACGCACATGTGAAGGTTGTCAGTTTTTCGCCCAGCAAATTCATATACCGGCGCAGGAGCTGCAGACCATCCCGATCACTTGGCCGTTTGCAGTCTGGGGGATCGACATAGTCGAACCACTCAAAAAAGCCCAAGGCGGGTTCTCTTTCCTCTTTGTCGCCATCGACAAATTCACCAAATGGATCAAAGCCAAGCCGGTCGCAACGATCACCCCGGTCAAAGCGAGAGAATTCTTTCAAGAGATCGTCGTCAGATTTGGCGTGCCAAACAGAATCATCACAGATAATGGTGCCCAGTTCAGAAGTGAAGGGTTCCAAGACTGGTGCGAAGCCCTCGGAATCAAGATCTGCCTCGCCTCCGTGGGTCATCCACGGAGCAATGGGTAGGTCGAGCGGGCCAATGGCATGGTGTTGCAGGGTCTGAAAGCCAGAATATTTGATCGTCTCAAACCATATGTGGCACGATGGTTAAAAGAATTGCCTTCAGTACTCTGGGGGCTAAGAACCACCCCCAGCAGGGCTACTGGGAAGTCACCTTTTTTCCTAGTATATGGTTCAGAGGCGGTCCTACCCACCGAGCTGGCGTTCGGATCCCAATGGGTTCGGAACTACAAAGAAGCTAAGTGGGAAGAAGGCCGACTGGAAGATCTCGACAAGCTGGAGGAGGCCAGGGACGTCACGTCCATCCAGTCGGCTAAGTACCTCCAAGGTCTCGGCGCTACCACGATCGAAACATTCGGGGCCGAGCTTTCTCTAAAGGGGACCTAGTTCTTAGAAAGAATCAGAAATGCGAGCATAAGCTGTCCCCAGGATGGGAAGGTCCTTACATCGTCGACGAAGTGGTGCGCCCGGGGTCTTACCGACTCAAACGTGAAGACGGCGTGGCACTCGGCAACACTTGGAACATAGAACAGCTACGTCGCTTTTACACTTAAAATACACATTCCATTGTATCGTTGTAATCTTAGTCATTCTTGACTTACTACTCACTTGATCCTCAACTAAGCAGTAAGTCGGGGGCTACCAACTACCCGACAGTGTCTGAGTGCAAAACATTCACCTCTCGTTTTCAAAGAAACTCATCACCTTTTCCTTAACAATCATGGCTAAATCCTAAAACTATTAACTTTAAGTAGCAAACTCTGTACGACGAAGCCTGGCCGCCCAAGTATGTGTCTAAGAATTAGCCATACACTCGGGGGCTAGGCCAGTCGGGCGAAACATTCAAACAAAAGGACATTGCACATTCGAATAAAGCCAGAGAGTCACAAAATACATATATCATCATAGATTGAACATTATGTCCAATTGCATATTCTTACAAAAGTACCCTCCAAAGCAGCCAAACCTACGCGGCGAACCTACGCGGCGCGGCGAGCACGGTCCAAAGCCTTGACAAGGACATCTGCGACCTCAGCGAGGGCCGGGACAACTTCGAGGAAGACCTCTATGGCAACGGCGTCGCGGGCGGTTGCCTCCTCCTCCGCCGCCAGCTCTGCGAGGGCGAGATCGTAGTCCGCCCAGAGTTCCTCCTCGGTGACCTCCGGAGTGGGAGCATCATCCCCGAAGTCGAAGATCAGCCCTTCCACTGGAGGCGGAGGCAGAGGCATGGCCGGAGCAGCTTCGGCTCCAGAAGCGACGGAGTTCGACGAAGACGCCAACAGAAGATCGCTGAAGAAGAGAAGAAACGAAGTTGCGAAAATAAGAGGAATGGGCGATCGCTCCGGTAGCGGTAACGCCCTTATGTACACAGTCAAAGGCAAACAACCCCCAACCGTACCTCTACGGGAAGTTGGAGCGCCTCTGACCGTCTGGCGATGCGCGAGCGCCGAGGCAGCGTTAAAAACCCACTAGCGCGGGAGGCTAAGCGAGGCGTTGACAGCACATGACGCAGGAAGAGTCTCTTCGGGCACGGTGAAGCCACTCATGATCAAAAGTAACAGCATTAAAAGGAAGGCGGTAATTACAATTCCAAGTCAGCATTTACAAGAGGTCTAATTCTAGATTCTCCACCAAGGAGGAGGCCACGCTTCTGACTTCTTCAAAAAGAGCAGCGGCTTGATCATCGTCGACGGTGCAGGCAAAGCCCTCCTGAACGGCCTCCAGTTCCACCCCAGGATAGAGCGACTTTACGATGGCCAATACTTGGCTAGCGCTCGTGGTCGACGTCTCCTGGATATGGGCCCTAAGCCTTTCAGGACCCGCCGACAGCAAGGAAAGAGCCTCGTCATCGCCAGTTGGCTCAACCCCTCCGGGGCTCAGGAACTTGATCATCCCTCTGATGGAGTCACAGAATTTGTCGTGAAGCTCACGAGCGGCCTTCACCTCCCCGTTAAGGGCATCGACCCGCTCCTGCGACTCTCTCTTGACCACTACAAACCACCAGGATCGTCGTTAAAAGCATTACAGACGCAAGGAACGCGACGCCGAGTGGGAAGATAAAATACCTTCCAGCTCTCGCATCAGCTCGGCGTTGTCGGCTTTGGCCTGAGACTCAGAATCCTTCAGCGGCTAGATTTGCTCATGATGAATATTCTCCACTCAAGCGCCACCGGAATTGTCGGCTCGGGTCCGGACTCGAATCTTTCAGTCCGGATCTGCTCATGAAGCTCAAGCAATAGGCTAAGTCGAAACAATGAGAACTAGGTCGGCGACCAAGAGGGCAAGGAAACACCTACCTTCAAGCGCCTCATCCAGAGCTTGGACTTTGGCCCAAAGCTCCAGCTGCTTAACCTCGCCACGGACGGATGCTCCAAGTTAGCTTCAGACTCGTGCTCCCTAACCTTGGGAAGTATTTCCTTGAGGAGGTGTGTCTCTCCTGAGCGTTCACCATGGGCAAGAGAAAGAAGGGGAAGAAGAAGCCGCCCTCGGGCAAGGCAGACAACCGTGACGCTAAGAAGCTTCATGTTGAATGGGCCGACCGCGCAATGGTAAGGACTCTCATGGTCGAGCCCCCGAGCTTGTGCTTGCGCTTCTCCAACTTGACATGTTTTTCTTGCAAAGAGGAGGCGCGGCCTGGCTGGTCTTCGAGCCCTCAAGCAGCCCAAAGGTCCCAAGAGTGGGGCCCTGAGACTTCTGTCGCGAGGGACTTAGAGCCGCCGCGGGCTTTAAGGTCCCAGACCGGGGGGACCCAGAAGAGGAGCGCCCCCTCGACCTCGAGAGGGCAGGGTCTTCGCTAGCCTCCTGCAAAACGGAGACTTCCGACCCAGGTAGGTTACATACCCTTCATTTGCTCAGCCCTCCTTGTGACTTTTTAGCTTAGTAGTGGCTCTTAATCGCAGACCTTGAGCGCCCGAGCTCAACACCTGCCCGTATTGACAATGACTATTGTCCGTATGCAGTCCGGTCTCAAGAGGAGGAGGAGGGCGACATGCGGCCGGGCGCCCGCCGACCTTCGGGCCGAGGGCACACTCCGTCGAGCCCCCAGAACCAGGCTCGCCGGCGAGTTCGACCAAGGGCTCGACAACCCGGACGAGGAAGAGCTCCTCCCCGCGACCAGCGAAGACTATGGCACCGGCGAGGCAGACGCCGACGACGACGTCGACCCGCACGAAGTTACTGAAGAAGACGGCGCTGGAGGCGCCCTCGCCACGACCGTCGAGGTCGCTCCGACCGTGGCGGTCGTGACTCCTCAAGCCGTTGATCCTGTGGACCCCCCTGCCGCAGTAGGCGCAGAGGCCCGAGCCGCGGGCCAGACCATGAACACCGCAGAGGGGGAGGCCAGAGACCCTCCAATTGCGGGGGACGAAGCCGCCATCGGGACAAGGCGTGAGGGCAAGCCGAGCCCCCTCGAGTAGGGAGCTCAACGCGCGGCCGCCCACGACGAAGCGCCCGACGACCTTACCTCCGAAGACCGAGCGGCAGCAGTGATGTCACCGCCTAGAACGCCAGCAAGAATTCCACCTCATACTCTGCAGGCGGCCTTCAAGAACAGCCTCGCCGAACATGAGTTTTCTCTAACCTTTAGCTCGAAGTTTTGCTGCTTCTTCCTCTATCGCCTTTGGCGTGCACCATGTTGATCCTTTTGCCCTCAGAGGCCATCGACTCCATTTCCCAAGGGCCGCAGGCCTTCAAACGCACCGACGCTACCGAGGGCCTTGCTCGACAAAGCTAGAGGGCGACATGAGCGCCTAAGCTCGTGGAGGTACTGCAAGCCGAGCGGGAGGAGGATGCACAAAAGGCAGCAGAAGACTCCCAGGAGATCGCTGGCCTTCGCGAGGTGGTAAAGACGCTCGAGGCCACTCATAAGGCCAAGCTAGAGCGGGCCATCAACTCGGAGCGGGATCATGCGTATAAAGCCGTCGAGGACGAGCGCACGAGGTCGGCCAAGGCGCTTGAAGCTGAGCGAGCCAAAGCTGAAGGGCGAAACAAGACCGCCGTGGACCAGGCGGCCGTCTCATCGAGGACCTCCCCGAGCTCGAGGCCAAGGTGAAAGAGCTCGAGGAGAAGCTAGGCCAGGCAAGCAAGGCGGCCAAGAGCGCCATGGCCCAACTTCAAGAGGAACGCCGCCGCGCCGCCGAAGCCATCCAACTCCAGAGCAAGTTCTCGACCTTGAGGGCCAAGGTAGTCGAGCTCGAGCAGGAGAAGCTCGCACGCGAGATGGCCGACTTGTAGATAGGGTAGACTTCCTGCAAGATTTTTGTAAGAAAACGGTTCAATGGAACAACTGTACTTTGGTTAGAACATTTCGATGTCTTAGTTTGCTTTATCATTTCTCGACCAAGAAATTTTTCCCAATCGTGCACTTAGCCTTTTCTGGTCGTGGCTTATCTCGTCCAGCCCCTGTTGAGCTCAAGGTCGATCAACGCCGGCCTTGGGCGCAAGTTAGAACCCTGCAAAGACCAAGACCTGCAAGATCGAAAAAGGCCCACGGGGAGCGTAACATGGTCTTACGAGGAAAAACTTAGGATCTATAGTAAGGCTCGAGTCATAAAAACGATTTGCACGCTGCTCGTTGGACCCGGTCTCGGGTTTAAATCGAACCCTGGCACAGGGGGAGTATAGATGCGAAGAGGTTCGGCTTACACGTAACTCGACCACTGGGGGCGAAGGATAAGCCCTCGACACCTGGGCAAAGAGCAAGCGCGCTCATCCGCAGGTCGGGCTCAGACAAAACAAAGAAAAAAGATGCGCAAAGACTAATCATGACAATTGAACAAGAGCTTTATTGAAATTTGAGATAAAAGGATTACACATAGAACTTGCGAAGCTGATCAATATTCCACGAGCTAGAAGCTCTCTACCATCGGGCATTGCTAGCCGGTAAGCCCCCGTGCGATCTGTTGAAACAACTCTATAGGGGCCCTCCCACCGTGGGGATAACTTGTTGGTGTTGGACGGAGCCTGAATCCATCTCAAGGCTAAGTCCCCAACAAGGAGCTCCCTAGGTCGTACCGATTGAGACGCATGTCTGTGAAGAGCCCGCAGCATCGCGCCAATCGAAAGCGAAGCAGCACTAAGATCTTACTTCTTTCGCCAGGGTAAGGTCAAGAGACCGCTCTTGCTCGAAGTCGATCTGATCGACCAAGCTGACCCTGGCAGAGCCCAACGTGATCTCAGGAGGCAAGACGGCGGTGCATCAACACGAGCCTAAGGGTGTGGACCCCGCTGTTCACCGACCGTGGGTACGAATAGACCATAAGCGGTGGGAAGTTCGCTCACCAGTGTCCGTCAGGTCGCTCGAGCTCATCCGACACTCGCTTTTGACGCCTTTGAACGATTTGGGCTCCATTATCAGACGGGTGGGCCACCGAGGCATAGCATACCTTGGTGCCGATGTCTTTGCAAGATTCTCGAACAAATTTCACTAGTAAATTGAGTTCCATTGTCAAGAATGATTCTGCATGGAACCCCATACCTGGTGACCACGAACAGGCGGAAGAACTTGACCGCCGCACGAGCCGTGATGCTCGAGACGGGTTCGGCCGATCCATTTAGTGAAGGTATCGATGGCGATTTAACAAAACTTCTTCCCTGCCGCGTGGGAAGGGGCCGAGGATGTCCACCCCAAGTCGAGAAAGGCCAAGCGCGAGTGATGGTCCGGAGCGCCAGAGGCGTGTTGATGTGACTTCCGAGAATGAAACCGGCAGCTCGACAAAAGTAACAATGTTGCGCTGCTCTGGAGTGCCGCACAAGAGAACCCCATGCGAAAAGCCTTCCGACCATGGTCCCGAAGAAGAGTGTGCCCCACATAGTCCTCGAATGAATGTCATGTAGCGTACTTACCTCTTCTGCAAAGGACACACTTCGTTAGGATGCCGGAAAAATTCTGGCGATAAAGCTTGCCGTCCACGAGTTTATACGAGCTCGCCCGGCTCTTGATCCTGCTCCTTTCCGCTGGCTCGGCCGGGAGCTCACCCGTCGCCACAAAATGATGGATCGGCTCGGCCCACGAGGGAGCACCCTCATGAAGGCGACCGAGGCCTCTTGGTCGGAGATGGAGGGAGACGCCAGGGTCACCAGGATCACATCATGAGGCACTTCGTCGTCAGACGACCCGAGCTTGGAAAGGAAATCTGTGTCGGAGTTGTCCTTCCGTGCCACATGCGTGATCTCCAGGTTTTGGAACCACTTCTCCATTTTTGCGCGACCTCGATGAGGTACTTGGCCATTGAATCTTCCAAGCATTGGTAGCCCTTATTAAACTGGTTGATAACGAGTTGCGAGTCGCCCTTGACGACCAACCGGCGAACACCTAGGGCCTTGCAAGCTCGGAGCCCCGCCAAGAGAGTCTCAGATCATGCGGCATTGTTTGTTGCAGGAAGCCAAAACGAACCACATACCTCACTGCCGCCTCACGGGTGAAATGAGGATTCCGGCCCGAGCGCTTGAAGGACCGTGAGTAGGTGGCAATGGGGCCCCATTCCCGATCCTCGACGGGAATTCCCTATTAGGGACGGGATGGGAGTTTTTTTCCCCACGGGATATAAATGGGCAAAATCAATCCCCATCGGTGAGACGGGTCCGGACGCCTCGACACCCCATCCCCGATACTCCGCACTGGCCCCCATTAGTCAAGATGTGACGGTCCTCAGACTCCTTCCGCTGTCCCGCACCCAAGGCAAACTCCTTACATTCCGATGCCCAAGCCCTTAGTCTCACTCTCAAGTCTCAAGTCTCAACCCTAGGCATCGAACTCCCGGCCTGGCCACGGCCGGCATTGCAAGACGCTCAAGACATTGTCGGCTCATTGCCACTCCTCCGGTCTCCACTCTCCACTCTCCAGAGACTCCCGATCCGCTTCCCCACCATCTGCCTCGTCAGGCAGCCAAATCAGCGGAGCGGCCCCACCATCCGCTTCCCGCCGCCAGATCGCAGATTCGCTGATCGCCACGGGCGTCTGCCGCCTCAGCGTGGCTGCAGTCCAAGACTCTGTGTCACCACAGATCACTTATTCACTACTCCTCCAGAATCCAGATCCGTTGCCGCTCATTGGCCTCCTCGGGCCGCCCGAGTCCCAAGAGTCGCCAAAGACTAATCTTTTGTTCAGGCAGACGGTCGCGGCCGCCGCCACCACCCCACCAGTCGACCACCACTGTGTCGCCGCCACAAAGTTGGCCCCGATCAAGATTCTCCAGATTCACCACTACCCTCGCCAGCTCCACCAAAGATCCTTCAACAAAGTAATTGTTAATCGATTCAAAATCATGATTCATGAATGTGAAATGGTTAAGAGGAATTATAAAACGAACTTCTTTAACAAACTTTTGGTGTATTAGCTTGCAATGTTCGTAATGAATTAGCATGCAACTTTCACAAAATTCGGTATTTCAATGTGCTTTGTGAACTAGCACTAGCATTTCATTTGTTTCGTAATGAATTAGCATGCAATGTTGGACTACATATGCTCTATGTTTACAAAGACTATGATTGATCTTTTCGACATGCAAAGTCTCGCCGGTGAGCTGGTCCTCAATGTTAATTCAGATACATTTGTCCCTCAATGCTAGATTTATAATGTCGAATTTCTGACCGAAAGCAATGTACCAAGACGCACTCGATTCACTGTGCTTCATAATCACACAGAGAGTCCATACCTGAGTCGGTTAATGACTCAGAAGTAATTGGGGAGGGAAACGAGGAGATAGAAATTTCAGATGATGAAGACGAGGATGTCACTATTGACTCTAAAAGAAAGTTGAATTCAGTTGTTTCGAAGGAGTTTAAGAGAGTAAAAGTCATGGGTCAAATCAAGGCAAAAATGTAATCATTGTTTCAAGAAGCTTGGAGGAGAAACCAAAAATGAAACTAAGCATCTTCACGATCATTTGAAGGTGTGTCCATATCGTAAGAGCAAAATGGCATTACAGAAGAAGACATTTACTTAACCTTCTTTAAGGTTTAGTTCTAAAGAGAAGGAAAAAGTGTCGATGAAGAACTACATATTTCATCAAGAAAGTGTTAGAAAGGAACTTATTGCGATGATGGTGTTGCATGAGTACCCCTTATCCATGGTTGATCTTGTTGATTTTCGGAGATTTGTTGATGCATTGCTACCCCTATTCAAAATGGAGTTAAGGAACACTATTAGGTATGAAATGTTTAAAATATTATTTGTCAATTGTCATGTCTCTAGATTTGGGTTCAGACTTTGTAGATTTGTTTTGTTGCTATGTCCAACAATAATCCTCCTCATTTCTAATTGCTAGAAAGGACATTGTGGACCAATACAAAGAATAAAGGAAGAAGGCCATTGAGTATATGGCGGCAAATAGATCAAGAGTTGCTATAACTAGTGACATGTGGACGTCTGACAACCAAAAGAAAGGATACATGGCTATCACAGGCCATTTCATTGATGACTTATGGAAGCTTAGGAGCATTGTCATGAGGTAATAAGTAATGACTTTCATTATTGTTTCTCATGAACCTGCTATGTAAATATGTAACACATTTCTAACTTTCACACTTTCTTTAATTTGTAGGTTCATTTATGTCCCAGCTCCACATACTGTAGAAGTTATTGCCGAAGAAATTTTTGAATCCTTGGTTGCTTGGAATCTTGACGAGAAGCTATCCACCGTGACTCTTGACAATTGCTCCACAAATGACAAAGTAATTGATTTACTTGTGGTCAAGATAGGGCCAGCCAAGCTTATGTTGAAAGGTACTTTGCTTCACATGCGTTGTTGTGCACATATTCTTAACTTGATTGTGAAGGATGGGTTGATGTGATGCATAAGGCAATTGAAAACATTCGTGATAGTATAGCCTTTTGGACTGCCACACCAAAAAGAATGGAGAAGTTTGAGGAAATTGCTAAGTTTGTGAAAGTCAAAATAACAAAGAAGATAGCTCTTGACTGCAAAACTAGATGGAACTCTACTTTCATTATGCTTAGTGTTGCTTTACCATACAAGGCTGTTTTTGATCGTGCGAAGCGTGTTGAGAAACAATACACTTGTGGTCCTAGTGAAGAAGAATGGAACTTTGCTACTGATATTGTTGAGAGGCTACGGTTGTTTTATGATATCACTGAAATGTTTTCTCGAATCGACTATGTTATCGCTAATATTTTCTTCCCCAAGATTTGTGAAATTAAAATGAAAATTACGCAAGGGTCGAATTGTGGCAACCCAATTATAGAAAAATGACAGCTTAGCATGAATCAAAAGTTTGATAAGTATTGGACTGACATTCAAAGCCTAATGGGCATAGCTACACTTCTTGATCCTCGATTCAAGACTGAAATGTTGCTAGTTTGCTTCGAAATGTTACATGGTGTTAGTAGTGAAAATTGTGAGGATCGTGTTCGAGAAGTCACTGCCTCATTATGCAATTTGATGATTGATTATCAAGTTGATCAACATGGGGATAATACAGAATCATCAGTTACAATACCTGCAATTGAAGCTCCTGCTGTTATGTCAATCTTTAATGCACGTGTTGCTAAGAGAAGGCCAGAATCTTTTAGGCTCAATCTGAAAGTTAGACCGTTATTTGGACGATGACTATGTACCAACAACAAAGGAAAATTTTAATGTATTGGATTGGTGGAAAGTTGCTGGGACTCATTATCCTACTTTGAGAATGATTGCACGCGACATCTTTTCAATTCCAATAAGTACAAAGGGCTTCGAGTCCGCTTTTAGCACAAGTGGAGAATTCTTAGCGAGCATCGTAGCCGCCTCACTTCGAGATGTTGGAGGCATTAATGTGCTCACAGGATTGGCTTCGAAACAAATATAAAGGTACGTATATAGAAGAATTCGACTCATATTTGTTTTGTCAGTTGTCAACAAAAGAAAATAATATTTACATTTGTATCTTACAGATGAAGAAAAGGGAGACCCTTCAAGCTTTTGGACTTGTCTTCAAGATATTCAAGAAGGGCTACAGGTGGAGTAATTGCAAAATAAATCTCAATTTCATAGAATCATATATGTATACATGTAGTAGTGTGCTTATATTTCAAATGGTTAACTATTCTGTCTTATACTCTTATATAGGAGATGGCACTGTGAGTTTGACATGCTACAATTGTTGTGTTCTGAAGACTCAAACAGAAATGTGAAATTCATGTAATGCTTATTGGTGGTCACTAGTACTACTCACTACGTCCTTTATTGTTGGTAGTTGGTTTGTTCTATGACTTGGTATGTGTACTATTTAAGTGGTTGTATTATATGATTTGTGCCGAATTCAATTCTTAGAAGCTATGCATTGCTTGTGTACTATTTAAGGGTTGTATTATGTGATTGTGAACCATTGCCTATTAAGGGATGTTAGATGAACCTTTAATCATCTATTAATTGTTGAAGCTGTTTGTGTTGTGTTGAGTGCTGCTGGCAGCTGCTATTGTGTTGAGTGCTACCATGCTGGTATGCTGTAATGATCCTTATTCTCTTGCTCTTTTGTGTTGAGTTCCATGCTGGTATGCTGTTATGTGTTGAGGGCTTGAGGCCACTAGTTGATTCATCGATATACAGGCCATGAGTATTAGAATTGGACCTACTCAAAGGATCGAGAAGTTGATATTCAAGGTAGAGGATATAGAATATTATCCTATTTGTTATCTATGATTTCCTTATCAAAAAAAATGCTTTAATTTTGTAATCGAGGTATTGTCACAATTTCCTTCTTTAATTAGACATGCATTGATTGCCTTCACATAAAGAAGACAGCAAGTCTAGGCTTCATGTTGAGGACACCATGGATACCGATAACACCAATGCTAGAAGTCTTCAAGATGATTTTCTCAAACATAAGGTCTATTTCATTCTCCGCTCTCTAGGATAGTAGGATGGCACTATGTGAAGATCTTGCTAATACTCTTCTTTTCTCGAGCTACAAAGTTGAGAAATTAAAAGAGCTTTCAAAGTTGCTCGATATCTATGATGATTAACTAGATCATTGGCTCCAAACATATGGGAGCCGGATGATGTTAAGAGAGGCCTCCTTTGCCGTAAGTTCATGCAATATTTAGCATTTCTTTTGAAAGTTGGTGTAATAGCTAAACGTACATTACATATCAGAACCGTCATGTGTCCAAATTTTTGGTGGCAATCCTTTGAGGCTTCCATCCGAGCTAGCTTCCGAGGTGACATCAATATTTTGCTTGTTGGTGATCCCGAACAAGTAAATCCCAGCTTCTCCAAAGACATAAACTATCTCCCCATGGTATTTACACAAGTGGTAGAGGCAGTTCAAATAGCTTGGCAAGGATCCTCAAACCGTGAAATCAGTAAGTTTACCTTGATCCTTTTTCACAAAAGTTCTTTGGTGCCTTTTCAGATGCAACTTAATTGCTCGATGGCTTTAAACATGACATAGTACCTTTTAGATTCTTGAGAGTGGAGCACTTGTTTTGAGGATAAAGGTGTTTCCTATATCGATGAGTTCGATAATATGTTTGAATTGATGTCACCCGGTCGGGTATAGCTCTCACGGGGACCCCATACCCGGATCGGGGCGGGAACGGGTGGGGTAGCCTCAAACCGGGTCGGGCCGGAGCGGGATTTTTGTTCTCGGGGACGGGACGGGGTTCTCTCACGGGAATGTCCCGCTACATCCCTAACCGTGAGCCATCGAAGTACATGACCCAAGGCTTCTCCTTATCGACCTCGAGCTCAGGAGCCGGCTGCGAGGTCTGTTCGACTACGAAGTCGGCCAGCACTTGGGACTTAATGGTCGTGGCGCGCCACTTAACCGGAGGTCGAAACGCCAACCCATGGCCCACTTGGTGATGCGCCTCGAGCTTCAATTCTCAAGATCTCCCGAGCGGAAGTTGCTTCGACGACCACGGAGTGAGCTCGAAGTAGTGCCGAAGCTTGCGCGGCCATGAGGAGGGCATATAGGAGCTTCGACCGAGGGTAACGCTTTCGGTCCATGAAGGACTCACGACGAGTAGATCGGTGTCGCTTGCAGGTTCCGCTTGGCCACCAAGACAAGATCGACGGCCCGGGCGGTGGTCGCGAGGTAGAGCAAGAACCTCTCGCCTAGTCTGCGGGTCGTGAGCAAGGTGGGGTTGACAATATACCTTCAATTCGCCAAGGACCGCCGAGCCTCGGGGTCCACTGGCCGCTGGCTTGCGCAAGGCCTTGAAAAAGCAACCCAGGCCACCGAGCCTTGAAATGAATCGCTAAGAGCGCTATGTGACCGTTAGGCATCGCACCGCCATCAACTCAGAGGGGCCATCTTTTCTATTGCCTCAATCTTTCTCCGGTTCGCCGACTTCGAGCCCCCAATCATATAGCCTAACACCTTCCCCGAGGTAGCGCCGAACACGCACTTCTCTGGATTGAGCTTGATCTTGTGCTTGTTCAGGTCGGCGAAGGTCTCCTCGAGATCTTGAACATGGCTGGCTTCAGCGGAACTCTTCATGATGATGTCGCCTATGTAGACCTCGAGGTTGCGCCGATCCGAGGCTCAATGTCTTGGTCATCAGCGCCGGAAGGTCGCGTCAAGATTATGAAGACCAAACGACATGGTCGTAGCAAGAGGGTCCCGAACAGCGTGATGAATGACGCCTTGCTCTCGCTATCAATCGCCACTTTGATCCGTGGTACCCGCATAAGCGCCCAGAAGCTCAAGAACTTGGCATTTGTCAGGAGTCGACGATCCGGTCGATGCGCGGAAGAGGAAAGTTATCCCTGCATGCCGAAGTTCAGCCCGTGCAGATCCACGACATCCTCCACTTCCCGCCTTCTTCTCGCAGACGATGACGGATTGGCCACCATTCAAGTAGTCAACCTCACGAATGAAACCGCCTTCAACAAATTTTGTCCAGATTCTCCTTGATTATCGCGACCTTCTCAGAGAGAAGCGCGCAGCCTTCGACGTCTGACGAGCCAGAATGGGCCGCACTCGCAACCTCGGTTTCGACCACCTCCCTTGGGACGCCCGGCATGTCCGCCGGTTCCCAAGCAAATATGCCTTTGTTGGCGCGGAGGAAGGTGACGAGCTCGAGTTCCTATTTGGAACTCACTTTACCAAACGTGATGCACTTGAGGGGTCCCTCTCGAGCAAGACAGCCTTCAGAGTCTCACTGGCTGGATGACTACCTTCGCGGGCGACCTTTGTGGCTACTGGCTGGGCCCCGCCGAGGTAGCATGACGGGCGAGGCCGTGGCTTGAGTCTCGCAACCGTGCGCCGCTTTGAGGTCGCCGCGCACAGTAATGACGCCGTTTGGTCCCGGTAACTTCATGTAACGGTGACCATAGTGGTTGGTCGCCATGAACTTAACCAGGGCAGGACGCCCGAGGATGGCGTTGTAGGGGAGGTCACCCTCGACCACCTCGAAGGTGATCAGCTCGGTGCGGAAGTTGTCCGAGGCGCCGAAGGTGACGGGCAGGACCACCTGCCCCAAGGGGGTGGTCGAACTTCCAGGCACGATCCCAAAAAATGAAATCGCGATATTCTTGATCTTCGACCGGGGAATCTACATCTGGTCAAGTGCGCTGGCCAGCAGCAAATTGAGGGAACTGCCACCGTCGACCATGACCCGCCCGACCATGGTGTTGCTGATGGTCGGGGTCACGACTAAGGCAGTTTTGACGTCCTTGGACATACCTTGGGGGGCATCTTCTGGCGTGAAGGTGATCGTCACCCCGGCCCACTTGCAGGGCTGGTCCGCGAACTTCCCGGTGGTGGCCTGGTAGACCACGCGTGCGGCATCCTTGATCTCGCATGCCGATTGGTACATCAAGAGCCGCCAAGATGACGCCGATCCGACGGCCGCTTTGTCGGAACTCCGTGTCGAGATCGACCGTCCTCTCGATGTTAACCCTATCGCCTGGTCTCTCCTTCGGAGCACGGCATCTCCCCGCCCATCATAAAAGCCTCGGCTTTGGCCTACCAGCCTCGCAGCCTCGCAGTCGTGGCTCGGGGCCCCGTGAAATGCATAAAACTTGCCATCGTCAAACCGAGGTCGCCCCTCGGGACCCTACGGGCGGCCATCTGTCTATCGTGACCTAGACCGGCGATCCTCCTGCCGAGGTCGGCGTGGCGCCTGCTGAGGTCGAGGCCAATTGCACTGGGGGCGGGGCCCCTCCTGAGCCGAATCCCGCACCTCCATGACCTCACGGTGACCAACCGCCGAAACGGTCACCCGAGGTCGACCTCCATCGCGCTTGCGGTCTCTCTTTCGCTTCTTGACGGCTGAGCCTTGGTCGGTACCCTTGGCGCCTGAAGGGCCTGCCTCACCCGAGTTGACGCCAAGCTTGCCTTGGTCATAGTCGCGCTTCCAGCGGACCGCGTCATCCGCGTCCGCGTATCACTCCGCCATGTGAAAGAGCTTGCCGACGATGAGCTTCGTTGTAATCTCCAAGTCTTCGGTGAGGCGCCAGTCGCGGATGCCGAACTTGAAGGCCTTGATCACAGCTTCATTAGACACACTAGGGATCAGATTCCTAGTGCGAATGAACCACCGCACAAAGTCGCGGAGGGGTTCATTCTTTCCCTGGATCACTCGGTCCAGGTCCTTCTCCCTACCGGGCCGCTCGTAGCAGCTCTGAAAATTCGAGCGGAGGGCGCTCTGGATTTGGCGCCACGAGCGAAAAGTACCTGGTTTCTGGTTGAAGAGCCAGGTGTAGGCAGCACCGTCCAAGATGGTAGGGAGGTAGTTGGCCATCACATACTCGTCACCTCCCGCGGCTAGGATGGCAGTGGTGTAGATCGAGAGGAATTCATCAAGGTTCTTCGTCCCGTCGAATCGCTCGATCAATGCGGGCTTGAAGCGAGCCGGCCACCGCACCCGCCGAAAGTCGCTTGAGTATACCGCAACCCGTATGCCAAGACGGGTGCGCTCGAAGGGTCTCACTACGCTGAGTTGAATTTCGATCGCTGGCGCCCCGCCCGCGACTCGACGGTCATGGCGGTGGGCCCGAGCATCACCCGGGAGGTACTGAAGGCGCTCATGGACCCGTCGGTGCCTTGGTGGGATGTCAGGAGAAAGGCTCGACGTGCCATTGCTGAACGGAGTCATCAGACGCCGAACGCCGCTGCATTTCGCCCGTAGTCACGCTTGGGGAGCGACGGCGAGGCAGTGTACGGACAGATCTCGAGACTGTCGGTGCGCAGGAGACCGACAGGGGTGTTGGCGCTATGCGAGGAGCCGCTGCCGCCTCCTCAACATCGACCCAGCAGGGAGGCTTTGGCGCCGTGGACGACGCGCAGCCAGAGTCGCTTTGTCGAGCTCATCCGCGAGAGCTCGACCGAAAAGTCTCGACATCGGACGTGCGGAGTCAGTCATGACTCGTGCGATCGCGCGGAGGCGCTCGCCCGAGTGAGGGAGCCTGGAGCATCCCGAGGATGTTCCAATCTTCTCAAGCTCCTCTCGCCGGAGGGCGGTTATGGCCTGGTTGATGGCAACCTGAGCCATCCGGCGAGCATCTTCAGGGGTCTTCGGGCTGCGCTCCCCCTCCTCAACGCCCACGTCATGGCTAGCGGCCATGAGAACGAATCGATTTCGCAGTGGCAGAGAGGGGGAGAACAGGGATGTGGAACTTCTATGCTCGAGGGCCGTATTCGAACCCGAGCTCACAGAATGCGCTGCTGCAGAGGACGCCATACCTTGAAAATCACACACTTCTTCCGGCTGAACGAAGTTCTCTGGCCCCATGGTGGGCGCCAGCTGTCGACGATCGGGATCGCCTGACCGCAAAGGTGAAGAGGGGGTTAGTATGAATGAGGGACCCAAGAAGCGCTTCGCTTCAACGATGGTGCGGACGTAGGTCGGTGCGTGGCGTCAACGAGCAGGAGACAGTTGATTATACTAGTTCGAGCCCTCACGAGGGTTATAGCTCTACATCCAGTCTTCTCCGGAGGCAGAGGAATTCACTAACTGCGAGTACAAAGAGTGGATTACAGCTCGTGCTTAAGTGCTCTGTTTGTGTCTACTGGTCTACTGCTGGGGTGCTTGTTCCTTGTACACAGGCCTCGCGTGGCCTTATATCCTCTTGATGTCAGCTCAGAATCGGACGGAGAGATTCCCGGGGTAGTGGCTTCATGCGCATTGAAGGTGGGTCGTAACTGCCCTGGAAATGCCGCCCACGCTTGCCTTGACGCCACTACCCGGGCCCAGGTAACCGCCGAGTAAGCGCACTCCTTTGTGCCAAGGTCGAGGTCGAGCGGGGACGGAATCTCCCACCGCCCAAGCTTGAGGTCGTGCGGGTACCAGCGTTGCTCAGGTCTTGGTCGAGGCCCCTTTGTCAGATCGCCCGAGCTAGGGACCCTCACGACCGTGCATGCACGACTTGTCGAATTTCCGATCCTCGTCACAAGTCTAGCCCTGTGTGGCTTAATAATGTAAGTTGGTCGTAAGATCATACACTTAGATATATCAATAAATGGAGTCTTATTATTATTATCGTTGTATATGATGTGATACTTGCCAACATTGTGTTGTGCACACTAGCGTTGATCCAAGGACTAGTGCGGTAAATACAGTGGGTTCGAATTGGTGAATTCGAGTCCTGACACACTACCCATCTATTGTCAAATGTCCGCCCTCGAATCTTTGCTTGGCAGCCATTATCCCTTCTCTTGTATAAGGCATATGAGTCATTGCCTTGTATTGTAGATGCATTGAAATGATGTGAGTAGTAGTTTTTTCATCTACCCGCTTGCATGCACACGTTCTTCGGATTTAGGACTCCGCATGGACCATGCATCATATGCTTAACAACCATCTCGTACAACTCTAGGTACTTGTTCCTGTCTAGGAGCTCAGCAGAGACGAGACAGCCAAACTGCTCTGGACACGTGCCTTGTACCCTCCCGCCTTGTACCCTCCCTTCATGATAAGAAGGAAGTGAATGTATGAAAGACCCCTCTTCTGGAACTCAATGACGTACACATAAGCAGCTACTATGCCAAGGATATGCCTCTTGAATAATTGTTCCTTAAGGTTCTCATGCTTGGCTTGAATACTCGGACGATGAGATCAGGGAGATCTTGTGGGGTCTATTCAGGCTCTAGCTCTCGTATTATCTCTTCTCAGTTTGGATTGCAGGTCATAGTCAAGAAGATGTCCAACTTCTCGTACTTCTACACTGAGGCCATAGCGTCCAGGTACCTTCGTTGTATATCTCTATCACCCCCAATGAATGAAGCTAGGAGCACAATCCTTTTGCCCACAGCTTGCACACGACTCTCTCCAGACTCTATGCTATCAACCACGCCCTGGTACAGATCGGCTCATATCTCCTTCTAGTGGTGCCTGAAGTAGTCCAGCCTTGTACCCTCTATCTTGATGTACATGTCAACCACGTACTACTGGAATAGGCGCTTGTTGTATAATAAGGCGTTGAATATCCCACTACGCATCTGGAATTTGTAGCAGTAGTAGTCTTTTACAGTAATGCAAAGATGGTTATTCGAATCTATGCAGAAGAGGGACATAGTTAGGTGATGTGTAAATAATCAGGACATTAATAACGATAAGATGACATATTCATAGCAATACTCACTTTGATCCTTGTAGTGACCGTCGTTATTGTTATTTTTTGATACCCGAATTACAGTTTCAAGGGGCACACCATGCTTCGGAATATGTGGATGTCAGCCTAGTTCTCCTCTTGGGAAGAAGAAGGGATACGATAGGGGTCCTAGCATCCATAGTGTGACTTTATACTGTGCTTCTCATTGTTGTTGCCATATAGGATTATGTTATGTTGAAATGTTCATACCGCTGCTGCCCTCGACCACACAAAGAGCTACTTCTCGACGTTATTGGCCTATTGTAGACTCATTGATCCATCTGTAAGTCAGTGTTTAGTGATACACAATATTCCTGGAGGTTTTCGGCTTGGCCTAGGCTCTTGAAAGTTTGAGAGTATGGGTTGTCCTAGAGAATGTTGACCAACCTCCACATGACTTCTTGGTCGAGGCTAGGTGAGTAAAGAAATTGGTGATTCAGACCGGAGTCAATGTCATAGAAATAAAGCTCCAAATGATTCGGACCGGATTCCCTCGGGCCAAAGGAATGGACATTGTGATAAATTTGTCCGTGGGCTCGAAATGTGTACACTCCAGATCTCATGTTGTTGTAGTTCTCGTCGAGACTTAGGTACACTTTGCTCAGGTGTAATGTGAGCCTCTACTTGACCAAAATTTAGCTGCCTTTGGTCCTCTGTCATGGTAGGAGAACTTTCAGCAACATCACGGTAATTCATTCTACCTAAAGTGTACAACGCATGTAATAATAATGAGCTATTTTGAGGTGCCGCAATGTTTGTGATTAGAACACACATTATAGGAAAAAAGCAGCTTGTACCATTTGAGTAATCGCCTTGTAGCAATACACTCATAGTGAGGGTACTTCGAGTTGGAATTGTGTATGGCATAGGTGTTTGATTATGCTCATCTTCTTCATTTGAAGATGAATAACTTTGACTTTGAATATTATTTCCGTCACGTATATATAAGCTAGTAGGTGCTTGTGGCAAAATAGCGGTGCAAGGTCTCGTTGGAGCATGATGTGCATCTATCACTGCCAAAATAATATTTCAAAAAATAATATCATGTAGTTACAATTAATATCATGCAGTTACAACAATATAAGCTAAAATTAAAAGGGATGGCCACATAGTAACCTTCTTTTCCTTTCTATGATGATTGGTTTGGATGATGCGACATAATTGTCAAAATCGTTGGTGATCTATAGAAAGATTGGTGTGAGCCCAACGAAATTATGAACAGAATACTTTGATAAAGTTCAAGAGCATTTCTTGTACAAAAACTTTTCAAGTCTTCAATGATCAACTCCAAAAGTCACAAGCAGAGTAGGGCCACTGCCAGACATATGTACACATCATGTATCAAAGGATCAGCAAAGTATTTAATGTGTGTCTTAGATTTTACTTTCTATTTTTCAGGTTGATAAAAATAAATTGATTTGGAAAGAAAGGGAAATTGATGTAAAAGTTCATCTCGCTGAAATTCCTCATAGGATTTGAGTTAAGTATTGCATATTTAGAGTAGAATTGCAAGCTTGATGCTTCATAATTGCATTCTTTGCGAGATGAAGTTAATTCCCTTTTTGATATTCTGACAAGAAGGGTAAATGATGTGATCATGTGAGTGCAAGAAAATCAAATAGTTTAAACCTAACAGGCCTTAAGTCAGGTCACAAGGTCAAACAAACCTAATAGGCCTTAAGTCAGGTCACAAGAAAATCAAACACAGCGAATTGAACTAGGATGGCCCATTAATTCAAGTTTAAACTTGTAAAAATGATGTGATCATGTGAGTGCAAGAAAATCAAACAGTTTACAGTTGACTCTACTTCAGTGGAGACCAATGCAAGGGCTAAAAATTAGCAGCAAGAACCTAGAAAAATTGGCAATTACTAGTAAGTTAGGTGAGAACAACACGTAGAGCATGCTAAAACAACATGAAAACAGAAAATAGCAAATTCTCAGTTTAGCCCTAGCTCTAATTATGAATGTGAAAAGACCGAGATGTCGCCTAGAGGGGGGATGAATAGGCGATTTTAAAATTTAATTCACAGCGGAAACAATCTTCTTCGGATAGTCCGAAATTTCTTTCGGACTGTCCGAGTAGTTCGGATAGTCCGAATGAACTTTCGGATATTCCGAACGGTACTGTGCACAAAAACCCTAAAAAGTATATCTAAGCTATCTAGAGGGTATAACTAGCACCAAATGAGATTCAAGTGATTAGAATACCTCTAGTGGACAAGTACTCACCAAAACACTTCACAAGAGCAAACCACCACTTGAAATCCCTAGATCTCAAGAAACCACAAAAGGGGAAAACAAAGTAATCCAAGAAACAACTCGAAATGCACAAGGATTTTTACCCGAAGTTCGGATCCTTGAGGGATCCTACGTCTCCGTTGAGGCGGCACCAAGTTGGGGTCTCTTTCAACACTAATCCTCTAGGTGTTGCACCAAGCACTCACCTACTTCTTCTTGAATCCTTTCCTTGCGGAGGTGGATCCAACCTTTACAAACCTTCGGCGGTGTCCCATACCAAGTTTCGGAGCTCACCGGTGACTCCTAGCCGTCTAGGAGTCCTCAACCTCCAAGAGTAATAGATTTGCCAAGAAATCCGCGAGAGAATGATTTTTGTGCTCAAGATGAATCAAAGTCTCTATGTCTCACAATCTTTCAACCACTCAACCTCCAAAGATTTCCAAATCAAAAGAACAAGAGGGAGTGAGGGCTTGAGCTCTAGAGATGAGGAATAGCAGCAAATAAGTGAAAATAAATGCTCTAAGTGCTGTTAGGTGAGAGTATGGGGCTTTTATAGCCACTAAAAAACTAGTCGTTTTGAGTTGTGCCCGAGTCTGTTCGGATAGTCCGAACAGAGTGAGTTCTAGACACCGAGCAACTCGGTTCAGATAGTCCGAACATTTTTTCGGACAGTCCGAACGCTTCGGATACTCCGAGCGTTCGGATAGTCCGAAAAATCTTCGGACACTCTGAACATAAAACACACGACCTAACCGAGGAGGTGCACTCGAATACTCTGAAGGTGACTTCGGACATTCCGAACCTAAATTTGTCTAGGCTAACAGAGGGATCAGTTCGGACATTCCGAACTGGGGTTCGGATACTCCGAACTGTTTTGAGCAAAATGCCTCTAAGACTTAACATATTAACTCATTTTGAGACTAGAATCCATCATTGAGCACATTAAGTCATTCTAAAGCAATTTCTCGTCATATCCCTCTTTATAGTACGACAATCCTTAATAAAAATGAAATAGATATATGACAATTTGAGTTTAAACGATGCCTTTTTCTCCTTTATTTTGAGGGTGCTCTTTTTCTTCGTAGCTTTCTCATGAATGCGATAACCTGCTTCACAAAGCTTATAAATCATTAGTCACTTAATCTTGTTGTCATTAATCACCAAAATCATTAAGGGGCCTAGATGCACTTTCAATCTCCCACTTTTTGGTGAATTGATGACAACACGATTAGATTTATAAATAAATTGAAATGAGATTGTATTTGGAGTACCAAATACATGGTGGAGCTCCCCCTAAATGTGTGCATTAGAAAAATTTGAGTGGAATGTTAAATGCACATATTTACGAGAAGTTTTGGGGAGAGCTCCCCCTATATCTTTGCATTCGTGAGAGTATAACAGGATATTTAACAAATAATTGCACAAATAAGCATGGCATGATATGAGCACATAAATGCATTACTTAACGGAAACACAAGATATAGTTTAACATCCAACATTCATGAGCAACACAACCAAAACATAAGCAAGTACGAAGCGAAACAAACTAAGCAACAACCAACCACACAACAAAAAGATAAAGATAAATCTGATCCTCTCTCCCCCTTTGGCAACAAGACTCCAAAAGGGTCACTCCTCGCTGCCGTCGTCATCGTCATTGTCTCCGCCTAGCGTATAAGCAGTATCACCTTATTCGTCATCTCCAGTGGGCGCAGAAACAGCAGGAAGATCAAAGAGCTATCGAGTCTCGTAAACCACAACAGATTCGACTCGACTCGACTCCTCGTAAGAGCAGGATAGGTTTAGCTTCCCTTTGATGACATTCAACTGACGACGCGTGTCTGCAAGCTTGACATTCATCTCCTTGATCTTCTTATGGTTCTTTATCCCCAGGCAAAAGATAGCACGGAGCATGGACTTAATTGAGCCACCTGGAGAGGAAGGATGAGCGGGAGACGAAGGTCTAGCAGAAGAGGATGGAGCCGCTGTCCTGGGGTCTGGCACTGACGATCTTGACATGTCATCCCTGGCAGACGGAGCAGGTGCTGGAGCTGGTTGATGTGGAGCTTTAATCAATCTGACTTTGAAAGGAAGATGATCCACATCTTTAGCAAACCATAAACTGGATATGCTTTCGACCATGCACATAACATACGGAGCAAAACCACAACTGCTGCGAGGACTGATCGAGTTGAGGCGAATCTCTTGCCAGATAAAATCAAACACATCAAACGGCCTTGATCCTTCACCAATCCTCAGAAGCAGGTTCCTTGAGTAGGAGCTGATGTTTGTGGCATCTCCCTCTTTTAGCCACAGGGTCTTCCGAAGCAACTTGTACAGAATGGCATAGAACGGCTTCAGACCCTTCGTAGTACCAAGCTTGAAGTTTTGACTCTCATCATATAATGGGTCCAAGTCATTTATCCCTGAAGTGTCCAGAGTGTGAAGCTTGTCCAAGTTTCTTTCCCCAATCTTCAGTAGAAAAACTCAAGCAGTCAGCAAACTATGCCTTGGTCACAAAGTAGTACAACCCATCTACCATGAACTACATGGTACTCTCCTCGTCGGTGTCAATATAAAGAGTGGCATAGAATTGTGCCACCACCTCATTATTCCACTTGCACTGAAAAGACATAATCTCCTTTAAGTTATGACGCTCACAAGCTGCAATGACTTGATTGAAAACAAACAGTGTCCTCCTGCTACTGCATGTACTCCCAATCAATCCATTGCATAAGAGCCATAGGGTTTTTCTTTTCCGCAATCACAGAATCATAGAAGTCTTGCTGGAAGTGATTCCAGAATCTTTTATCCACATAATCCTCCTGAAGATACATCAATGGGTCTTGACTTCTGTGCTGTCTAACTTCTTTTCCTCTCCCTTGACCAATGCAGTAGTCAATTTTCTTTTTGGGAGTCACACCCATTGGAGTCAGCCGGATGGAAGGGTGAATCTACAAAGGACCGATCAACTGTCCTGCCCTGCGCTATTCTGCACATTTGGCTACCCTCAACCTTGGCATAGCAGCCCGGGAATCCTCTGAACCGCTGCCCTGACCATCACCACCTTGCCCTGAATCTGCGGTCTGAGATTTTTGACTAATTTTGCGTATCATCAAACGCTTCTTTCTACCCGCGGACTGAGCCGGAGGAGACTCCGGAGGGGAATCTGAAGGAGAACCCATAGAAGCTGCAGGAGGATGCGTAGAAGAGCCGCCAGCAGGGTGATCATACTTTGCCTTCTTCTTGCGAGCCATGGTGATGTCAATTTGGCGAGATTGGCGAGAAGAGGGATTGCCACCCTGAGAAGGATCCATTATATAGGTATACAAGGGTGGAAACACGATTAGCCTCATATTAACGCCTAGATGAATGTTTTAGATTGAAATGAACACAGACACTTCGGATAGTCCGAAGTTTATTTCGGATAGTCCGAAGATTTCCTTCGGACAGTCCGAAGTTTCATTCGGATAGTCTGAAGTTTCCTTCGGACACTCCGAAGGTGAACTCAGACAGTCCGAAGTGCATGCTCACAAACCCTAAAACATTTAATCTAGAAATTAATCAAAGAAAATTTGAGCTAATCTAAGAGGATCATCCTAGTAAGGCCTAGAACAATCTTGACCACAAGGATTTGCAAAAGGGGACAAAAATTTGCCGAAAAAAGAGATGGTTCAAACCATACCTTGAAGAGCGAAACCGAGATTTCGAGACAAATCTAGGGCAAAGAAGTGATGGAGATGAAGCCCTTGCCCTCGGGGAAGACCTTGGAGACTCCAATTCGCCGAATTTGTGGATGGATTGCAAGATCCAGTTGGACGGGTGGAGAGGATGAGAGAGAAACGGAGTTTGGGAGTGAAAAAGAGGAAAGAGGAAGAAAAGGGTCGGGTTGGGTTAAATAGCCCGAGACCCCACTTTCGACAAATTCAACGTAAGTTCGGATAGTCCTAACAGCCGGACAAATCCGAATGGGATTTCGTATCCGAAATGTTTTTCTCAGATGGCAGAAACAAAGAATTAAAGGGCTCCGAAGCAAGAAAGAGGTGAGAGGTCCTAATGAGTCAAGTCATCAAGTGATCAGCAAGCCATTCAACCAACCAAACAATGATCACAGGATGATTGATAAGATCCGAAGATCAAGAACCAATTAACACCGGAAAATAAAGAGAAATAAATCAAACAAGCTTTCTAAAACATTTTCCACCCATCACCCAAATGTGTACAAATCTCAAGCCAGATTGCAAGAGTTTAGGATATTTAGCCCACTCCTCAAATCACAAAATCTCTTTTCATCAAGAGGCTTGGTGAAAATATCGGCTAATTGATCATTTGTGCTCACATGTTGAATATCAATATCGCCTTTAGTGGAGTGATCTCTTAAGAAATGATAGCGAATATCGATGTGCTTTGTACGGGAATGTTGGACAGGGTTGTTGGCAATTTTTATGGCGCTCTCATTATCACACAAAAGTGGGACATGGTTATAGGTTAGGCCACAATCACTTAGTGTTTGTCTCATCCAAAGCAATTGGGCACAACAACTCCCAGCCGCCATATACTCAGCTTCGGCTGTGGATAGGGCTACGAAATTTTGTTTCTTTGAGGACCACGAGACAAGAGATCTTCCTAGAAATTGACAAGTCCCCGAAATACTCTTCCTATCCACTTTACATTCGGCATAATCCGCATCGGAATAACCAACTAATTCAAATGATGAACCTTTTGGATACCAAAGCCCAAAATGAGGAATATGTACTAAATATCTTAAGATTCTCTTAACGGTCACCATGTAGCACTCTTTTGGAGCGGCTTGAAATCGTGCACACATACACACACTAAGCATAATATCAGGCCTAGATGCACAAAGGTAAAGGAGAGAACCGATCATTGAACGATATACCTTTTGGACGACCGGTTTACCTTCTTTGTCGAGGTCTAGATCACTACAAGAAACAGGGAAAAATTTGTGGGCCAAAAACCCACGAATTTAGGCAAAAACCCACGAATTTAAGTTAAATTTGTGGGCAAACCGTCAAATTTAGTTCACGAATTTAACTCGACGAAATTAATCAATTAAATTCGTGGGTGCCCACAATTTAAATTAAATTGTGGGTTATCAAAAAACTCACCACGATTTAATCATAAATTCGTAATGAAAAAACCCACGATTTAATCATAAATTTAAATTCGTCGTTAAATTGTGGGTTTTAAGTGGCCCACTAATTTATCACCATTATACAAAAAATATATATATATATCCCGGTGGTGACCACCCATCCAAATTTTGCATTTCATTGATGTCACTCGATCATTATTTTGGTAATTTGATACCCAAATTATAGCAAAGAAGCATTAGCCCATTTTCCAAACCTAGAAAACTCAAAAATAACATATATTGTGTTTTAACAAAAATTAATGGTGTGATGGGTTAATTTAACGGAGGGTTATTGATCTTGTTTTATACTCAATGGGTGGAAGACTCAAAATAGTAGCAATGGCTAAACTATCAAATAAACAAAACCCAAAAACTAAAGTACGGCGGTAGCAAACAATATATAGATGCAAGCGGCGGCTAGGGAGCAGCTAGGGGCGTGCAGCACCCATGGGGGGGTGGCCAAGGGGTTGCCCTAGCGTTACATGGGCTTTGGGCCCAAAAGAAAGGTGGCGCAGCACCTAGAGTTTCTGGCCCGTGACACTCTTTTATGATTTTCCGTTGCTTCAGGATGAATTTGGCATTGGGGCTGGATCCATTGGAAAGTAGACTCCGAGATCTTTCAAACGTGTACTCATGGGCCTCTAGAAACCTCCGGAATCAAAAGTTATGGTCGTTTGAAGTTGATGCTGTCGCGGAGGCCGAATCCGTGAATTTGCTGATTCCAAGTCCAACTTGCGCATATGATGATTGTGGTTTATGCTTGGCATTTGGAGGTTCTTCTCCTTGGTTCCTAAGGACAATAAGATCATCACAAGAATTAAATAGCATTCCATTCTGTGAATCATTTGTATAAAAACTTAGGAGCGAATTTACGATAATTGAGTAGGCGTGCTCGAACACGAGTAGTAGGTCCTTGTAAAACTGGTTGTGTATGAGGAGAATCACTCGGCGTGGTTGTCTCAATAGGAAGATGTCCTCATCATCCTCCCTTCTTGTATTTGAGTCGTCCTCGACTCAAGCTCTTCCTCTTCTCCCACGATGGTTTCAAATCTGCAATGTTAAAGGTGGGACTAACCCCAAAATCTGCGAGCAATTCAAGCTTATATGCATTATCATTAATCTTTTTAAAACTTTGAAAGGACCATCTCGCTCGAGGCATCAACTTTGATTTTCTTAATTCAGAAACCTATCCTTTCTCGAGATGTAACCAAACTAACTCTCCGGGTTCGAAAGTAACATGCTTCCTTCCCTTACTACCGGCATGTTTATATTTAGCATTCATGCGCTCTATAGTTTCTTTAGTTGTCTCATGCATTTTCATAATCAAGTCAAGACGTTGTTTAGCATCAAAATTCAACTTCTCACGAAGATGGAAGAGGTAATAAATCAATAGGAGCACGAGGTACAAATCCATATACAATCTCAAAAGGGCACATCTTAGTAGTAGAATGCAATGAGCGATTATAAGCAAACTCAATATGAGGCAAGCATTCTTCCCACAACCTTATGTTCTTTTTCAAAACAGCCCTAAGCATGGTAGATAATGATCTATTAACAACTTCAGTTTGTCCATCTGTTTGGGGATGACAAGTAGTAGAAAATAACAGCTTAGTCCCCAATTTAGCCCACAAAGTTCTCCAAAAGTGGCTAAGGAATTTAGTATCACGATCTGAAACTATTGTATTTGGCATACCATGTAGCGAACAATTTCACGAAAGAATAAATCAGCAATGTGTGTAGCATCATCACTTTTGTGACATGGTATGAAGTGTGCCATCTTAGAGAATCTATCCACGACAACAAATATGCTATCCTCCCTTCTTTGTTCTAGGAAGTCCTAAAACAAAGTCCATAGAAATATCTTCCCAAGGAACACTAGGAACAGGCAAAGGCATATACAAACCATGGGGATTATGTCGTGACTTAGCTTTTTGACATGTAGAGCAGCGAGCAACAAATCTTTCAACATCCCTTCTCATCTTTGGCCAATAGAAATGGCTAGCAAGTATGTCTTCCGTCTTCTTCACCCCAAAGTGTCCCATCAAACCACCTCCATGCGCTTCTGCAATAGCAACAAGCAGACGGAACTAGCTGGAACACATGACTTATTAGCTCTAAACACAAACCCATTATTGAGGAAAAATTTGTTCCATGTTTTTCCTTCTTTGCAATTCAACAATACCTCTTTGAATTCATCATCATGCTCATATTGTTGTTTAATCGTCTCTAAGCCAAAGATTTTGAAATCAAGTTGTGAAAGCATGGTGTATCGTCTAGACAAAGCATCAAGAATAACATTTTCTTTTCCTTGCTTGTGTTTTTATGACATAGGGAAAAGATTCAATGAATTCAACCCACTTAGCATGTCTACGATTCAATTTAGCTTGATCATGAATATGCTTTAAAGATTCATGATCGAGTGTATGACAAATTCCTTGGGCCATAAGTAATGTTGCCATGTTTCCAAAGTTCGAACTAGAGCAAATAATTCCTTGTCATAAGTAGAATAGTTCAAACTAGGCCCACTCAATTTCTCCTTTGAAATATGCAATAGGTTTTCCCCTTGTAACAACACACCACCCAACCCAATCCCACTAGCATCACATTCTAGTTCAAACGTCTTAGAAAAGTCTGGCGGTTGGAGCAGAGGTGCATGTGTTAACTTATCTTTCAATGTGTTGAAGGCGTTACATTGTGCATCGCCCCAAACAAATGGCACACCCTTCTTGGTGAGCTCGTTCAGAGGTGCAAGAATGGTGCGAAGTCCTTCCACGGCGACGGTAGAATCCAGCAAGTCCTAGAAAACTTCGCACTTGTGTGACCGTGTTAGAGTCGGCCAACTCAGTATTGCCTCAACCTTAGTCCGATCAACTTCAATGCCCCGGGAGTAACAACATAGCCAAGAAAAGAGACTCGATCCGTGCAAAAGGTGCACTTCTCAAGGTTACCAAATAAGCGTGCATCTCGTAAAGCATTAAAAACAAAGCGTAAATGGTCAAGATGTTCCTCCAATGATTTGCTAAATATCAAAATGTCGTCGAAATATACCACCACAAATTTGCCAATGAAAGCACGCAAAACTTCGTTCATCAATCTCATGAAAGTGCTAGGAGCATTGGTTAACCCAAAAGGCATTACTAACCACTCATATAGACCGAACTTAGTTTTAAAAGCCGTTTCCATTCATCTCCTAGCTTCATGCGAATCTGGTGGTACCCACTCATAAATCAACTTTAGAGAACATCGTAGAGCCACTTAATTCATCAAGCATATCATCTAGCCTAGGAATAGGGTGACGATACCTAATGGTGATATTATTGATTGCTCTACAATCCACACACATGCGCCATGATCCATCTTTCTTAGGCACTAAAATGACCGAACGACACAAGGACTAAGAGACTCACGCACATACCCTTTATCAAGCAATTCTTGAACTTGGCGTTGTATCTCCTTAGTTTCTTGGATTGGTTCTCGTATGGTAGCGATTAGGCAAAGATGCCCGGGAATGAGGTCGATTTGGTGCTCAATGCCTCGCATTGGGGCAGCCCAGTGGCACATCCTTTGGAAAAACATCCTTGTACTCTGCAAAAGGTTAGTGATAGCAGGAGGCAAAGAAGAAGACACATCCTCAAATGAAAACAAAACTTCTTTGCAAACGAAAGCATAGCAAGAAGAATTTAGATCATTCAGCTCTTTCAAATCAGATTTGGTAGCAAGAAAACAAGCACCCTTCAGCTTAATCTCATTTCTTTTGTCATGAACAGGCTTAGATTCTTTCTTATTGTGTTGCTCAAGCTCCTTTGCTACAATCTGATTTTCACTCTTAGCATGCTCTGATTTTCTCTCTATTAGCTCTAGCAATCTCATCTTTTAAAATAGCATCAGAGACATTGGATGCAAAACAATTTTCTTCTCTTTGTGCACAAAAGAGTATTGATTTGTTCTACCATGATGTAAACAATCTTTATCATATTGCCACGGTCTACCTAACAACATAGAACATGCTTGCATAGGTACGACATCACAATCAACATAATCATGATAAGAACCTAAAGCAAAATTTACTCTTACCATACGAGTTACCTTGAGCTTGCATTGTTGTTGAACCATTGAATGTAGTAGAAATTTGAGGATGTGGCCTAGTGGAGAGTGCAAGCTTCTCCACCATGTCCATCTTGGCTAGATTATTGCAACTCCACCATCAATGATTATTCGTATTGCTCGCTCCTTCACGACACCTTTAATGTGAAACAAGTTGTGGCGCTGATTTTGCTCAGTACTACTTAATCTGGGCACTAAGCACACGTTATGAAACAATACTCAAATATTGGTCAGCATCACCGGCTCACGTGCTCTTCTTGAGGCTCAGAAATTGGCTCGCTGTGTTCATTTTCAGCAAGCAAAGCATATGTTTCTTCATCAATATCGCTTGCTGAATCGTACTCGCCGTCTTCGCGAATGATGAGCACGCGTTTGTTCGGACACTCCCTCATGATGTGGCCAAACCCCTTGCAGCGATGGCACTGAATGTCTTTGGTTCGGCCCGTTGAGGCGACGGACGACGACGAACTCTTTGTAGGAGCTTGTGTGGCACTTTTCGTCGGCGTGGGTACTCGTGGTGCCGAGTTTGAAGGAGATGATGTCGTTTTGTTGTTGGAAGGGCTTGGTGTAGTGGTACGACCGGACGGGACAGCGGGGGTGTGTGGCGTCCACGAAGTAGTACGACCTGCAGAAAATGTAGCTTTTGCCCTCGATTGTCGTCCCTGCACTTCACGTTCAGCTTTGCAAGCAAAATGGAATAAACGGGTCATCGAATTGTAATCCTTATAATCAAGAATGTCCTGGATTTCACGGTTTAAACCACCTAAGAAACGAGCCATAGACGCTTCCTCATTCTCAACTAAACCACAACGCAACATGCCAATTTGCAATTCTTGATAATATTCTTCTCTTGAACTTTTACCTTGGCGAGGCGCTGCAATTTATTTAGTAAATCTCTAGCATAGTAGGAGGAACAAATCTATGTCGCATGATCAATTTTAATGCTTCCCAAGTGGTGGGTATATTATGTGGATGAACACGGCAATGCTCTCTCCACCAAGCGAAGCAAAATCGAAAATTAAGCTAGTAGCGGCTCGAACTCTACTATCCTCGTGGAAATCATGGCATGCAAATTTTGATCAACAAGTAATTCCCAATTGAGGTAACCATCGGGATCATATTTACCTTCAAAAGGAGGTATATTAATTTTAACTTTAGAGAACACGTCGGCACGATCACGTACCTCATGTCGCGGTGGATCACGTTGCATACCTTCTTGATTAAAGCGTGAGTCGGCGATGGTCACGGTTGTGGTCAAGATTGATGGTATTGCCATCCCCAAATCGATGGCGTAGTGATCGTAGTTCTCATCATCTTCTTCCACCTCCGCTCTCGAAGCTAGGGCCGAAGTGTTGGCGAAGTGTGTCCGAACAACCGAGGCGGCGGGGCCATGTTGGGAAAGCGGGGCAGCAATGGGAACCCGTTGTGCGCGTGGGAGACGAGGCGGAGGACACGGGGAAGTTCGAGGCGTAAAACGCAAGCATATCAAGTCTAGACAAAATAGTGGCAAGGGTAGTGTTAGCAACTCCTGGCGGTCTCAATGGAGGAGGCGGTCTTCTTGCAGCGACATTTCGCTCATTAGTAAGTCGTACATCCTCACTAAGCGCCTCGGTGGTGGCCCTCGTCATCCTCTCAACGTGATCAACAATGCCCTTCGTGCGTGGCGAGTGATGCGTGAACCCTCATCACCGACATGGTTAGTAGAAGACAAGAAACAAAATCACAGGTATAATGTTCCTATCAACTACTAGGAAGTGGCTACAAGTTGCTCAACACTCAAGCTTTACCCAAAGCTCTTACAAATTCTTACCAAGCAGCAGTGTTGTCGGCCGTTGGCGTTGTCAAATGTTCTCCGAAGATTGGGTATAGCGATTGCCAAGAGAACGAACAAACGTACGAGGTAGGATATGTGGAGCTTGGTAGGCTATGTTAATTTCCTATGCAATCTAATAATTCTAGTTATTGTAATGATAAGTAATGATCCAAACTAGAATTCACAAGCCCTAGTTGCCGATCTCAAAGATATAAGTGAATTTCAAGGCAACACACGCAAAGATAAGTGAAACTTAATGCAACCAATGGAATGAGCTAAATAAGAATAATTTCAGCACTAAAACTCGTGTTGCACAAGTTATGGAGAGACGCTAGCTAATTGCTTGAGAGAAAGGTACAAGGGCACAAGATTGCTCACTACATAATACAATTGCACAATCTGAAAATGACAAACACAAATTAGGGTTTTGATCAATGTAGTCTTTTGGCCACTATTCTCTTTTCTTTTTTTTTTTTTTCTTTTTGGCCTTTTGGCTCTTTCTTTCTCTCTTTTTTAGTGACTTTCGCCAACACTAGTATGAGCAAAGTTTTGGAATCCCTAACTTGATATCACAAGAGTTATGATAGTGCAACGTATCAAAAGAGCAGCCCCAAGCAATGTCAAATTGCTAGTCTCAATTGGGATCAAAGTATTCGCAGAAGGATGAATTGGTTCCCAAAGGTATGTACACTGATATTTTGGAACTTTTATGGTTGTAGATGCTACTGGACTCAACCAACTCAACGGAACAAAGCTAGAACACAAATTGAAGAAACAAACCCAAATTCGGCTAGAACTATGCAATAAGATTGTTGCTGCAATTAAGGCTTGAAAATGACCGAATCAAGCTTTCTCACAATGTAACCAAATGATGCCACTGTTCTAAGCTTTAAAACAAGTATTCAAACACACAATTTGGAGCTCATATGTAGAAGTTATGGCCAAAACACAATGATGCACAGATTCAACAAAATTCAGCCGATCTGACCAAATCCGAATCCGAGTCAAATTCGGTTTGAAGGAGTCCGAATCACGAAGGACACCCAAAAACGTTTTTGTAGAGGACTCTTCAAGGATTCAGGAAAGTATAAAAACTTCTCAATCGGAGTTCGGATGTGAGAGTTATGATCAAAATACCGAACCAATCTGGATTACAATTGCAACTTGCTTCCCGAATTTGATGTCAAGATTAAACAACCTTTTAGATAGAATGAGATTTCGTGCCCAACTAGGTTTTTGTGGAGCTTGTCCCAAGGTTTCAGGAAAGTGCAAAAACACTTGAATCGGAGCTCGTATGCAAAAGTTATGAACAAAACAATGAACTGGACAGATTAGAATAAAAGCTACGCGAAGGAAAAACGATCGACAACTAAAACAAGGACTCTAATGGATCAAAACCTAACAAAACTCACTAAAATATCAGATTGAATCTAAAGGTTGAATTTTTGTGGAGGATTTTCAATTTTGGACAGAAAACAAAAACTAATCTAAGTCTTGAATCTCTCACCGAGCAACTTGGCGCTCGATACCACTTGATAGCACTTTGGTGTCCCAATCTTTCGATGAGAAACACACGATCGATTTGGTGGAGGCGGCGTTGACGATCCGACTACACCGTCTGACGACGATGCGCTTTAGCAATCGCTACACCAACTCGGAGGGTTATTGATCTTGCCGTTGGCACGATCAACCTGAACACGAGTTCAATTCACGCATGCAACCGAAGAACAAGCAAGAACAAAGGTAAAGCGATCTGAAATTGCAAATAAAGATGATCGATTGACAAGATGGGGTTCTGAAACAAGGAGCTTCTTAGGCGGTTGTTGAGCACGCCCTGGAAGACTCAAAATAGTAGCAATGGCTAAACTATCAAATAAACAAAACCCAAAAACTAAAATAATCATTTGTTTAGTGTTCATCCATACTTGAAATTTTGTTGTCTTGGACAAGTTAACTTCAATTGTTTGGAGCATTGTTATATGAGCAAAGGTATTGGGAAAGATCTCGATATTTACCTCAAAGTCATAGAATGGCGATAGTTGGGAGAAAAAAGAAAACCATAGTTGTAGAATTGAAGAAAAAGAAATCCAAAACAATATGTAAGAATATTCTACTAAAGATAAGAACGGAAGTAATAGTATCCCTGTAATTTTTTAAACACATTTAGTTATATATTTTGCTAATAACCACTACTTTTTGAAGTGGTGCACATGTGGACGTTTCGGACATTATGAGTATGCGACTATGTGTTGTACACAAGAGACACAACCACCAACTTTCATGATATCACAACAAGCATGTATGCAGTGTGTTATAGCAAAATCTGAAAACTTATTTGAATGTAAAACTTAGCAAAATCTGTTAATAGCCTCAATCTGAAATGTTAACTTCAGTTGTCATACCAAATGAAGTAAACTTAACAAATTCTAAAACTAAACTAATTCTGAAACGACAATTTCTTATAGCACAATCTGAGTACTAAACTAAATCTGAAAATATTTGCAAGAGTCTAAACTAAGTCACCGAAATGTACAAAATTTCGACATGACCCCTCTTGTAAATAGGACATCCACTCAGTAGACAAAAGAACATTTGCAGTTATAATATATATATCAATCTCTCAAACCAGAAGGAGACATTCTAGCAGATCCTTAGATAATCAATCACGTGTGTGCACATAAAATAAAGAACATTACGTAGCATCTTTCTCGAGGTTTACAAGAGCGAACACCACAGCTTTTCAGTTTGGACGGTCACGAGCTTCATATTGTAAACAACGGATGCTAATCGCATCAAGTCGGCCCATCGAGCTGGAGACATGGCCTTCCAAGCAAGAATCCATCAACACCAGGAAATTCTTTCCTCTTATAAGGTCAAGTGCCTACAGCAAAACCAAACGAAGTGAATGCTTTCCTTGACAGCCGGTCGACAAATAACTGATAACAATCAAAGTAACACACAGTATGAACTACTACACCATGAAATATTCAGTCCCACTGTATTCTTCATAACCATTGATTTCAATTTTGCTATGAAGCCACTGGGAATCTGCAGAGATCAAGTTATTCAAGTATAAATGATACTTACGATAATAAGGAAATAATTGCTGGATCTATTTACAATTCATTCGCAATCATCAAGGATATACATGCAGTGCAGCCACATATTCAAACTTCAAAGTATCTCAGAACAACTTCAATTTTACCTTTTTTTCACTCATTCGTACTAGCAGATCAACAACAATTCAAGGCAATCTCTATTTCTCAAATAGCATATCTTAGTACACAGATTACTAAACTCATGGGAATCCATTATTCATATAACCCAGATGAAGCATACCGAAGGAAGATGTGTCATCGAGATGATACGATCACGATCCATGGTACAACCTTACAACCAGTCCCCACTCTTCAAATCGATAGGTATTTTTGAGAGCTCAAGACCTTCTCGTCCCGATGGCTCATCTATATCGTATAGGCCGAATCATCTCTGTACAAATATCACAAGATACCAATCTAAGCCGAGGTCGACATTTAAAAACTAATATAAACAGTACATACTTGCGGATCTAGAATATTAAAACCATATCAAAGCAAGAGGATAGATACCCAAACGTTTTTTGTGCTCAAGTTCACTTGTCACTACTAAGTTGGGCACTTGCACTCGTAAGGCATTGTAAGATGTACTTCTTCACCATCAACACCATGTGAACTTATCCGAATTCACAAAATAATAATTAAAACACTTACAATCAAGACCTGCTCATGTCTTGGTGTGACAAGAATGTAGGAAATCAATAGACATACCATAGCACCTCCACCAAGCAATATACTTATGTTTAAGCTACGCTTTTGGTCTCTTCCAAGATCCTTCTGCTTTGAACCTTCACAGAACCACAGATGTGTGGAGTTCAGCAACATAATAAGTCAAAAGAAAGTTCCTTGCGTGAACCCATATCCATCCCCAAAGATCTTCGAATAGGATACCTTCACTTTTACTCAGTAAAACAAGTCATGGTGCGTAGCAAGACATATGCACACGTAATTACATAATGTTTTAAGTCAAGAGCTTGAACATAGAAAATAAGGCTAACTAATGCAGCAAAACATGAGATGTAATGATAAGTCCAGATTAATTTGTTAGAGTGAATTATCTTATCCGCTCAAACAAATATGAGCGCCATGCATCACAAAGTAACTAGATCTCGTCTTCACAATGGGTAACAGGAGGTTTGGTTGTGAATAGCATTTGAATATAACCACCTCCCAATAAACCACAAATCACAAAGCCAAGTTATTCAAGGCGAAGTTAAAGGTACCATTTTCATCCAATGCGATAATTAGTGACAAATCATCCTCCCAACTTGCTTCACAAACATGTTTAATGGGAAGGCCCATAGGAAGTATTGATCCACCTCGTAAATACAAAGACTAGCAAATCCTATATGATTATTCATTCATAAATAAAACTTGGTTCTAGAATAGTATTCAGATGACATAATAAAAGTTTATCAACCAACTTACGTGGTGTGAATCTCCAAAATCGAAGGCGCCAAATGTCGCTCTTTGGCAACTTATATGAACATTCATGAGCTCCTTTATTAGGTAAAGTGTCGCCAAAAGACCGTAATGATTTAAGTCACACCAAAGCATAGATAATAATGCCAAAAAATGAAAATTGTTATTTGGCTACTTATTTCTTTATATATAATACTCCCTCTGTTGAGAAATATAAGGTATATTGACTTTGCACGAGGATTAAGGTGGCAGTAAAATTGAGAAAGGCATGAGGGAAAATGACTTAGACACCTCGTAATTGCGTTGGAAAGATGAGAGAGAATATTTTGTGTGGGTGGTAATGAATAAATGCATATGATGTAGAGAGAATAGATAGGGTATAGAAGGAAAAGCCTCAATAAATCTACATGAAAGCTTTATATTTCTCAACAACACCATTCAAACTATATTTCTTAACAGAGGAGAGGATGGCGAAAATTGAGCATTGTTCACCGACGATGCAAAATCAGCTTATACACATACTTGCACAAACAAGCCCATCGACACACAACAAAGATGCAAACACAAACACAAAAGCAAAACAGAGCAGATAACATGGTTTCCAAGAGAACAGAGCAAAAATAGTAAGTTGTGAGGCCATTGATGAGAAACCATTACCTTGCACAGACTAAAAGTGGTCCCAAAGCAGAAAGGAAGTCTCAATTTTCCTCAATTTCGATCTTGTGGGTCTATGAAGAAAGCAAGGAATGAGATTTTTAATCAAGTAATAAAATACATCTTAAGATGACCCTCTCGCTATCTATGCAAACAATGGGACAAAGTCCCAAGAAGGAAGAATGCAAATATTTTCAATATGTAATTTTGAATAATATCTTTCAATAACTGTCATTTGTTTAGAAGGTGGTAATTTCACAAGTTTCCTATGAGAATCACACTACTTCTTGCAAAGTTCCTTGAAAGTCCTGCACTCTAAACATGCCTATATCGTAGTAGTGCAATTTTGGTTTACCTCCATCAGAGCTGTAAAGGTCGGTCAGATTAACACAGAAAGATGTAAAGAGCATCCGGAGTTGTCGATCAAGAAACCAAAATGCTCCACCTCCTTTCAATGAAGGGACTTTTCAACCATGTTTGATATCTACAATTGGAAGAAAATAAGGATACCATTATAGAAACTAGGGTAAATAATGTACAAGAGATGAATTGGAGAGGCAGAAAGATGTGTGTGTAACTCACAAAGAAAGAAAAAGCTCATGAATATCGCCCTTGTATCATGAGTCCTTTAAGTGGAGTAAACGGACTAACACCATGCCTAAAGGAAAAATACCAAAAAGAAGTTAGAGGAACTGGAGGAAAGGGAAGTATTTCTAATACATCACGCACAACAAAACAAAACACTAACTTTGATATAAATTCCATGATGAGTTCAATTGCAAGTAGATAGATAGGAATAAGAAAGAAGGTTCTCTAACATTTTGACATTGTCCATTCACACAAAAAGAATTCAAGACTCTTAATCCATCAGCAAGAAAAATCTAGTTAACAAATTTTGAGGCCATGGATAGTCCTGAAGATGGCATCAAAGGAATAAACCTAACTTTGTTATTAATCTTGTGGAGCTCCAGCTTAATATTTTCCAATAAAGCTTCCTGCACAACATAAATTAGTTAATGTGGTATTCTGCAAATAGAACAACATATATAAAGAACAGATCTGTACCAAGATAATTTCAGTGACCGGATGCCAAGCAGGGTCTATAGCAACAAAATAGGTAGATGCTAGATACTTACTTTCCTCCGGAGTGTCATCTGAGTCAAACAAGTGCATGTTTGTCGTTCCAGTTGTAGTTGTCAACTTGAATTTCTTCTCCAAGCCTTCTTCCTTAGCTATGTTCATATTTTCCTCACTCAATTTGACCACAAATTCCACACTTGCGTCATCTCAGCGGATTGGCAACTCAATTTGACCATACTCATACTAAGTCACCGAAATGTACAAAATTTCGGCATGACCTCTCTAGTAAATAAGACATCCACTCAGCAGATAAAAAAACATTTGCAGTTATAATATATATATATATATATCAATCTCTCAAACCAGAAGGAGATATTCTAGCAGATCCTTAGATATTCAATCACACATCCAACGGCAATTTGTAAACTACGCAATGACGTACAACATATTACAACCGCAATAGATACAATCCACATTTCATTACAATAAGTCCATCACAATAAGTCGATCACAAGCTATCCATCACAACAAGTCATAAATAAAGTCCAACAGTAATACACCACTTGAGCTCACAATGGAATTCATGCCTCGGGGTTGTTGGAGTTGTGGGCGCTACCACCACCGCCAGCGCTGTTGAAGATGTCTTCTATGATGTCGTCGTTAGTACGTGCTGGAGGGCGTGACCAAGAAACCTGCAAGTTCAAGACTAATCTTTTAAGCATTCAATAGAAGCAGTGGCAACAATCTATATGAAGGAAAATGACTACAATGTCAGAACCCAAATAAAAGGGGCAAGTTCCTTTTTGAGTTCGAAGTTTGAACACACTGTAGGTCGTGATTAAATGAGATGGAAGTGGACTACTCATGCAAGTAACACTAAAACATGCCTATATTAACACTGCAAGGCTCATCATTTTCATTCAATGTGTCTCTTAAATAAATACATCCCCCTATGTTTATCTTTTTGTGCATGTTACAGTTTCTGAAAAGTAATTATTTTGGTGTTAACATTCTAGCAAACAGTTAAGCTTAAAATGTTGAAAGTTAAAACACATAATCTTGCAGATTATACTGGCACCAAATTTCATGGGTACATTCATATATAAATGGTTGCATTAGGGGCATATCCAACCAAAAAGGAGAAATGTTTGTGCTGATGTTTGATACTGACACGGCTTACATTCAATAAAATAGAGTTGCAACTTCTAAAACTAGATAAAACTTTATGAATAAATCAATGCCAATCTTTATAAAGCACGTTGAGCTAAAAAGGATTTGAGTTCCTAGAATTAACTCCTGATCTTATTCCATCATGTCAGAAGCTTCCTTTAAAGCACTTCAAATTTCTTCATAGTAGAACCCCCTCCATCCTTCATTTCTTAACGGCCGCCTTACCCCATCACATCTAAAAACAACTTAACAAAGCCTCTCGTGCCCTCACATTATATTTCATTTCCTATTATATGATGCTTATCTGTCTTCATTCCTTAATATAAGTAATCCTTTCATTGTAGCCAAATTTCATTATGGATTTCCCCATATGATGCACAAGCTCTCTTATATCCTTCTCTGGTACTACATTATACAAAGTAAATGCATCTAACTAGTAGTTTTTCATTATCAGTAGCTCATAGTTTTCATATTGATCCATTAGTGATATGTGCGGAAGGTTGGGATCGAAATGGGTAGCGCTAATAGGAGGGCATGACAACCAAACAATCTATACATAGGCATACAACATGCTAGGAAAAGCATGGTCTATTTATCCAATCGTACAAATGAAGTATACTGTTAAAGAAAGTAATGATGTGGATGTTTGATATTCATACCATCATAAGCACCTAAGCATCAGTGAATAGACAAATACCTGTGGTGTCATCTGAGGTGGCTGCAGGGCCCACGGGTTGAAGTACATAGGCATTCCTTGGCCTGGTATAGGTGGTGGGTACATGTAGAACGGGTTTGGAGGCTGGGAGCCCTGTAAGGCATAGACAGGTACATTATGCCACATATAAATCATTAGTTCAAATTTTGAATAACGAATTGAACCGATCCGTTTTACTGTGGTGCCTCTCCTACGTGAAGGTGGCTAGATCTGTGGAGTGAACATGTAGAAAGGACGAGGAGGCTGGGAGCTCTGTGGATCATAGTTTGTGATACAAAGTATACAGAATAGAGTTTTTTAAAAATAAAGAATGCATGAGAATTTCATATAACCTGAGGTGCATCTCCTAGGGGTGGTGCCTGCATCCCAGTAGGGTTTATGAAGGACGCCGGGGGAGGCTGAGCACCCTGTGATGCTTCTCCTTGTGGTGGTGGCTGCAAATGTGCGGAGCGTGATTTTATGAGCTAAGTGAATTAGAGAGTAATGAACTCAAGTATCTTTACCTGGGGCATAACAGGAGGGTGAAACACTGGCACGTTAGGTCCAAGAGATCCAAGAGATTGTGACAGTTGCTGCATATAGATTGTTTGTTAGATTTTAATCACAAATGTACAATTGAGCGATTTGTTTAAAGTTGAGATTGTACCTGCAGATACATTTTCATGTATTCTGAGTCTTCTCGGCATTTGCGAGCTTCCTCTCGCGCTTGACGAGCCTCCTCTCGCGCTTGACGAGCCTCCTCCTGCGCTTGTGCTTCCCGTGTGGACCTCGATGAGTGAGCAGTACTCCCCTGTGAGGAAGTCGAGCCTCATGGACGACGATCGCAGTCCACAACTCCGTCCCCCATGGCCCACCTACAAACAATATATACTGAAATGTGACCATGCAACATTTTTGTTATTCATAGGGCGAAAACAATTAAAATCAGTTTTATTAACGAACCTCCCATGCTTTAGGCCCCTCCAACGTGGTACAACGCTTCCACATCGATCGCTGCCCTCCAATCAAACTCCGCCCATGACGTTGTGTCATTTCTTCGTGATATGATGTCTGCAAAACAAAGATATTGGTGCTCCCGGATATAAATTTGCACAAACATATTGTGTCATTTATACTTACCATCCTCGCAGAGTCTTGGCCGTCGCACAAAACATCCGGTTCTGTGGATCCTCGCCTTGGTGCCCCGGATGTAAACTTCCACAAAAGTGGGAGTACTCCCACTTTCAAACCTCCTACGGTGCAAAGTTAGAAACATAGTGACAAATTCACTAACAATTATAATACCGATATTTACCATGCGTTGTTCTAGGCCAATGTGTCCGCTCACTGCCAGACTTGTGCTTCCCCAATCTACTTCTTCTGTTCCCTCGATTTCTATTTGATTTTTCTTGAAAATCCACCGACGCCTAGTGCCAGCACATCCACCTCCAAGCCTCTATGTCCTTCATTATCCAATCGACCGAGCTCTGGAGATACTCTTGTTCTGTTAGGTGTATCCTCCTCGCCTCTGGTCTTCTCATGTTCACCTTCTTCACCCTCTTGTGAAAATTGATGACAGCTTGAATCCGTGCATTGCTGAACGAATCTCCGACAACCTTTTGTGCCGCCCTATTGAAGACGCTTTTGGCCTTCTTCAAAGTGTTGTAATCGTCTTCGTTCTCAAGCCGAACCTCTCCTGCATAGATTACACATTGTCAAATTGTATTTGCATTTAAAGCAATACTCAAATAGAGTAAATACATAACGCAAACTCACCCAGAAGCCAGCCCATATCGCATACTCGACATGTTTGGTTGTTTTGCCTCCTTCCACGCTTCTTCTTCAACACCCAAGTGCTTCGGCCAGGGTCATGAATCTATCCTGCCGACTCAACCATGCGGGGGTAGTAGTAGCGGCCAAGGGCTCCTAGCACGGCGTTAACCTTTGTAATGTGGCCCGTCCCAGTCCAACCCGGCTCTTTCCAGTGCCTACAACAAAATACAAGACAAAGATGCATCAAAACAATAAGTTATCACTTAGCTCATGCTAAAAGAAAAGACATGAAAGATATAATCATTATTCGCTCCGTGTAGCTCTATCAACCTCCTATCGGCCGGGTTGCATCTCGGACGAACTGAGACGGTTTTACGAAACCTAAAATGCAAATCATTAGTTCATCGACATTACAATGTAAATATGGATATTAAATGATAATCCAATACTACGTATATACCTGATGGTACCTGAAGTAGTCCCGCCCTCTTCAACTGGATCTAAGGTTGCCGCCAACTCAGATTATCTGCCGCCTTTGCCTCGGCCTCAGATCTGCTCATCCCACCGCCACCACCCCAACGACCTCCTCGTCGTCCGCCTCGCTCAAGTCCTCATCCTCACATCCACACCGCCTCATCCTCAACCCCCACCGCCTCGGCCTCAACCCCACTTGCCCTCGTCCTCCTATGGTCTGCTCCCTTGCACTGCCCTCGCGGCTCGCTCATCGAAGCACCTCTCGAGCTGCTCCCGCCTGTTTAATCTGCAAGCAGCCTCAATAAACATGATAGCTGCCGGTCGTCGAGTCCTGAGCATCAGAACCCCTGCTCCTCGACCTTTTGGGGGACGACCCGCTGAACTTGCCTTTAAGCTTGTCAACCTAATGCCTGAACATACTCATCTGTTCAAATTTGACAAGAGTTAGTACACAGGTCTACAAATAATTTTCAATAACTTGCAAAAAATGAATGAGACAACAATAACTTGCAAAAATAGTTGTTATTGTCCTTTACTTAGTATCATCAACCACACCAGGTTTGACAATTTATTCTTTAGTTAATTACTAATTACTTGCAACAAGATATTGTCAAGGAAATAGAACTCAACTATGACATTCTTCTCAGCATGGCATTGACATGGCAAATACGGATCATGCAGCATAGAGGGGCATTGCCCAACAAATACATTTACTATCTGCATGCTAATCCTAACTTGACATTTTCTAGATTGACCAACTCATACTAAGCATGTTCATTTTATAAAGAAACATGCATTTCACTCAAGGTACCAAGAAGGAGTTGCATTACAAAATTACATAGAATTCTTGCGTGCTAATGACTTTTCAATCATCGGTAGGTAATTGATCGAGTCTGTCCGTCGGAGACAAGGAAAGAATCCCCATAGCTTCTTCTTGATATACTACTCCACTGTTTGAAGTGGCCGCAAGTGGACGACTAGCTTCTAATTTCATTGTTCAAAATGGAACCCGTTCACATCATAGCGACTATAGCTCCTTGCCGTCACATCACCATGTGAGAGCTGTCGGAGATCCTCGTGGCGGAGGCATCACGCATACACTATATAGCAATATGCATCTTTGTTAGTCTAATATTAAGTTACTACAACAATTCATTTTAAAAATTGAATAAATTGTCAAATTACATCTTGTGGAACCATTGCACGAAGCTTGGACCGCCTTTCAACCCATCACGACGTAGGTTATCCAATTGCTTACTTGTGGGTTGTCGAGTTGACTTCCAATTTTCTTTGTCAAACACTCTGCGTCATTTATTCCCGGGTTAAAAGGACACTACACTAAAATGTTGAAAACATAATTCGTAAAGTCACTTACTCAAAATATTTTTCAACTTCTACCATGTTCTTGAACATGTAAAGCATGGCCGAGTTCCACTCCTCATACTCAACATGGTGTGCGATGTAACGACCAATGAGTTGACCCTTGCATTGAAAAAGCTTAAGTTCACACAGCGGTTCTTCTTCCATGAGACGGTACCGATTCAGTGAGGGCACTCACGTTGTGCTTGAATGCTGAAATACTTTGTTGAGAAGTTTGTGATCTCTTTACTTGCATAAGCCTCTACGATACACCCTCTACCCTTGCCTTGTTGCGCATCCTGTAGCTCTAAGCTTTTTCAACTCCCTTTCGACTATACATCCATCCAATCTGCGCAGACCTCCAACCATCGCTTTCAAGGCGAGATGCACGGAAGATGTTGCATCACATTCATAAAACCAGGTGGGAAAGTTTTTCCAACTTGCATACAAGCAATGGAATTCCTTCTCTAACTTCGCATCAACGTCTTGAGATTTCCTTAGCGCATATCGCTTATAGAAGTAACTGAGCTCGGCTAACATCCTCCACAACTCATTATCAAAATAGCCACGAAACATTACGGAACAAGTCTTTCCTTGATAATATGGTAATCATGACTCTTTAGCCCGTTTAGCTTACCGGTGATAACATTCACAGCCCATTTTATGTTAGATGCATAGCGATCAGGAAACTTTAGAGTTTTCAACCACCTCAAAATCTGTTTATGGTCTTCTGGCTTCACACAGTATGGAGCTCGTGGCCGGCTCTCATTTCCATTTAAACCAACTTTAACCTCGAGCCACGGCCTAGCACAATGATCACCCATGTCTTTCCTAGCACTCACGTTATCCTTTGTTTTGTCGGTTACATCAAACACCATGCTTATGATGCTTTCTGCCACATTGCGCTCTTGGTGCATCAAATCTATGTTATGCGGCAGAATCAAAGCTTTCGCGTAAGGCAGCTCCCAAAGAAAAGAAATATGAGTCCAGTTGTGCTCCTTTCCATAGCCAGTGAAACCCACTTCCGTAGATCGTTCAAGCCGACTATGCCATTCACTATCTCCTCTCTTGTCGAGTCGCTCAGGCGGTCCTACGGTAATCAAGGACGGCCATCAACTTTTTCGATTGGTACAAATCCTTTGGCATCTTGTGGTTAGGCGGAAGGACATCATTCATAAGTTCACATTGGTCAAGTCATGCGACTTCTCATCCGAGGCGCCAAGTAGCCTATAGAATTCCTTAACCTCCTCCCGCTGTGACCCCTTCCCCGAGTTAAATTCAATCCCCCTGCCAAGATCATGCAAATCTCTTCCATCCGGTCGTCATCCTCCCCATGGTCCGACTCAATGGCTCGCCTGCGGCCTCTCCATGACGGTGCTGCATCAAATAGTCAGCATGAACCCGCTTTTGTAAATGTGATATTGCACTATATCCTTGTTGTAGTAGTTGTTATTCTCACAGAGGGTACACGGGCAATACACATATTCAGCTCCTCCAAAGAAATGCTTGCTTCAAGAAAGCATCCGTGATCCGCCCCATTCCCTTGTGTGCCCCCATCACTCCTCCATCCGTCATACATCGCCTTCGATCGTCACCCATTCTCAAAGCTAAACAAATGAAACGATGTCAACGCATTTAATCGTGGCTTAGGTGACAAAGACAACCCCGTAGGAAAGATGTGTTCTAAACCCACCCAAGAATGGAGGTTGCAGCATGCGACTGTGACGGCGCCATTTAATCAATGAAATTTCGGCAAAGATAACCCGATGTTCTCCAAACGCACGCTCAAGTGGTGCATCGAGAACAATAGGGTTATGTGGCCGAAATCACGTTCGGATCGCTCGCACGTCACAAGCCCCATGCAACGACCAACATTCTCGGGCTGTCCAAAATACGCCGACAATTCCGAACCACGACCTCACAAGCAAATGTGAGATGCGCCGTTCTAAACGGTGACGCCTAGGCTCTCTACTGTTCGACGCAAACCCACGAATTTTTCACTAAGGATATAAAAGTTGTTGAAAGAAATATTACATGATGGACAAGTGCACAAACATTATGTGACTGCCAAAGACAATTAACTTTATTCTAGTTGTGCAAAATATGTTGATATTTTGGTTGTATCCAATAAAAGTTTCTACATGGAACAATTACAAGCTATGATCCACAGCTCAGATTAAATTAGACAATAAGAAAGAGGCCAATCATGCACCAACGAAATAACACCTTATCAGGATTAAAGAAAATGTGACAGAATTCATAATACCGAACAGAATGGACATGATCCAAGGGTTACTTAAATCAGAATTTGTCATTTGAACATCACTAGGTTCAATTCTAAATTCACACAATTTCAGGCATTAGAGCACCAATATCTTAGAAATTTGACTTTTCTTGTTCAAAGTTTCAGAAAGCTGCAAGGTAAAAAGCCTTGAAGAAGTAAACCTTCATCTCACTAATACTTTATTTTTACCTTCTAAGAAGCTCAACCACAATACCTCATGATACTTGGACATATGCCAACATGTATGAAATACTTTAAAGTCCTCATGCTAGGTTAGGATGATTGAGTGTACTTAAATCAGACCCCACATTTGAGCATTATGATAAATACATAACATTTTGTTTCAAAGCCCCACATTATATATTTTATACACATCAAGTGCAAAGTCATTCATGTAGTTAAAACCCAAGACTTAATGATCCTAACAAATCCAAAACTATTATCATAACAGATTGGTAATGTGGAAAGCAATGAATTCAAATATGAAACTAAAGAATAAGGAGAAAGAGAATGTGGTTCAAGTGTTTGCATTGTTCGTGCCTTGATGGTAGTTCCTACTTCGTGCTATATTTCGCACAATCAAATTCCGTTTATTCTCATTCAATGCATAACAATAAATCAACAATAATTACTAAACAAAATGTAGAATGCAGAGAGACATAACTCATTGTGTAATATATTAACAACAGAATACTATCTTGACGACTTCAATCTTTAATCTGAGCTTCATATGTCTTTTTTGACAGGAGCGCCATATGTCTTCATTTCGATGATGTAAAACTTGTCGCTCACCTGAAATCGTGGTGGTTGGCCCAAACTGTTTGCAATGTATTCTTTAAAACTGGTGAAAGAAGGGTTAAAATCAGCAGCTCAAATCGAGCTTCTTTCTTCAACCAAATGTTTTGGGTGAAATCGCAAGTTCAAACTTTTATTTACCACCGTGCAAGTAAGTCAAGAAAAATGAATGAATGGACCACTCCATGGATACTCAAGATCACTATGTTCGGGAACCTTCAATCAGTCACAAGTCAAGCAACTAAGCACTTGGGCTGGTAAAATAATAGAGCTTGGAAAGTAGCTCGCTTCCATCTGGGTACATAACTGCCAGGTGCTATTTTCAATCATGCTGCTATCTCCAAAGTACTTCTAGAAATAAGCCAAATTCCAACCGTACACTTTATGTTCGAAATCAAGGAGGCTACGCAAGATTCGAGAATCGGGAGGATCAACTGGAATATGGACCCAAATAAGGAAACACTGTCAATACTTGGTTACTTTTTTCATTTGAATTATCGTAACTCACATTTGCAAAATGTTCATCATGCCAAGCGACTTCGTAAAGAAAGGTAATAGCAGAGTTCTCAACAGACTCCTCCGAGAATTATAGTGTGTTGTGTCAAGAATGTGAAATCAATCGACATAAGCTCAATCGGACAATGAAACTACACCTTCTCGGTGTCCTCTCACACCACACATGATTTGCAATTAGCACTACCCTACCAATTTTGCTTATGAATTTTCTCTCAAGAGTTTGCGACAATTGACTGCTTTTGATTATACTACTACATATCAAGACAATTGACTGCTTTTGATAGAACATGGCCCCTATGTTAATGATCTCCTATATGAAACTAAACTAGCAAGAGTTTCCGACGATCAACAAAACAGATCAATAAGCGGAAAAGGCATTCTCGGATTATGGGTCACTCCCACTATCCCGCCACCTCCTACCCATGGTCATGAAGTGAATTTGGATCACAAAATGGGTCTGCATGCCATGCAACCCCATAAATAATACTACTACATTGTCTGTTGTCCATAAAGTCGTTAGCACAACCCTAAAGCATTTAAAGCTTAGCGGGCTAACTAGAAAAAAATTCGCCATGACCTCCTCTAATGATCTCGACATCCACTCGCAGACAAAAGATTACAGTCATCCAACAAGCATCATAACATATTACCACAAAGATTACCTACCAATTCATAGTTATGAGCTAAAACCTAGGAGCCACCACAAACTTTTCACAAATGATAATTAGACAAAAGCAACCAAAAGGAATTACCTTGCTCAATTGGTGCTGTTGCTCACGCCAAGGGCCGGCCGGAAGTCGAGGAGCCGAGGAGCCGAGGAGCCAGGAGGTCCGGAGGAGGAGTGTCAGGACCATGGTGTGCTCAGTCAAGAAGAGGAGTACAAGCAGAATTGCGCTTGGAAAGGAGAAGACAACAACCAATATGATGAAGTGCCGATTACCACAGGAGAATGGAGGATCGGATTTGCTTTGCATGAAAAGTTAAAGAATGAAGTAGTAATTATCACGAGACGTAATTTCTTTTCAATTATCAAGCATCGCTACTTTTCAACTACTTTTTACCTTTACCATTGAAGAAAGTGGCTATAAAAGCCTAACATTCGGAAAAATGGAATCAGAATATGATTTCCCAATACTTAGACTCAGTAGAGTAAAGTAGTTAGTCTGGAACCTTAATTTCCCCTTCCTGTTCTTCCGTCAAAGTCTTTCCTGTGCTCTAATTTCTTCACTTTTCCAATCGATGTTGCTTGGACCCTGACAAGGAGGACTAGAGCCGGTGAGCCGCAGAGGAGGAGTCACCGGCCCGCCACGGAGGACGAGCCGCCGCCGCCGCGAAGGAGGAGAGCGCCGACGGTCGGCGAACTGCGATCACTGAGCTCGAGGGACGGGGAGAGGCGGGTCGAGGCGGCTGGCTGCACTCTCAGGGACGGGGCAGGGGTGTCGCTGAGGTTAGGAGGCGGAGTGGATGGCGGAGGCGGCATGCGGCGGCAAGGGGTCCAGGAGGGCTGGTCGGGAAGTGGGCGGGCATGGGCATGGCATGAGGCGGCATGCTGCCGGGCGATGATGGCGATGAGCAGGTGGCAGGCGGGCGGTGGTGGGCGGCAAGGTCAAGCGGCTAAGGGTGACTAAGCGGCGGTCAGGGATGGAGCGAAAAGACAAATTAGGGTAAGGAGAGGCGAAGAGAGAGGAGACGCGGGGTTACCACAAGAGTTAAATTCATGGACTCTGCCCACTTAATTTATTTAAATTGCGTGGTATTTACGTGAACCCATTTAATTTAAGTTATAAATTGTGGGTATTTTGTGGCCCACGAATTTAATTAAATACGTGGGCTTTTTTGCAAACCGACGAATTTGAATATATAAATTCGTGCGTTTTTTTTGCCCACGAATTTAAAAAAACCCATGAATTTTCCCCTGTTTCTTGTAGTGGATGTCCGTTGGCTTGCATGGGCGTCTTGATTGGCTTGGCGTTCTCCATACCGAACTTCTTCAATATGTCCTTGATGTACTTGGTTTGGCATATAAAAGTTCCTTCCTTGAGTTGTTTGACTTGAAAACTGAGAAAGAACTTCAATTCGCCCATCATGGACATCTCGAACCTCTTAGTTATGATCCTGCTAAACTCCTTGCACAATTGTTCATTAGTAGACCCGAATATAATATCATCAACATATATTTAACAAACAAATAAATCATTATCAATGTGCTTAGTAAAGAGAGTAGGGTCGGCCTTTCCGACTACAAAACCTTGTTCGAGGAGAAAATCTCGAAGACATTCGAACCATGCTCTTGGTGCTTGTTTGAGTCCATAAAGAGGCTTGTGTAGGAAGTAGACATGGTCTGGATGTTTTGGGTCTTCGAATCCGGGTGGTTGCTGGACGTAGACCAACTTAGAGAGTGACCCATTCAAGAAGGCGCTTTTCACGTCCATTTGATACAACTTGAAATCATGGTGAGTAGTAAAGGTAAGTAATATTCTAATAGACTCAAGCCTAGCTACGGGAGCATATGTTTCATCGAAATCCAAATCTTCGATTTGCGTGAAACCTTGAGCAACCAACCGGGCTTTTTTTCTAGTCACTACTCCATGCTCGTCTTGCTTGTTCCGAAATACCCATTTTGTTTCAATCACGTTTTGCTTGGGCCTTTCGACAAGCTTCCATACTTGATTCCGCTCGAAGTTGTTTAGCTCCTCTTGCATAGCCATCACCCAATCCGGATCTTATAGTGCTTCTTCTAACTTTAGAGGCTCAAGAGAAGAAACAAACGAGTAAAATTCACAAAAAATTGCAACTTGAGATCTAGTGGATACTCCCTTGTTAATATCTCCTAGTATGTTGTCGACTGGGTGATCTCGTTGTATGTTTTGATGGATTCTTGGATGAGGGACAGTTGCATTGGTTCTTTGGATAGGGTCCTCATCGTCTTGAGCGGTATTCGAGCCATCTTGAGCTTGCATTGAGGAAGAGGGAGCATCACCCGGAGCATCCAAAGTTCCATCCGGACTCTTTGGACTAGTCCGGATATTCTGGGTCTCATCCCGGATATTTTGAGTTGGAGTGCTTGGGGTCGCTTCTTGCTCTAGTGGTCTCACTTCCCCAATTGCTAATTTCTTGATTGCTTCACACGGAGGTTCTTCCCTATCAATCACAGCACGATCAACTTGTTCTACTTAAGAACCGTTAGTTTCATCAAATGTTACATCACGCGAGATTTCAACAACACATGTGTTGTTGTTGAAAACTCGGTATGCGTAAGCATTTGATCCATAACCAAGCAAGAAACATTCATCTACTTTAGGAGCAAATTTAGAAAACTTAGCTCTCTTGTTAAGGATATAGCATTTGCTTCCAAAGACTCGGAAGTAGGATACATTTGGCTTCTTGCCGGTGAGTAGCTCGTACGCCGTCTTTTTCAAGATCTTGTGGAGGTATAAACGGTTGGTACTGTGGCACGCGGTGTTGATAGCCTCCACCCAGAAGATGTCAGAGACCTTGTACTCATCAAGCATCGTGCGCGCCATCTCGATGAGAGTATGATTCTTCCTCTTGGCCACCCTATTTTGTTGAGGAGAATAGGGGGCTGAGAACTCATGCTTGATGCCCTCCTTATCGAGATATTCCTCCACGCCAGTATTCTTGAATTCAGTGCCATTGTCACTTCGAATTCTCTTGATTTTCACTTCAAATTCATTTTTTGCCCTTCTCATGAATTTCTTTAGGGTTCCTTGGCTTCACTTTTGTCATGCAAGAAAAATATCCCAATGAAACGAGAAAAATCATCAACAATAACGAGACCATACTTGTTTCGTCCTATGCTTATGTATGTGACCGGGCTGAACAAATCCATGTGGAGCATCTCTAGAGGTCATGAGGTAGTCATCACATTCTTGGCGGGATGAGATGCTCCAACTTGCTTTCCTGTTTGACAAGCGCTACACACCCTATCTTTCTCAAATACAACATTAGTTAATCCAAAGATGTGATTGCCTTTAATGAGTTTGTGAAGGTTCCTCATACCAACATAAGCAAGTCGGCGATGTCATAACCAACCCATGCTAGATTTAGCCATTAAGCATGTTTAAAGGTTAATCCTATCCGTAGTAAAATCTATGAGATAGAGATTTCCCTTCAAATAACCCTTGAAGGCTATTGAACCATCAACCCTCTTAATGACATCCACACCCTTATCACTAAACACACAATTGTAGCCCGCTTCACATAATTGAGCAACGGACAACAAATTGTAGCTTAGTGATTCGACAAGCAAAACATTATTTATATGAAAGTCATTTGTGATGAGAATCTTACCTAAACCTACCACCTCACCTTTTTCATTGTCGCCAAAGATTATGCTTTCACTGTTTGACCCATTTGCATCTAAGTGTGCGAACATCGCCCTTTCTCCGGTCATATGGTGTGTACATCCGCTATCCAATATCCAACTTGATCCACCATAGATGTAGGCCTACAAAAAGAAATTTAGATTTTGTTTTTTGGTACCCAAACTTGTTTAGATCCGCGCACGTTAGTGACAAGAGACTTCGAGATCCAAATAGATCGCACATGAGAAGCATTGTTGGGTTTTCGCCCGATATGATAAGCAACTACACGACCGAGGTTAGTTCTTTTGAGCACATAAGAAGCAAAGAAAGTAGAATGAGTCTTATACTTAGAATCTCCTTCGCCCTTAACAAAGTAAATGGGTTTGTTCAAAGGAGCAACCACGATGTTGCTCTTTTTGCCCTTGAGTGGAACATACTCAAACCCATGCTTCATGAAGTTACCTTGGCGCTTACCGAGGAACACCTCTAATCCTTTGCTAGCCTTATAGGACTTTTGAAGTCCATCTTCAAGCATTCCCTTGAACTTCTCATTTTCATGAGCTAATACTTGCAAAGTCTCAAGGTTAGTGGCACAAGCATCAATATTGATATTATAGCATCTTGCACATCCATTACTATTAGACGGTGATGAGGAATTGGAGTTACCCGTTGAAGGGATAGGACCGCTATTCGAGAGATCAACAAACTTCGCTTCAAGAGCCTTGCGAGCATCCTTTGCTTTGGCAAGTTCCTCTATGAGTGAAGCGTTGGTGATCTCAAGACTAGCTAACTCAGACTTGGTCATTTTTGAACTTTTGACCAACTCCTCATACTTTCTTCTTTCATTGGTTAGGCTTTTCTCTAGCTCAAGGTTTTTCTTTTTTTCAAGAATAAGCAAATCCTCTTGAGCTTTGAGAGTAACCTCTTTTTGCTCAACGGTTTCCTCCAACTTCTCGATATCTTTTAAAAGTAAATCTAATTTTTGAATAGCAAAGTCCTTCATAGACTTGAACGCACTATCATCATCACTAGCGTCATCGCTATCATCTAAGCATGAATCAACAATAGAAGGGGATGATGCTTTGATTGATATCTTGAGCCCCTTGGCCATAAGGCACATTGGAGCGTCTTCGTTGTCATCGCTCAAGTTATCGAAGAGGCCATTCGACGTTGTTGAGGTAGAAGGCACGGCGATGGCAACAGAGGCAACTCCTCCTTCTTCGTCGGATTTGGAGCTTGAGTTGGAGTTAGAGTTTGAATCCCACTCTTCTCCAATGTGAGCTTGCCCTTTGTACTTGTAATGCTTGAACTTCTTGCTCTTTTTCTTGTCTTTGCCCCGGTATTTGTCCTTCTTGTAAGGTTTGTCTTCCTTCTTTTCTCTTTGCGGGCATTCGGCAATAAAGTGGCTGGGCTCCCCACATTCATAGCACTTTCTAGTAGAGTGCCTTCCTCTTGATTTGTTCCATTGGTGTTTAGAGTGGCTCCTCGGCTTGTAGCCCTTCTTCTTGAGAAACTTGTTGAATCTTCTCACAAGCAAGGCCATATCATCATTGGTCAAAGGACCACACGACTCTTCATCATCATTAGTGCTCTCTTCTGCTTCCCTCACAATTTTGACGGCCTTTAAAGCAATACCTTTCTTCTTCCCTAACTTGAGTTCTTCCACCACTTCCGCTTCTGCTTCCTTGATCATCATCTCATCCATCATTAGCCTCCCAATAACATCACGGGGAGTGAAAGTATCAAAGTTTGGTCGATTACGGATGAGTTGCACTAAATTACGGTTGGTGGGAGTGATCACTCGAAGAATAATCTTGACAACGGCTTTGTCGGTGAGATCGGTACATCCAAGACCCTTAGCTTGATTCACCAACACCATCAAGCGGTCGAACATCTTTGTGTATGACTCTCCTTCCAAAGTGAACCGGCTTAGCTCACCAATAATGAGCTTAATCTTGGACTCACGGACGCTCGATATCCCTTCATGAGTAACCATGAGTCTTTCCCAAATTGCCTTGGCATCTTCAAGTCCATCAACTCGGTTGAACTCGGAGTCGCTTAAAGCATTGAACAAGGCATTGACGACCAAGTCATTCAAATGTTGAGCCTTCTTTTCTTCGGGAGTGAGCTTGTTTGGATCCGTAGCTTTAAAACATGTTTCAACAATCTCCCAAATACACGGGTGAAGTGATCTCAAGTACATCTTCATTTTATTTTTCCATGCGGCATAGCGAGTACCATCAAAATGAGGTGCTCTATTGGATGACACGGAAACATAAGGTGAAAAACTTGAGACTCCAAGAGTAGGGTATTCATAAGGAATCTCAACCCCTTTGCCGGAACCCGTGGCCTTGTCTTGGTCACGGATTTCGTCATTCTTTTCTATTAGCGATATTTTGATTCTCCAAACGGTTAAGCAAAAACTACGGAGATTTGGCTCTGATAACAATTGAAAAGACCGAGATGTCGCCTAGAGGGGGGTGAATAGGCGATTTTAAAAATTTAATTCGCAGCGGAAACAAACTTCTTCGGATAGTCCGAAATTTCCTTCAGGCTGTCCGAGTAGTTCGGATAGTCCAAATGAACTTTCAGATAGTCCGAACGGTTTTGCGCACAAAAACACTAAAAAGTAGATCTGAGCTATCTAGAGAGTATAACTAGCACCAAATGAGATTCAAGTGATTAGAATACCTCTAGTGGACAAGTACTCACCAAAACACTTCACAAGAGCAAACCACCACTTGAAATCCCTAGATCTCAAGAAACCACAAAAGGGAAAACAAAGTAATCCAAGAAACAACTCGAAATGCACAAGGATTTTTACCCGAAGTTCGGATCCTTGAGGGGATCCTACATCTCCATTGAGGCGGCACCAAGCCGGGGTCTCTTTCAACGCTAATCTTCTAGGTGTTGCTCCAAGCACTCACCTACTTCTTCTTGAATCCTTTCCTTGCGGAAGTGGATCCGACCTTCACAAACCTCCGGCGGCATCCCACACCAAGTTTGGGAGCTCACCGGCGACTCCTAGCCGTCTAGGAGTCCTCAACCTCCAAAAGTAATAGATTTGCCAAGAAATCCGCGAGAGAATGATTTTTGTGCTCAAGATGAATCAAAGTCTCTATGTCTCACAATCTTTCAACTCACTCAACCTCCAAAGATTTCCAAATCAAAAGAACAAGAGGGAGTGAGGGCTTGAGCTCTAGAGATGAGGAATGGCAACAAATGAGTGAAAATAAATGCTCTAAGTGCTGTTAGGTGAGAGTATGGAGCTTTTATAGCCACTCAAAAACTAGCCATTTTGAGTTGTGCCCGAGTCTGTTCGGATAGTCCGAACAGAGTGAGTTCCAGGCACCGAGCAACTCGGTTCGACAGTCCGAACATTTCTTCGGATACTCCGAGCGTTCGGATAGTCCAAAAAATCTTCGGACACTCCGAATATAAAACACATGACCTAACCGAGGGGGTGTACTCGGATAGTCCAAAGGTGACTTCGGACATTCCGAACCTAAATTTATCTAGGCTAACAGAGGGGGTCAGTTCGGACATTCCAAACTGTTTTGAGCAAAATGCCCCTAAGACTTTACACATTAACCCATTTTGAGATTAGAATCCATCATTGAGCACATTAAGTCATTCTAAAGCAATTTCTCGTCATATCCCTCTTTATAGTACGGCAATCCTTAAACTCAATAAAAATGAAATAGATACATGACAATTTGAGTTTAAACGATGTCTTTTTCTCCTTTATTTTGAGGGTGCTCTTTTTCTTCATAGCTTTCTCATGAATGCGATAACCTGCTTCACAAAGCTTATAAAGCTCATTAGTCACTTAATCTTGTTATCATTAATCACCAAAATCATTAAGGGGCCTAGATGCACTTTCAGAATGTGTCAATGCCTCAATGGCTACACACCAAATCGGATCTTCAGATATGAAATAGATTAAAGAAAATTACCAATTCAAGAAATCACTTTTCATGTCATAAAAAAATGACAGAAAAGAGAAAACACTAACACATCTACTGACACAACTCTTGTTATATGAATGTTCATTGCACGAAAGGACCAAGGCCATTTGCAGAAGATTCTCAAAATCCATCTTTACAATAATCCAAACATAAAATAGCCTGAAATGCTGAAATGCACAATCTAGTCACACACTAAGGACAAATGTTGGAAAACCTCAGGCTTGGCAAGCTATGTGAGCTCTGATTGAGCCCATACCTGAGCTCAAAGTGTGAGCCTATTCAAACATACAAAATACTAACATAAATGAACATATCCACTCATGAATAATGGCTTGGTAGTAGCGATTGAGAGCATGTGATTCTACAAAACACATATGAAATTCCAATATAAATGATGGCATTTGGATTCATTAGAATCTTGGTGTAACCGTGTAGGTACTATCTATTGGTAGCAATTTTAACATAGCCGTGTACTTTTTTTTGTTCATAGTTCAATTAGCGTCAGGATTAGAGTTACCTTTGGTAGTAAAAACCAATAGCAGCATAACATATCGAAAGGCATAAACTTCCAGTTCAACGAAAACTTACATTCTATCCTACCGTATATCACCTACCTGTTTCCACTAAATAGAAGGCAGTACATACTACATATCCTACTGTCGTAATTAAACTTAAATAGTCATCCAGTAGCAACGCACAAGTAGATAAAGAAAATAAATGGAAAAGGTTCAAAATTGAGAATGCTGAATCCTCGAATTTTAAGCAATTTCACACTTCAAACACTTTTGGCATTTGACCATCTCATTCAAAATTACATGTGCTCGCAAAAATCTAACACTCCTCTATGATACAAAATTTGATACATACGAATCTCAAGATACATATGGGCTCAATACATAATGAAATAAGAATCATTTCTACAATATAACACACATATGGAAGGAATAAACAGCCGAAACCACAAGCTTCTTACTATTGTAAGATCACTTATGATAACAAGAACTTACAAAAGAGCTCACTGCATCTGCTTGGCTTAGAAACCATTTGTTACACAATATCTGCAGCAAACTGCTATAAATCCGTCCATCTAAAGAGACCAGAGAACTGGGTACTCGGTATAACATATCTTTTGAGCACTTGCAACTTAGCTACATCATATTCATCAGTTTGTTGGGGGAATTTGTGTGCATGCCATTTATATACTAGAAGTTCAGAATCTGAAGTTGCTCATTATGCTATGCAATTGTGCAAACATTTCTGTAGGCATGTTGACCTTGGAAGAAATGCATATTGCTTTACTGGTTACAAAATACAAATCCAGCTAAATCATTAGATTAGAGTAACATTAGTTGCTCATTGTGGAGGAGATGGTTGTCAACTTTAGTTTTCTTAAGTTTCATTACAGAAAAGAATTAATGCTTTGTTCCCTTACAACTATAACATTGTTGTTGAGAGTTGAGAAACCAAAATATATCTACATTGCTGGCTTTTTCCGTATGGTGTCTCCTCATTATTTAGCAATCTTACATTTTTAATAATACAACAGGCAAAGGTTGGCTACATGCCTACATATCAATAGATAAGAACATAAGAACAAAAAACCTGGCTTTGACAAATGAAAATACAGTGGCTCTGAAGAAAGCGACTCTGGGCCACTCCGCCATCGCCGTAGGGATTTCCAGCCTGCAACACCAGATACCATGCCGCCGCAGGCTCCTGATGCACCTTTCCTCATCGCCAAACAGAAGCACATATGCAGGAGCAGCAAGAAACAGAGGGTCAGGACCACACTGCCTTAAAAAGGAAAGAGGCGAGAAGAGAATCATCTCCATGAATCGGAGCTCTGCTTTCTTCGGAAGGGCATCAAGACGAGGAAAGAAAAGTGCCAGGAGCAAGGCGAGGCGGGTTGAGCGAACGTAGTGGATTGCAGGCGGGGTGGGGGATGCAGGGGGATCGAGAGACGAGGATCGTGGGCGCCCTCGAGCGAGGGATCGGGAGCCGGATCTAGAAGTGGGTGGGCGGAGCAAGGATTCCAGCGGGGTAGGGGGGACGGGGAGCCGGATCGGAGATGATGATGGCGGGCGCCTGGGGGGCTGATCGGGAGGCAAGGATCGTGGGCGCTCGTTCGTGTATGTGTGGGGAGGGACCGATGATGCTCGCGGGTGCTAAGGCGCACGGGGTTTGGGGGCGGGGGGAGGGGGATCGTGAGCCAGGAGGAGAGGATTGTGGGGGGTGGGTGGGAACTATATGGAGAACGAACCGCTACTATTAAGTAGTAATTAAAAGTAGTAGAGATTCTTTTGTACGATAAGATATCATATTTATAATAAAAATCATTTAGAGATTGATTCGATTCGCTGTAACGAGACAGTCGATACATATTTTGACCAAACTAAAGACGAAGATGCCATAGAGCTCGGCAAAAACTACCCATCGTCATACGCGTAACAGCCGCATCCATCGCTCCTCTCCTTTTTCCTCCCTCCTCTCTCGCTTGCTCCAGAGCTACACGCATCTCCTCCCCCGATACGATTCCTCCCCCTCGCAATCCGATCGTGCCGCACGCGTTCGCGCCCCACAAAACCCTAGCCCCGCGCGCGCCTCGGTGACGACCACTGGAGACGGCGGCGAGAAGGTAGCGGCTCTCCCCCGGCTGACGACGCGGCGGGCTCCCTGGACGCCCACCCCCGGCGATGCGAATTGCGAGATGAAGCTCAAGAGGCGACGGGCGGTGGATGTGGTACGTGGCGCCTCCCTTTTCCTCCCTCCTTTCCCCTCACCCTCGATCGCCGCGATCTGGGCGCTGATCGCCCTGATCGCCCTTATCGCGGCGGGCTCCGACGCCGAATTAGCGTAATTTCTTGGGGTTTCTTTCGGTATGGTTGCGTTTAGCGGTGGTGATTCCGGTTGGGGTGGGAGAGGTTTTAGGGGTTAGGTTTGTTTTGTGCGCGACCGCGCGCGCTGGTGGATTCTTGGTTGCCGCGTTGGTTTGCATAGGAATCTTCTGGGGATTTGGTGGTGGGGAGGATTTGATCCTGCGGCGTTTTGTGCGCGGTGCATGGTGACGTAGTGAGTGATCGCGTTTGCCCGTCTTGGCTAGTTGAGGAGTGGGTTCGGGAGCCTGCACGATCAGTTGGATCAAACATAGTCTTTCTTTATTTGAAAGGATCACTTGGTGGTTGAGCAGGGGCTGGAGAATCAATCTTTCTTATTTTCCAGAAAGACTTGATCTCGTAGGGTTTGGGTGGGGAATTACTAGTAAGGGTTGTTGAACTTGCAGTTTGGTTGGAAAGAATGTGCTTGTGACCAATGATATGGTTATGTAGACTTCTGGAAGAGCATTATGATATGGTTATGTAGACGTCTGGAAGAACATTTGATCTTGCAGGGTTTTGGCGGGGAGTAATGGTGTGTGGCACATTCAGGGGAATAGGATGGTTGCGTTATTTACATTGTAGTTGTTTTTGGGACGATGTTTCTTCTATAAATTTGGGTTTGGATTTTCCTTTTCTTCGTGTGAGATATGCTACTTGTGGCAAAACTTAACTTTTCTTGTATGATTCAATACGGTTTGGTTATGTTGGAGTTCTAGTTGGATGTTTGATTCGATCTTGTTTTAAGTAGGATTTGTACTTTGTAGAAGCCACTAGCAGTTGTTGGTTTCTGCTAAAGCATTTAGCCATTCAGTAATCTGATTGGAAATTGTAAGTGTAGCGAGGTCTGTTATCTGCTGTGGTTTCGATGGCAACCAAGTTTTTCTTTATCTGTACGTCAACTTAGACAAACAAATATTTGTTTGGCCCACATGCTCTTGTGTTAAGCTATTATTACTCGATCATTTTTTTTAGTTGTTTTAAAAGAAGTGAAAGTTCGCTGGATATACTTGAAGGGAGAAATTAAATTAATCTTGCCTATGTATAAATATTTCTTTTCCTTTCTGTTAAAGAGTCATGTCCGAATGTGCATATTGCATGCCTTATTGATATACAATGTATGTTTTGTCGTTTACATGTGCATGAGTTTGAGTGAATTTACTCGGATGGTTGATTATTTAACTTCAGAGCACAAATGTTATCGAATTTACTAGTCCATCTTACATTTATTATTCAGTCATATGTCGGCTGTGACATAGCTTGTCAGTATTATTTTCCCTTGTAACAACTATAGCTTTGCAAGGGGAGATTCCTTGGTGTATGCTTTTTGCTAATGATGTGGTGCTAATTGACGAGAGTAGGGTAGGTGTTGATAGGAGACTAGAGCTGTGGTGGAAGACTTTAGAATCAAATGGCTTTATAATTAGTAGGACTAAAACTGAGTATATGAGGTGTGTTTTCAATAGTGCTATGTTAGTTGAAGGAGATGTTAGTTTGGATGGAAAAGTAGCGCCTAGGAAGAAAATTTTTCGATATTTGGGATCGATGCTATAGAGCGATGGCAAGATTGATGAAGATGTAAGCCAGATGATACGAGCGGGGTGGGTGAATGGTGCCAAGCATCTGATGTCCTATGTGATGGAAGAGTCACTAAAAAGTTAAAGAGTAAGTTTTAAAGGACGGCGATCAGACCTACAATGTTACATGTACTGGAATGTTGGGTGAGAAAAAGACAACATGTACAGAAGATGAGTGTAGCAGAGATGTGGGTGCTGCGGTGGATTTGTGGTCATACAAAGCGAGATTGATTCACAATGATGGTATACGTGATAGGGCTGGGGTAGCACCAATTGAAGAAAGGCTTGTCCAACATCATTTGAGATTGTTTGGACATCTCTAACGGAGGCCTCCTAAGGCACTGGTGTGTAGTGGGTTTTTAAGTCGTCTCAAAAATATAAGAAGAGAGAGGTCGAGACTGAAGTGGGTAGAAGCAACTAAAAGAAACTTGAGGGATTGGAATGTATCCAAAAAGTTGGTGTTGGATAGGAGTGCATGGAAATTAGCGATTCACGTAACGAAACCATGACATAAGATTGAATGTTTAGGGGGTCTTTTGACTTTGATTGGGTTTCATTCCTAGCCTACCCCAACTTGTTTGGGACAAAAGGTTTGGTAGTTATTGTAACAACTATTGCTTTGCAATTTCCATACAACCTTGAGCTTAAGTTTGATTTGGAGCTTACAAATTCGAAAGGTCATGTGTACCTTGTTTTGCATCCGAGGGATATTGACATAAAACAGTTCTGTTTCACTGTCTAAACTTATGAAATAAATCAAAGTGAAGAAGGCATATCTGTACTAGATTGCACTGACAGTCTCTCTCTCTCTCTCTCCTGTGTGCGCGCGCGCACACACACACACACACTTCTACTAGGTGGTGTGGCTCGTGTCTGACAAATATCAGGCACCATTTCTTCTGTTACACATCTCATACATGTATAGGATCTATCAAATCATCAGTGTCATGTGCATGTTATGTCAATGCCATGCGCATAGTGTTTGACACTTCTACTAGGTGATGTGGCTCGTGTCTAACAAATATCAGGCACCATTTCTTCCGTTACACATCTCATACATGTATAGGATCTATCAAATCATCAGTGTCATGTGCATGTTATGTCAATGCCATGCGCATAGTGTTTCTGTTGGAAGCCCAAGTGAATTGTTTTTTTATTGCAATCTGACATACCTAATCTAAATTCAAATGCAACATATCTTCTATGCTGTATCAAGACTTGAGTTCCTATAAATGACTGGAGAATGAGTTTCGTTTACAAAAGTTATATTCGCCTGAATCAGTTAATCACAGTTGTTTAAGGTCTGATATTGTATGAGGCACCTACATATAAGTTAGTTCCATTTGTTTAGTGCTTTATTTCTTTCACTCCTGAACTGCTCTAATTGTCATATTTTGTATTTTTTGCACAAATGGCATCGTTTTATTTGCAGCCTCCAAATATAAAATCTTTCATCGACAGTGTCACTACCACTCCTCTTGAGAATGTAGAGTTGCGATTGAAAGATTTTGTATGGGAGTTTGACAAGGTCTGCACACCCTACCACTTTAGTATACATAACATCTTTTATGGGGTGAATTATGACTTTTATTCTTTTGTTATTTAACTTGTGTAGGGGGACTTTCATCACTGGGTGGACCTTTTCAATCACTTCGATTCATTTTTTGATAGTTTTATCAAACCAAGGAAAGATTTACAACTTGAAGATAATTTTCTTGATGTGGATGCCCCATTTCCTAGGGAAGCAGTACTTCAAATTCTTCGAGTCTCAAGAATAATCTTGGAAAATTGCACAAATAGGCACTTCTATAGTTTCTTTGAGGTGAGTGCTCTATAGCTGTCCTCTTGTATTCAATAAACCTACTTTGTTTATTTTTTTTCTAGTCTTTATTTTTCAATTTAAGAACATAGCTTTGTGATTTCCTTTGATTGTGGTGTTATTATACTTCTAATTTATGTCAAATTTGCTTCTTATTCATTGCAGCAGCATCTGTCTGCTCTTTTAGCATCTACAAATGCAGATATTGTTGAAGCAAGCTTGCAGACATTGATGGCATTTGTAAACAAGTCAGTTGGGAAAAACTCAATATGTAGTGCACCCCTCACTTCAAAATTATTTGCCTTTTCTCAAGGTTGGGGTGGAAAAGAAGGAGGCCTTGGATTAATAGCATGTTCTCTACCCAGCGGATGTGACCCAGTTGCCGCCGAGATTGGCTCCACTCTTCATTTTGAGTTCTACCGAGGTGCTGATAAATCAGATAAGTCCCAATCTGTAGATGATGAGCACGGGTTGGAAGTCATTCATTTAGCAAACATAAATAGCTACAAGGAGAGTGATCTTGAAATATTGGACAAGTTAGTCAAGGATTACAGTGTGCCATCAACTCTAAGGTTCCCTCTTCTTACAAGATTGAGATTTGCAAGGGTCTTCGACTCGTTGACATGTCGACGCCAATATATCTGTATCCGCCTGTATGCTTTTATTGTTCTTGTGCAAGCGAGCCATGATTCTGAAGGTCTAGCAGCATTTTTGAACAATGAACCAGAATTCATTGACGAATTGTTATCATTACTAAGCTATGAAGACGAGATACCAGAAAAAATTAGGATATTGGGTATCCTTTCGTTGGTTGCTTTGTGCCAAGATCGATCCTACCAGCCTACTGTATTGTCCTCAGTAACTTCTGGTGGTCATCGTGGTATCCTTCCTAGTCTCATGCAGAAGGCAGTGGATTCTATAATCAATGGTTCTACAAAATGGTCCATAATATTTTGTGAAGCACTTCTCTCACTTGTGTCCATGTTGGTATCATCGACTCCAGGTTCTTTAGCCCTTCAAGAAGCAGGCTATATACCCACCATTTTACCTCTCCTCAAAGACACAAACACACAGCATCTACACCTAGTTAGTACTGCAGTACATGTTATTGAGAACTTCTTGGATTATCATAATCCCTCGTCAGCATTGTTCAGAGATCTAGGTGGTCTAGATGACACTATTGCACGCCTTAAAATAGAAGTTGCTCGGGTTGAGATTGGTTCGAAGAAACCAGAAGAGTGTCAGTCTATTAATAACGTTAAAGAAATTGAAAGTTGCTCGCCTGTGCCAGATATGCAGCCTCTTCATTCTGAAGCCTTGATTTCGTATAATCGGAGGAACTTAATGAAAGCTTTACTGCGTACAATATCTTTGGCAACGTATGTGCCTGGTAGCTCTGCCCGTGTTGATGGTTCAGAAGAGAATGTATTGCCCCCTTGTTTGTGTAACATTTTTAGGAGAGGCAAGGACTTCGGTGGTGGTGTGTTCTCACTTGCTGCAAATGTCATGAGTGATCTCATACACAAAGATCCAACTTGCTTCACTGTCCTTGATGCAGCTGGTTTGCCGCAAGCATTTCTTGATGCCATCATGGGTGGTGTTCTTTACAATTCTGATGCTGTCACATGTATACCACATTGTTTGGATGCATTATGTTTAAACAACAGCGGGCTTCAATTGGTAAAGGACTGCAATGCTTTAAGATGCTTTGTGAAAATCTTAACTTCCAGATCATATTTGAAAGCTCTTGGTGGGGACACAACAGGGGCCTTATCAAGTGGACTGGACGAATTAATGCGCCATCAATCATCGCTACGTTCCTCTGGAGTTGACATGATTATTGAAATCTTGAACACCATTTCAAAAGTTGGGTGTAAGTCTAGTTCATGTATGGAATCTGATAACTCCTCTGCACCACTTCCCATGGATACTGATGTGGAGGGAGGTACTAAAAGGAATGAGGTTGGATCTTCTGAGGTGGGAAGTTCAGGGCATACAGTTGATGCTTCTTTAGATGTGACATCATCGTCCATTGAATCATTTCTCCCTGAGTGCATATGCAATGTTTCTCGTATCCTTGAATCTGTTCTACAAAATTCTGACACATGTAGGCTGTTCATCGAAAAGAAAGGCATTGAAGCTGTTCTTCAATTGTTCAAATTGCCATTAATGCCTGTATCTGTTTCTATTGGCCAGCATATTTCTGTTGCATTTAAAAACTTATCACCTCAGCATTATGTTTCTCTTGCTAGAGCAGTTTGCTCGTTGTTTAGAGATCATCTTACGCTGACCAACGAACTGCTGGGTTCAGTGTCTGGAACTAAGCTGATTGATAGTGAACCTGCGAAGCAATCACCTCTCCTGAAAGCGTTTTCTAGCCTTGAAGGGCTTTTGTCTCTCGCCAATTTTCTTCTGAAGGGAACTACCGTTATGGTCTCAGAACTGGCTTTTGCTGATGCTGAGGTATTGAAGGAATTGGGGAAGGTGTATATCGAAGTCACATGGCAGATGTCTTTACTGAGTGATTCCAAGATGGAGAAGCAAGATGCCGAGCAAGATGATGTGCCTGGAGATGTTTCAATATCGAATACATATGAAAGGGATAGCGATGATGACACAAATGCAGCACCAGTTGCAAGACATATGAATCCTGTTTCAGTAAGGACTTCTGTATCACCCTGGAATATGGAACAGGATTTTGTATCAGCAGTGCGATCTGCTGCCAGAATGCACCGCCATGGTCGGGACACGCTATCAAGGATACGTGGGCGCCTAAGTGGAGGGTTGGATGCAACACATACAGACATGGAGGGTCCCTTTTCTCCAGCAGAAAGTTCACAAAGTCATGATACTGTAAAAAAGAGTCCTGATGTTGTTTCTGAACTCTTGACGAAACTTGGTTATACTATGCATTCCTTCCTTTCTACCCTTGTCAAAGGATTATTGGCTCGCCGTCGGGCTGACTCTAATCTGAGTCCAGCCTCTAGAAGTCTCGTGACTGCGCTTGCACAACTTTTTCTTTCTGCCCTTGGTTACTCTGGACATTCTACTGCTGGCTTTGAGATGTCATTATCTGTGAAATGCCGATACCTTGGAAAGGTTGTGGAAGGCATGGCTGCACTTACCTTTGATAGCAGGCGTCGCTCGTGTAGCTCTGCACTAGTTAATAGTTTTTATGTGAATGGAACATTCAAGGAGCTTCTAACTACCTTTGAAGCTACCAGTCAGTTACTATGGACACTTCCTTTCTCTATTCCAACTGCTGGCACAGATCAAGCTTCCTCTATCAGTGAGAAGGTGCCCCACAATTCTTGGCTGCTGGATACATTACAGAGTTATTGTAAATTGCTGGAATATTATGTGAACTCTACATATTTGTTGTCTCCATCCTCTTCTCATAATCAGCTTCTTGTTCAGCCTATTGTCACTGAGCTGTCCATTAATCTATTCCCTGTGCCCTCGGAGCCTGAATCGTTTGTTCATGTTCTCCAGTCTCAAGTTCTGGAAGCAGTTCTCCCAATTTGGAACCATACAATGTTCCCTAGGTGTAGCCCAGATCTTATTACCTCCTTGGTCTCCATTATAAACCATATATGCTCTGGTGTTGGTGATCTAAAGCAAAGTCGCAATGGTGTTGGAGCTGCCAGCCAACGTCTTATTAGCCCCCCTCTTGATGAGTCTTCTATTGCTACAATTGTTGAGATGGGATTTTCGCGAGCTAGGGCTGAAGAGGCCCTTAGAAGTGTCAGAACTAACAGTGTTGAGATGGCAACAGATTGGTTGTTTAGCCATCCAGAAGAACTTGTTCAAGAAGACATGCAGCTTGCACAGGCACTAGCTTTGTCACTCGGAAACACCATTGAGGCACCCAAGGAGGATTGCAGCAACAAGAATGGTCCAAGTGTTGCAGAAGAGAAAGGTGTAGTTGTGCTCCCTTTGGAGGACATTCTTACCGTATCAACAAGGCTCTTCTGCTCTAGCGATTCAATGGCTTTCCCATTGACTGACCTTCTAGTGACACTGTGCAACCGGAATAAGGGAGAAGACCGTGAGCGGGTAGTACTTTATCTTTTTGAGCAACTGAAACGTTTTTCATCAGATTCCTCAGTTGATACAGATGCACTATATTCCTTTGTTCGGTTGTTGGCTTTACTTCTGAGTGAAGACAGTGGCCTACGTGCAATTGGTGCAGAAAATGGTGTTATCCCTCATGTTCTTAATATTTTGGAAAACCTTAAATCAAGGACAGAGCAGATCGATCAGACTTGGAATTCTATCAGTGGTTTGTTGCTTATATTAGATAACATGCTCCAGTTTACTCCAAAGCTCAGTATGGAATCACCCGAAGGGACTTCTAAATCGTCTTTTGATGCATCCAGTGCAGATAGCAAGGCAAATCCATCACCTGCTGCTGAGAAGAAAACTGAAATTGTTGATTCAACAAATGATGTAAGTGCTAATGTGTTTGAAAAGATTTTGGGAAAATCAACTGGCTATCTGTCTGACCAAGAGAGTCAAAAGGCACTGATTTTGTGCTGTGAATTCATCAAGCAACGTGTGCCGGCAATTGTTATGCAAGCTGTTCTGCAACTCTGCGCCCGCTTGACGAAAACACATAGGCTAGCAGCCCATTTCTTTGAAAATGGTGGCCTTGCATCTCTCTTCAATCTTCTAAAGACTTGCATCTTTCCTGGATTGGAGACCTTAGCATCTGCTATTGTGCGTCACCTCATCGAGGACCCTCAGACCCTGCAGAGTGCTATGGAATTGGAGATTCGACAGTCATTAAATAGCGACAGCAGCCGTACTCCGCGCTCGTTTCTGACAAATATGGCACCACTGATTTCTAGAGATCCCGTGGTCTTCATGAGAGCTGTAACTTCAGTTTGCCAATTAGATTCCTCTGGAGGTAGAATGAATGTAGTCCTGTTGAAGGATAAGGATAAGCAGAAAGTTTTTTCAACTGAAAGTGGCATACCATGTAATGAGTCTGTTCGGGTGACAGCTGAAATTAAGTCAGTTGATACACCAAACAGATGTTCACGGAACCATAAAAAGGTTCCTAGTAGTCTTTCTCAAGTGATTGATCAACTTCTGGAGATCATTATGAGCTACCCATCCCCGAAGATAGAGCAGGGCTTTGATGGTTCCTCTGTGTTGACCCCTATGGATGTTGATGAGCCAAACACAAAGGGAAAGTCAAAAGTTGATGATGGGTGTAATCTAGATGGTGATTCCCTCTCTGAGAGATCTGCTATGCTGTCAAAATTGACATTTGTCCTTAAGTTGATGAGTGAGATACTCCTCATGTATATGCATGCAGCAGGGATAATACTGAAACGAGATACAGAGATATCGCAGTTACGAGGTGGCGATCAAGGAGCTGGACACAGTGGGTTACTGCATCATATATTTCATCTGTTGCTGCCTTTCTCTTCTGACAAATCTGCTGATGTCTCAGATGATTTGATGGGAAAGTTGTCTGAAAGAACCTCTTGGTTCTTGGTAGCTTTATGTTGCAGATCCGCTGAAGGCCGTAGAAGGGTAATTTCTGAAATCGTGAAGGCATTTTGTTATTTCATAGATTCAGCTAGCAGCACCTCCAGAGGGTCTTTGATACCTGACAAAAAAGTTTTAGCTTTCTCTGAGCTGGTAAATTCAATACTGTCCCGAAATAGTCAGAACAACTTGCCTGTTCTTGGTTGCTCACCTGATATTGCAAAACCTATGATAGATGGTGGAATGGTGCAATCTCTTTCTGGTTTGCTCAAAGTGATTGACCTGGACCACCCAGATTCTCCAAAGGTTGTTAACCTTGTATTGAAGGCTTTGGATAGCCTCACAAGGACTGCAAATGGAAGCGATCAAATCATTAAGTCAGATCGGTATACTAAGAACAGATTATCTGCGTCACATGAACAAACACATGAAGCTGTTGAAACTGTAATCCATGAACAAAGTACAAACACCAGACATGATACTAATGATACCATCCAATCTACAAGGCAGGAAGTTGAAGAACTTTCTCATGATGATGGGAGCAATAACACCACCCAAGACCAGCCTGTTGAACAGGAGATGAGAGTAGATTTGGTCGAGAATACTGCCGGTAACCCTTCAGTGGATGGAGCAGAATCCATGCGAGAAGAAACCATTGAAGGTAATGTAGTGGCTAGTACTACTGATGTTGGTTTGGCTTTCCCAGCTCAACATCAAGCTGTTGATGAAATGGGTGAGGATGATGAGGATCTAGGGGAGGATGAATATGATGAGGATGATGAGGAAATAGCAGAAGAGGGAGCTGGTTTGATGTCAATAGCTGACACAGATATTGAGGACCAGGAGAACACTGCCATTGGTGATGAATACAATGATGACATGATGGATGAAGAAGATGACGATTTTCTTGATAACCGTGTTATAGAAGTAAGATGGAGGGAAAGCTTAATTGGAACTGATCATCATCTGGGAGTTTCCAGGGTTCGTGGAGAGACAAGTGGTTTTATAGATATCTCTGATGAAGCATTTCAAGGCATGGGGACAAATGATTCGTTTAACCTGCGTCGTCCATTTGGTCTTGAGCGGCGTCGCCAAAGTGGAAGTAGGTCTTTTCATGATCAACCAAGGTCTGATGGAAATGCTTTTCAGCATCCGCTGCTTGTCAGGCCAGCACAATCTAGAGAGGGGACTCATTCAGTATGGCCTTATAGTGGAACCTCAAGAGATTTGCACACATTGTCTTTTGGGAATGCAGATATGCCCTTGTACATGTTAGATGCTGGGTTTCCACCTGAAAATGCCTCGGTGTTTGGTGAGCGTGTTGTAAGTACTGCACCACCACCTTTGATAGATTTCTCACTTGGTATGGAATCTCTCCGAATTAGGCGGGGCCCTGGAGACAATATATGGTCTGATGGTGCTCAACCTCAGGCAAGTAATCATGCAGCTGCTGTTGCTCATGCAGTGGAGGATCAATTTGTGTTGCAGTTGAATGTAGCTAGTTTTTCAAATAGTGCTCCTCAGATGCCACCTGAACAGACTGGCAATGATGTAAATGCACGATTAGCATCACGAGATACTGACATACGAGAACCTGTTGCCACTGATTCCCCTGCTCTACCTATTGGTAGTTCTCAACAATTTGGTACGATCAACCAAGAAGCTGCCCTTGCAAACGATGGTCTTTGTCCTACTAATGGTCTAGTAAGTGAACGGTCAGTTGATGTTGCTGATGATCATGTTGAAGAAGAGATGCATCAAGCAGCAACTAATGACCTGAATGTCGTACCTCATAGTAATGAAATAATGTCTACCGCTGACAGACAACTGGGTACTCATCCCGATAGGGAATCATTGTCTGGTAATCAACAAAGTTATGACCATATTATGCAGGATGAGGTAGAAGTACCTCAACGTGCACAGATTAGTAATGATCCTAGGGAAGCCCCATCTGATTTGGAGTCAAGTTGTCATGCTCGTCTCACTTCCTCAAATGCAGCACCTGAGCTGAGCGATGCTCATGTTGATTCTGCCATAGTGAATACTGACGTTGACATGAATAGTGTTGATATCGCTGACAACCAAGTTGAGAACTTGGCTCCTGGTTTGGATGGCAATTATTTGTCAGTAACGAGAGATGAAGGAGCTCCTCAAGAGGCTGTTCAACCTGAACAATTGAATGCTAACAACGAGGCATCTAGTACAAATGAAATTGACCCAACATTTCTTGAAGCATTGCCTGAGGATCTCCGTGCAGAAGTCCTTGCTTCTCAGCAGAATCGTTCTGCCCCAACTGCTTCCTATACTCCACCAGCTGCGGAAGAAATAGATCCTGAATTTTTGGCTGCTCTTCCACCAGACATACAAGCTGAGGTCTTGGCACAGCAGCAAGCACAGAGGATTGCTCACTCTCAACCGGTTCGACAGCCAGTTGACATGGATAATGCTTCAATTATAGCAACTTTTCCTCCTGATCTACGTGAAGAGGTATGGCTTATTCATTGGCCTGTTTCAACACTAGTTTGATGTATCTGGATTGTAATGTTGACCTATTTTACATCACATAGGTGCTTTTGACCTCATCGGAAGCAGTTTTGTCTGCCCTACCTTCAGCTTTACTTGCTGAAGCTCAAATGCTTCGGGACAGAGAGTTGAGTCGTTACCGCGCTAGGGGAAGCCTTTTTGGAGGAAGCTACAGGCTTGGAGGCAGGAGGTTACCAGCTGATAATCAGACAGTTATGGACAGGGGTGTCGGTGTGACTGTTGGTAGGCGGATTATTTCTTCTGCATCAGGCAGCACAAAGAGTAAAGATGTGGAAGGGACCCCACTTTTGGATTCAGATGCCCTAAGAGCACTTATTCGCCTTTTGCAGCTGGCTCCGGTAATTTCCATATTGTGCTTATATTGTATTCCCTAAATATTTTTGTTTATGTTTGCTTGAAACTGATCTTTCCCTTTTTCTTTTTAACCATTCTCACTCTTAGATGTTCTATTCTTGAATAAGGTGGTGTTAGGACATTCTTTTTTAGTTCTATGATGTAATATTGCATGATTAAATATATAGTTGCATATCTAGTGCAAACCCTTCTCCATGTCATGGTATGAACATTGCATACATGTTTCCAAGAGTCTTAAAAAATGGCTGGAACTGTCATGAACAGTAAAATTAGTGTTCATACCAAATATTATCTTTTTTTTTAATTTGGTTTCTCTCAAGTGCACTTGAATTAGATTGTGAAACAGTTTTACGGAGGTCTCCACCTGATTCTTCTCCATATTAGAATGTCTCGTCCTACTCGTATTCCTTTCTTTTCCCCCACTGTACTTTTATGACTCATTAGTTCATAATTTTGAAGAGGTTTTATTTATATGCTAACTAGGATGCCACCAATTCTGCCTACGTAGTTTTCTACACAGCCTATCCCAAGATAGGAAGAAGGGGGGGGGGGGGGGGTGATAGGCTTGGCGAGCTAATGTAGAAAAAAAAAGAAAGAAAAAATACAGCCTCCTTTTTATGGAATGAAACCAAAGAGATTTTGGTTTTCTAACTGGATGCCACCGAACCAAAATTGGTGGTATGAGCTGCACACATTTTGACCTAGGTTATAAATTGACCTAGTTTTGTATGTTTCTTTGGGGGGTGGGTAAAATGGACTTATTCCTTTAATTTATTTTCATTGCAACTTCATATTTATCATTTTTTTTTTGATTGAGTCAGGCCTTGTTCAATTTATGAAAAGATGGTACCAATTATCAGTTTTTTTTTAAAAAAATAAGGTATTATGAAATTCATCTACAACAACAACCAAGCCTTAGAATTGTCCCTTTGTTTATTCTCATTTAAGTTTTTGGCGCTTTTGTTGTGTCAGCTTGTTACATTTTCAGCCACACTGTTTTTAACTCTTTTTCCCCCCCTTTTGCAGCCACTCAGCAAAGGCCTACTTCAAAGGCTTATGTTGAATCTATGTGCACACAGTGTTACACGTGTTACCTTGGTTGGCCATTTACTCAACATGATTAAACCTGAAGCTGAGGGGCTTAATAGATCAGATTGCATGACTCCATATAGATTATATGGATGCCAGTGGAACATTGTTTATGCACAACCACAATCTGCAAATGGTAGCCTTTTCTCTACTCTACTAATTTTGTATGGTTGTTGAAATTCTGTCATTATTTCCTGGATGGCTCTTCTCTCGCTTTCTCCTTTTGGGGTTCTTTGTTATTTTATTCAATGGTGTTGTTACTATATTGCTCACCCAATTCTATGCCTGTGCTACTTCTTTGCAGGTCTGCCTCCACTTGTGACACGGCGGCTTCTTGAAATACTGACGTACCTTGCTTCAAACCATCCATCTGTTGCAGGTCTTTTGGTTTACTTCAATCCTTCAGCAAGTTCAAGCTGTCTGACACTGCAGCATTTTAAAGAGACATCTCAGGAATGTTCATCATCGGACATGATGCAACCATCTTCAGAGGGTCATACACCTATTCTATTATTCCTTAAGCTTCTAAACAAACCCTTATTTCTACGGAGTCGAGTATATCTTGAGCAGGTATTTCTCATCATTTGCTATACAGTATGGCAGCTCTTGGACCCATTGTCTCATATTTATCCTAAATTTTAATTTTGCATGATAGGTGATGTGTTTGCTTGAAGTAGTGGTCAACAATGCTACCTCCAAAGTTGATTATCCACCTCGTTCAGGGCAAATTGCTAACAATTCTGATGTTGAATTGGTTAATGGGGCACTGACTGAAACACAGGGGGGGCCATCTACTCTGGAGCATGTTCCTATCCAGGAAAATATTCTAAGTAAAGATGTTGAGGTTCCAGTCTCTGGTGCCAGTCGGTCTGTTAATGTGCATGACATTCTTATTCAGCTTCCTGATTCTGAATTACACAACTTGTGCAATATTCTTGCACTTGAGGGGTTAGTCTGTTCACCTTATCTTTTTATTGTTTTTGTACAATCTCTACTAGATAAAGCAAGAGCTTCTTCCCACGTTACTTCATCAAAATTACCCACCTTTACCACTGCTCTTTAATTACCCACCTTTGCCACTGCTCTTTAATTACCCACCTTGCCACTGCTCTTTAATTACCCATCTTTACCATTTTTAGTGCTCTTTGCAAACAAACTTTTTATCGCAAATTGAGTTTCCATTGCAACGCATGGGCACACGGCTAGTATGAAAAAAGTGACGGTTTACCCATTGCATGGGCACACGGCTAGTATGAAAAAAGTGACGGTTTACCCATTCGTGTTATAGCATTACTTGTACTTTCTGTTTAATGCTAACAGATGTTTTGATATTTTGGGTTTTGAGTGTAATTTTCCAAGGGATAGTGGAGAAGTGTCTTCTTTCCTGGTTTGGAATTTGGGGAGGGAAGTGGTTTTTGTAAACAAGGGTTTTTCTATGGTTTAAGGGACTAGGTATAAGAAAATGTGGACCCACTGAAGTTGCTGAGAATACCGGATTATATTCATATGCACAGCTATATTTTGTCAAAAGTAGAACTGAATCCCTATTCGTGGATATTGGATACAAAATAAAAAGAAAATCAAGCACCATTGAAAATTCTTTTGCTCTATCTTTTCCTTATTGTTTCTTAGATTATAGGGTCCATATATAGTAGAACATCCCTTTCTGGACTAGTTGATTTTCCTTTGTAGGTAGCCGTGCATGATATGAGCCCTAAGCACTTTGTCTTTATTATTATCATGGTCAGGCATACCACACATCTTGAATGAGATTTGCAACACCATTGGCAACTGGTGTATTTTTGAACTAGTGTTTGGAGTGGTTATTGAGAGGAAATCTTATTTCACTGGTTTGTTGCCGGTCATACAGATGCCTGGGTGCACATATTTTCTGGTTTGTTCCTGTTCATACGGACGGGATACAGGTGCTTGGGTGTGCAAATTTTTTTATAAGATATGTTGTGATGTAGGATTGGATAAGAGCATCACACCTCTTTGGTTCTACCTTACAATTTTGCTAGATGCAAAACAGTAAAATAAATAGTGTATATAGAAAGAATCAGGATATTGATGAAATTCCATTTTTTTGTTTGATCTGTTTACTATATGCATATCATAAGGGAGCAGTACTGCTTATAAAAAGGATTTGATCTATAATCGATCGAAGTAATGGGTCTTCCTGTGTGGTGATAAATTGCCGCACGTGAAAATGATGATACTAGTGAAAATCGGAATGCTCCCTGAAAGGGGCGTCGCTGAATCTAACTTCCATGTTTAGATAATGTATGAATAGGCCTTACTAAATCCTTGTATGGCTTGCTCTATTTCTCTATAAAAAGAAATATGACCATCTAGGGTGCTGATCCCGGCATCTACTCTCCCTCAACCAAACACTGGTCGTGCAGGATTCGAAGTAGTATTGTCGAGGGCTCTAGTCAACCAAATGGCCCATATTGTAACTTTATAAGGCCATCTATTGTACATTGCAACATTTTGATATTTATTTATCTTTACCTTATCATCCTTGAGTTTGATGAGAAAAAGGTACCTTTTGTGGGAAATCCGATTGGTCTTTTAACTAACAAAATGTTGAATTATTTAATATAATTATTTCTTCCCATTTCTATACATGGCAAACTTATGTTTTTTTTATTAAAATAACCAGTCTTCCAGATAAAGTGTATTCACTTGCTGCCGAAGTGGTAAAAAAACTGGCTGGTGTTGAGGCATCCCATCGAAAATTCTTCTCTGTGGAGCTAGCTGGTGCAGCTCAGAGCTTAAGTTCATCGGCTGTAGAAGAGCTTGTAATATTGAAGACAACACAAATGCTTGGGCTCAATTCTTGTTCTATGGCTGGAGCTGCTATCCTGCGGGTATTACAAGTCCTGTCTACGTTGATTGATAATAGCAGAGACGAAGATGTGGAACAGGTGGAGCAGTCTATTTTGTGGGATCTGAATGTAGCACTTGAGCCTTTGTGGCAAGAATTAAGTGATTGTATAAGCACCACAGAGGCGAAACTCGTACACAATTCTAGTTTCACTTCCCCTGCCTCATTGATTGATGCTTTAGAAGTTGGTGCCTCTTCCTCTGCATCCCCACCTCTTCCTCCTGGCACACAACGCTTGTTGCCATTTATAGAATCTTTTTTTGTTTTATGCGAGAAGCTTCAAACAAGTCAAGCAGTTATGCAATCAGATTCCAATGTGACTGCTACAGAAGTGAAAGAACTTGGTGGGAGTTCATCGTCACCGTCAGTAAAGAATGGCGGCATGTGCAATGTTACTTTTGTAAGGGTGGCAGAAAAACATCGACGCCTTCTCAATGTGTTTATTCGACAAAACCCAAGCTTGCTAGAGAAGTCACTTTCTATGATGTTGAAAGTACCAAGGCTGATAGATTTTGACAATAAACGTGCTTACTTAAGATCACGCATCAGACAGCAACATGATCAGCATCTTTCAGCTCCTTTGCGCATTAGTGTTCGCCGGGCGTATGTTTTGGAGGATTCATATAATCAGCTGAGATTACGTCGTAGCCAGGATCTTAAGGGACGCTTGACTGTACAGTTTCAAGGAGAAGAGGGGATTGATGCTGGAGGTCTAACTAGGGAGTGGTACCAACTGCTCTCAAGAGTTATTTTTGACAAAGGAGCTCTGCTTTTCACCACAGTTGGGAACAATGCAACTTTCCAGCCTAACCCCAACTCTGTTTACCAAACAGAGCACCTTTCTTATTTCAAGTTTGTTGGTCGAGTGGTAAGGTTTCTTGACAATGTCGTCGAAGTATATGCTTATATCATTTATTTTGTTTTTGACACCCTGTTATTTGTACAGGTTGCCAAAGCCTTATTTGATGGCCAGTTGTTGGATGTCCACTTTACCCGTTCATTTTACAAACATATCCTTGGTGTTAAAGTAACGTATCATGATATAGAGGCTGTTGATCCTGATTACTACAAAAATTTGAAGTGGATGCTGGAGGTTTGATTTCACTATCCCATCTTTTGTATGAAACTATGAATGAATCTAGGTACACGCGTGAAGTTCCTAAACCGTTCATTTGTTGGACAGAACGATGTAAGTGATATTCCTGACTTAACATTCAGCATGGATCCTGATGAGGAAAAACATATCCTCTATGAGAAAAATGAGGTATTGAGACTTTCTATCGTCTGCTGAAACCTTTTTACCTGCATGGTGACGTATCTCATCATTGTGTTTAATAATTTTTTGTTATTCAGGTTACTGATTATGAGCTCAAACCTGGTGGAAGAAACATAAGGGTCACTGAAGAAACAAAGCATGAATATGTTGACCTTGTTGCTGAACATATATTGACCACAACAATTCGTCCTCAAATCAATGCTTTCCTAGAAGGTTTCATGGAATTAATTCCCAGGGAGCTAACCTCCCTATTTAATGATAAAGAACTTGAACTATTGATCAGTGGACTTCCTGAAATTGATCGTGAGTGTCTTTCTTTTCTCAGCCGAAAATCAATGCTCTTATTTATTTCCCCTGGAACTTATATATTTTTTTGCTGTTTTTGCAGTTGATGATCTGAAAGCAAATGCTGAATATATTGGATATTCTACTGCATCTCCTGTCATCCAATGGTTCTGGGAAGTTGTTAAAGGATTCAGCAAGGAGGACATGGCAAGATTGCTACAATTTGTGACTGGAACATCAAAAGTAAAAAGATAGTTATTCAACAATTCATGATTTTGTTATTTGCAATATGTTTTAGAACATAAATATTACTAAATGTTTTATTAAGATGTTTTCACATGGAATGTTCATCTGAAAGTTGATGAATCTAGTATATGTGGGCAACAATTTTTTTTTTGCCTATGTTGGAGAAGCATTAAATTGTAAAAGTAGGCAGTAAAAAGGATTACAATTCAGCATCCTTTTTTATACTCACCTTTATAATTTTTATCACATATAAATGGTGAACATTTTGTTTTTCTGTTTTATTAAAATTATTTTTTTTCCACTGATCTCAGATGTTAAAATTATTTCTTGTTATTCTTGCTACACCTCACAATAGCTGCATCTTTTTGGAGAAAGCAGTATGAAAGGATGCTACCATGTGTGTGTGTGTGTGTGTATTATATTACCTCACATTATTGGCATTTAAATTACACAGTTGTCAACTGATCAACTCTCGTTCTCTCAATAATGAGTAGTATTTGAAGTACATATTTATTTTGCTTTTAGGCATATAGATAATAATTATACTGCTTGCAATTCTGATTCTGGATACAATATTTAGTGGCAGATTCGTTGGTTATTAACGATCTATTACGTATTAGTTGAAGATAATGAATTTTGATGTGGGATAGAAAAACGTTAGCCAGATTTTTTATTAGTGAACTGAACTGGACACACGTTATCCTTTCAACATTTAAAATTGCCTATCTCTTCGATATGAATCAAATTGGAAACTTTATATAGATTTATACTGAGGCAGAACATCAATAAGACAATAACCCTTTTGTAATTTACTCATTATGATGCTCCAGGTACCGTTAGAGGGTTTCAAAGCGCTGCAAGGTATTTCTGGTCCTCAGAGATTCCAGATTCACAAGGCGTATGGAGCTCCAGAGAGGCTTCCATCTGCCCACACCTGGTAATTTCAATATTTTCAGTTACTGACTATTCATCTCTAAACATCTTTGTGTAACCATCATGCTGTTTTAACAATGCTGGTTGCACGCAAAATTTGCAGCTTTAACCAACTGGACTTACCAGAGTATTCCTCAAAGGAGCAATTAGAAGAGCGCTTGCTTCTTGCCATCCATGAAGCTAGTGAAGGTTTTGGCTTCGGCTGACCTATTGAGCCAGAGCGCTGAGTATGCAATGGGTCATTTGTCTTCTGTTTGCCATGTACAGGTACGAAGATCTTATAGCTGTAGTCTCTAAATATATTGCCTGCTGTTTTTCATTGACAAATTGACTAGCATCCAAGTTTTATATTGCATTTTATAAAGTATTCGTGATTTCATTTTCAGTACTAAATAGTTATCTGACTAATCCAAATTTATCTTGTTTCCTTTAACGCTCTTGGCTAGAAGTATATGTTCAGAGATCTGGTGGAAATTCATGTGTTTGTCATGTGTAGTGTAGTGTAGTGTTTCTCTCTCTTCCATGCATATTGGCTTGTGTATGCCTAACGAGATGTTTGTTAGAGCATACCATTGGGGGTTTATTGTAACATCCCAATTTTTTGTTTATATTAATTTAACATTGTTATTTGTGAATTTTGGGAATTTTTTGGAATTTATTTGGAATTTAAATAATATTTTTGAATAGGGCTTATTGCAAATAATATTAAAATTTCTATAAAGTTTAAATAAACTTTTGTCAAAAATATTTTATTTGAGTTCCAAATGTCTTAAAAGTATTTTCCAGAAGTTTTCTGATGTTTTTTCTATGTATTTGGGTTTAAATCATTTTCAGGAATTTTTTTATTGTGAAAACCTTTTTAAAAATCTTGCTTGAGTTTTGGGCTGATTTCTTTGGTTCGGCCCAGTCCGCCTCGGCCTGCTCTGACCCGACCTAGCCTAGCTGCCGACCCATTTGAAACCATAGCACGTTAGTCCGTCGGATGCCCGCCACGTGGATGACTAGGATTCGTTGTCTTAGGGTCATTGGTAGACTTCGAGTTCGTCGCCGCTCTGCCGCTCTCAGTTTAGAGCTCGGCTAGCACCTGAGTGTCGAGGCTATTTAAGCCACCCCACCTCGTTCGAGGTTCCTTGTGTTGTGCCACTTCGTTTGCCCTAGGGATCATCGCCCGAGTTGTCACCATTTGTCCACAGGACCTCATCGCCGCCTTCTAATGACCGGATTGAGCTAACGATGGGTTTTAGCCAAAGCCGAGGACACCTTTGAGTTCCTTGTGTCGAGCTACTCTAGATCCGCTAAGACCCATCATCAGAGTCCAAAATGCCGTTAAGGAAATCATCTTCTCCAACTCGGTGGGTGCGTTGCTGTTCTTCATCGCTGGAACCATAGCCGCCCGAATTTGCTATGGCAACCCTGTCAGCACCGAGTTACTGCCACATGTTCACCATGTGTCGGCCAAATCGGCAACATCACCATGTGGTTGTGTCCGTTGAGCCAGCTTAGCCACGTCATTGGTTGCCGACCCACATGTCAGCTCGGTTCGTTGCTTGGGCCCACAGGTCAGCCATCCGGTATGGTGCACTGAGCTCACCATAGACCGTAGCCCTATTCTGTGGACCTAGACCATGGACCTGGGTTCACATGTTAGTCTCGGTTAATTGCTTGGGCCCACATGTCAGCCATTCATTCTGGTGCACCGAGCTCACCATAGATTGTAGCCCTATTCTGTGGACTGGGTCCATGGATCTAGGCACACATGTTAACCTTTGTGAGAATTTTTTTCGTTTAATTTTTACTCAAAATAGGTGGATGACGTCAACATGATGTCATTAATGATTTTTTAGTAGAACAATAAATTAGGAAATTCGGATTTAGTTTTGTTTTCTGGATTTTTCTTTTATTTGAATTCTTGGAGAGCCCGCTTTTCTTCATGCGAGCACCAATTGAGACAATTGAAGTTTATAAAAAATTTTAAAATTGAGATCTATTTAATGGTGGATTTTATTTGATTTTTGGAGTTTGTTTGCTCTTTGGTTTTGTATTTATTTGGTATTCTCTCTTGATTCGCGTAAACATCGAAGTGTCTGATCGTTTGAGGGTAAGTCTTGACTCAAGACCAAGCTCTAGATTAAGATTAAGACCTTTTCCATGGTAAGTTGTGCTTTGATCATGTTGAACCTAGTTTTGCAAATGCTATATTATTTTAAATTACTACATGTTATTTTATGTGTAAAACTATTTTCAATTAATTTGGGATCTAGCTATTCAATCTAATTGAATTACACTTACCTTATCATTTGTATGCCATGATTATTTATCACCCTAGGATGGTTCATTATTAGTTGGTGTTAATAAATGCTAATGTGGGTTGGTTAGATCGTGAATAGTATACTTAGTTGTGCAACGGGTTTATTGATATGATTTGGAAAGTGCAAATTCGGTTACGACTAATGGAATATGGAACATGTTTATGAATAGGGGTATCGTGTTGTCACATAACGATGTTGAGTTGCTGATAGCATATGTTGCATGATAATCAACTAGGGTGGTAATTGATTTATATTGGGGCAAGTGAGAAGGGGCTGTGAGCCATGGTGGGCCTATGTATCATTGGGTTGATATGTTATATGAGTGATTATAAGGTTCTTTCTATAAGTTATTCTAAGTCTTGCCTCTATCAATTAAGAAAACCTTGCAAGCCATTGAACTAGGTTAATCATGCAACCACATATCTAGAATAGGACAGACCTAAGTTACCTAGTCATGATATTTGATGCCTCTGGTGGATAACCAAATTGGGTGTGCAATTATGGGGAAGTGTGTGTTCAGTGGCCTCACATCTGACCAACAATAAGTTCTTTCTATTCTTTTACTTTGTGTAAGGGAAGGAATAGCGAGTTCAGACTTATCAGGAGGGTTAGTGTTACGATGGAGTTTCCAAAAGGTTTTGTTGTGATCTCTCTGTCGCACATTAAAGGTGTGTTAATAGCTTGGCATCGAGAGATGATTATGTTTTGTGGGTAAAGTGTGTAACCTCTGCAGAGTGGAAATCTATTCAGATAGCCATGTCCCCGGTTGTCGACAATGCTCAAGAATTTTAGTCAAGGGTTAGATTTTATAAAAAAAAAGAAACTTGGGAAGGGAGACTGTGTGCCATTAGAAATATTGGAAGATGTTTAGGCTTGAATGCCAAGTTTATTCTTGAGAAATATCTTAAAATTATTTATTATTGTTATTTGTTTTATTGTCATTTCAATTTAGTTATTGTATTCATTTGTGAATGTTGTTTTATTGCAAAATAACCATATCATCCATTCATTTGGAATAAGTCTTGCATATAGTTATATTAGAATTGCATTCTATGCACAATTTGTTGACTCTATGTATTCACTCTTGCCACCACAAAATCATCAGTTGAAAAAGAGTCTACGACAACTTTGGAGTATCAGGAGGAGGCGAACATCTAGGGTGTGAATCTTGTCAGTTGCCTATGGCATATTGATTGGTTATTTTCTACATTTTCATTCCGTTGTAGTTTTATTTATTATAATTTGAGACCTGCGTGGTATAGTCATGTAAAGTCAACCATAAGGTCAAACAACTGCGTGGCATAGTCATGTAAAGTCGATCGTAAGGTCAAACAACTATCTCATTTAATAAATAAAGTTTTATTATGTTTCCGCTGTGTATGGTTGTAATATTCACCTATGCTGCCACTGTGTACACTAGTGTGATTCTGGACTAGTGCAATATACACAGAGGGTCCGAATTTGCATATTTGAGTCCCGACATTTATCCCACGGCTCTAATAGTTTTATCCAATGTTATAAAACTGGTCCTGCTAGTTGATCAGTTCTGAAAATCTGGACCAATAATATGAGGCCAGATGGTGTTCACTCCATATTTCTTTGGGGCAATTACTTATATGCTACTGAAGTTAACCTCATCCCTTATATGCTATTTATTGTGTCATTGACATGTGGGCCCTAACTCCACAGTTAGGGGTGAAAATGGATCGGATACGGATGGATAGTAGCTCTACCATATTTGTTTTCATATTTTTTTCTTGGATGCAGATACGGATATTCATAATTCAGATACAAATACGAATATGGATAATGTCGAATATAGATATGGATCGAATACGAATTGAATCGGATACGGTTTAGAATTTTTATCATAACATGATAACCCCTTAGATTGTACATAAAAAATCAACGAAAACACATAACTAGTTGATTTGATCAATACATTATTGGAAATTGAACAAATATAAGCATTTTCATTCACTTAGACAATAGTTAGATACCATGTCGCAAACAAAATTATATGACTTAGTTTATCACACACATACGATTAGTTCATCATACACGTAGATGAAAACACAAAATGAAGGTAATCTTTGTTGAGAGATACAAATGGAAGCAAACACATTACACACAAAAAGTTTGATAATACTTAGCTGTCATGTCTACAACACTTGCATGTAATGACCCAAGATTTATATTCTTTGTTGAATTATGTTTAAAATAATAAATTATGTATTTATGAGTTTTTATTCTTTTTTAGCTACTTAGTTAAAATGTTTTTTCTATTAAGAATAGGAGTATTTGAATTTTTGAGAAAATTTAAAATCTGATAAAATCTTGAAAATAATTTTTTAAATGTTAGATTGTTTTTGGAACTTTCTCAAAAAAAATTCGTAATTTTTGGCGTTGGTTTGCTAATTTTAATAATTAGAACTTGCTTTATGGATTAATTAAATTAGAAAACAATTCTGAAATTAAGAAACCTTTTTGGGCCAAAAGAGTACTCTTGGCCTAGCCCATGGTTATCACGGCGCCCCGGCGAGGCGAGTCACCTCCGGACCGCCTGGACGCCTAGGCGCCTAGGCGCCCGCCTAGGCGACAATTAGGCGACCAAATAGTTTAATTTGAATCTCAATTATAATTTAAGTTTCCTATGTACAAAATCATCATTCAAGCTCAAATATAGTAGAAGTAAGGAGTGATGTGTGTAGTACCTTGTATGAATCTTTGATGTGATCAATCCATCCAAAGACTTGTCTTGATTTTCCTGGTACAAGCGGAGATTTACTTTGTCGACAAGATGAAAGTATGAAATAATGAAACACTAGATTGTTGGATACATGGAGTTCATATAAACTACAAAAATATCTTGAAAGCAGAATTGAGAATGTTCCAAGGATAAAAATATTGAAAGTTTCAAACATAGATATAATGTTCCAAAGGCAAGGACATTAAAACATAAATATAATGTTCCAAGGACAAGAACATTCAAACATCAACGTCTAAGTCTAAATCATCTTGACGATTCCCATCACTTGGTCCACTCTCATGAGGAGAAGTAGGTGGCGTTTGGCCATAATCATCGTCGATGTCTAGATCGTCGGCCACCAAAGGTTCATAGTCTTCATCCTCGTCTGAGCCTTGGTCTTCTCCTTCAGCTGTTGAGCTCAAATTTACACCACGTCGAGAGTACATCCTGGTGGCCATCCTAGGCAGATTACGACCTTGAAGCATTTGTGATGCACCGGTGGCTTCATCAACATGAGCCCATGATAGATTTTCTCCGTGGTGGACTTCTTCGGTACTCATTTCAACCCATTCATTGTCCCATTGAAACTCTTCTAAGATCAAAGGGTTGAAATTTGTCCCTTCCACACGCCTCTTTTGAAAACGTTCGGCAATCTTTCGGTTGTATTGAATGTAGACCAAATCATTCAATCTTTGATGCTCCAACCGGTTTCTTTTTTTTGTATGGATCTGAAAATGAATCACTAATCAGCAACAGAAATATTTGGAATATATGAGTAGTCTTGAAGTAAATACAACTTAGTTGCTTACAAATTCGAAGATACTCCAGTTGCGCTCACAACCGGAGGCCGAACAACAAAGGCCGAAGATGCGCCTTGCAAACTTTTGAAGCTCTCTAGCAAGGCCACCAAAAGCATCCCACCAATCAACTAAAACGTAAATCAGCCATATATCAGTATGTGTCCTGTATAAACAGTGTCAATACTCAATACTTATATAGTAATATAAGCTAAAATAAACACTAAACAGTTCAATAATCAATGAGTGCTTGAGCTTGGTATCGAATGGGATAGCGATTGAGTGATCAGATTGCTTACACTTAATCGGAATTAAGTTACACTGATACTCAATCGTCATCCCATTCGCACACCAAGCTCAAGCACTCAATGTCTCGACCCCATTCCATTCGGTCTTACCTACTATCGCTTTTAGTGCTCTACCGCTTAATCGGTCAATACTCAATCCAACAATCGGTCAATACTCAATCCAACAATCAGTGCTAGTGCTACACATCCTACACTGCTACTACTACTTCCTCATGCCCTCATCCAGTCATCCATTCCTCAATCCTCATCCAATAATCGGTGGCTCGGTGCTACACTGCCTCGTGCCCTCATCCAGCATCCATTCCTCATCCATTCGGCATCAGGCAGAGGAGCGCAGCCCGCAGCGCATCAGCAGAGGAATCGAAGCGCCGGCCGAGCAGGAGGCGAAGGAGGAGAAGGGGAAGCGCAGGAGGAGGCGGAGGAGCAATGAGCAGAGGCGAAAGGAAGCGGAGGGCGGCAGCGGCTGGAGGAGGAGGCGGAAGAGGAGCGCGAGGTGGAGGGCTTGGAGTCGGCCGGGGTGGAGAAGCTCTTGGCGGCGGCGGGAAGCTAGGGTTCCTCTGCGCCCACTGACCACCTCTTCGTCCACGGTCTCGAGTCGACTCCACGTGAGTACCCTCGCCTCAGTGCGTCTCTCTGGTCCACTTGGTAGCTTTAGTCTTCTTCTAAACATCCGATCGCCGCCAGAGACGCCGACGACGCCTAGTCGTCCCCGCCTTGCGACGCCTGGCGCCAGTGGTCGCCGCCGGCTTCAGCGAGGCGATGAGGCACGGCGAGTCCAGCCGGCCGACTGGACGCCTAGTCGGCGCCTAGGTGTCGCCTAGGCGACGCCGTGATAAGCCTGGCCTAGCCCACATGTATATTTGGATATCCAACCCATCAATATCCAGATTATTCGAATCTGTATCCGTATCCAACGGATAATGAGCTACCATATATGTATCCGATCTGATACTATCTGATAAATATCTGATCCGACAGAATCTGTATCCGAAAATATCCGGATCAATCGGAAACTATCCGATCCGTTTTCATCCCTACCCACTGTAACACATTCTTGGATTTTCCCCAAATTCCAGTGGCATATGAGGAATTAATCCTATTCTTATCCCAGTTGGTGTGATCTTGGCAGTTTATTGCAAACTTGGTGGGTTGTGCACATATTTGGAAGCAAGGATTCAAACCGGTTTTCAGTGATAACGGGTAGAATTATCAAATTTAAACTCAAAATTTCAATTTCCGGTTTTTGGCTTGTTACCGCCTGTAATTACTATTCATCAATTAAAATTTTTCTCATTTCTCTTAAGTTTCTTTGAACTTTTCTTAAATTTCTAAGACCAAACAATATATATGAATGGGTACTAGTTAAATAAACACAAAAAAGGTCAAAATAACACATCAATACTGTAGCTACAGTACTACTGGCACGGCTGGTTACTGGTTATGGCCAATTTTTTTCATCCCTTTATCGAAATCTTCAAAAGAACTTGCTTTGGTGCATTCTGTTCTTTTGTTGAGTAACTGTAGTGGCATCAATGGCAATAGCTTTGGTGGTTGGATTTTGATAGGTTGGTACTACTATCATTTAAGAAAATAAATAAATTGCACCATAGGTTCCTGAATTTAAACTTATAAACTAACTTGGCATCCTAAACTTGTAGCTGTTGGTCAAGTAGGCCTAGCTGACAGAACTTGCTGTAGTGGATAACAGATTCCACTAGAGGGATGACATGGAAAGGTGACATGGTAGACTTGTTTAGGATCCATCAAGGATGGTACTCATGGTATGCATTACCTTATGCGTGCTGCTTTAGGACCCATTAAGGATTCTATGTTCCTGTTTAGTGAAATCCACCTCTCTATTTCAATTCAGCAACATCCATTCACAGTCACAGGCAGTTAGTTGACTATTGGTAACTAGTTTAGTGACCTCCTAGGTTAATTTAGAATAAGGACCTGAGGGAACACGTTTGGGGACTCGTGGTGCAATTTACTCAAATGAGATTATTTCGGTGAACTAGGACGGTGGTGGCCTGGGTCCAACTCGATGATGTCCATATACTGTCACCTGGACTGTGTTATGTCTGGATCTGAGGTGCTTTAATGGTTCCCTAGCCTTCTGTTAATGTTGCAATCCTAAGCACATGTTTAGCCTTCCATATACTCAACCTGTGCAGCATGAAGTATAATTCAGTTAAAGCATTCGTTCAATGGGATGATTCCATATGCTAGTTTCTCCTGTTTATAGATACCTAAACTGGCTATATAACTGTTTGTGCTACTGTTTTATATGCTGAACAAATTTTTCTGTGATGTTTTTGAACTCTGTTTCTTACACGACTTTATCTGAAAAGAACAAAATTATAGAAGCTGAACTGTTATTGGATGTAAAATTTAGTCTGTGTGTGACTTTGGATGGAACTATGAGCACTGTAATGGTGGTATTTTGTAAATTTTCGGTATTGTTTTTGTTTGTACTGACACATCTTCAATGCTAGAAAGACATAGTATACCATTGTTACCAAGATATTAAAACTAGTAGTTCGGTTAGTAACCCACATGTTCGTCATGTGAACCCGTGGCCTGAGCCCTATTGTGAGTTGATGGTTGAGTCAGTTTTGCCCACCCTGGTATTGTAAGGCAACCTTGTAATTTTTATGTGACATATCTGTACTCTGTACTCAGTTGTCTTGTTGCACTATATCTGCTGCTATGCCTCCCTGTCTGAAAGATTTTGTTTTTAATTTCCAACTTTGGATGAAAAATATCCCACTTTGGATGAAAAATATCCGGTGTAATTTCCGGTGTCTGATACCTGTATGATAGTATTGTGCATTGCTTGAGAATTAAAACATTGAGTAGTGTGATTGCGATTCTTTCATCTACTTCGACGTTCTGATATCTGATTCCCAGTGCGGCTGTTTGCAGATTTTGAAGGCAATTGTGATGATGGTCACATATGCTACACATTACATAGATCAGACCAAAGAACTTTTAGAGTGCTCTGAATGAACTTCAGAATCTAAAAATTTTGGAATAGTCGAACGGGATGTCAGGCAGGTACAGTTGGAGCACAGACGACAAAAGTGCTGATAGATCATATCTAGCTTCCATTTGCCTTCTGGTTAAAGGGTGGAGTGTAAATTAGTTGAATGCTTTAGACCAATCATTCTGTTGATCTTTTGTACTGCTTCCCCAGATTCTGGGGCCAAGGCAGTTTCTGCAAATAAATAAGCTATCTGGTTACATGGGATCGCTTGTGGTTGTTTCTATGCGCGTGCTTTCTCGCAAATAGGCTCATGAGACATTGTTTTTAGTGGTGCATGTGAATCGTTCACTGCTGTCGAATGTAGCGACCGACCCGAGCTGTCTTAAATCATGGTTGGTTGGCTACATTGTTGCGTTCTGTTTGTCAAATGTGATTAGATTACTCCTGTGGAGTTCGATGGGGGAACTGTGTGGTGTGGTTTCAGCAAATTTAATCTTTTTTCACCGTCGAAGTAATCGTTGTACAGTGGAGGTGGCCAGGACTGAGAATATGTTAGGGGAGGAAAAAGTTTGAAGATTTATCGTTTCCTGATTTAACATCCTGAATATGACAGGGTTGATGGCCACGATTATGTTGGTGAAGCCGAGTATGACAGGCCCTTGAAGTCATCAGATTATTAATGATCGAGTTGAATGTATTGAACATTTGATCAAGTTGAAAGCTGAAATCTATGTAGTAGGGAATTCGTGTGTCGGGCCAGTGACATCTGCTATGCAATCGACTAAAACTAATGCAATGTGACGGTATGGGTAAATTGGCAGACGACACATTATTTGAAATGGAATATTTGTATATTTGTAGTGGCAAAATAGAAGACAAATCTTGCGTGTGCAAAATGTTAGTAAATCATATAAACCTTTGAGGATCATCATATAAATAAGTCGGCCTTGCACGAGGTTCTACAGTAGCTCGACATAGCCTGAAATATTTAATAATCCTCACGTTTCACATCCACTGTGTTGCTACTGTAATGAATTTAGCTTATGCTATAGTGCCAGGCGCTACATTTTTTTGTGAAAGTAGAGAGAGTTTCGCTAATTTGATTGAACTATTAAATCACGTTATAAATTTTTGAAACTTTTTTATAAAGTTTCTGTAAGTGTGCCTATCCTACCATAACAAAATTGGATTATTACCAAGATTTTTTTTAAAAAAAAATAGAGAAGAGATTCACTAAAATATTAAATCACCTTATAAAATTTTGAAACTTTTTTTATAAAGTTCATGTAAGCGTGCCTACCCTACCATAAAAAATTTGGATCATTATCAAATTTGTACAATTTTTAAAAATACTAGCAATGCTACTAATACATTTAAAGCAATTTCACTGATTTTAGCTACTAAATTTGCATGTTCTTGAAAATTTTTTAGTCCTAAAAACATGTCTATGCTACCTTACAAATTTCAAATTGTGATCAAGCTTTTGCGATTTTTTAAAATTCTGACAATGCTACTGGCATACTTTAAGTAGCTTCACTGGTTTAATTGAGCCGCTAAGTTTATAAATTCTTTAAAATTTGTTAGAAGGATCCTTCAGGTATGCTTGAGCTACCATATAAAAAAAAAGGAACATTGGCAAGCTTTTGCGGTTTTTAAAAATTATAATAAATTCGTTCTGTCCCCCTTGGTGTTTTAAAGAAGATTTTCTTTCTCTGTTACAATCTCTACATATGTCCGCGATTCCTTCTATTCACAGCAACACGTGGCTGTTGAAAATCTAGTTTTACTAAATCTTGCGTTGTCTTCAGCCACGGATTGCACACTTAGCTCTTGATATGTTGCGTTGCTCTAGTCAACTAGGTGCCTTCTCGCATAACTGTAAAGCCATATCTCGCAACAAGCGCATCGTAACTTACAAATGGGGATGCAGACGAGGTCAAAACCGCTTGACGCTTTTATTTATGACGAATATCTCCAGTAGATTTTGCATGGAGAAGACAGCACAAAAGTCCAAAATCGTTGTATATTTGCTACCAAACGTGTTGCCTTACACTACGTCGAATTGCATGTGAGCCGAAAAGGTGGGGGAAAAACCATGATCCATAAAATAAGCCGCGATTTGCTTTGGGTTCTTGGAAACTCATGTAGTTTTTTTAATACAATATTTCTAGAAATAGCAATTAATGTTATGTTTTAGTAGAAGCTGATATTAAAAATAGTATGTCAGTAATAAAACTAAACATGAACAAAAAAAGTGATAGACATACGCATTTTTGCAAAACGGGTATATTTTGGAGGTAATAGCCTAGCATCACTAACATCATCCACATCTTCCAACGCCACGAGCAACCTCCCGCTGTTGATCAGTGTGTGCAAATAGCCCTAGCAATTGAATGAATGATGAAGCAAAATAACTAGGATTAGGGCTGGAAAATTAGCTCGTGGCTCGGCTCGGGCTCGTTCGAGCCTGGCTCGGCTCGTGGCTCGGACCGAACCCGAGCCGAGCCTGATTTTTAGGCTCACAAAAATACCGAGCCGGCTTGGCTCGACCACCGAGCCGGCTCATGAGCAAAGTGGCTCGGCGGCAATGAGCCAAGCCGGGCGGCCTCGGCCCTCATCACGGCCTCACAGGCCCGGCCGGCCATTTACCTACCGGCGCCCAGGCCCTGACCATTCCCGAATCGATTTCCTCCCGTGATGATTCGTCGATTCCCCATTTCCCCTAACCCTAAATCCCCTCCCCTGGCGTGGCGGCTTGGTGGCGAATGGCGATTCCAGATTCAACGAGACAACGACGCTCTACGTGACGCTCGGCGACGCTCGGCGATGCGACGCCCCGGCGCCGCCCGCATCTTCGCTTGATCGCTTCCTTCAGGCTTCAACGAGACAACGACGCGACGCGCCGACGCCTTCAATCATTCATCGTGACTTCGTGAATCGTGAGGTGAGATGCCACTGTCGTGCCGCATCCCTTTGACCCTTCCCCCTTTTTCCATTGCCGTGAGCAGCCCGTGAGAAACTGAGAAAGTACGCAACTTACCAGTGCAATTTGATGGTGTTGCAGCATGTGACCGATCTGTTCACTGTCCGAGAGGGAAACGCTTGTCTGCAACTCTGCATCACTGGTAGTCTGGTAAATCCTCTCATGAATCCCCTTATGTTTCTTTCGCAAGTAATTACTCTTGTATTGGAGCTGTTGTCTGCGACTCTGCGTGTAATGGCCAATGACAGTTGGATTTGTTGTGTTGTGTATCCTCTGTTGTATGCTCAGTCTGAATCAGCTGCCTTTTGCACTGATTTTGCCGAGTCATCCACTCTGTGAAACACTCATTTGGATTAAATGGAGGTGTTCAGATTATGAAGTTGACAACTTGACATGGTTTATGTCATTTGCAATAATATATTTTTTATTTGCTACTACACGGTCTATATTTCCATAGTAATTTTAGGCTGCTATGGATGAGTCTTCTGAAAAGGTTCGCAAATATGTGAGGGGAAACACTTGCGATCGTCGACAAAGTAGCTTACCTGCTGTTTCTTGACTACTATAGCACTAACATCTTAAATTCTTAACATTTAACAACCAGTTCTTGTAAGAACAGATGTTGACAAATTTGTCCTTCGTAACAGTTGGTGATGAGTGCATTTGGCAATTGGCATGCCCAATTTTGTGTAACTCATGAAATATTGATCTTATGTATATGAATACCCTAAGTTTACATTTCAGTCGAGCTCCAGTAGCCATTGTGGAATGGATAATGAACTTATCAAATTAGTATTACATCAATGAGAGCTTAAATTGAAATACCTTGAGAAATGACATAGTGAATCTAAGATTCACTATGTCATTTCTCAAGGTATTTCAATTTAAGCTCTCATTGATGTAATACTAATTTGATAAGATTCACTATGTCATTCCTCAAGGTATTTCAATTTAAGCTCTCATTGATGTAATACTAATTTGATAAGTTCATTATCCATTCCACAATGGCTACTGGAGCTCCACAGTAGACATTTATTTCTAAGGATAAGATGCTGAGATATTAGCATAATTTTATGTTTGTACTTGTGTTGATGCTAAGTACTATTTAAGTTTATGTGTCTTGATGTGCAAAGTAACGTCCTCTTGGAGTCTTGGTTGTGGTTAATATCGGTTAGTGCCATATTTTAATGGATTTGGCAATTGGCAGGCATGGAGATGGAATCATCCATGGCGAAAGGGAAGGGGAAGAGGCCCTCAGCCCGGCCACAGCTAGGCGTCGGTGGTTCCCTTCTAGCCAAGCCGGTAAGCATGCTTAGACTTAGTCTTAGCTAAGAATATATATCTATATGCCTTTGACTTACATGTTTTTAGGTTTTATGCGAGGAAAGGGAACAGACAACTGAGATTGAGGAAGAAGATAATTCTTATGACATGAACGATGAGATGTCTGAGGACGAGATAGCAATGCCAGGTGGTCGAGAAGAGGGTGACCATGTATCAATTGAAGGCTCTGAGGAGGATGAAGGTAATTCTGGGGATGGTAGTCTTGGTACAGCTCGTCAAAGAGGGAAAAAGCGACGAAAGGGGGTGAAGGTCAAGGGTGAAACATCATCTAGAGTTTGGGATGTGTTTACAAAGATGAAGGTGCCATCTGTGGTTGAAAAGGGGGTGATGATATCAAAGGCACAATGTGGGTATTGTAAGAAGTTGTATTCTTACAAGTAAGGGTCAACTACATCACATCTATTGAGACATACGAAGAAATGTGACACATACTTGAAGTATTTGGCAAAGAAGCAAGATCAAGCCCTTTTAAACTTTGCTCCTTCTAAGGCAGGTGAATCTGGGTCTGATCTCCCAACTATTATTGCTCCTAGAGATTATAATCATGAGCAAGTTAGAAAATTGTTTGCAAAGATGATAATAGTTCATGAGTACTCGTTCAGGATGGTTGAGCATACATGGTTTAACATAGCAATGAAATATTTAAATCCTGCCTATGAGTTCATTGGTAGAAAAACAATTAGAGCTGAATGTATGAAGGTGTTTCAATCTGAAAAAGAATCACTAAGAAAGGTCCTTAAATATGTGGATAGCATTGCCTTAACAACTAATTTGTGGACATCTAACCAAACATTGTCCTACATGTGTTTAGTTGCACACTACATTGATAATGATTGGAAAATGCAATGCCGTGTGTTGAACTTTTTTGAGTTAGATCCTCCACATACTGGAACTATCATATCTCAAGCTGTTTATGAGTGTGTTCTTTGCTTGGAAGATAGAGGATAAAATCATTTCCATCACTTTGGATAATGCTTGAACAATGATGTTCTTGTTAAGTGGTTTAAAGGCAAAGTTTGTAGCTAGACAAGGTAATGCTTTCCTCGCAAAATATTTCCATGTTAGGTGTTGTGCTCATATTATCAATTTGGTAGTGAATGATGGGACGTAGTGTTAGCACCTCTCATAAGTAACATAAGGAAACTATGAAGTACATCAAAAGTCTCCTTCTCGCTTGCATAAATTTGTCGAAATTTGTAGATCTCTTGCATTGCCAATTGGGGAAGGGTTGAAACTAGATGTATCAACAAGGTGGGGTTCAACATATAAGATGTTGAGTACTAGCATTGCATACAAGGAAGCTATACAATCATATACCGATATAGATGCAAATTATAGATGGGAGCCTACAACTGCAGAATGGGATTTGTTTGTAGCAATTGAGCCAATCCTTGCATCTTTAGCTAAAGTTAGCACTGCATTCTCAGCTTCAACATATCCAACAGCAAATATATTTTATCCTCATATTGTGGATGTAAAGATTGCTTTGAGGGCAGCAATGTTTTCTAATGATTTCAATTTGAAAGAAATGGGCAATGCAATGATGGGAAAGTTCAATAAGTATTGGGAAGATAAGAACAATATGATGGTGATTGCTACCATCCTAGACCCAAGGTATAAGATGAGATATGTGGAGTGGTGCTTTGGTAAGATTTTTGAAGCCTCAAAAATTGAAACTGAGATAGCAGATGTTCGTGAGGAGTTAGATAGGCTATTTGAAAAATATGAGAGGGAACATCGTCAAAGGAAGATTGCTATGAGTAAGTCTTGTGGAGCTTCATCTTAAATCGCTAATACCTCTTGCTCTTTACCATCTGCCTCAAGTGAATTTCAGTCCTTCTTATCATCTACTTGCGAATCCATCAAAGAGTGAGTTGATCATATATTTGGATGAGCGAGAATGAGGATTTAGGAAACAAAGAGTTTGATTTGCTTCAATGGTGGAAGTTGAATTCACATAGATTTCGGTGATATCCAAGATGGCAAAACAGTTCTTGACTATACCAGCGACCTCCGTGTCTTCGGAATCAACTTTCAGCACAGGGGGTAGAGTTCTAGATGATTTTCGTAGTTCTTTAAGTCCATCTATGGTGGAGGCCTTGATATGTGCTTCTAGTTGGATTAGAGGTGGACATGATGATAATAAGGCTCCTATGTTTGTGGTATGACTACATACTAATGACTTTAATTCATGGCTTGTTTGATTTGAATTAATTTGGTATGACTAATGACTTGTATTTTCAGGAAAAAGATGATGAAGATGATGTTGAGACAATTCCATTTCCTACAAGTGTGATAGAGAGTAACTAAGCAACTACTGTCTACTATTATTTAGTAGTAACTAGTAAGTTAATACATGAATTATTGTATAAATGTTTAATTTCAGATATGAAGTTTCTTTGTATTTCCGTGCAACAATATAGTCATTTGGTATATTGTATAGAGGTCATGTCTGTGCTTCTATGGGAAATATTGAAAAATGCTAATTTGAGTTATGAAAATTGACACCATTGCATGTTCTGTGATTTCTATTGATTTAGTCACTGAAGGTTTGATTTTTGTACGGATGCATTACTACTAAAGTTATGCACTCTGTATTCTTAATTGCGAATTAAACTGGATTAAAGAGCAAAGATATTTTTGTTCATTGTAACACAGGACTCTGTGTTACAATGAACAAAAATATCTTTGCTCTTTAATCCAGTTTAATTCGCAATTAAGAATACAGAGTGCATAACTTTAGTAGTAATGCATCCATACAAAACTTTAGTAGTAATGCATCCTGTGACAGGACTAGTGTGTCTGCTATGAATCATGCATTTGGAAAGAGCAAAGATAGTGACTACTAAGTCTACTATAGTATCTGTCATTTTGATGGCACATTTCTTTCTAGTTGATGTGTAAATGATGAATTTGGCTTTTAATAATGCTCTTTGGATGGAAATCATTTCATTGGTCTAATGGGTTTGTCATTGACAGAATTCAATTGCTTAGCTTAAGTCCAGAAATTAGCCAGTTTGATCGGAAGCTTTGTATTTGTGGAGAGTGTCTGGTCCCTGGAAAAGCCACTTCACAAGAGGGTAGATCAAGAAATATAACATTTTTTAATGAAATGAGCAATCAGACAACTGTGAATCATTGGGATATGTATGCATTTGCATTATGCTGCCACTACTTTACTTCAATAAGATATAATCTGCATAGTTCATTGCGAAAGGGTTCTTTGCGGTAAAAATAATAATTTGATTTGCAAGTTTACAATATTTCGGATTGATATCAAGTTAAATCACATATTGCCTAGTGCCTACATCGAGAAGTTGGATAACTTAACTTCATATGGGAAATTTGGTGAACCACACCATGTGGTGGCTTAAACTTGTGTTGTTGAGTCAACCAAGATGGGATTATAGTTAAAGTGATGGCTTAATGTATTTATGTATGATCATCTCCATTTCATGGAAATGTTGTTTCTGTAAATAAAATCTCCAGGTGTATACATAATTTTGGAGATTTTTTTTGTTATTTTTATTTATTTTATTTGTTGAACATCATTTCATGTTCTATTTGTTTGGGTCCAGGATGGCAGGATCTGTTTATCCTGGAGTTGACTTTTGCAAGAAGCTCCTCTGTGGCCTGTGGGGTGTCTATTGTCGAAGGTGAGCTTTGCAACAATGCTATTGTCAAACCCAACACACACGCACAAAAGGCTGAACTGGCTGATAGACGAAATGTGTTTGAACTTTGAAGGATGTGCATACACTCTGAAGTCTGAATTAACTATGGCATGTAAGCTCTTTTTTGTGTCATTGTGTAGGAGATGCTCGAATCTCGATGCCGTTAAGACTTAAGAATTTGAAGCTCAAGCTTCTTGAATGCAAGAATTTTGTATCATGTTTATGTCTTAGTATAATGGCATGTACAAGTACAACCTTTTGCTTCCTGTATGTGGCAATGTGGGCCTGTGGCATGTACTTACTAGTTACTACTTACCTGGATGGCTCATGGCTGGATGGCTGGATATCATATCATATGAAACTATGAAATGTGTTTTTACATGGATATCATATAAAACTATGAAATGTGTAATTACCTGTATGTGGCATGTACTTACCTGGATACCAAATCTCACTTAGAATATGAAACTACTAATGTCTTTGGCTAGTTTTTAGCGCTGGCTCGGCGAGCCAACGAGCCGCTCATGAGCCGACCTCGAGCCGAGCCGAGCCGGTTTCTGGGCTCGTCTCAGGGCCGAGCCGAGCCTGGCTCGGCTCGCCATCTCACCGAGCCGCACCGAGCCGAGCTGAGCCTGGCTCGGCTCGGCTCGTTTCCAGCCCTAACTAGGATACGTTGACCTATCTAACTTGCCTTCTTATGGTGTCACCACAGGGATCTTGCTCACTGTCCTCGGCTTTTACCGACGACACAGATGCCAAAACCGCCGACACAGGGCTGTATCGTCGGCCTCCCGACGACACAAGTCCCACGACATAGAGTCAACGACACAACCAATCTATGTCGACGGCTAGAATAAGTCCCGACGACACAGATGCCATCCGGGGCCGGCCCGACACCTAGACATTTGTCGTCGGCTTAACTCAAGCTGCCGATACAGATGGGACATCTGTGTCGTCGGCTTAATTAATGCTGCCGATACAGATTGGACATCTGTGTCGTCAGCATAATTAAAGCTGTCGATACAGATGGGACATCTGTGTCGTCGGCTTGGGCTAGAGCCGACGACACAGACCCCTTCTGGTCCCAGAACCAGAACCAGCCTGGGGCTATCTTGTGTCGTCGGTATGGTCTAGAGCCGACGACACAGGTTGTAAAAATAAAAAATACTGGGAATTTAAAAAAAATCCAATTTTAACCTGCAAAAAAACCCCATTCCCAGCAGTTTTATATCCCCAATTTCCCAGAACAATCACAACATATAATTTCACACACATTACCACATTCGCATTCACCAATACAATGCACAAATGATCACCATCGACACAGATAGCAAAATGCATCAATAAGTCCCAAATTCAGCTCACAAACCAAAAGAGTACATCACATTCACAATCAACATGTCTATGTAGAACATGACATACTATTCTACCAACAAAACAAATAACTAAGATTGCGAACCGGCAAAAGGATCGGCAAACACGTCGTCGACGAATTGATCTGCGGCCGATCTTGTGCCACTGGAATCACCTCCCTGCGGAGCATTCGTCGCAGGAGCAGGCACAGCTGAGGCGGACACCTGCAAGATTAGAGGAAACCACAATGTTCAAAACTTTTGTGCATTTGTGTACTTGTATGAATAGTTCACGAAAACTGGAACAAAATGCATTATCCCCGTCGGCGTTTGCGTGAAGAACGACGGCGAAGGTGGCATATGCGGCTGGCCGGAGGGTCCCGCCCCCTTGTAAGTTCAACCTTCATTAGTTATGATTTTGGTGTTAATGACAAATCTAATATTGAGATTATCCATTAATGTGATTTTATTATTAATGACAAATCTTATATCGAGACTAACTTGTTTATTTAGAATATCTTTGATTAGTCTCATCACATTGAAAAATAGAAAACCCAAGGTATGTATGCGTATTCATTCTAGTATCAGTTGCATACTTTGGAGTCAAGTTAAAGTATGAGTGTCCCCATTATATTAACCACAAACGTGCATCATGTTTCCCAATCTATATATTACATGGATGCACACACTTAGGGGGAGTTTGTAGTTTGACTTGAAAGTCTCTTTGTATTTATTGACACATATAAGGATCAAGACAAAGAAACTAAATCCTTGAGTATATATTTGAATTGCCTAGTTATAAGTATACTCATGGTAATATAGGATATACTCCAATATGATCAAATTGAATATGTGCATATTATGTCCAAGTCAATTATATCTATGCACATATACATGTGGGGTGTATTCTATAGTTGATGATTTAGAGTAATGATCATTTCCATATAATTTACATATAATGGATCATTACATTTCATCAACATGAGTATATGAAAACTTGTGTAGTTAATATATACTCACATCGATTTAAATGATAATTTAAATTGAGTTCATTTGTCTTGTTAATCATTAAAGAACATTTCATCATGTGTTGAGGGTGTTCCTTGATTAATTAATGACAAATGAATAGCTCTTAAGTATAATAAAGCATGAGTTGCACTATTGTACTTAAGACACAATTAAATCATTCAAATTGATTTAGGTTGTGCTCAATTGATCTAAAAGCATCCATTATGTGTTAATGGAGTGCGAGATAATTGAGACAACCGTGCATCTTGGACTAACTATTTTATGAGTTGTGATTGAGTTAGGTCCAAAGATGGATGAGATGAATGAAAACGGGACAAGGACGGCATCATGAGGTGATGGGCGTCAAGAGTGGTTCCCGAAGATAAAAAGGAGTCGAGTGATGATCCCGGGAGTATAAGTGAAGATCATAAAGACCCCAAAGGGGATTGCTTGCGTGCGGCGGTGAAGGTATAATTAGATAGACTAAGGATTTTGTAGTCTTTGAGTCTAAGGTTTTTATCGCCGTGCTATTAAGAGGGGTTGTCTCCTAGCTTGAGCTTCATCATGTGTTGGTGTTCTCAATCCGCGTTCACTCGAGCTCAAACCATTTGGATTTGGTTTTTGCATAAGGGTTAACCGTTTGGCATGTGTTGCGAATGTGTTAAGCTTATGCTTGGTTGTTATTAGCTTATACTCTGATTTGCATGTGTTGCAAAGAGGAAGAGTATATACATTAGGTTTTTCGCATAAAGCTTTGATTTGCATGTGTTGCAAATAAGATAAGCTATTGCGTTGGCTTTTGCATAAAGTTCATTTTTGCATGTGTTGCAAATGTTGAAGCTTAATGCGTTGGTACAAAACAATCTTTCAAAAACCGTGCGGTTGCTTGGAGCTAAGTTTTGCATGTGTTGCAAAAGGAGAGAGCTCAAGCACGATTTGGTGTTTGTGTGTTTGTATGGAGCTAGAGGCTTGCATGTGTTGCGAGTAGAGAGCTCATACATGTGATTTGGTTTTAGTTGAAGTTTGGTTTTGGTGTTGCATTGAACTAGAGAATTGCATGTGTTGCAATTAGAGAGTTCATGCATCTTGATTTTGTGTTGCTTGGAGCTAGACTTTTGCATGTGTTGCAAAGAGTAGTGCTCAAGCATGAAATGTGTTTATTGAGTTATTTGCAAGTTCGTTGTGTGAATAAACTGAGGTTTATGAGTCCGGAATCCCGAGAGCATGTGAGTAGGGCTTGTGCGGGTGTTGGCAAGTTGGTGGGTCTTGCGTTGACCTTCACATGGCTAGGGGATTAATCTCATAAACTCGAGTTTGATTTGCTTAATACGTTTTGCAAATAGATTTGGAGTCGGTTGCGAAATGTGTTTTCGAAATTTGGTTGAATTCTTTGAGCATGAGCTAAATTGGTGCAAATGTGTTTTACACAGGTGTATGATCATATGTTGATCATCTAGTAGCTCAAAGAATGGTGTTTGGATCTTTGGAGAATAGATTGCGCAAAAAAATCAGAGTTGAGTCTGTCAGGGGCGGTGTGACCGGCCCCTAGTCGGTCGGACCGGTCGGGCGGTTGGACCGGCTCGGGTCCGGTCGGACCGGGAGTGCGGTGTGACCGGCCCCCGTGCGGTGCGATTTTTCCAGAGAGGCTGATTTCGGTTTTCTTGAGGGCGGTGCGACCGGTTGGGGTCTTGATCTTGACCGGACTCATGATCTGCGCCGGGACGGGTTCTTGGTCGGACCGGCCGTGTAACGGTCAATTTTCCGACCGTTGGCCTGTGAGGGCGGTCGAGCAGCCAAGGTCGGTCGGACCGGGTTTTCTTGATTCGCCCATTTTGCCCCCAAACGGCTAGTTTTCTTGTGGGGTTATAAATAGAGCCCTTGGGGGGCTTGGGCAGTGGGTTGGCTGTGTGTGGGAGTTATTTGCATGTGTTGCTCTTCTCCCTTTGCTTCTTGAGCTTAAGTGTGAGCACTAATTGCATGTGTTGCAATTAGGAGTGGATTGAGTGACCTCTTGTGCATGTGTTGCACTTGAGGGAGGTCCTTGTGCATGTGTTGCACTTGGTGATCACCGGGAGCGCATTCATTGTGCTCGGTGAAGTTCAAGCGAGGAGCGGCTTATTTCTCTTGGAGGTTGCCGACTCCTAGACGGCGTAGGCGTCGTGCGCAGGAGCTCTTAAGGTGTGAGAAGCCCCGGCAAGTTTGTGAAGGTTCGGGTTGAGCCTACGCGCAAGCGTGAAAAACCACGACTAGTGGAAAGAGGCGGTGCTCGGCGGAGCCGGTCCAAGTGGTTGGGCTTGCCTCAACGTGGACTAGGGAGACCAAGCAAGTCTCCGAACACCACGGAAAAATATCGGTTGTCTCTTTTACTTTCAAGTATTTACATTTATTGTATATTGTTCAATTGCTTGATTAGAATTGCTTAGTATAAATTGATTGTTCAATTTAGCAATTCTTGTATAGAGACATAATTTAGTTAGTGCACATAGTGAGCCTAGTTGATTTAGGCCTTAATTGTCAAAACCGAGTTTATCGCTTCCGCACTATAATTGATTAGGTTTTGACATAGGGGTTGATTAGAGCGAATTATTTTAGTGAGCGATCGAATTTCGTAAAACGCCTATTCACCCCCCCTCTAGGCGCATCCTCGATCCTACACCCCTGCAACGACTGTGGATATGATATGTTAGCATCTGAAACGTGTAAGTACAATGTAGCTACGTATACAATCTTAATTACTTGGAAATAGTTGTACATCCGAGGTTCGACTGGAGGGCCTCATCGCCTCCTATCCTCCTCTCGCTCCACTTTGCCTCCATTGCTCATCCTTTGCCTCTCTCGCTGCAACTCTGCGATCATCTTCTTTGGGCTTCAGCTGTGCACTTGCGGAAGAGGCGGCTCGCTATCGGCGTGTCTGACTTGGCCTGTCAGTCGGGCGCCACCACCGAGTCCATGAAGCCGAGCCTGCCGTGACTCCTCCCACCGAACTGGTCGTAGATAGGGGTGCAATCGGATCGGATATTTTCCGACCGACCGACCGACTGGATGTGTTCGGATCGGATTCGGATAATTTTTTCGGATATTTTTCGGATTCCGATTCGGTTTCGGATATTTTATTTCGGTTTCGGATTCGGGAGATCGCTATCCGTCAGATCGGTATATTCCGAATATTTTCTCGGATATATCCGGTTATGTAGGGACCCGAATATGCAAATCCGGACCCTCTGTGTATACTGCACTAGTCCAAGATCACGCTAGTGCACACAGGCTCAACATTAGTGAATATCATGATCATACACAACGTAAATAAGATAAGGACATAATATACTAAATATTAGCGGTTGTATGACCTTATCGTCAACTTACTTAGCAATGCCTCATAAATTTGAATAACAAATTGAGCTGCGGCGGAATGAAGGCGTAGATAACCCTCGGTATACCACGAACTCGACAAGGCTCGCATCCTAAACATTCGTCCCTTCATGGTACTCCTTCTTCAAAGATCGATGATTTTTGTAGGCAAGGGTGAGTACACCAACACGTACTCAACAAGTTGTGCACAGAATGCATTTCTATTATAACTATATGCTGGCTTATTCCAAAGGAGGGCTTATGGTTCATAAGCAGTAAAGCAGCATTTTCAAACATAAGCAATATGTAGATTGAAAAGACAGTAAAACAAATAATAACAAGTAAATAGATTCCATTGTTTTGCAAATCAACCCAAGTCTCAACCTAAATCAAGTTCCATTATCCACATGGCATCTTGCCATCCCATAACAGTTGTTCATTTTAATTAACTACCCCTTGACTGTAATTCCCGAGCATTGCTCAATACCGTGAGCACGGCTATCCGAATAGATTGTACACTCTGCAGAGGTTATGCACTTTACCCACACGATATAACCATGCACCACACAGGCGAATGATTATAACAAAGCCTTTACAATGCATCCTCTTAACCCAGTGCTACCCGCTAAGGTTTCAACACTGAAGGGCTACACCACCACGACAGGGCCCCCCTCTTGCGCCATGTGAGTTCTCCCCGTGCACCCGGACTCACACCACCAAGATAGCACTTAAGTTAAGCATTTGCAAATTAGTCAGCTAGGCTGCCCCATATGAGCGATGTGGTCGCAAGTTTGACTCAGGTCAAAGGCTCGCAAGGTTAAGTCCTTAGGATTGATTAAAGCAAGACTTACACATACCCTTTCTCGCCCATCGGGCCCACCCTGGCACCCTTGCCCCTTCCACTTACTTTAATCTAAAGTGATTATCTCCCGGTTGGTTACCAAGCATCACATGCTTATCACAAATCAACATCATCATTGTGTGACTTCTTCGTCACGACAACTCAATCTCATTGTGCATCCACATGACACACAACTTAACATCATTGTTCCATATTCAATTAGTCAAATTTAATAATCATCATTTCATGTACTTGTGATGACGTGGCATGGCTAAGCATTCTATTCCGTTCTAATCCTCCATGTTGGTTTCCTATTAACCAACTATAATTAACCAACCTAAGATAACAAGTGGATCATGGCATACAATTTATCAAGGTAGGGTGTAATTCAAAGGGTATAATAGCTAATCCCGAAGTAAAGTTGAAATCATTTATAAACATGAAATAACAAGTGATAAGTTAAATCAAAATAGCATGCAATCTATTCTATGGGTGCAACATGATCAAAGCACAACTTGCCTTGGTTAGGTTCTGGTCTTGGTGCGAGAATAACTCACGGTGAGAAATCCTTGATAGCCTCGCACAATTCAACGTCTCACGCGAATCGAGAGAAAAGCAAATAAAAACCAAAACCAAAGAGCAAACAAATTCAAAACTTCAAATAAAAGCCACCATTAGAAAGATCTCATTTTTACAAATTTTAGGAATTTGAATCACCTCAATCCGAGTTCCGTATGCGAAAGTTATAAGGTTTTGAAATTTGGAAAATCTTGAAAATACCCTGAAAATAGAAATTCCGAATTTAGCGAATTATTTTTATAAAGGAAATTCCGATTTTTCGCTGGCCGACACGTGTCTCGGTGGGCTCTGTCCCTGACGGCTGGGCCCGTGTTGACAGCATGCGAGTACACGCATGCAGCCACATAAGCGCCACGCGATGCCAGCTCAGCCCTACGGTCTACGTGGCGGACACGTGTCGACGAAGCATCAACCCACCTCGAGCGGTGGCGTGGGCGATTCGGCGCCGATTAGATCCGACGGCCAGCGAACTCCCGGCGGCAATGGTGGCGGCGGCGAGTTCTTCCCCGGTCGAGGACAGCGATACCTCGGCGGCGTTCTAGCGTGCTCGGCGGCGAAGAAACGGCGGTCCAACGGCGCGACGTGAGGAGTTGAATCCGCAACCCACTCGGCGGAAGATACTCCGGCGATGAGAATTCTGGCGGAATTCCTCGGCAAGGCGTCGCGGACTCGGCGAGCTCCGTCGTGCTTCAAAGCTTCTCGGTGATGGCACAAGAGGAAAAAGCGCGGAGGCTCAAGGTGAGTTCGGGAGGGTCGGGGTCTCTATTTATACGGGAGGGCGCTCCAAACAAGGAAGGTTTGAGGCGGCGCGCGTGTCGGCTCGATCACGGCGGAGAAGAGTTCGCGTCGGAGACGATGAACCTCGGCCGCATGATTTCCATCCGGCGGTCATAATCTCGTTAGGGTTTCCTATTTAGCTTCGGGTGAAAATGGCCGTTGGATCATAATCCAACGGTCGAGATTAATTCCCTTTAAAAACCCGGCGGGCTGCATAGTGATTGGGCCGGCCCGTTACTGTTTATTCCATTTTTAATCCGAATTTCCTATTTTAAATAATCCGATTAATTGTTTTGATTTAATTAAGGCATCAAAAATACTCTAAAAATTCCCGAAAAATTCTCAAAAATATTTTGAGACTTCCTGATCTTAAATAAAATATTTTCACAAAAACTTTATTTTGCAAATATCTTTTTATAATTATTTCTTGACAAAAGATAAAGTATTTTAATTCAAAAGAATTCAAATAAATCTCAGAAAATCCAAATAAATTCAGAAAAATCATAAAATCCATAATTAGCAATAAAATAATATTATTTAATTAAAGAGCTAAAATTTTGGGATGTTACAAACCTCCCCCCCTTAACGGAATCTCGACCCCGAGATTTAAGGCTGACTAGAGAATAGGTTTGGGAATTCTGTCCTCAGATCTTCCTCGCGCTCCCAGGTTGCTTCATTTTCTGAATGATTACTCCATTGAACTCTGCAAAAGCGAATGGACTTGTTTCTGGTCCTACGCTCCATCACATCCAGAATCTTGATCGGGTGCTCCTTGTAGGTCAAATCTTCTTGCAACTCAATAGCCTCCAACGGTGTCTGCTCAACTGGTACTCGAAGACATTTCTTAAGCTGCGATACATGGAACACATCTTGCACCCCTGCCAATGACTCTGGCAGTTCCAACTGATAAGCAACCTCTCCTCGACGGCTCAAGATTTTAAATGGTCCAACAAACCTAGGTGCAAGCTTTCCCTTGACATGAAACCTCTTAACACCTTTAAGGGGAGTAACCCTAAGGTACACATAATCGTTGGGCTCAAAACTCAAGTCACGACGGCGATTATCAGCATAACTCTTTTGCCTTGACTGTGCTGTCTTCAATTTTTCTCGGATCATAGCAACTTGTTCTTCAGCCTCTCTGAGCATCTCGGGCCCAAATACCGAACGCTCTCCTGTCTCATTCCAATTCAACGGGGTATGACAAGCACTCCGATTGATCGCTGGCTTCTATCGTATTTAAACTGTGGCTTTTATGACTTAAAGCTTCAGCTACTACATTAACTTTTCTAGGATGATACTAGATTCCAACATTATAATCCTTAATCAATTCTAGCCATCTTCTCTGCCTTATATTAAGATCTGACTGGTTGTATATGTATTTCAGGCTCTTATGGTCCGTATATATATCTCACATCTATTTCTAATGAGATAATGACGTCATACCTTAAATCATGAACTACGGCTGCTAACTCTAACTCATGGGTCGGATAATTTTCTTCATGCGGCTTCCACTGTCTCGATGCATCACAAGAATGTCGAAACTACTCGAACATCCGCGATATTATCACGGTGTGGATGTTAATCGCTTCTCTAGCTAAAACTTTTCTTTACCCTCGCGTACATGCAAATTGCTTTTCCTTCTTTCCCAAAACTAATTGCAAATGCTCGCATGCTCTTCTTCGACTTGGGATACACAAGGGTATAAATCTATAAAAATAACCACAAATTTATCCAAGTATTCCATAACTGCTTTATTCTTCATGCTTATAACTCAAGCTGGATCATTAGCTGATACATACACTCCTAACCGTTTGAACCATAACAGTAACCTAAAAACTTCAAAGTACTGCCTGACATATCTTTTTTTATTACAGAAACTGGACCTATAGGTCTTATGATAACGGAAATATTAAATTGGCAACTACTATTTTAGGTACGACTAATAACTGTGAATTATGATCCTAAACATCTAGCTAATCTTCCTCTTCGCCTCCACCACCAGATATCAAAGCGGAGGGTTGCGAGGCTCTTGGATAGCTATCTTTGTCTTCTTGATTTTGGTTGGCGATTTAGAGAGTCATCTCCTTGCGGATCAGCGGCGGGGTTGACGTCAGGTGTTTCCAGCACAACTTCTACGGTGTCCTGGCCCTCATCTGTTGGGATTATGATTGAGTCTTCAGATTGTATTCTCGAGGCGATGCTCCCGATCTTGGTACTCGATTACTTCATCCTTTGAAACATGAGGCGGGTAGTACTCAAATTGAAACGAATCGAGTAATGCGTTTCCTTCTTGGACACTTATTGGCAAAATGTCCTAGCTCATTGCAAGAGAAATATTTTGACAACAGATGACTTCTGCTGGGTATTGCCCTCTTGGTGCCGAGGCTTCAACAGGCGGAGTTAGGATTGACTCGAATTGACGTGATCGCTTTTTTTGGGCACTTATTGGCAAAATGCTCGGGTTTGTGGTGATTATAGCGAGTCTAGGGTGAACTTCTTTTCTTGAGCATTCGTTGATTGGAATAGTGTCTTTACCTAAACGTCTTTTCTTCAATTGGTTCTCTCGACAAATTTCTCTTGCAACTTCACCGCCTACTCTTGGCGTTATGTAACGGACGGAAGTAACTTCGGTATTTCCATGGTGTAGGAAATACTTGTTCTCTCCGTGGGCATTGCTTAACAAAATGGCCTTCTTCTGATAAAGAGTAGCACAATCGTTTTGCCTTGATGGGTGCAATGTGTACTCATCTTCACTTTTATAATCCAGGTTGGTTGCTTCAGAGGGCACTCTCTAGACCAATGACCTTCTTTATCACTTAAGAAATATGCCGTTGGTGATTGCCACTTCATCGCTTTCCGATCGGGGTTGATGTGTTTTGGAGGTTGTGTTTTTAATTCTCCAAGCGGCGTCTTACAGGCGATTAACTTTCCCCCTCTTATTGATAATTCTCGAGCAACTAGGGTCCGTAGATTCTTCTGTTGATGTTGTATCACAGCGGTCATTATCGGATCCAGGGGACATTGAGGTGGACAGTGATCTCGACCTTTACAAAGGTAACATGTGATGTTGCCCATAGGACATTCTCCAGGAGAATGGCTTCCTTCACAACTAGAGCAATTGATCGCATGCTCGTCTGCGGTATGTCCTATCTCTCCACAAATAATGCATACGATCCTTGAACTTCGTCTAGCTGTCCAGATCTCGAGCGAGGTACATTGGTGGTATTCTTCTTTGAATTTATTGCGCCATATCATTCTCGGTGATATTCTGTATTTGTTTCGTCATTGCTTGCATCAACTGAGTCTGAGCGGCCAAAAACTCTTTGAAGTTCTGCATATCTATCGGTATTGACGGTTGAGGAACTAATCCATCCTTAGAGTTTCCACTTTCACTATCTCCATTGCTATCTCTATTCTGAACCATCTGCTTGATTACCTCAAGGGTTAAGGAAACGAAATTAGCATAGGTAAGGAGCAAAAAATCCTAACATAGAGAAGTTAGGTTTAACCCATTAACTTTAAGCAATTAATATTAATAACTTGGTATGGTTGCTTATATAAGCCTAAAAGCTTTGCAACACATACTGCACACTCAGCAATCAAGAAGAACCAATTTAACCTAAACACACAAAACTACCGTCTACATGGGTGACACTCCTATCTTAGGAAACGTGACTCTCACACATGAGTCTCAACTGGCTACTTGAAGTACTGAGTCTTCTAGCTCTTAATACACTTCGTTGATCCATTCTTCCATGAGCTTGATGATTCCTTCCGTTATGATCATTACGGTAGTAGTAGGTACTCGGTGCCATCTCCGTATGTGGTATATCGTTTTCTACTTTAGATAACTTAGGTAAGATTTTAACTCGATTTGACCGAGGAAATAGAAATTTTAGCAAGGGACAAGGAGAATTTTTGGTAAGGCAAGAGATAGAAGAATGAGATAAGTCCGAACATATTATTCTTCTTGGTTAGGTCTTTTACTTAGAAAATAATTTTGAAGGACCTATAGAGACGACCAACTATCTAGGGCAAGACCTACATCAAGATGGCTCGATACCACCTTTGTAGGGACCGAATATGCAAATCCGGACCCTCTGTATATCTTGCACTAGTCGAGGATCACGCTAGTGCACAGAGCTCAACATTAGTGAATATCATGATCATACACAACGTAAATAAGATAAGGACATAATATACTAAATATTAGCGGTTGTATGACCTTATGGTCAACTTACTTAGCAATGCCTCATAAGGCTGAATAACAAATTGAGCTGCGGCGGAATGAATGAAGACGAGATAACCCTCAAGATACCACAGTAACCGACAAGGCTCGCACCTAAACATTCGTCCCTTCATGGTACTCCTTCAAAGATCGATGATTTTTGTAGGCAAGGGTGAGTACACCAACACGTACTCAACAAGTTGTGCATGAGAATGCATTTCTATTATAACTATATGTTTGGCTTATTCCAAAGGAGGGCTTATGGTTCATAAGCGAAAGCAAAGATTTTCAAATATAAGCAATATGTAGATTGAAAAGACATAAAACAAATAATAACAAGTAAATAGATTCCATTGTTTTGCAAATCAACCCAAGTCTCAACCTAAATCAAGTTCCATTATCCACATGGCATCCTCGCCATCCCATAATGATTGTTCATTTTAATTAACTACCCCTTGATCTGTAATTCGAGCATTGCTCAATACCGTGAAGCACGGCTATCCTAATAGATTGTACACTCTGCAGAGGTTATGCACTTTACCCACACGATATAACCATGCACCACACAAAGTAATGATTATAACAAAGCCTTTACAATGCATCCTCTTAACCAGTGCTACCCGCTAAGGTTTCAACACTGAAGGGCTACACCACCACGACAGGGCCCCCCTCTTGCGCCATGTGAGTTCTCCCCGTGCACCCGGACTCACACCACCAAGATAGCACTTAAGTTAAGCATTTGCAAATTAGTTAGCTAGGTGCCCCATAATAGACGTGTGTGGTCCAAGTTTGACTCAGGTCAAAGGCTCGCAAGGTTAAGTCCTTAGGATTGATTAAAGCAAGACTTACACATACCCTTTCTCGCCCATCGGGCCCACCCTGGCACCCTTGCCCCTTCCACTTACTTTAATCTAAAGTGATTATCTCCCGGTTGGTTACCAAGCATCACATGCTTATCACAAATCAACATCATCATTGTGTGACTTCTTCGTCACGACAACTCAATCTCATTGTGCATCCACACATGACACACAACTTAACATCATTGTTCCATATTCAATTAGTCAAATTTAATAATCATCATTTCATGTACTTGTGATGACGTGGCATGGCTAAGCATTCTATTCCGTTCTAATCCTCCATGTTGGTTTCCTATTAACCAACTATAATTAACCAACCTAAGATAACAAGTGGATCATGGCATACAATTTATCAAGGTAGGGTGTAATTCAAAGGGTATAATAGCTAATCCCGAAGTAAAGTTGAAATCATTTATAAACATGAAATAACAAGTGATAAGTTAAATCAAAATAGCATGCAATCTATTCTATGGGTGCAACATGATCAAAGCACAACTTGCCTTGGTTAGGTTCTGGTCTTGGTCGAGAATAACTCTGAAATGAGAAATCCTTGATAGCCTCGCACAATTCAACGTCTACGCGAATCGAGAGAGAAAAGCAAATAAAAACCAAAACCAAAGAGCAAACAAATTCAAAACTTCAAATAAAAGCCACCATTAGAAAGATCTCATTTTTACAAATTTTTAGGAATTTGAATCACCTCAATCCGAGTTCGTATGCGAAAGTTATAAGGTTTTGAAATTTGGAAAATCTTGAAAATACCCTGAAAATAGAAATTCCGAATTTAGCGAATTATTTTTATAAAGGAAATTCCGATTTTTCGCTGGCCGACATGTGTCTCGGTGGGCTCTGTCCCTGACGGCTGGGCCCGTGTTGACAAACATCTTGAGTACACGATGCAGACCACATAAGCGCCACGCGATGCCACCAAACCCTACGGTCTCACGTGGCGGACCGTGTCGATTTACATCAACCCACCTCGAGACGGTGACGTGGACGATTCCCGGCGCTTCGATTAGGATCCGACGGCTAGCAGAACTCCCGGGCGGCAATGGCTGGCGGCGGCGAGTTCTTCCCGGAGTCGAGGACGACGATACCTCCGACGGCGTTCTAGCGTGCTCCGGCGACGAAGAAACGGCAGTTCCAACGAAGCGCGACGTGAGGAGTTCGAATCCGCAACCCACTCGGCGGAAGATACTCCCGGCGATGAGAATTCACGGCGGAATTCCTCGGCAAGACGTCGCGGACTCATGAGCTCCGTCGTGCTTCAAAGCTTCTCGGTGATGGCACAAGAGGAAAAGGCGCGAGGCTCAAGGTGAGTTCGGGGAGGGTCGGGTCTCTATTTATACCGGAGGCGCTCCAAACAAGGAAGGTTTGAGGCGGCGGCGACGTGTCCGGCTCGGTCACGGCGGAGAAGAGTTCGCGTCGGAGACGATGAACCTCGGCCGCATGATTTCCATCCGGCGGTCATAATCTCGTTAGGGTTTCCTATTTAGCTTCGGGTGAAAATGGCCGTTGGATCATAATCCAACGGTCGAGATTAATTCCCTTTAAAAACCCGGCGGGCTGCATAGTGATTGGGCCGGCCCGTTACTGTTTATTCCATTTTTAATCCGAATTTCCTATTTTAAATAATCCGATTAATTGTTTTGATTTAATTAAGGCATCAAATATACTCTAAAAATTCCCAAAAAATTCTCAAAAATATTTTGAGACTTCCTGATCTTAAATAAAATATTTTCACAAAAACTTTATTTTGAAAATATCTTTTATAATTATTTCTTGACAAAGATAAAGTATTTTAATTCAAAAGAATTCAAATAAATCTCAGAAAATCCAAATAAATTCAAAAAATCATAAAATCCATAATTAGCAATAAAATAATATTATTTAATTAAAGAGCTAAAATTTTGGGATGTTACAGTTACCATTATTCGGATATCCGACCGTAACTCGACCATTAATCAAGATTCCAAGAACCACTAACCCTAGCTCGCATCTCGACTCGAGTCCCACCCGAGCGCCCAGCGCCAAGCCTCCCACCGCCACCTGCCGCGCCGGCCTCACGCCACCTGCCGTCGCCCGGGCCTCCGCCCGCCACCGTCGAGGCCGCCCTGCGCCAATCTCGGGCCTCCTAGTGCCCTCCGCATGCTCACTTTGAGGGCTCGAGCGATCGAGCCCAGCTTCCTCCACCCGAGCTCCGGCTTCCTCCGCCCACCTCGCTTGTTCTAATCTATTCCATGTAAAAAAACATGTGCTGATCTTTCCAGTAGTTTTGGTAAGATTATTTTTAGGTGGTTCTTCATGGTTTTTTTTCTTGATTTGATTGATTTGCTAATAGCATCCTCCTTGCTTTAGGCCATAGTGAGATTGCCTTGAAATAAGCTGGTTGTGATTGGGCCAATGACCGTAAACAAACCGGGTGAGATCTTGAGTTTTCAATATCTAGCAAGTGTTGCTTTGAATCTTAAAGATGAAGTCTTCGAGAATATGCGAGGTTGGAGCAAGCAATACACTGGGCTTGATCTGCTATTATGATAGAACTTCTGTGGGTTGATGGATGGTGGCTTCAACGTCGTCTTCTGAATTTCCTAGTCTTGCTCTGCTCCAAGTTTGTTCGGCTATATCTGTTTAGCTTTTGCTTCTGTATCTATACTAGCTGTTGGTTGTGTGGTGTGAAGTTGAACTTTGGACGGTTTTGTATGATTTTTCCTAGTTGCAGGGTTGTTGATTCAGGATGCTTGCTAGAGTCTATTTTATGCTTACAGGACGCTATTGTAGAACCATGAATATATGTTGTTTTAAACAAATGAAAATATGTAAGTTGGGAAATTGTCCTTTTCTTCTGAAGATTGTTAATGGTCCATGGCACTAAATCTGAATGCTTCATGTAAGACTGATAAGTAATATGCCCATATTTGAATTTACATTTTGTTGTAAACTGAATGCTGCATCCTGCAGTCAAGACTGTGAAGCAATATGCCCACATCAGTAAGTTGAATGTTACTTGTAAATTGAGTTATGTAAATTCTATATTTTGTTTCTTGTTGTCTTTTTGGTATTATCATTTATTTATCTTTTTTGTTATTATCATTTATGTGTATATTTAGTAAGACTAATAAGAGTATGCCCAAATGACTATTACAGGGTAGTGTATAGATCGGCAAAAGAGGATGTTCTGGGGCGGCATGATGCTCCAGTTCGCAGCGTGGAGTACTCTTATGCTGCAGGATGTTTTGGGGCGGCATGATGCTCCTCTTTTTTAATACCATTATCGATTATTGCTCAGATATCAGGTGAAAATAATTATTGTCTTTGGCCTTATCCTGTGGCAGAATGGTTTAAGAATGATCCGTCGATAAATGTGATGTATGCTATATACATGGAGTAATTTGTGCTTGCACCTGATGCTTGGCATATTGAGCATGTTGCTTGCTCTGAAACATTGTGGCATGTTTTCATTTACATAAGGAATTTTTCAGTTGTGATAGTGTATAAATGACAATGCTTGTGTAATGATGCATGAATTATCCTACCCCAAATGGAGAAACGAAGGTGCTTGTGTACTGGTGCATGGATTACATTGTATATTTTCTTGGTTACTCTTTGTTCTGTCTACACTTTGTCCCATAATTCATTACATACTTTGATACCCTGCATAGCTGACAGTAAAATATCAAGTAGCCAAAAATAGCTAATTGAGTAAAATGTATACTGTTCAAATTTAGTGTACTTTTGTAACTTTGTTGGACTATTCGATAAAATGATTTATTAGACTGCGATAATCTTATTGTATGTTGAATTCATATGGTTGGTTAATCAGTACTATATGTGTGCTTTATGAGATATCTGTTTTCACGCACTATCGGACAAAAATATTCGATACCGTAACGATTCCGCTCCGTATTCGATTCGAATCCGCTACCGATATTATCCACGCCGTATTCGTATCTGGTACTATTCGAATCCGATTCCGAATCCGATAAAAAATATGGTTTAGGATATGGTAAGAGCGATATCCGACCGAATCCGAGCCGATTGCACCCCTAGTCGTAGATGACCAGGGGGTCGACCGGCATGGTCAAGGGGTCACAGTCGGCACCGTGCTTCTCCTTCATGGCTGCACTGTATGTATCCTGCGAAACAAATAAGATATAAAGTGGATTAGCTCGCCACGATTGCGAGAGTCAGAGAGCGGCGAAAAGAGAAAGTCACTTACAATCTTCTCTGGGCAACCGGGTGCATCGGTGGTTTGCGTCTGGTCAGTCGGACACGGGCGTGTGTGCCTGCGTCCACACGGTGAACTCGTCGGGCTCAAGTCCCGTCTCCGACTCCTGCAGTTCAATTTCAAATGTGAAATGAAAAATTGAATTGACAAGAATGCTAGAGTTGTACTTAGGGGGTGTTTGGGACAGCTCCAGCTCCACCAAAATCTGTGGAGTTGGTGGAGCAGGGTATTTCTAGCTCCAGAAATTTGTGGAGCTGGAGCTGTGGGTACATTAAGAGTCTTTATGTAGATCATCTTGTTTACATTTTAGACTAAAAATATAAACTTAATTCACTTTATTTTAGCCTATAAGTTTCAGCTCTGAGCTGGAGCTGGGATCTGGAGCTCTCCCAAACAGGGCCTTAGTATACTTACGATATCGCGCGCGACGTGACCCATGCCTCGTCCACCTAGGTAGGTCACACAGATCTCGGGGTTGGCTTCTCGATTCCCCCTGTTCCTCTTGGACCTCTCGATCCACTCCTTCGATGCCCACATCTTGCAGAGATCCCTCCAGGCGTGTGGACACTTGTCCATCCAGTCCGGACGCTAAGGCAGGTACTCCTTCGCCTCGAGGTACTGTTGCAAGGCATGTGCCCTCGAGATCTTCATCCCTGTGCTCTTGTAGTGCTTCATCACGCGTCCCCGCATAAGATAACCCGATGGCGTCCACGACCGTCTTTGCCGCCATTGTGTCGAACGCAGGCGACAAGCATGATAGTCGATCTGGGATGCGTCGAGGCCAAGTTGATACCTCGCTTTCAAACGAAACAAACATGTGAAGCTATAAACACGAAAACATTAATAGAAATGACAACTTACCCGAACTTCGGCTATGCAATGATCCGCGACAGTGCCTCCTGCTCGTCCTCCACGAGCGAGTAGTCGCTCCATCTAGTCACCGGGCGTCGAGCACCACCTCGCCCACTCGCTTGGGGTAGAGCCGCTTCAAGATCACCCCTAGCAAGTGGCCGGCTCCTCGCTTACCCTTGTTGAGGCAAACCAAGCCCTTTGCATGAAGAATTCATAACAAGTAGTTAGCAAGTTTGTGGTTAGCAATAAAAGACATCGAAAATTTGTAGCACATACCTTCGCGCTAGAAACAACTATCAAGTATCTCGTCAATTTGGATCTGTGGGGGCTTTGGCAATTTATTCCGCCCGACTCTTCTTGGATCCTTGAGCTCGAGGCGGAGGCACCCCCTGACTCGGTACCAACAGACTCCCATGGACTCCAGTCCTCGTCCCCATCCTCATCCCCCTCCTCAAGTGCCTGATGCCAAGAACCCCAACGACGCTCATCGTCATCCACCTCCTCCTCCTCCTGGGAGTCGGTGGTAGCCACCTCCTCCTCCTCCTCCTCCTGCTGAAGCGTCGTACTGGGGTGAGCTGCCCTGGCCTGCACTCCTCATACCCCCCTTCCCGAAGACCTTCTTCAATTTTGAAGCCAACTTCTTTGCACCTCCAACCATCCTGCACAAATTAAATTAAATGACATAAAGTACATTGATATTAATTGAAATGAATAAAATATAAATGTATATAAAATTAAATGACATAAAGTATATAAAATTAAACCTATAAAATTAAATAGCTTAAAAATCTTCGGCTTCCTCTTCCTTTGGCTCTTCCTCTGCCTCTACCTCTTCCTCTTCCTCTGCCTCTGCCTCTACCCTTTCCTCCTCTTCTTCTCCTTCTACATGAGATGGGTATACTAATCCCAAAATATTATCTAGCCCATCACCAATATCGACGCAGCGACTCTCACAGTAACTCTTGTTCTTGGAATACCTCCACGTCTGGGTGAGAATCGTAGTCGTCTTCCGTGAGATCGGGCAATCTACCAGGTGGAAGACATTTATGTACAATCCACCAAATTTTGTAATTCGGGTGAGCGTATGGTAGATAGAACACCATCTCGACTTGTTCGGGCAGAATGAACACGTCAGGCTTTTGATACAGCTTCTTATGATTGATCTCCACTAGTCCTAGTTTTGGAGTACGCCGCACCCCACTAGTTGGATGGAACCATCTGCAACGAAAGAGCACGAGCGAGAGATCTTTGTTGCCTTCATACGAAATTTCTACAATATCCTCGATGATCCCATAGTACTCTATGTCTGGACCACTAGAGTCATCGGTGACATAACTCACGACGCCGCTGTTCACCGTAGTTGCATTGGGGCGAGCTGACTCAGCCGCTTTGGATCGAAATCGATATCCATAGCAATCATAGCATCCATGGACCTTAATTCTACGGCTGCATCCACGTGACATTTGTCGGAGATTGTTGTGCACGCTGCAGTGTCTTTGACACTACACAAGCATTCGAGGCAAAATTCATTAAGGAATAAATGCCACATATTTGTAAATTAAGTGAACTTGTATAAGAGGAAGAAGGTTACGTGGTAATGAAACCAGGTTAGAAAGTTTGGACGGCCTTGTCCACGATCTCGCCGTTTCAGATTGTCAATTTGTTCACCCGAAGGTTCACCTGATCCTTCCCACTCTTCTTGAATAAATTGACTAAAAGATTTAATATTTATTTTAGACATTTATTTCATAAGTACGTATTTATGACTTATTTCAGACATTATTGACATACTCGATGTACACCTTCATTTCATCCATGTTGTCGTACACATACAACTGAATCAATCCTTTTCCGCTGCGTCCAAGTCACGTGTGGTGCTTTTGCCGACATTGCATCCGACTTGGTCATGGAACACCTCCAAGTTGGAAGTACTTCTGCGACATGCCTTCTTATACCTTGGTTGTGGCACATGGACCTTGTTTTTTGTCGCAAAGTATTTGTCCGTGAAGTAGGCGATCTCCTGAATCAGCCAAGCTTCGGCAATACTGCCTTTGACTCGTGCTTTGTTCTTCACCTTTGCTCTAAGACTTTTCATCATGCGCTCCACAGCATACATCCACCTAAACTGCGTCGGCCCACCAACTTTTGCTTCATATGGCAGATGAATCAGTAGATGTTGCATGCAATTGAAAAACCCAGGGACATAAATCTTCTCGAGCTTTGTCACAAGCACGACAATGTCCTTCTCCAATTCCTCCATCCTCGATGCGGATATATCTTTTGCGCAGAGCTCTCGATAGAAGAAGCTAAGCTCTGCCAAAGTGATCCATATATCATCGTCAACATATCCACGCCACACAGCTGGAAACAGACGCTCTATGAAGACTTTGTAGTCGTGGGCATTCATCCCATTTAACTTGCATTGCTCTATACTAACGGCATGTCGAAGGTTCGCCGCATAACCATCTGGGAATTCAACCTTTTCCTTAATCCAATCAAGAATATGCTTTATTTGCCCACGTGTAAGGCAGAATTTTGCCCTAGGTTTCCTCCCATTCTCATCAAGGTTCATGTCTCGCCGATCACATATCGAGCTTGATTCGCACGTACTTTCTTGTTATCTTTAGTCTTACGTGGGATGTCGGTTTGTGTTCACGATCGACTCGCACATATTTTTCTCTTGGTGCATCACGTCAATGTTGTGAGGTAGCTTCAGGTCTTTTGCATAAGGAAGGTTGTAGATGCTGCACTTATGAGTCCAATGGTGCTCCTCACCATAGTCTTTCACATACCCGATATCCGCTAGATCATCATGCCAGTCGATGATATCCTGCACTTCGAAACGTTCGGGTGGCCCCTTCTTCACAGTCTTGCCTTTGCGAAATACCTTTTTTTTATTCCTAAATGGGTGCTTGGCTCCAGAAACAACGGTGACAATCGAACCAACAGGACTTACCCCCATTTTTCGGTGTGAAAGCATCGATTGTTACTGCAGCATATAGGGCATGACAACTTGCCATCGTGCTCCACCGAGAACATGCCATACGCGGGAAAATCGTGTATTGACCACAGGTATGCGGCACGCATCCTAAAGTTCTTCCCCTTGTAGCTATCATGTGTCAAGACTCCTTTAGTCCACAGGTCAGTCAGCTCTTCTACCAGAGGTTGCATGAATAGATCTAAGTTTTTTCCAGGAGACTTAGGCCCAGGTATTATAATAGAAAGAAACATGTACTCTTCTTTCAAGCAGAGTTGAGGCGGCAGGTTGTACGGGATTGCGAACACCGGCCAGCACGAGTACGGGTGCGCCATCATATTGAATGGCGTGAACCCGTCGGTCGAGAGGCCTATACGCACATTCCTAGGCTCCGCCGCAAATTCAGGGTGTTGTTGGTCAAAGTGCCTCCAAGCTTCTGCATCAGACGGATGAATCATCACACCCTCCTTTCTACGCTTGCCCTCTTTGTGCCACCTCATGTGTCTCGCCGTGGCCTTGGACATGTACAGACGCTGCAGACGTTGAGTGATCGGAAAGAAACGGAATGTTTTCTGTGCCACCGTCGTCTGTCTCATTCCACGTTCGTACATTTAACTTCCTCGTACCGACTCTCATTACAATGCTTCTGATGAGTCGCCCGAATCGGTCTTCCAATAAAGCATGCGAACTTTGGGCAATAGTCTATCCTCTCCGCGGCATGCCTAACACGCGAAGAAGCTTCTTCGACTCGTAAGATTCGGAGTCATATTGTGTCCACTCGGAAGGAGGCTATCCAACAGTTTGCAAAGGTCGTTGAAGCAATTGGCTGACAGGTTGTACTTGGTCTTCACCGCCATTAGACGCGACACTGCCGAGAGTACAGTCACATCGGTATGCTCATGCAGCGGCAACTTGGTAGAATCAAGGAGCTCCTCGAATTGTTCGACAAGTGGCTCGGACTCTTCCTCGGGGGAGAGATCGTAAGCCCGAGCCACATCATCCGTGAGCTCGTCTAATCTATCAACTTCGACTTCATTGTAGACCTCTTCAAAATCCACAGGGCCACACACCGGCGCCGGACGCTTCCTCTCGCCATGAGCTACCCATACAAAGTAATTTGGTTTGAAGCCATGCCTACATAGGTGATGGCTAATATCCTTCTTGGTCCTCTTCTCGGTGTTCGAGCACGCAGCGCAAGGACACCACACGACCGCTGCATTAGGGTCGGGGAATCTTCGGAAAGCATCATCCACGAATGCTCTAGCCTTCTCGATCCACTCGTCAGTGTGTCTCCCGGACTTCATCCAACCATCGTACATCCACCGCCGATCTTCCATCCAAAGATAAACTATATAACGCCAATGCATGCACCCAAATTTCAGATTTAGAGCAGTTTAAGCCTTGCTAAATAGGAGGCTTACCCATCGATGTGGCTTAAAATACGATGGTGGTGGGCACGAGGGTGCTCGGTCGAATTCGGCAAACATAACCCGTTGTTCTCCAAGTGCAACGACGTGCACGGCGTACCACTTATGTTATGCACTAGGAGAGCGACAAGGAAATACCGCTGAATCCCAACCCGTACACCCTCGTGTCACGACACCATCGTACTCAAGCGCACATCCGTGGGCTATCCAAAACGTGGACAACTCGAGAGCGCAACACTTTTCGTAATGGAACCCAACGAATCACCGTCTGAGCTCCTTATGAAAATATGCAGCGCCCCCGAACGGGTTTAACTCTGGCTCGGTTGACGTTACAGATGCTAAATGTTGAACCAGCCAAAAGCCTAATTATGAAAGTGTAGCATCTCTGAGTAAAAATCTAATAGAAAATTCAATGATGGTGTGGATTGTTCTTACTACCATGATGATACAGATTTGTATGCAGTCTATAGTTGGCATTCTCCTAAATTATTAGAAATTTCGACAGCACCTCCCCTAAAACTAGGACATCCACTCAGCAGACAAAAGACAGTGTTTAATATAATAACAACCACATATAGCAACTAACGATAACCAACCAAAATATACAATGAATTCTTACTTCAACATGGTTAATCAATACATCAACAGAATAGAATTTCTATTGCATTTTTACCACTATGCAAAGCATGAAGAAAATTCAACCTGGTAATTCAAACAAGAAAGGAGGCTGGGGCCGGGTGGCGGCGGGCTGGCGACGACGCGTGGAGAAGGCCGGCCGGGCTGGGGAGGTGGTGGCTAGACAAGGCAGGGAGGCGACGGCGCGGGCTGCTTATTAGGATGGGCAAATGCAATGTCATTTACACGACCAACATGCGCATCAATCTAGTTAAGAAAGCAAATAATAATCAAATTCAGGAAACGGGATAGTCAAATATATACAAGACATTGAACAACATGTGCCTCTTTTATTGATTGCTTGTTTAATCGATTTAGCACATTTTTGCATGCTTTAGATCACTAGCATTGATTAATTGCATGCTCACAGTGAATTAGAGTCCTAAGTAATGTTTTTGTTACTAGCTAGCCATGTATGCAAGCAATATGTTAGTGTTGGCACCAGTGCAAAATGGATAGCTAGATGTTCAATTACTCAGGCAAAACCATGCACAATATATCAACAAAACAAACACCTAGAAATACCTCATCATGAGCAAAGCGGGCAGCGAGGAGATGCGGAGCAGCGGGCTGGCGAGGAGGCGCGAGGAGGAGGCTGAGGCGGTGGCCTGGCTAGGGCAGGTGGAGGCGGGCTGGGACGGGAGGCGGCGGCAAGGTGGAGGAGGCAGGTCGGCCGGACGGGAGGCGGCGGCCCGGACGGAGAGGCGGCCGGCCAGACGAGGAGGCGGCCCGGACGGGAGGCGGCGGCGGGCGGGGTGGGAGGCGCTGGACGGACGAGGAGGAGGCAGGCGGAAGGGTGGAGGCGCGCCACGGACAGGAGGCGGCGGGCCGGGCGAGGTGGAGGCGCACGGCCGGGGAGGAGGTGGGCTGGGGGTGGAGGCTCGCCGGCCGGAGGGGAGGCGGCGGCCGGTGGGAGGCGGCGGACGGACGGGAATCTTGGCGCACGGGTTGGCGGGATCTCGCGCGCTGGCTGGAGGAAAACCGGAGGAGCGGTGTCTGGTGAGCAGCAGATCGAGCCAGAGATTCCATCGACACGGGGTGATAACGGGAGCCCTGTGTCGTCGGCCACACTTAGGCCGCCGACACAGACAGCACGCATGGGCCTAGTGGCAGAAAACCAAGGAAATGTCGGCGGCTAATACATGGTCATGACACAGATCACACTTTGTGTCGGCGGTTTATAGAGAACCGCCAAAGCAGCATCAACCGACATCGCTCCCATTCCATTCCCTCTTGCAAAACGTCCAACAATCCAACAAGACAATTTTAGAATCAGTTTAAGGTTTTTAGAACATGCACAACCTATTCCAGCTGATTGCTCGCTCTTCTTTCGCCTGGCATTTCATCGTCACAACAAGTTCTTCTGAAAACTCACGGAGAGTAACAGAGTGTCACCACCACCGTACGTTCTTCGATACTTTTGGAGCCTACGACGGGTCGAACGAGACATTTTTAAGGTCACTTTAAGGTTTTACAACATGCACCTATTTCAGGTCATTTCTCGCTCTTCAATCGCCCAGCGTTGGATCGTCACAAGGTTCTACTCAAACTCGAGAGGTAACGTATGTACGGAGACATACACACAGCGCCGTCACATACCAATTAATTAAATAATAGAAAATTACATGTCATATAGATGTATGTTGCCTAACAACTATTCTAAAAGCTCTATTTCATTTTTCTTAATTTTAAAAACAACAAAAACATTTTCAAATAGATTTTCTAAATTAATCTGGAATTACTATTGTCATCAGCTAAAATAAAACCGTCGACAAAAGTGCATCTGTGTCGTCGGCATCATTAATGCCGCCGACATAGGCTAATTTTTGTCGGCGGCTGTTTCTCCCCCGACGACAAAGAGTCTTTGTGCCACTCGTGGGCCTGAGCATCCTGGTTGGTCCCACATGGCGGCGATGTTTTCCCGTCTGACATGTGGGAGCACGTTGAACTCTCTGTTTGGGGTGGAGTGCTTGTGTCGGCGGTTCTGGTTTAGCCGACGACACAGCTCGTCTTGGCGGGATCTAGAATTTCAAATTTCATCCCGCGGTGATACTTTATCGTCTTCTATATCGGCGGCTGAAGATTGGCCGCCGACACAGTCTTGCTTGGTGTATAGATGTCGTCGGGTTACATTAATGCCGTCGACAAAAGAAAAATATTTGTTGTCGGCCCTTTTACCGACGACACAAATATTTCGGCCGACGACACTATTCTCGTTTCCTGTAGTGTGTGTTTTGTTGGTGAGATAAGATTGAATAGAATGGGATAGTCTTGTACCATTTGGTTCTATTATTTTAGGTGAATAGAATGGTTTAACATCTATATAGAGTATTCTTCAAATTTGCATCCCATCACCCAGAATGGGATGATTTCATTCAAACAACTAAATACATGGATAGCTTTTTCCTTAAAACATCTCATATATGTACCACTTGGTACAACCAACCAAACACACTCTTAGTTGCTACGGTTACCTTAGATTTATCAGATGATTGTCCTTTGGACCATAAGCATAGCTTGGCTTCCTGTCGGCTGCCACGGGAGAATCCTCCAGCCCAAACTGGGATTCTCTTCTCCCATTCCGCCACCCACAGCCTACAAGCCAAGGTTTCAAATTTCGCTTTCGGTTCACATCTCTTCACCCTCCGAAATTCAAAATTTCAAAGTGAAGGATCGAGATGGCGAATAGAGGGGGGTGAATGGTCGCAAATAAAATTTCCCCCAAAATATTCCAACTAATACCTCGAAAGGATCGCGCAAAGGAAATCGTGAAAAACCCGAACAACTAGACAACTATGTGTACCCCTAGCTTGCATGGATGAGTACTATAGAATATATGGGGATTTTTGAGTCACAATCCTAGTTGTATAGTGTCCAAAATAAAAAGGAATCAATTCAACTCTTACTTTTAGAAAGGAGATCAATTCAAATCACAAAAGTCACTTTCAGAAAAGCAAAAGCAGAATTTCCAGAGACTATCCTCAATTAGAATAGGTGGTTGGTGGGTTTCTAGTACTCAAGAAATTTTGACAATTTTTCTCCGCATGAGAAAATGAGTCATCAAGAATTACACCAAATTTAACCTCAAAATTCCTTACAAAAAAATCACCAAAAATCAAATAACACAAATATTCAGAAACTTTGAGCGGAAAGTTTGAGGCTCGGTTTTCACCTTATGGCATCCAAACAGTGCAACAAGTAGACTCCAAAATTTTTCTACAGATGGATATGAGATTCCTGCACCTTCTCTAGTAAGAATCACTTAAAAATAATTTTTCTAGATTTTTATAAAAAATCAAATACTAACTGTTGCGCGAAGAACAAGTTCTGGACAGAATTGCAACTTGAAAGAAAAGATGATCTCTACTCTATCCTAGAGTGCAAAAGAGATGTAAAATCATATGAACATACTCAAAACATCCAAGATCATCATTTAGAAGGAGGGGAGGCAAATTCAAATTGCAAGAAAGTAAATTACGAGAAAGTAAATTGCAGGAATTTAAATGCTGAATTTAAATGATGAACTTAAGACATAAAATAAGTGCGTAATGTAAATTCAAGTATGAATGAAAAAAATTTGCATTTATGGAAGGAAGAGGTTTACAAAGCCTCACAACAGGGTGGGCAAAGCTCAAAGGAGCACAAAAACCTCTACAACCTTCAAGAGGAGGAGGCTACCCCTCCATCCCCTATTTATACTACTCTTGGGCCACCTACCACCCTTGGATGAGTCCCTCAACCCTAGAGTACTCATCCAAGAGCTAGGATTAACCCACTTACACAGCCATGCAAGGGCTAACCCAAAACCCACACACATAATGGGTTTTGTTGCACGGTTTTCAAAGCATACTACCTAGACCCGCTAACCTATCAACTAGACCGCAATCCGACAGCCTTCCTTGATCCACGCGGCGTCTAGCTAGCATCTCCTCCTTTCCTTGTCTTCTTGGCTTGCCCGGACTCCGTCTCCGATCATCTTCCAGCGATCTCCGGCCGTCTGGACCTCCGACGCTCCTCGCCTAGTCCCGGTCATCCTCCGCCTCACCATGACCTAGCACCGTCGCCCTACAACCGTCAAAGACAAGGAAAAACCTTTCACATCGCAATGCCCACACATATATTCAATGATTATCCCAAAATCATTAATCAATCATAATTTCTCTCAAATGTCTGGTGCTACCACCACTAGGCCGGTAGCACTGGGAAAAGCAACCAACACTCAAATTGCTTCAATTTGAAGATCCAATTCAAATCAAACAAATCTCAAATCTTGTCAATTACTTATCACACCCAAGGATAGACTTCCATTATAGTCTTTCAATCTCCCCCTTGATGAGTATATTGACAAACACATGAAAAGGCACAAGTTTTGAGTTTGAATAAAGAGAAGAAAGCAATTTGAATGCAAAGCCAAACTTGATCAAAGAAATAGAAATCAAGAACATGACCAAGTTGGCAACTAGAAATACTTATGATCTATAAAAGTTAGTAAAGATTAACAAAGATCATAAGAATTAAGATGAATTAAGATGCAAAATGATGCCTTTTCTACGATTTCTCTCCCTTTTGGCAATATAGGTATCAAGATGGTATTTTCTTTTCTCCCCCTTTTTTGTTTTTATGCAAGTAATGCAGCCTAAGGGAGCTTTGAAGATTATCCAAGTGACCAACAAGACAAGTTATGACACAAAGCTAAGTTATGGCAAAAATAGACTAAGTTAAGGCATGTCCAAGTGCAAATAAACATTTTGCTAGCAAGATTTAATTGAAACCATGTCATTTTTAGCAAGAATGAACATGAACAACACTTGTCGTTAGTTTTAAAACTAGAAGCAAAGCCATTCAAAGGATCAAATGGAAAACGTAGAGTTCAACCTACTTAACACTTTGGGGAATCTAAAAGTTCATACAAATTCCTTCGAGCTTATATATATTTTTTATTGTATGGAAATTTTTCTTTGAATTGTTGAAAGACAAAGCGGGGTGCAAATGTTTGACATTATTTGCATTCCTTACCCACATTTTTTTTGCATTTTTAAAGCAATTGACTCAAGCCATACTTGATCATCTCAAGAGGGACTCTTAAGAGAATGATCTTGGTCATACACAACACATTCCAAGTTCATCTCAAGTGCAATGAGAAGTCGTCTTGTGAATGTGAGGTGTTGAGTCTAATGCGTACAAAAAGTGAATTTTGCTTCACTTTCATTTTAGCATTTTCATTTTTAAGCTAGTGAATGACTCAAGTATGGATCAAACAAGATTCACCCAAGTTGCTATAGTGACTCTAAAGAATTCCAGAATTTCACAAATCAAGGCAAATACACCTACCTAGAGAAGAAACTTAGGAAGTAAATGCAACCTGTTTTATCAAGTTTTTCTTTTAAAACTTTTTTTTAATTTTGCAAGCTTAGCAAGATAAATGAACTTGGACATATCTAAGCAAGTAATTTTCTTCATAATATAGCATGGTGTATAAAATGAAACATGGATCATTTGCATAATAGACAAAGCTCATAAAATGAAAAATCAAGTTTATATGCAATGCATGAGACAGATTCTTAAACTCCCCCTCAACATATGATTCCATTTTAAGCACAAATCTGGTTCAAATTGAGTTATTAGTAAGATTAAGCTCAAGAATGGTCAAAAAGAACTCAATTAAAACCAAAAACACAGAATGGAGGGAAGAAGTCAAGAAACTGTGAACTGGGTGGCTATAGAGCATAGAAAAGATGGTAGAGAACACTACGTCTCAGACTCGCTCTCATCTTCCCCAATGACTAACATAGGGAAGCTACCTCTAGATCCCAAACTAAGGAGTGCACACAGACCCTGTCTACCCAAGGGGCCCAACTCCTGCTAGACTTATAAGACTATGAGGGAACTCAACCTAGAGAGAAGAGAGAACAGCTCATTTTGCATGATAGCAACCTAAAGCACAAGATGAGAGGTCCATGCAAAGCATGCCAGAAGTCTAAGTGAAGTGAACTCATAACTCTAAGGAATAAAACCCACAAGCACCCAGAGCAATACAAAAGAAAGGAAAAACTGAAAAAATATAATACATAATATACAGATCAGCTCCCCCTCATAGAAGGCCAAGGGTATATGACTCCAAGCTCACTCCTCAAGGCAACAAACCTAGAGCTATCCAAAGGCTTGGTAAAAATATCAGCCAACTAGTGGTCACTCTCCACGAACTGGAGCACTATATCTCTTTTCTCTACATGGTCTCTAAGGAAGTGATATCTAACATCGATGTGCTTGGTCCGGGAATGCTGCACTGGGTTCTTTGCAATGCAGATAGCAGAAGTGTTATCACAGAAAAGTGGAACACTCTCTATCTCTAACCCAAAGTCCCGCAAGGTCGATCTCATCCAGAGCACTGCTCTGAAAGAATCGGGTGTGACTACATACTTGGCATCAGCGGTGGACTGTGCGACTTCGGACTGCTTCTTAGATGACTAAGAAACAAGAGAAGTGCCAATGAATTGGAAAGTGCCAGAAGTGATCTTCCTATCTATCCTACAGTCAACAAAGTCAGCATCGGAAAAGACTCTAAGGGATAGACAAGAGGAAGAAGAGTATCAGATACCACAATCAATGGTAGCTCAAAGGTACCTGAAGATGCGCTTCACCACTGGCGAAGAGAGACGCGAGGAGAAGCTTGAAAGCAAGCGCACATACACACAACAAAGTGTATGTCCGACGCGAGGCAGTAAGATACAAGAGAGAGCCAATCATGCTCCGAAACTCTTTTTGATCAGCAGACTCACCATCCTCATCGAGCTCGAGGACAGCAGTGGTGGCCATAGGAGTCATCACAGGCTTCCCATCGGCCATCAGACATATCAAACCGCCTCAGGAGGTCCGGAGTGTACTTACCATGGTGCAAGAAAGTACCCTCCCGAGTCTACTTGATTTGGAAGCCGAGGAAGTAGCTCAACTCACCCATCATACTCATCTCAAATTCTGTGCTCATCACCTCAGAAAAATGAGACACAAGAGACTGAGATGAGCCACCAAAGATAATATCGTCCACATAAATCTAGAAGAGAAGGAAATGAGAATTCTGGTGTCGGATGAATAGAGTTTTGTCTACTTTACCCATTTTGAAACCATGACTAAGAAGATAGGATTTAAGCCTCTCATACTAAGCTCTAGGGGCCTGCTTAAGTCCATACAAAACTTTGGAAAGCTTGTAGACATGGTTCGGGTATTTGGGTATCTCAAATCTTGAAAGTTGCTTGACATACACCTCTACCTCAATGAAGCCATTGAGGAATGCACTCTTGACATCCATTTGATAAAGCTTGAAGTCCTGGGATGCAGAGAATGCAAGCAGAATTCTAATCGCCTCTAGTCTAGCTACAGGGGCGAAGGTCTCCTCAAAGTCAAGACCTTCAACCTGAGTGAAGCCCTGTGCAACTAGCCTAGCCTTGTTACGAATGACAACCCCATCCTCACTCTGCTTGTTTTTGAACACCCACTAGGTCCCAATTACATTATGCCAGATGGGGGCTGTACAAGCTGCCAGACTTTGTTCCTCTCAAAGTTTTCTAGTTCCTCATGCATAGCATTAATCCATGATTCATCGGATAATGCATGAGTAACATCCTTTGGCTCAAAAGAGGCAACAAAGGCAGAGTGAAGACAAAAAGAAGATAAGCCTGATTTTGAGCGCGTAACACACTCAAATAGATCACCAATGATCTGCTCAGGTGGATGAGAACGCTGAATGTGACGAGGAGGACCAGAAGCAGATGTGGCCTCTACCTCTTGAGTAGAAGAGAAAGGAACAGAGCCACTCACTGAAGGAGAGTCTGAAGGCAAGGGCTGGCCTCCCTAAGTTGCAGAAATGGAAACAAGAGGCACCTCAGGTGTAGAGGAGACTGGATCAGGTGGAACACCATCATCTCCATCATCCTCATCCTCTACAAAGATGGTCTCGGAGGGATAAGAAGAGCCTAAAATATCATATCTAGCTCCTGGGCTAGCCTCATCAAAGGTCACATCATAGGTCTCTATGATCCTATTCGCATCACAACTCCAGACCCTATAGCTACGAGAGGAAGTCGAGTAACCTAGAAAGATACCATCAAAAGAACGAGACTCAACCTTATCTAGGTTACCAGACTTCAAGATAAAACACTTGCAACCAAAAACGCAAAAATGAGAAACACTGGGCTTTCGCCTATACCTCAACTCATAAGAAGTGCGATGCAAATGTGCTCTCAAGAAAACGTGATTGGAAACATGACAAGCAGTAGCTATAGCCTCAGCCCAAAACTTCCTAAGAGTACTGTACTCATCTAGCATCGTCCTGGCCATCTCAACCAGGGTCCTGTTCTTTCTTTCCACTACGCAATTTTGCTGAGGTACGTAGGGAGAAGAGAACTGATGCTCTAAACTAGACTCTACACAGAAACTCTCAAAGTAGGAATTCTTGAACTTGGTGCCATTATCACTATGTATAGCTCGTAATGCACCTGGGAGCTCAATAGACAACCTACTAACAAATCCCCTGAAGTGAGAAAAAGTTTCATCCTTCGAGGCCATGAAAAATACCCAAGAATACCTTGAAAAGTTATCAACAATGACAAGGACATACCACTTTCCTCCTGCTGACTGCACTCTAGTTGGACCAACAATGTCTATATGTAAAAGCTATCCTGGTGCATCAGTCATCACTACGGTGACTGGAGGATGAGAAGTAGTAACCATCTTGCCATGTCGGCAGGGAAAGCAAACTAAATCTTTGACTATCTTGAGTTTGGGCAAACCACGAATAAGATCGTGGCCGCTAACTCTAGTCAAATGATCAAAACCAATGTGACCAAGTCTCCTATGCCAGAAGGAGAGATCACGGGACTCAGAAGCAATCAAACATCGAAGAGAGTCTCCAGAAGAAACAGAAAAATCAGCACGAAAAACTTTCCCAAATCTAGAAATCCCGCAAACTAACTCTCCTGATGAATTAAGGATTCTACAAGCATTATTCTTAAAGCTTACCTCGAAAGAGTCATCGATAAGCTGAGAAACATAAAGCAAATTATATTGCAGCTTACTCACTAAGGCAACGTCCTTAAGAATAAAATTTTCATTAATGCAGATGGTATCTTTAGCAATGACTCTACCTAAAGAAGCATCCCCAAAAGTGATCAACTCATCACTGGGGGCTCGGACTAGGGAAGAGAACCAACGGGAGTCTCCAGTCATATGGTGAGAACAACCGGGGTCAACAATCCAAACATCTCCCTTCCCCATCCGACGAACCTGATCAAGTCAAAAGAGGGATAGAAGACTCAATACTAGGATAAAGTGAGGACCTGGGTACCCAATACTGAATCACATGACGTCTCAGTACCAGCCATAGAAGAAGACTGGACTCTAGTGTCTCTCTAACGCTTGACTCTCACAAGATCAGAAGAAGCAACTCTAGTAGAAGATATAGGAGCTATCACCGGTTTGGCCCGCCGTGGTGCAAAGGCTGGACCATCCCAACGAGGTTGCCTCAATCTCCTACCTGAAAACACCTCACACCGCTGATATCTATCTCGATGGGAAAAACTAGGAATATCAAAAGGATGGCGGAAAGACTAACCATGAGTAGCTCTAGGACTAAACTCGACTGAACAGCATGAAACCCGAGTCCTGGACGCTGCCTAAAAACAGGTGACTCTCTAACCTCTCTGGAAGTAGTGTGTGCCTTAGGAGCACTCAGAGTCTGGGAATGACCCTGAATACCCCTAAGAGCAGCAACACGCTCACGCTTGGTGATCTTGGCGCGTCTAAAATAGAAATCTGCTAGGTGACCATCCTTCTTACAAAAGGTGCATGAATACTTCGCCTTGCTAGAGGCAGAAGTGACAGGAGAAGCACCCTTCTACTTAGAAGTCCCATAGACAACCCCAGCAGACCTAAACACAGTGATACTCACCCTGGGAGCTACCACAATCTCTCCACTTTTGGATCCATGCACAATGGTAGGAGGATGAGTCCTAGCGTGCTCCAAGTAGTCAAATCCTAGACCCTGATTAAATCTGTTAATTTTTTATTGGTCTAGAATGAGATTTAGCTTCTTCTTGCCTCCTACAAACTTCTCGAGAGTGCTCATGAGATACTCACACTTCCGGAAAAGAGAGGCACATGAAGAACAGGCGTGAGAGGAAGAAGAAGAACCAGAAAGAGAAGAAAAAACACCAGCACGTGCATTTTTCTCTCTCAGCACGGCTACCTCAATCTTGAGGGCCTCACAAGAAATGCAAGGGGCTTCTCTAATCCTGTGGGCTTGGTCTTCTAACTTCTTCCTAAGCTCGACTTGGATTTTATCCAAGTCCTCCTCAATCATAGAACAATGCAATCAACTCTTAAGTGACTTATCTAGTAAGTCCTTATCAAGTTTAGCACACTTGATATTTAAAGCTTCATTGTCAAGTTTTAGTTGCTTACAGCCCTCACGTGAGCTGACAGGGTCCTTAGAAGCATACATTTCAAGTTCATTGTTTCAAGAAAAAAGCTCCTAAGGTGAGCGCTCGTGGCATCAATTTCAGCAAGTAACTTAGGGCAATTATCACGTGAAGGAGTATCATGAGTATGAAGAAAACTAGCATTTATAGAGGAAATATCAACAGTACAAGTGCTAGCATTCTTCGATTTAAGACTTTCAAGTTCAGTTTGCACACTATCATGCAAAATCCTTAGGTTCTCAAGCTCCACAAGCAAAGCATCACACAAAGAACAGTCATCAATGACTCGGGAGGAAGAAGATCTAAGAGAAGCTAACTCCCGAGTCAAGGTATCTACTTCCTTCTCAATCTCTATACATCTAGTTCTAGCTCTAGCATAAAGTTTTCTAATTTACAAAAAGATTCATTAAGCTGGTCATAGGAAGGTACCTCGTCCGAATCGCTGTAGAGCTCGGAGTCGCTGATGCAGTTGGTGTCCACCATGAAGCACATGCCGGAGAAGTCGTCGTCACTTTTCTTCTCTTGCGGATCATCCTCGCCTTCGTCGCTCCATGTCTCCGTGTCAGAGAGGTTGATGTCGTTGAGGGCGGCGAGGACGCAGTGGAAGAGCTTATTGTTCTTCGAGAAGTTGCGGTACTTCTTCTCATGCGCCAGCTCACGAACTGGAGGCTTCTTGTTGTGGCTCTTGTCGATGTAGTCGTTCTTGCTGGAACCGCCAGAGTCATTCTTGCCCTTCTCCAGTTTGGGACAATTCACTCGAATGTGGTTGGGGCCGCCACATTCGAAGCAGGCGATCTCACCTCTCTTCCTCTCTCTCACCCTCTTGTAGGCGTGAGAAAACTTGCGAGCTAAAAGAGCAAGCTCAATTTCTGGAAAATTTTTCCAGTTGGTTATCACTTAGCTCGTAAAGGGCAGAGAGGGAGAAACCAACAGAAGAATCAAAAGAAGATCCAATGGGATTAGTGACCAAGGCCATCTATTGTGATTTCGTCTTGCGAGAGACGATGTCGATCTCATGAGTATTGAGTCGGGAATAGAGTCCGTCAAGAGTCAAAGTTGACAAGTCGGTAGTGTCCTTGATGGTGATCACTTTCATCTCCCAAACACGAAGATCGAGTGCGGTCAAGAAGTGTCAAGCATTCTCTGAATCAGGGTATGTGCAACCAACTGCTTGGAGATCACTCAAAATTTTTGTAAATCGACCGAAACACTCGTCAAGACTCTCACCAGCATTGTCGGTGTACTTTGCACCGGGGTACCCACTCCACCGCAGATTAGTGGGCCCAAGAAGTGGCCTGGCCTAGCGTGGCGGCCTGGCGAGCGGGTGGGTGATTATGCCCTGCTCACCGGGCGGGAAGCCCACATGGCAGGCCTGGCGAGCGGGTGGGCGATCATGCCTCGCCATCGGGCGTCGGCCGCAGATAGCGACTGGCGGCGGTGGGTGATCGAGCCACGCCTCGGGCGTTGGCTTATATGGCGGCCTGGCGAGTAGGTGGGCGATCAGGCCCTGCTCGCCGGGCGTCGACCCACGTGGCAGGCCTGGCGAGCGGGTGGGCGAACGTGCCCTGCTCGCCAGGTGTCAGCCTATGTAGCGGCCTAGCGGGCAGGTGGGCGATCAGGTCCTGCCCGCCGGGCGTCGGCTTATGTGGCGATCTGGCGAGCAGGTGGGCAATCAGCCCTGCTGCGTAAGCGTCGCCCGTGGCGAACTGGCGGCGGGTGGCGATCATTCTCGCCGCGGGCGTCGATCGCGTAGTACCTGGCGCGGCGGTGGGCGATCAGGCCCTGCCCGCCAGGCGTCGGCTTATGTGGTGGCCTAGCGAGCAGGTGGGTGATCAAACCCTGCTCGCCAAGCGTCGGCCTCCGCGACGGCCTGGCGAGCAGGCGGGTGATCTGGCCCCACTCGTCAGGCCACAAAGGTAACCAAAGAAATGAGGAGAAGGCTTCACCTCGAAGTCTCCTTCCCCTGACACGTTGTGTCAGGGCTATTGATTGCGAAGAATTCTGCTATCGACACGACGACGGCTCATCCCTCTGACAGCTCTCACCAAACCCATCACGGGAGCGTCACTTGCCAGGTGGACCGGGCGAAGCCATACAGTGACATTAAATGGGGTTTGAAGGACAAGGCTATAGTGATAGGTGTAATAAATGATTCATGGGTCGGTGTGATAAGACCACAATGATGGGTGTAATTAATGAGTTGTTGATCAGGATAGCGTCACCTTCTCACCTGCCCGAGCGAACCCCGTCTATAAAAGGGCGCTCTGGTGCATGAGAAGGGGGGATCCGAGGTCTGATCCGAGACTCATCCAAGCTCGAGACCAGAAGAACCATTGTAATCACCTCCATATTTCCTCAACAAAGTTCTAGCAGGACGTAGGGCTATTACCCGCGTTGGGGGCCTGAACCTGGGTACATCACCGTGTTCATTGATCTGTTGATCCCTAGAATCCCTTGCGTGAGAGTCATTAGGGTTTCTAACCACGAAGACGCCCTCTACCGAACCCTATCCTCCATCCTCGGAGTAGTCAACCCTGTCCGGCGAAATACGTCGACAGGGGTGCGCCAGGTAGGGGGGCTAGTGGTTGGTTAATCCGGCCATCTCTCCGGCGGATTCCGGCCTTCTGTCCGAAAGGACCTTGCATCTAGTGATGGCGGGTTCACACCCACAGCAACCAGAGGCGGCAGAGGCTAGCAGCACCCAGAACACGTCTCGGCACTCTCGCCGGACGAGGGATCGCCTCACGCCGCCCCCGCAGGAAGGCGGTGGTTCCCCCTTGGCAGCGGCTGAACCTCCGGTTCGACGTTAGCTGGCCATGGAGGCAGCCACTCCGGCCCAGAACCTGCACGCAGTTCGTCTCCTCCTGGACCACCCTCCGGTGGAAACTTGCAAGACACACTGACCACACCATGGCTGAGGGATATTGCTGGCCTCAGAGACGCGGCCCAGCTCCGCGTAGGGATGCCCGACCGGTCGAGGACCGTCGGTGCCCCTCGATCAAGGGTGCGCGTCGATCGCTCCCAAGCTTCCAGCTGCCCAAGCGGGAAGAATTCTGGCCAGGAGGGCCAGAGTAAGGGAAAGAGCGTGTAAGAAGAGGGTCCCGGCTCCGCGAGGAGCCATGAGGACCTGAGGGTTCATCTGGAGAAGCGTCGCCAGCGGTGCGGCAGTGATTTGCGTGATCACCTGCAGCGTCGTCGCGCTCACGACGGATGGATGGCCCCTGGGGGTGAGAGTTCTTCCCACGACTCTCGCCTTCAGAGCGAGGAGGAGGTCCACTCATCTGACTCTTTGGGGAGTCGCGATCCGCACTCCCTAGCACGGTCTCCAGGCCGGGGTTCAGGTGGACAGTAGGATTCCCCCTATGGCGTCGGATGCCAAGCGTTCTCCCAACGGCTGCGTCCCGTGGCGTGGCCTGACAGGTTTCGCCCGGCCTCCATCGAGAAGTACGACAACACCACCAACTCAGAGGAATTCTTGTAGATCTACACCACGGTGGTGCATGCCACTGGCGGGTCTGAGAAGGCCATGGGCAACTATTTCCCAACGGCCTTGACTGGGTCCGCCTGGTCCTGGCTGTTGAACCTCCCGCGAGGATCAGTGCGCTCGTGGGAGGAGTTGTGTGGCCTCTTTGTCGCCAACTTCCAAGGCTCCTTCGCACAGCCGAGCGTGGAGGATGATCTCCACACCCTCGAGTAGGAAAAAGGGGAGTCATTGCGCGACTTCATTCGGCGATTATGCCACTATCGCAACACGATCCCCCGGATTTCGGAGTAGTTGATCATCATCGCCTTTCGAAGAGGCGTTCGAGACCGCAAGATGCGGGAAAAGATGGTGACCCGCAACATCGCCACCACCTCTGAGCTCTTCTCTCTGGCGCACAAGTGCGCGCGGGCGACGGAGGCTCTGGGGTCAGTGTCTGACGCCGCGCGGGGACGCGGCAGGGATGAAGCCAGGACCTCAAGGGGTCCCGGCTCTATGAGCAAGAAAGCACGGAGGTGCGAGGCGATTGAGACCAAGCGGGTCCTGACCGCTGAGCGCGAGCATGAAGACGCCCGGCTGTGAAGGCGCGACCGCCGTGACCGGCGGGATGACCGCTGCGATCGGTGGGATGACCGCCAAGGCCGACGTGATGACCGCCGCTGTCGGAGAAATGACCGCCGCGAGGAGAAGGAGGGCAAGCCTTTCTGCCCAATCCACAAGACCAACACTCATGACCTGGCCAGTTGCCAGGTTGTGGCAAGATGGTCGAGCAGCGGCTCAAGGAGCGCCGCCCTCGTGATGACGATCAAGACGAAGACCCCACCCTGTTGGCCTTCCAGCAGGTGGACCATGCCGTGGCATACATTCATGGTGGCTCGTCCACCTACCCCTCCAACGCTTCCTACAAGTGGTTGAGGAGGGAAGTCTGCACTAAGGCATTGGGTTCAGGGGCGTGTCAGATGCTGAAGTGGTCAGAGGAGCCGATCACCTTCAGTCAGGCTGACCACCCTGAGAGCACTGTCGGCATAGGTCACCTTCCGGTCGTGGTTTCACCCACGATCCATAACGTGAAGCTTGGGCGAGTGCTCGTGGACGGAGGGAGCTCCATCAACCTCCTGTCCTCCAATGCATTCCGGGCACTCCAAATATCGAGCTAGGAGCTGCGCCCGGCCTTGCCCTTCTACGGCATAGCCTCGGGGGCTGGCTCGATCCCCCTGGGCCAAGTGCGCCTCCCCATCACCTTCGGGGAGGAAAACAACTACCGAACGGAGTTGGTCGACTTCGAAGTCACCGATTTCGATCTCCCGTACGACACAATACTTGGCCGATCGGCGTTGGCCAAGTTCATGGGGGCAACCCACTATGGATACATAGTGGTGAAGATGCCAGGGCCTGGTGGCCCCATAGTCATGCAGGTGGATAGGACAGAAGCTTTGCGTTGCCACAAGCACACACTGGACCTGGCCAGTGCCACCTGCGTGAAGCCGGCTGATGCCGCCTTCCCGGGAGCCCCTCAAGCGCAGACTCGCGCCTTGCCCAGTTCGGCCGGTGAGGTTAAGATGGTCTCCCTGAGTGAGGGCGAGCCTGGGAAGACCGTCTTCATTGGCGCCAGCCTCAGTGCCAAATAGGAAGACGCGCTCGTCACCTTCCTCCGGTCTAATTCCGACATGTTAAGCAGCATCCGTCCGATATGATCAAGGCCCCTGTGGAGGTGATCGAGCACCGACTGGCCACGCTCCCCGAGGTGCGCCCGGTCCGCCAAAAGGTCCAGCGTTAGGCACCAGAGTGGCAAGATGCCATTCGGCAGGAGGTAGAGAAGCTGCTGCGCGCAGGGATCGTTCGGAAAGTCTCTCACCCTGAGTGGCTTGCCAACCTGTGCTTTTCAAGAAATCCAATGAAAAGTGGCGGATGTGTGTCGACTTCACTGACCTCAACAATGCCTACCCAAAGGATCCTTACCCCCTGTCGCGCGTCGATCTCATTATCGACTCGATGGCGGGGTGTGAGCTGTTGTGCTTTCTAGATGCATACTCGGGGTACCACCAGATTAGCATGGATGTGGAGAACGAAGAAAAAACTGCTTTTGTAACCCCCATGGGTGTTTATTGTTATATCAGAATGGCTTTTGGGTTAAAAAATGTCGGTTCTACTTATCAACGCGCCATACATATTACTTTCCGTCCACAGATAGGACGCAATCTTGAGGTGTACGTTGACGACTTGGTTGTGAAAGTTAAAATGAGCAAAGAACTAATTGAAGACCCGGAGGAAACCTTCGCCAACCTCCGGAAGAATTACTTAAAGCTCAACCCCAAGAAGTGTGTGTTCGGCGTGCCCTCCGGAAAGCTGCTAGGGTTCCTCGTGTCCAGGCGGGACATTGAGGCCAATCCTAACAAGATAGCAGCCATTGAACACATGAAGCTGCCGGTTTGGCTCAAGCAGGTGCAGTGCCTGGCTGGTCTCCTGGGCTCCCTCAGATGATTCATTGCCCGGCTGGGAGAAAGAAGCCTACCCTTATTCAAGCTGCTAAAGAAGATGAACCACTTCGAGTGGACTGAGGAGGCTCAACGAGCGTTTGAAGACTTGAAGCAGTACCTCTCCTCCCACGATCTTGAGTCGCCCCCAAGCCCGGTGAACCATCGCTTCAGACATCGTTGCTACCCCAAAGATGGTGAGCGCGGTTCTGGTGATGGGGAGGGAAGGCGTCCAAAAGTCGGTCTACTACGTCAGCAAGGTGCTACATAAGGAAGAGACCAGATACCCACAAGCACAGAAGATGTTGTACGCCGTCCTAGTGGCATCCAAGAAGTTGCGGCACTACTTCCAGGGGCGAGAAGTCACGGCGGTCACCGCCTACCCCCTCCGAGAGATCCTTCACAACCGAGAGGCTGAAGGCCGCATCGCCAAGTGGTCTATGGAGCTAGGGGAATTCTGTCTCAAGTTTGTACCCCGCACCGCCATCAAGAGCCAGAAGATGGCGGAGTTTGTTGCTGAATGGACTCCCGCCACTCCTGAAGCTAAAGAAACACCCACACCTTCCCCCTGCACTTTATTCTTCAACGGCTCCTTCAGCTCGAAGGCGCGGGGGCTGGGGTTGTCCTGGTCTCTCTGACCAATGACATCCTCCAGTATGTGGTCGCCCTCGACTTCAAGGCCACCAACAACATCGCCGAATACGAGGGCTTGCTGGCAGGGCTACGCGCCGCATCGGCACTAGGCGTTCGGTGCCTCCAAGTCAAAGGCGACTCCTTGCTGGTCATCAATCGAGTGCGGAAGGAATTTCAATGCTCTGACCCTACCATGGCCGCCTACATGGCGGAGGTCTGGAAGATGGAGCGCCACTTCAAAGGACTGGGATATATCCATATCCCTTGACGCGACAACCATATGGCGGACGGGCTTTCACAGCTCGCGTCCTCAAGAACCTTTGTCCCGATCGGGGTCTTTGAAGAAAGACTATCGCGACCATCCGTCGCTGTCCCCGCTCAAAGCGAACGACGGCGGTCTTGCCGTCATGACCTCGATTCGAGGAGGGGCGGCGACCGCCTCGGCCCAGTGTCCGGGAGGAAAGGCGGCGGTGTCGCTGGGCGGCACCCGGGGAAAAGCATGGCCAGGTGGAGTACCCGGGCGATCACCACGTGATCGCCACTCTTGGCCGGGAAGGTCAGTGGATGGATCCTATCCTAGCCTTCCTTCAAGACCGAGTGATCGCTGACGATGATGCCTCAGTTGAAAAAATTGCACGCAAGGCCAAGTGCTATACTCTGGTAGGTGGGGACCTATACCGCCGGAGCAGAAATGAAATTTTACTGAAGTGCATCACTTTGGAAGAGGGGAGCAACCTGCTCTCTGATATCCATGGAGGCATGTGTAGGAGCCATATATCTGGCCCGACGCTTGTCGGCAAAGCGTTCCGCCAAGGATTTTATTGGCCTACTGCCCTCTAGGATGCTTGCGAGTTGGTGAGGAGATGCGAAGCATGCCAATTCTTCGCCAGGCAGATTCACTGACCAGCCCAAGCTCTGCAAATCATCCCGCTCTCCTGGCCATTCGTGGTCTAGGGGCTGGATATCCTGGGCCCGTTCCCGCGTGCCACAGGGGGCTTCACCCACTTGTTTGTCACCATCGACAAATTCACCAAGTGGGTTGAAGTCGAAGCAGTACGTGCCATCACGGCTTCCGCTGCTATCAAGTTCATCCACAGAATCTTCACCCGCTTTGGAGTAGCCAATTGCATCATCACCGACAACGGCACTTAATTCACCAGTGCGGCCTTCCTGGAGTTTTGTGATGAGATGGGCACTAAGGTATGCTTTGCTTCGGTCGCCCATCCAAGAAGCAATGGCCAAGCTAAGTGCGCCAATGCGCTGGTGTTGAGGGGTTTGAAGACCAGAGCATTTGATCGACTCCATAAGCGGGGGGCGTGGTGGACGGAAGAACTCCCAGCTGTGTTGTGGTCGCTCCGGAACACACCTAGTCGGGCGACTAGAGAAACGCCTTTCTTCCTGGTCTACGGCGCAGAAGCTGTCCTTCCGTCCGAGCTGTCACTCGGCTCACCACTCGTCTCGGCGTTCAGCGAGGAAGGACAAGAAGACCACCGCGGAGAAGAAGTCAACCTTCTGGAGGAGGTGCGTGACTGGGCGGCCTTGTGTGCTGCTTAGTACCAGCAAAGTCTCAGGCGGACCACGTCACCCGGGTCCATGAGAGAACACTAGAAGTGGGCGACCTGGTCTTGCGCAGAATTCAGACACATGCGGGGCTTAACAAACTGTCTCCCCGGTGGGAGGGCCCCTTCAAGGTGATCTCAATATCTCGACCCGGGGCGGTTCGGTTGGCCACTGAGGACGATCAAGAGCTGTCCAACTTCTTCAACGTGGAGTTGTTGCGAAAATTCTAGCCCTAAAGAACTGTAAGTACCCAGTAGTTCGCTCTGATCAACTGTATGGGCGGGCTCTCCACTAGCTGATCGGCGATCGCTGGTGGTCAGTAAAGTTGTTTGCCTTAAAGGCTTCTGCTTTATTCTCCTTGCTTGTGCCTTGGCGGGTAATATTTCGCGGGGGGGGGGGTCATGGGTACCGGTGGTTTGGCCGCTCCTTGTCGATCTGTGGTAACACCCAGTGTTTGCGTCGCGCGAGGACAGGCGACCAGGGGAGTGAGTGCGGCACGGTGGCTCAAACACGGCTCGCACACCTTGGGTTGGCTCTGCTAATCACTTGGTCATCACCGCGAGTCTGCGCAGCCCAATACCAACCACAGGAACCTCTTGCCTTTCAGCGCAAGAATGTGGGCTAGTTCCGAGCCACAAGGACCTAAGTTCCAAAGAAAGGGACCATGGCAATCCCGCGCAAGAACTTGCATTCTTCAATATATTTCCTGCATGCTCTGCGTAACGCCTACTTGTGTTTTCAGTAGCTACATGCAATCGCAAATGAAGAGCTGGAGCACTGACCTAATTCAAACATCCAAGATGGCCCTGTGGCGACCTGGCGGCAGGTGGGCGTTTAGGCCCTGCCCGCCGGGCAAGCAGGCGTTCAGGCCCTGCTCACTAGGTGTTGGCTTCCGTGACCAGCTTGGGGGCTGATCGCCCGGTGGCCTATGACCAAGATAAGTTACTCACCTTAGCATTATCGACTTATCTTTTGCGTCTACACCCTGTTGGGTCGAGTTGTGCGTGGTTGTCATTGGCCTTGATAACTTGATGGCTCCTCGTCGATAAAAGGAAATGCCCAGCATTTGCGTCACAAGGCCGGGTGACCAGGAGTGCGAGTGTGGCACAGTGCTCAAACGTGGCTCGCACACCTCGAGTTGGCTTCCGCGAAGCACCGCTGGCTTTCAGCGCGAGCACCGCTGGCCTAATACCGCTCTTGGGAGCATGTTGCTTTGTTGCGCGACGCTGCGGTCAGGTTCCAAGAGATCGTAAGGATATAAGTTCCAAAAGGGTAGGAGTCAGTGACAACCTTGCGCAAAGACTTAGGACTTTGTTTGTCTACATCCTGCATGTTTTGCGTAACCATTGTTCGCGTTATAGCATCCGCTTGCAATCACTCAAGAAATGCCAAAGTATCGACCTAACCTAAGTGTTTAGGTTCGCATCGTGGCAAGGCTAGGGGCTGATCGCCCGATGGTTGAGTTGAGCAAACACAATCAGAACGCGAACAAACAAACACGCACAGGTAAAACCCAAAGATGCCAACTTCATTACAATTGCTAAGATTGTTCTGGAATACAGAAAAACAGGAACAAAAAGAAACAAAAAAAACGAAGGAAGCAGCCCAGGCCATCAGCTGTCGTTGACGACTTGGATGTGCCCATCATCCTCTTCGGCCTCCAGCTCCGCTACCGCCGCCTTGAGGTCCGGGTCCTCCACCGCCATCATGCCGGCGACGTGCTCCGTGGCCTCGTGCACGCGCACTTGCGCCTGGGCCTCGTCTCCCTCAATGCCATTCGCTACGGTCATTGGGTTGAAGGAGGCATCGCGGCTGGCGTAGCACGCCAGCATGAATGTCGCGGTGGCCACGGCGACTTGCCGCCCTTCCTGGACGGAGCGGGCGGCCATGGCGGCGGGCAGGCCGGAGAGCGCCTCGGCAACCCGAGTGATGTAGTGTGTACTGCATCACTGTGGGCTCGAGCGGCTCGTGGAGATCCACTCCCAGTGGCTGCAAGGCCCTCGCCATGCACCGGTAAGCCGGCCGGAGCATGACGCCAAGGTTGTGTAGCGCGCGACGCTGCTCTTCCACCGCCTGCCTCTGCGCTGCCTCGGCCTTCTACGCTCGGGAGAGCAGGGTTGCCCCGGTGGCCCTCTCTTGGGTCAGCAGCACCTCCTTCTTCTCCAGCTCCCCGCACAGCGCCGCCATCTGTTGCGACATCTGGGCTTCGCGCTGGGTGGCCGCCGTAAGGAGGGCGTTCGCGACTGTGAGCGCCTCGCCAAGTTCGGCAAGCAGTGCACTCAGGTCGGTGGCTCGGGCGGTGAGGATAACCGAAGCGGTGGGCTGAAATGTCGGCGCCAGCTACGTCCATTCTAGCCACTTCGGGGCCACCGGATTGCCCTTGGGCAGAAGTCCCTTGGAGGCGACTTGAAGCTGAAGGAGGTCATCAGGATCGTAAGCCCGCTTGGGCGGGCAATAGCAGCGGCTAGAATTGGCGCCGCTGGAGGCGGCGCCAATGGGGTCGGCAATGCAGGTGTTGGCATTGTGGAGGCTGGCGCCGTCGAGGTCGGCGCCACAGGAGCCAGCGTCGGTGCGGCCGGCGCTGAAGCAAGGGCGGCGGGTGTCGTCGCCCCAGGTGAAGATGCCACCACTCCGGGCGTGCTTTGGGGAGCAGCGGAGCTGGTGGTGGCGAGCGTTTGGTCCTCGGTGCAGGGCATCTTATGGTCTGCGCCCTAGGCGTTCGGGGCGCAAGCCCGTTTGCCTGCGCTCCGATCGTCGGCCAGGGCCTGGTCCCTGATCACTAGGGGACTGCGGGCTGGCAGCACAGTGGGGCCGGTGGAGTCCATCGCCGGGAACGACTGGACAATCCGAAGGCGCTCCACGAACTCTAGATCGCAGAGCGGTCGGCCCCGGCAGAAAGTCAGCCGCTTAAGATCAAGCGGAGTAGCCCGGACAACCATCTTGAGATGGCGGGGCCGTCCAGGTTTCCCTTGCCTGGCGCAAAAAGAAGACAAGGATATTAGCTGATGGCGACCACGAAGAGGAATATGTATTCGCAAGAAGGGCAACAGAACTTCATTGCTGAGCGCGGCATCGCGTCATGCCATCGCCCTCAGATATCTTGTCATGCGGGTACGACGACGGAGGGGGCTGATTCTTCGAGTCACGAAATCCCAGACCACCAGCGCCCCGATCAGCCCGGCGTCCCGCAACCGATTGGCGAGCGGGCGGGCGATCTGGCCCCACTCGTCAGGCCACGAAGGCAACCAAAGAAATGAGGAGAAGGCTTCACCTCGAAGTCTCCTTCCCCTGACACACTGTGTCAGGGCCATTGATTGCGAAGAATTCTGCTATTGACACGACGACGGCTCATCCCTCTGACGCCTCTCACCAAACCCATCGTAGGAGCGTCACTTCCCGGGCAGTCTGGGCGAAGCTATACAGCGGCATTAAATGGGGTTTGAAGGACAAGGCTATAGTTACGGGTGTAATAAATGAGTCGTGGGTCGGTGTGATAAGATCGCAATGATGGGTGTAATTAATGAGTTGTAGATCAGGATAGCGTAACCTTCTCACCTGCCCGAGCCAACCCCGTCTATATAAGGGCGCTCTGGTGCGTGAGAAGGGGGGATCCGAGGTCTGATCCGAGACTCATCCAAGCTCGAGACAAGAAGAACCATTGTAATCACCTCCTTATTTCCTCAACAAAGTTCTAGCAAGACGTAGGGCTATTACCCACGCCGGGGGCCTGAATCTGGGTACATCACCGCGTTCATTGATCTGTTGATCCCTGGAATCCCTCGCGCGAGAGTCATTAGGGTTTCCGGCCACGGAGACGCCCTCTACCGAACCCTATCCTCCATCCTCGGAGTAGTCAACCCTGTCCGTTGACGGGGTCCTGTCCGACGAAATATGCCGATAAGCATGTTGTTCAAACTTATTGTACTCACGCTTGTATTGATCCTGTCTAACGGTCTTGATTTGGGTAGTGCCCTCATGGTATGCATCGATGGTCACCCAAATCTCGTGAGTGGATTGCAGGTGAGAGATCTGATCATACTCACTACGGTTAAGTCCCTATATGAGAATGTTCCTCGCCTTAGGATTTGCCTCAATGTCAGCCATATTGCCGGTTGTGACGTTCTCATCGGCATGAACCTTATATGGGAGCTTAACCTTCTGCCATATCAGGAAGCCCTAGGCAGTGATGTATGACTCCATCCGGGACATCCAAAAAGGAAAATCAACACCGTAAAAGATGGGAGGCTTGGTGGAATACTTGTCTGTCGCCATGGCTCTCGAAACCGGTCAAGATCTATGGAAGAGCAAAACCGGCTTTGACACCAATTGAAGGATCGAGATGGCGAACAGAGGGAGGTGAATGATCACAAATAAAATTTCCTCAAAATATTCCAACTAATACCTCGAAAGGATTGCGCAAAGGAAATCATGAAATACCCGAACAACTAGACAACTATGTGTACCCCTAGCTTGCATGGATGAGTACCATAGAATATGTGGGGATTTTTGAGTCACAATCCTAGTTGTCTAGTTTCCAAAATAAAAAGGAAACAAATAACTCTTGCTTTTAGAAAGGAGATCAAATCAAATCACAAAAGTCACTTTCAGAAAAGCAAAAGCAGAATTTTCAGAGACTATCCTCAATTAGAATAGGTGGTTGGTGGGCTTCTGGTACTCAAGAAATTTTGAGAATTTTTCTTCGTATGACAAGATGAGTCTTAAAGAACTCCATTAAATTTCACATCAAAATTCCTTACAGAAAATTCACCAAAAATCAAAGAATATAGATAGTCAGAAACTTCAAGCAGAAAGTTTGAGGCTCGGTTTTCACCTCATGGTGCCCAAACGGTGCAACAAGTGGACTCCAAAATTTTTATATAGATGAATATGAGAGTCCTGCACCTTATCCAACAAGAATCACTTAAAATAGTTTTTTAGATTTTTATAAAAATCAAAAACTAACTGCTATGCGAAGAACAAGTTTCAAACAGAGTTGCAACTTGAAAGAAAAGATGATCTCTACTTAATCCAAGAGTGCAAAAGAGATGTAAAACCATATGAATACACTCAAAACATCCAATATCAGCATTTAGAAGGAAGGGAGGCAAATTCAAATTGCAAGAAAGTAAATTATGAGAAGTAAATTACAGGAATTTGAATGCTGAATTTAAATGATGAACTTAAGACATAAAGTAAGTGCGTAATGTAAATTCAAGCATGAATGAAATAGATTTGCATTTTTAGAAGGAAGAGGTTTACAAAGCCTCAGAACGAGGTGGGTAAAGCTCAAAGGAGTACAAAAACCTCTACAACCTTCAAGGGGAGGAGGCTATCCCTCCACCCCTATTTATACTTCTCTTGGGCCACCTACCACCCTTGGATGAGTCCCTCAACTCTAGAGTACTCATCCAAGGGCTAGGATTAACCCACTTACACAGCAATGCAAGGGCTAACCCAAAACCCACACACATAATGAGTTTTCTTGCACGGTTTTCAAAGCATACTACCCAGACCCGTTAACCTATCAACTAGACCGCAATTCGACGGCCTTCCTTGATCCACGCGGTGTCTAGCTAACATATCTCCTTTCCTTGTTTTCTTGGCTTGCCCGGACTCCATCTCCAATCATCTTCCGGCGATCTCCCGACCGTCTGGACCTCCGACGCTCCTCGCCTAGTCCCGGTCATCCTCCGCCTCACCATGACCTAGCACCGTCGCCCTGCAACCATCAAAGACAAGGAAAAACCTTTCACATAGCAATGCCCACACATATATTCAATGATTATCCCAAAATCATTAATCAATCATAATTTCTCTCAAAGGTCTGGTGCTACCATCCTCAGGCCATAGTAGTGGGAAAAGCAACCAACACTCAAATTGCTTCAATTTGAAGATCTAATTCAAATCAAACTCAATTTCAAATCAAACCAATCTCAAATCTTGTCAATGACTCATCACACCTAAGGATAGACTTTCACAATGAAATCTTGTTATTTCGGACGAAATCCAAAAAGCAAAATTCAAATCAAAATTTTTTATAGTGAGATTTCTAAGTTCTCACCGAGATTTACCAAAATCTTGTTAAATTTGAATAGAATGAAAAATAGTTCAAACAATATTAGAAAATTTTGAAAATTTTTGTGGATGGTTCTGACACATCACTAACTTTAGTATAAAATTTTTAGATGATGATCAAGCCTAAGAAATTTTTAAAAATTCTGATAGTGCTTCTGGAAGTGAAGATGGCTCCTCACAGTGCTTGGCTTGGGTTACTTCAATTAGGCTTGGATCTCTCGTAAGACCAAGACATGAGGATGGCTCAGTTGGTCGAAGGTGTTAGTTCAAGTTCTCTCGGTCGAGTGAGCACGGGTTCGAATCCTGGGTTCAAACACTTTAATTTTTTGTGAGCAAAAAATTTTGGAGATGAGGGGATCGAAAGCGGGACCTCTTGCATGCTAAGCCAAACCTCTACCATCTGAGCTATGTGCCACTTGATCAATATGAGAAATGATGTTAATAATCATCAAGGTGATTATTGTCTTGATAGGAGATATTGGTAGGTAAAGGAAGGCATTGATGTAGAAGGTGCCCGATCTTTTGATGAGGTAGAGTAGTATCGATTTGGTGGAAACCCTCATGATCCGACTACAACCGCATGATGATGTTTGCGCCTTAGCAATCGCTGAATCAACTCCGAATGGTTATTGACCTTGTCGAAAGCACGATCAACCTAAACACGAGATTCAATCCCTACGAGCAATCGAAGAACTAGCAACAATAAGATGAAAAGCAACTTGAATAATCAATGGTGGGATTCCGATTAAATTGTCTTTACAGGTAGTCATTCGACACAACTGAATAACAGTAGTTTGTACAAGGGCTAAACCTAAACTCAATGAAATCCTAGTACCATAGAGGCGCCTTGGTATAAAAAGAAGTGGGAGGGGAGGGCTGTTTCGACAGCCTTGATTTGTGGCTGAAAATTAGACCTTCCCTCCTATTCCTTTCCATTTTTAGCTATGCCTCCTTCCTATTATTCTTATCTCTAATTAAAGGACTATTGCATGGCAGAGGCTACTCTATAGGTGGCGCAGCACCCCTCTCCTTGCTACTGAAAGCCCATGAAGAAATGATGAAAACATCACTAAGTATAGGCTGCCATCTTCTTGTATTCTATTAACCATTACAGCCATCTCTTCTATTCAATCATGGATGCTTCAGGGTCTTATGGTCAAATGGAGAGCTCCTTCCTTTGATGTCATCATCATCATGTTCATTCACCATCATCGAGCTTGGACCTTCATTCCTTAAAAGAATAAAACAATCTGTTTCAGGCGCATCAAATAGTTCTTGAAGTCATTAGATCCACTAAGAAACAAATGTACTTGATAATTCAGTTTACGTGCACAAGCTCGAGTGATTGCTGCTTGTATAGGTTGAGGAGTTGTGGCAACATGTGCTGTCGGTGTTCCCAAAGAAGAGATGTTGTCATTAGGCATGCCAAGATATTACTAGCTAAAATTTTTGGCCTTGTTATTATGTCGAGCAGAAGCATTCTTGGAGGAAGAATTTCCTAGGATCAAATCCTAGAGTCCACACCTTTTTGTACATTTTGGATGTCACTTTAAATAATTGCAATCGGCCAGACTCGATCCTCAAACATCTTCGATGTAAGCCAAGCTCTCTACTAGCCAAACTAGGGCAACTTGTTGTCATAATTGCATATCCCTCCTATATAAGTCTTGAATGGTTAATAGCCCAAAATGGGATCAAATCCTCGAGTCCACACCTTTTTGTACATTTTGGATGTCATTTTAAAAAATTGCAATCGGCTAGACTCGATCCTCAAACATCTTCGATGCAAACCAAGCTCTCTACTAGCTAAACTAGGGCAACTTGTTGTCATAATTGCATATCCCTCCTATATAAGTCTTAGATGGTTAACGACCCAAAAAAAGGTTTGCCTTTGAAAGGAATTGAACCAGCGACCTCTTGAAGTCTACAACGCTAAGGCCTAAGCAAGCCTACCAACCCAGATACGCCTCATTCTGGTTCAAATCTAGAACTAAAAATATCAAATATGGTATATTTTGTAGCGATTTCTGCCCACAAACACTGAAATCTCACCGAGATTTCTGAAGTTACTGTAGCATTTTGAAAATTTTGATTTTTCCATTTATCCGATATTTGTAATCTCATCCGCGGCCGTGATCCGAGTTTTCGCTGAGACCTCATGAAATTTTACCGAGATTTTGTTCCCTACTATAGGCAGCCAGCAAAAGCAAACCACTATCCATCGTAACCCACCCAACCAAACTAATGCCACGAAACTAAATCAAAATCTTCCTATAAAAAAACTAAATCGAAATCAAATACTCTCTCAGTCCGAGTTTATAAGTCTTTATTTTTTGAATGATCTTATCTATAAATATAAAACTTGCATGTAGGTTTAATGAGGTATTCCTTATATATCCTTATTTATTTTCTCTCAACGATATGCAGTTATTAATTACCACTCACATAAAATATTATCTCTTATCTTTCAAAATAATTAAGTGAGGGCATCTAAGATATTTTCTCTTATACTTTTTTTTCAACTTTAATGTAGCCTTAATTCTGATACAAAATAAAAATATAAGATATAAGATAAGGAGGAAGTACTTAAAACTCCGATTAATTAATCTATCAATCCATCGAAACCGATTCCTCTCTGTCGACTCCCTTGCCTGGTAGTTGGGTGCGCCTCCTCTGCAAAAATCCCTTCCCTGAGAGCGAGTGGAGAAGAAGAAGAATCGCTATGGCGGCGGTAAGGTTCTTTGCTCTTATCAAATCCTGTCTGCTCGCTCTCCCCAAATTCCGCTAATTTTTAGCGCCCGACGGTTCCTTTTGGCCCTTTGGGCCCCGTGGGCTCGCTCTGTGCTGTTGAAGCTGTTCTTGGAAGCGATTGATCTGTCCGGTAGGCCATGGGGGTAGTGCAGTTGCTGGTTGATCGGCGGCTGGCCGTGGATCCGGCGGGCTAGGGTTTCGTGACGTGTGGAAATTGGTGGTAGCGGCCTTTCTTTGGCTGTAGGTTCTTGGAAGGGATCGAGTCCTGCGGTATCTTGTTGATGCTTGATCCAAGGTTGGGCCTAGTCCGGTATCTAGAGGTATCTTGAGATTCGCGAGTGCCAGTTTTCTGTTGTTGTTAGGATTGGTGCATGAGTCCCCGGAATTGCTTCTTGCTGAGCTGAGTGATCCTGCAGATGCCCAAGTCAAAGGAATTGTGGATCGATGACTTGTTATGTATGTAGCTTGTGCGCTGACTGAATTTTCATTTCTGGGTGGTAGAATTGATGAGATTTAGATTGTAGCTGCTGCTTTTACGAGCTGATTGTTAGTTTTTTTTTTGATAAAGGAAGCTTTTATTAATTTCAAGAACGTTACATCGAGGAGATACAAGCCCTTGAAACCCACTCCCGGCCTCTGCTTAGCAAGAAGCACACAGCCTAGAAACGAAAAAAAAAATAACACACCCACACTAAAAACAATCAATCCGAAGGCTAGACCGCCATCCATACGCCTGGGAAAAAAAAGCCAACGCCACCTGCACCATCCGTTGCGTAGCTTATACCAAAATAGTTCGCAATTCCGGTTTTTGCAGCACAACCCATGTACGCAGCCAGTGGGAAGTAGCAAAAATAACCTACATAGGGAAAGAATTTGATCTTCTTTCAAAGACAATATCATTTCTGTGTAGCCATAGGGACCAACAAATAGTTGCAGCACCTAGCAACACAATATTTTTAAACTCGTTGTGAAAAGAGCCAAACCAACTCCCAAACATATTAACAACACTAAAAGGTCTATCAATACCAAAAGCTAGCAACAGAACACTCCAAACCATACAAGCAAAACGACAATGAAAGAACAAATGCCTAATTGTCTCCGTTTCGTGACAAAAGCAACATGTTGTACTACCTGTCCAATTGCGTTTTGCTAGATTGTCTTTGGTCAGAAGAACTCCTCTTCTAAAATACCACAGAAACACTTTGATTCTTAAAGGGGCTTTTAACTTCCATAATCGCAAATTTAAATTAGGAACATCACGTTTAATTAGCGCCACATAATGCGATGTCACTGAGAATTGTCCAAATTGACACAAATTCCATCGAAAGTCGTCATCCCCCTGTGTCAACTGTAAATTGACGAGACGTGAAAGCAAATCATTCCACGCCATCAACTTAGGTTCAATCAAAGACCGTCTCCAGCTGATTGTTAGTAGTTTTATTGATTTGGGAGAGTGATAATTTTGGTATGTAGAGTGGGGTTGCCAGGCAGCGGGCATTAAGCAGGACATCCCATTGCTTCTGTGCACTTGGCAGTTACCGTTTTGCAGACCAAGATTGGTCACGAATGTGGTTTCTAAATTGGACTATGGTGTTGCTATATTTAGTCAAGCCTCAGAATGCAAATGAAGCTGATAGCTTGTTTTACTGGTTTAAAATTTGGGCTCCAGTCTGTTGTTTGCAGTATCAAGGATATAGGACTCTTGGACTCTCAACAGTTTGAAATTACGATAGTCTTACTCTCCCTGCAGGTTAGATGTAATTTGCTTGAATTGATGTGTGTGGCACTTTTGGTACAGTACAATTCCATTGATGATGCTTATTCCCTCCTGTTTTGACCAACATACATTCAGGTCTGACTAATACAATGACGTCTCATAAGATGATGTTTTCTGAACTCATATAGGAAAAAGGAAGTCCATTGCCGAAGTTTGGGGAATGGGATGTCAATGATCCTGCTTCAGCTGAGGGATTCACTGTAATCTTTAACAAAGCTAGAGATGAGAAGAAGACTGGTGGCAATTCACAGGGACAAGACGTGCCTGCAAAAAGTGAACAGCCATCTGGGCAAGGGATGTATGTGGCAAAGGGGAGCAGTTCTGTAAGCATCCAGTTTTCCCTATCCAGGTTTCCATTTCATGGGATTTACAACTCTTTCATATTTAAATAATATTTTGTGATGGCCTAAAATAATAAAATGGAGTCCCAAACTTCTTATTAAGATGGATATGACTGTTCACCAGTCAGTATGTTGCTGTCCAATTATTCTGTTCATTGTTTTTCTTTTGATAAAAAAACTTTATTTCAATCTAAATCTGGCCATGGACCAACGGTATACTATATTGTATCTGTACACATGCAATGACAGTAGTAATAAACCTTTGGTATGGTGGTGTATGTTTGCTTGAACCTTTTGAGATTTATGTAAGGTCATCATTGCTTGTCCTGAATGGCTACCACGTTTAAGGATCTCAGGAGCATGGTAATACCACCGCTAACACATGAGAAATGCTGTTTTAACTTTCCTGCAATGTCTGAAAATCAGAGAAGGGCTAACATAAATGGTTGCAATATAATTGGACTTGTTACTGCATATTCCAGTATTCCACAAGCCCCTCTTTACACCAACCAAAGAACACAACCATGTCTGCTTATGTATGTATGTTTCTACTTTATCAACAATGGTTGTGTAGATAATTAATAGATGGCGCAGTCATGTCATTGGCATCTACCAGAGGCAATGCAAGCACATCAATGTTTGGTTAATAGGAAGTCTTGAGCGTGTATGTGCTGAGTAGCAAGATTTCAGATGCTGATGTGTGTAGAGATTTGATGAGCACTCCTACCACTTGGTTTATATTTGTAGGGGGATAGGTGTTCAGAACATGTTTGTTAGTAATGTTAACTCTTGCTTGCAAACATCCTGCCTTTTTTTGGTAATGGTTTGGATGTTTCCATCATGATGTATTTTTGTTTGCAGAAGAAATGGTTCTGCTGCTTGCAACCTACCGCTGCTGAATCTTGAAGATCATGGGGTCAATCGGATAGTGGAATTGAACTGCAGCTACCTTGTTAAATTCTTAAAAGATTCCACAATATCCATGGGAACTTGTTTGTGAGAGTTTTTACAGTTGTGTGGTGAAGATTTTCTGAGAAAACAAGTAATGTTACTATGGTGTGTACATTATTTACAACTTATATATGTGGGTAAACGTGAGTGGTGTATATTTAATGCATAAAGATGTCTTTGGTCAAATTGACTCAATCTTGAAAGTTCCTTCTGCTAAAAAAGTGGATAAGAAAAAGCAAAAGTAACACCGAAAGGCCGTCCTGGTTGAATGTGCATGTGGTTTGTTGCTGTCTGTGACCTTTGCTGCTTTACACAACAGGTTAATCACAAAAGTGGCTTCCTGGTCTTGCAGAAACACTTCCTGTTACATTTCGCTTGAAATGGTGCTTTTGCATAAAATTTGTATCTTGCACGGCATTATTTTTCATGAATGTGTTGTAGTTTGCTGTGTAGTGTGGGTGTATACTATTTTTCATGGATGCTGATTATTTGGATATGAGGTCGTGTAGAAACTCTATATTGTTCTGTATATTGGCTGTCAGGCATCTTCTAGTGTGTTGTATTTGATATTTCATTGATCATATATCCTCTGGCGTTGGCACCTCTGTTCAACACACAGGTAAGAGCTGTTGCTATTATTTTTTTGTGAGACAAGTGCAAAACAAACTCACCTGGCCCTGCTTGCCTGAACTGTACTGCAGATCGTTAAATCGGTTAGTTCTTTTAACTCCCATATTCTTCCAGAGCTATTTTCTCACCTTGTTTAATCTGAACTGCCCATTTTGATACGAGAGACTGGTCAGCGTGTAGCTGTTATCGACTAGAGCTCATTTGCCCTTGGTTCGCCTTCAATTTCCAGGGTTTTTTTTCATGTGGTTAAATCATTTTTTGGAATGAGTGTTGCCTGGACTGGTTTTCGCGTGAAAAGATGAACTGAGCATAAACGTTGAAGCGTAAGACAGCTACACCATTTGTAGATGATACTGAAATGGGCGTTGCTGATCAGCGGAAGGAAGTGGTTTAACATCCTACGGCTAATGAAGTCAGGTGGTGCTTTGTCGTTAATCACTGTAGCTGTAATTCTGTTGTCAGAAGTTAACTCTATGTAGTTACGGGTGATGGGTTAGTTCAGTAAATTTTCTGTTGCGGAGGGTAATTCGATCACAGCCTTGGATTGCCGATAGGGTATTTAGCCTGTGTATTGAGGAGAGATTGGCAGACCGAAAAATATGAGTGAAATCTCCTTTTTGGCTTTGCTATGACATTTTCTGTTCTTCCTCTTCTCTCTGAACTTTCTCATTCTCGCTCATGTGCACCCGATCTCACGTCCCAACTGAGTTGGTGGCAAAGGAGGTAACATTTGGTATCAGATTCATGTTCGATCTGGCCTTGAGCTGTGAAATTCCAGACAAGGGTTGGGGAACTCAGGATTGAGCAACTCGATTTTGAAGATCCTTGTAAAATACCAGGATTCTGGTTGGCTCAGCTGGTTTTGCTCATCATGACGCCTCCAAAACCATTAGTGCAAACCCAATTTGTCTTGGAGACGATGGGAGAATTAGAAGGGCGATCGAAAAAGAGATGGTCCACGATTAAACAAAGCCTGGACCTCCTATTTGCTCGAGTAGGGATGATTGACTCAACACAACAGCAGTTGTTGACTTGAATCGAATTAACATCCAAGGCAGTAGAGGAGAACGCAAAGGATCAACAAATACTCGTGAAGCAACTAGAAGCAACAGCCCAGGCAGTGGCTAGGATCATTACGGGGCGAGTGTTGGAGGCAAATCGTAATGGTGAGGGGTCTACATCGACAGTGGGGAAGGCAATACTAACACTAGCACAACAGGAACCATGGGTAAGGATAGAAAATGAACCCTCACCGATCACGGGGAATATGCATAATAGGTGTTTGATTAGTGCCCAGCATGAAACATCAAGGTTGAACTCACGCCAATCAAGGGAAATTGGAGGACAAGTTAAAAACTCTGTCCAAATTATCTTTTTCTAAATTTGATGGTGAGAGCCCTCGATTGTGGCGTGATAAGTGCACCGACTATTCCAGGGTATTCAATATTCCGTAGGAACTCTAGGTAAGTGTTGCAACCATGCATATGGAAAGTAATACAGCACATTGGTCACAAGTGTACAAGTCCCGAAATGAGTTAGGAAACTGAAGTCAGTTCATTCAAGTAGTGGAAACAAAATTTGGAGCATTTGATCACCACAAAGTTGATGGAAGAATTGGTGGAAATCAAGCAAATGGGTACGGTGGTAGACTACAAGGCTCAGTTTGAGGAGTTGATGTTTGAAATTCTGAAGCATAACCCATATTACAGTGAAGAAATGTTTGTTTCTCATTTTGTTAGAGGGTTAAAAATGGAACTGCGAGGAGAAGTACAAGTCCTAGAGACAGTGGATCGAGCAACTTTGCTGGATCAGGTACATCAGGATGTAATTGATCGTGGTAATTGACCACAATCCAATAGGCCTCCTTGATTCGAGCAGCTCCAAGTTAGCATTTCATCCATTCCGGTCTCACCATAATCTAGCATCCCCATCCTACAACTATCAAAAATAAGGAAAAACCTATTACATAGCAATGTCTAAGTTGATATACAATAAACATCACAAAATCAAAATTCAATCTCAACTTCGCTTAGACAAAGTTGGCACTACTGCCAAATAGGGGCTAGTAGTACCGCTAGTTGGCCTACCGCTCCCCAGTCACCGGTAGCACCGCTCGCTCTCTCAGAGAAAACACTCTCCTTAGAAAATAACTATCGCCTATAGGAGGCCAGTACTAGCGTCGTGTCGGCACTACCGCCAACACCTAGCCGATAGTTTGTAGTCCTTAGCCTGATAGTACTCAAATTGCTTTAAAATCAAAATAGAGATTAAAACAAATTCAAACTTGAGCACCACATGCTCAAACACGGTCAATAACTCATCACCAACATGGATAGACTTTCACATGGTCATTCAATCTCCCCGTTGATGAGTATATTGACAAACACCACAAAAAGGCAATAATTTGAGTTTGAAAAAGATGGAAGAAAACAATTTGATTGAAAAACCTTATTTGGTCCACGAGTTGGAAATAAGATCATTACCAAATTGGTAAGGAGGATTTTAGAGTAAGACAATAGAAAGAATAAGTTTTCCACAAAATTTCTAGAAATCTAATAAAACACTCACAAAAACTCAAATATGCTTATGATCATAAGAATTAGCTAGTTTTTTACATAATTATAAGAACTAAGATGCATTCACATTTTTATCTTTTAATGATGCTTTTCTATAATTTCTAACTTTTGGCAATATAGGCATCAAGATGGCATTTTCTCTCCCTTTACACATGTATGTATGAACTGCATCTTAAAAAAGTTTTGAAGATTATCCAAGTGACCATAGAGACAAAGTATAACACCAAACTAGTCAAGTTCAAATTATGCTGAACTAAGACATGTCCAAGTAGAAATGTCAATTTTGCTAGCAAGCACTAATAAAACTATGTCATTTTTGCTTGATTTAACAAGTGCAACACTTAGCATAATTTCCAAACTAAAAGCAAAGCCATACAATAGATCAAATGAAAAGCTTAAAGTTCAACCTACTCAACACTTTAGGAAAGCTAGATGTGCATGCAAGGTCCTCAGTGCTCAATCACCTTTAATACAAATTTTTGCTTTAAGATTTCAAAGCACATATTGGGGGCAAAAGCTTGACATTATTTGCATTCTTTACCCACTTATATGTTTTTTTATTTGCATTTTTCAAGTGTAATATCTAAATATGGGGTATGAGTACGTGAAGAATATGTTTTGGCAACATATAGAAAATACGGATATCATAGGCCCTATTCTACGGGATAAGATATATGAGGAGAAGGTAATTCCATATTAGGAAGGACTTGATCACTTTCCCGTTATGTGAAAATTGACTCAAGCACGCCTGATATCCAGGGAAGTTTGGATATGCTGCGAAAATCAACGCAACGATGGACTTCTCATCAACTACGATCCAGTATCCTAAGCCAATTACAACTCAACTTGAGGTAGGGCTACCCTAACTATATAAAGCCAGGGGTAGATATCCTCAAGAGGGGAGCCAGGAAAGAAGACTTTTAGAGGGAGCTTTTATAAGACGTAGAGCAATCAGGAACCGATGGACCACACTTCGTCAACCTCCCTCTCTCTAGAATTCTCACACCGGCTAGTTGGACTGGTGCTACCGCCCAGTCGGTAGCACCGTGCTACCATAGCTGGTAGCACTAGGAAAGGCAACCAAAAACTAAAATTGCTTCAAATTGAAAATCTGATTCAAATCAAACTCAATTCCAAAGTAAACAAAACTCAAATTTAGTCAAATACTCATCACACATAAGTATAGACCTCCACATGGTCTTTCGCTAAATTTAATCTTTCCTAATGGATCATCACGTACCTCCTATTGTTCACGCTGATTTCTACACATACCTTATCGATTGTGTCGAAGGTGCTGATGATCGTGATCATTGTGGTAGTTGTTCTCTTCTTCTCCTTCTTTTATCCCATTTGCCCAAGAGCGGGCAACAAGTGGGATACGGTGTTCTGGTGCTCCATTTGTCTTGGTGCATGATTGGCCTCATTGGTAGCATGTGGTGGTTGTCGTCCATGAAGACGATCAACACGTTCACGAAGTGTTGCAAGGTTGTTGTTGATCTCAACCATAGTATTATCATGGTTCTTAGCATGCATGTTGAGCAAGCATGTAAGTGTTGTGTGATTCCTCTCGAGCGATGTGTGAGAACTTCAGCTTGGTTTTCTTTATTGCTTCCATTGTCATCTGCCATGATTAGTAATAAACAGAAAAACACACAAAAGTATGTAGTTCATTATCACTACTACTTGCTGAAATGATCAAGTATCACTCTCTCGCTCTTACCAAGCTCTTACCAATTCTTACAAATGCAGCAAGGGGTGCAATCCGGTGACTGCTTCGTGATAAACCGATCTGAAGTGTGTGTAAAGCGATTGCAAGGCTCAGCACTTGTATGGTTAGTCAAAGTGGATCTTGGATATGCTATATATCCAGCTAATCTCATATTTGCACTAATTGAGTAATAGTTCGAGACTAGCACTTAGCCTAAGTTGCTGATAAAAAAGGATGGATAATAGGTATAATCAAATATATGGCAATGGATACAAGTGTTAGAGACGAAACAAATCAAGAATATGAAATTTGGAACATGAAAACATAAGTTTTCTCTAGTCTTGCTAGCTTGTTGTTTTCTATCCACAAGATAGTAGGTTGGTATTTAGGCTGTAATTTCGAGTCAGTTGCCTCTTTTACAATGATTTTTTTCATTCTTCTTGATAACTTTTGTAACAACTTTTATCTAAGGCCAAGCTTCTGGAAATGTACCAAAAGATTCGCACAAAATTCACAAGTACACTCAACTTTAGAATCTAGGATATCAAATAGGTCAGAAACATTCACAGATTTTTCGTGCTTTCAAGTATAAGCGTGAAAAATGGAAGCAACATAGAGCACTAAGTCATGGATCTGCTCCTTTTGGTTTCAATAAAAAAGGATAAGGGAAGTGAGATTTATGGTGTTTATGGTGGCGGTTGCAGAAATTACATATTCTGCCCGAGATGGAATTTTTCGTTTTTGGACTTTAAGGATGGATTTTGACGTGGGGAGATGAACAAGAAGATGAAGAACAAGACGAATAATAACTAGGCAATACTAGAACGGACACAAACATGATTTAGCAAACCAAAATTAACGGACTGAAAGGCACAAAGGGGTTTGGACAGCGGGAAACAAATCTTTTTGTGGAGCAAATTTTCTGGACTCTAGTAAGATTGCAATCAAACAACTAAACAAGATACAAGAACTCACCGATCAACCATTTCTTTGATACCAAATGATGCGTATAAGATGGCCCGATCTTCCGGTGAGGGGATAACTTCGATTTGGCGAAGGATGACTTTAACGATCCGGCTATAAACCACACAAGGATAAACGCCTGCAATTGCTAAACCACACTCATCATTGTTACTAATCGTGCCAAGAACATGGATGACCTAACCACGAAGGTATATTCTTACAAGCAATCGAAGAACTAGTAAGAACAAGGATAAAGCACACACTCAAGTTGAGGTTTCGAAACTTGTTTACTGCTGCTCTAGCTGAGTCAGGAGAACAAGGATAAAGTTTCACACATAGAGTAACTATTCTCAAAACAAAACTTGAGAGAAAAAAATAAGCTTCTCCACTATTAAGCCAAGGAGATTGCTGCTAGGAGTTGGACTCACGCCACTTTGATTACGTGGAAACTTAGCTCAAAATAATAGTTGCACAGCACCCAAGACATTTGAAGACTATTTCTAGATGTTGGAGTTTTTCAACGAAATCTTCTAGCTCAGAAAGAATTTAATGGTGAGGTTGGATCCATTGGAAAGTGTACGAGATAAGGTTTTAATCAAGTGCTCACACACGCCCAAATAGACTTTGTTTGCATTCTCTATACCCATTTAATGTCAGACTGGTCCTTGGAGGCTGAGTTGGATCCTTTCACATTCGCACCTTACTTGATGACTTGTGTTGGTGAATTAAAACTCTCTTGCTAATCCGTACCAAGGTTCCTATGTATGAGAATATTAAAAGGTAGCAGTTTGTTCTCCAAAGTGTCAGTACGCAACCCAAGAAACGAATTTACCAAATAATTTAGTCATCACACATGAGTTCGAGTAATTGGTCCTTGTATGTGAGTCGAATGTTACTGTTCACTAGGAGTAATTTGTTGATCGTTGGTCATTGGTGCCATAAGTGTATTCGACGTAGCTATGTCCTCATTAGGAAGACAAATTAGACATTTTGTCTTTTAACTTTTTCCATATGCTTGAAGCGCTTGAACCACTTCATGTTTTTTTTATTGTTAAGGTAATTCTTCTTAATTCACTTCTGTTATCAAACATTTTATAATATTTATCGAAAACTGTAAAAAAACTCGTGCCAAAGTTGTGACATGCCTGCATCATTCCCGTCAGCCCTGTAGCGTATTTTGCTGGTCCAAGCATGACCCTTATAGGCATGCGGTGGCACCTATTGTGCCTGCGCTTAGTAGTACAGCCCTAACAATCATGTTGGGCAGGCTCGCCCCATGTGCATGTATGGGTGTATTTGGCAGGGATTCAGCTTCTTCAGATTTGTGAATCTGGTGAAGTTGAAAATTCTAGCTTCACCAGATTCATGAAGCTGAAGCTGTGAGTACATTAAGAGTGTTTAGATAGATCATTTTGTTTACATTTTAGACAAAAATATAAACTTAATTCACTTTATTTTAGCCTGCAAGTTTCAGATTTAAGGTGAAACTAGAATCTGAAGCTCTACCAAATAAACCCTATGTCATTATGTGTTTTAGATTATATCGTGGTACGGACCAGCCAAAAAAACCCGACTCCATGCCCATGTCTAATCCTATAGCATCCTTCATCTCAAAATATAAAAATGCATTTTTTTTACAATAGATAACGGTCGCGCCATACACGTTCCCCAAAGAGATAATAACACCATCAACATACAATACTGTATATATACGTCAAATGCACACACATGTAAGTGCAAAAACTATCACACGTTTAGAATTACAAAGGTCAGTGATAATTCCGTTGTCTACGTTTCTACCAGCGGAGCAAGACGTGGTTCGCAAGTCAAATGTTTTCGTGAAAGGGGAAAAAAAATAAAACCGACAAACTCTGCTAGGATGGTGATTTGCCATTGTACCCTTCGGCGTTGAGATATATGTTCTTTGGACCACAGCATTAGTGCGCAGGCAGCCGACCGCGGAGAATCCGTCGAAGTCGTGGAAACAGGAATTTTTCCACTGCTGACAGGCGGGCAGGAGAGACAGCCAACAACCGGCAACTGGAGTCTCGAAGGAAGCAAACAGCCCAACAGCACCAGCACCACCAAACGAAAATCAATTAGGAAATAAATCCTTCTTTTAATATTCCCTTAAATCACATCAATCCCCTCTCTCTTCTCCTCCTCCATTCCTATTCCGCTTTCTCGGTTCGCGTCGAATCCTTTCGTCGAGAGAAGAAGAATTGCTATGGCGGCGGTAAGGTTCTTCTTGCCCCTGTTCTTGAATCCCCTTGTTTCATCGCGCGCGGTTCATGAATCGGTGCGGTTAGGTCCTTGCAAGAACCTGGTTCTTGATCTGTCGGCTAGGCCGTAGTGATCGATGTAATTAATGGTGGTGGTGGCTGGTGGATTTGGTGGGCTAGGGTTTCGTGGGCTATACCGTCCCTTCTTTACCGTTAGGTTTCTGTGTGGATTGGGCTGTGCTGTTCAGAATAGCTTCATACCAGGACACCGGGCCATTCAATCGTCTAGACTCTAGAGGTAATTTGTAGCTCGTGAGTGCCCTGTTTCACATGCGTTTTTGGGACAATCTAGAGATAATTTCAGCTTGGAATTGATTATTGGTTTCGTGGAGAGCTTGGCTGCCAGTGGTATTGTGTGTCATATTGGATCATGTTGCAATTCCCAAATTTGGGGAATAGATGGTTGAAAGGTAGCTTGTGGAAGCACCGGCGGCGATTCTTGGATGGATTTATACTCTGATATGCTTTGTGTTTTTCCGCAGTTCTATTAGCATTGCACTTTTAGGGATTCTTTCTGCTTTAGCCATTTTTGTTTGTTGACAAGATAGTGACGAAATATTCATTTCTAGAATGGTTTGCTGCGCACTAGTAAGGATGATTTGTTGCTTTCAGTATGCTTGGCCGTTATTGTTTTATGGAACAAAAATGATCAAATTTGTCAAAATTGGATTGTGGTGTTGATTTAGTCGTCTCAATTTTAAAACCAACCCAATAACTTTACTTTCATAGTTTGAAACGTAGGCTCTAGTCTGTTGTATGGAGTTTCTAACGTACTGATACTTTTGTGTTGTCAAGAATAACTTTACCTTCATACTCTGAAATGTGGGCTCTAGTCTGTTCATGGAGTTTCTAAGGTACTGATATGGTGTCAATAATTATTTTGTCAATGCCTTTTCTTAGGTTACGTTTGATTTTCTCGAATTGATGTTTGCATGTTATTTTTTACTGCAAAAATTGTATTGATGCTTATTCTTTTTGCCTCAACGGACATGCATTTAATTCTGAATAATTTATCAACATCTGATATTTTCTGAACTCATGTAGGAGAAGGGAAGTCCGTTGCCAAAGTTTGGGGAGTGGGACGTCAATGATCCTGCTTCTGCTGAAGGATTCACAGTAATCTTTAACAAAGCTAGGGATGAGAAGAAGACTGGTGGCAATTCACAGGGACAGGATGTGCCTGCAAAAAGTGAACAGTCATCTGGGCAAGGCTTGTGTGCAACAAAGGGGAACAATTCTGTAAGGACCCTATTCATTCCATTTCAGCGTTCCTTTTTCTTCGGCTTTGCAGCTCTTTCATGTTCTAATAAATTGTGATTGCCTAGAATAACATGACATTCCATCTAAGATGGATACAGTCATTTACCTATTCACCATCATCCTGTCCAATTATTCTGACCAAACTTATTCTTTTGGAAAAGAAACCACATTTCGATCCAACTCTGGCCATGAGTGATCAACCATAGACAGTTGCTTCTGTAGTTATTTACGTAACAGCGGTTGTAATGTGGTTATTTGAGCATGTCAAGTTTTTGTAAGCCATCGTCATGGGACCAAGGCTATGGTTCAGGCAGGATGATGAGTTATACTGTTAGCCACCAAAAACGGTAGTTTAACTTGCCTGCAGTGTCAGAAATCAGAAAGAGACAACTTAACTTGGCTCTAATGATTTGTGCTCACCAAAGAGCACAACGATGCCTCCCTATGTTGGCTTCTTCTTTTTTCCAATTTCTACAAATGATTCTCTAGAGAATAACTATTTGATGGTCATGTCGTTGGCATCCTTTTCTAGTGTTATTAGTTCCAATGGAAGTTAACAGACAAGTCAGTATTGCAGTAATGCATGTATATCACTGTTTTGGTTAATTTGAATATGAAGTCTTGAGCACGTGTATAAATATGTGGAAAGTAAAGTTTCACGTACTAATATGTGTAAATATTTGATGAACATAAACACTCCAACCAGTTGGTGTAAATTGTAAATGGAGAGGTTTGTAGAACATGATTATTGGTATTAGTAGCTCTTGTGGAAATTATAACATGCCTACGAAATGAAAATTTTTACCTTGCTGAGATAATGGTTTGAAATGGATTTTTTTTCATCATAATCTATTTTTATTTGCAGAAGAAATGGTTCTGCTGTATGCAACCTACTGCTGCTGAATCTTGAAGATCACAAGATCAACTGGATTGTGGAACTGAACTGTGGTTATTTTGTTAAATTTCTGAAAAGATTCCACCGTATCCATTGGAAACATGTTATGATTTTTTACAGTTGTGTGGTCACGTTATTCTGGGAAAACAAGTAATGTTACTACTCTGGTGTGTACATTATTACAACTCATGTTGTGGTTAAGCATGACTGGTGTATATCTGATGCATAAAGTTGTGTTTGGCCAAATTGACTCAAATCTTGAAACTCTCCTAAAAAAAGTAAATAAAAACAGGGAAAAGAAAGTCAAAAGTAATACCAAAAAAGTGTTTCAAGTATGATGAGCATGCGGTTTCTTTCTGTTCGTTGACCTTTGATGCTTTCAGCACCAAATGGGTATTGCATGCGCACTTTGGTTTGGCAGTTATCTTGGAAGTTGTAATCGTTCTTTTACGAAAATAGTTCATTTTATCCTCAACCATGGACTACAAAGACGATCAAGTTTTGCCCATCTACTCTCTAAACCAGTTCAAATAACCATTAGCCTTAACTCTTCATAGTCGGTTATGTATAAAAAACGTATATCTTGGTATTTCAGTTGATGCTAAAACAAAACATGCATGATATTGTTTATATTCAATGTGCTACCATTTGTTTTGTAGGTATACATTATTTGTTCTTGGACTCTGATTATTTTGATCACTGCATAGCAGATTTGGTAAACATAACATCGATGTGTCTGAGCCATCAGGTTATCAGGTTAGTGTGATTTGTTTGTGTTCCATTGATCCATAACCTCTGGATCTGGCATTGCTGTTTGTCGCACGAATGTTGCGGGCGAGTTCAATTTTTTTTTTTTTTGTTGAGATTCATGGAATAGGCTGGAACAAACACTTCTTTTTTTGTGCATGACCAAATGGAGCTAGTTTTGTTGCTAAACATGCTTGTTTGTTTGAACTGTACAGCAGAAAATACCTTAGCTTGTCCTTGTCTTATCGGTAGTTGATGCTTGTGTCATGTCTTTTTAATCTTGATTGTCTCATAATCTATATTAGTGATATTATGAAAGCTCTCTGTTCGTTATGCAGATGATTCATCAATTTACTGTTCCATCATCGTTTCCAACATGCGTGTTCTGGCTCTGCTTGCTATTTGTCAAGGTAACGAGGTTAGGCTCGGTTTGTTAGTGGGGATAAACAAAGGAAAGTGCAGGTGCTGTAAAATTTCTCAATAAAAGTATGTATAAAAATTCACAATAGGCACTATATTTAGTGCAAACATAGGTTGCACTGATACTTGACATTAAATTTCGATATAAGTCCATTATCATCAATAAAAAATGTCGGGCTACCTAGGTGGGTGGCTACTGGCTACGGTCTTTTTAACCTCTACAACTATCTCCTCCTCTGTCCCATCTCTTAACTAATAAAAAATTAGGTTTTCCTTGTGCACGGACACTTTACTCGTCTGTATGCCATCACCCCCCCTCCTCTACGCAACCGCTTAGTATCCTGCCCCCTACCTAATAAAAAAATTAGAATTTCCTTGTAGCGCAGGGACACTTTACTGGTCTGTAGGCCATGACCTTCCTCTCCGTGCGACTGCCTAGAATCCTGCCTTCTCTATGCACGGAATTTTGGCAAAATTTTATGTGATCTCGGATTTTAGACGTGGACGAGATTCAAAATCTTAGGCGGATAAAAAATTTGAAAAAAAAAAATCAAATTACTAGAGTAATTTCAAAAAATTTTGTTGGGCTTTTTTTAACTGGATTTGGACCAATAACCCTTAAGAATGTTATCTTCCAAGAAAATTTGTTGAAAAACCAAAATTTTGAGATGTTTTATAATTTCCGCAGAAACACTATCAGATTTATATAAAATTGTACAAGTTTGATCTTGTTCTGAAAAATTTATGGTACCATTTTAGTAGTCTTGGATCATACATAAAAATTTTCAAAAGAATTGAACTTTATTTATTATCTTTAAAAACTCAAAAACAGAATGAACATAGCTAAGATAGTAACCTTGTCAGAATTTTATAAATTCGCTTGAGTGTGATTATGGTCCAAAAGTTTTATGAGAGCTTAAGCATTGCCTCAAACCCTTCTTTAAAATTTTCAAAAGTTTTATGAGAGCTTAAGCATTGCCTCAAACCCTTCTTTAAAATTTTCAAAAGTTTTAAATTTTTTTGTTTGCTCAATCAAATCTATAAAAGTATTGAACTTTATTTGTTATCTTTCAAAAATAAAAAATAGAAAGAACATAAATAGTACAATACCCTTGTAAGAATTTTATAAATTTATTGGAGTGTGATCACGATTCAAAATTTTTATGAGAGCTCAAACATTTCCTTAGCACCCTTATGTAAAAGTTTCAAAAATTCTAAAACTTTTTTTGGTTGTTTAAGCAAATATATGTATTGATCATAAGGCTTTTATCAGAATAGTAGCACTCTTAGAAGCTTTGAAAATTCCTCTTGCTTGATCATCATCTAAAAAATTTATTAAACCATTTGTGATGCATCAGGACCATCTAAAAAATGTTCAAAATTTTCTAACGTGATTTGAACCATTTTTCATTCGGTTGAATTTTACTGGTAAGGCTTTTATTAGGACAGTAGCACTGTTAGAATTTTTAAAAATTCCTGAGGCTTGATCATCATCTAAAAATATTTTATGTCAACATTACTGATACGTCAAGACCGTCCAAATTTTTTTTCAAAATTGTCTAGCATGGTTTGTTCCATTTTTCGTTTAGTTCAAATTTGTCGATCAGCCTTTTATTAGGACAATACCACTATCAGAATTTTTAAAAATTCCTTAGGTTTGATCATCATTTGAAATTTTTATAGGAACCTTAGTGATGTGTTAGGACCATTCACAAAAAATTTCAACATTTTTTCAACGTGTTTTGCACCATTGTTTGCTTGGTTCAATTTTACTGAAATCTCGGCATTTCTCGGCGAAATTTTGGTATTTCTCAACAAAATCTTAGAAATCTCATTTCAAAAAAAAGATTTGAATTTTGCCTTTTCTATTTCATCTGAAATTTGTCTGAAATTTTGAGATCTTGATGAAATTTCAGATTTTTACCACCACCAAGATATCAACCGAAAATAATATTTGAGACCAGCATCCATAGCCCATCGAGGGTTTTAAGCTTGGTACAATTCTGACGAGTTTATCGCATCTTATATTGCCTCGAGATATTCCAGCTGGTATGTCTGTGTCAATGTTTTCTCCTCCCGCGCTTATGTTGCTGAGTTGCTTCACGAGATTAGGCAAGAGCCTTAGAGGATTTTTTTAAATAATATATTTTAAAAAAAATTACAGAAATAATACGCCAGAAATAAAAATAACAGAAATAGCCACCTGTCGCATTTCCTAAGTGCGACACGTCTCTGTCGCAATTTTGAAATGCGACAATGGAATGTCATAGTTTGGCAGAGAGTAAGTCGCAATTCCGAATTGAGACAGATAGTTTGTCGCAATTGGCTCTGTCGCATATTAGAATTGCAATGAGTATTTCAGTAAATTTACATTTGCTCAAGAGTTAGACCATATAAATTGTAAAAATCATTATTTTTTTTGGAGAAAACTAAGTTTATGAAGAATGTTATCGCAATGATTTCATTCAAAAATTCAAATTTCATTGATCTTCATTCTCTTTGACGATAAATTATAGTAAGACATTGAATAAATCATTTATATTACAAAGTGCAATAAGTATAAAAACTACAGTAGTATGCATGTGAACAACACCAAAGATACAAAAAGAATTCATAAAACTGGGATACAACACTTGTACATGTTACAGAACCATACATTCTATGGCCATGGATCTCGGAATAGGGGATTCGAAGGGTGAATTGGATGATAGAGGTATATTGGTTCATGGTCTAGGTGGTATGAAATCATCGTTATCGTCATTTGTACGGTTAGGAGGTACCCGTTCTTCAGTGCTTGTTGGACGTCCTTGTGCATTGTTCCTGGAACGACCTATTATAGTAGCGCTTGAACAGCCAGGTCTAATAGTGCTTGAACATCGAGATGGAGGTGACACGAAATCGTCGTCATCATCGTCATCGCCATAGTTCCTGGAACACCCTATGTAGTAGTGCTTGAACGTCGAGATGGAGGTGACACGAAATCGTCGTCATCATCGTTATCGCTATTTTTCCTGGGACGGCCTGTTATGCAATGTTAATTAAGAAATGAAAACTATTCACATATACATCATACAACAAATTGATTAATGATTAATTCTATTAATCTAAACAATTTTTGCATCTTGAATTCATAAAATAAAATTAATAAATTCGTAAAGAGTAATCCCTGTTCTTTGTAAAGAGTCCTTATTTGCTTTTCTATCTATTTTCTTTTTGCCTTTATTAAAGTTTATTATTTGCTATATTTTCATCGAACGACGTGTAGAACCCGACGTAACTAACTCTGTCACTGTCAACGCCGGCTACGACCACGACTTCGCCGTAAACGACAAATAAGCAAGGCAAGCACCCCTTTGATTATATTGCTCCCAGTCTTTATTTTCATTTTGTTTATCAAATGGTTTCATGCATGCGCTTATTTTCAGTAAATCCGCTATTCAGTGGTACTGGTAAATATACCTGTTGTATCATGAAACTTCCTTGATAAGTATGAATGTGTGAACCTTGATAACCATAGGAAAGGGGATGACAATATGTTAGTTCGGGGTATATGCGACTTAATAACTATGCTTAACCATGCTTTAGAATCAACGATGAATAAATGATGATGATGATCAGATCAAAAGTTGTTTTCTAGGAAATTGAAAATGTGTTTGGGATATGATATTAATGGTTACTGGTATTTGGGTAAAAATCCAAAATAAAACTATGATTTTGATGCAGGCAATTATTGGCAATAGCCGGATGTACAAGAGAGCTTGTACGTAGTGTAGGGTGGAGTATTACCCATGTCAGATTAAGGACCGAACGTCGTGTTGTATGATCCAAGATAAATTCGTGCAACCACAAGTGCTGGTATGGGACAGTCATAACTTATTTAGTTGCTTAAATTTGACTTTGCACATTGGTAGGCGGGAGATAGTAGAAGCACTCCGATTAGAGTTTGCTTGTGAGGGGCTACCACACCGAAGTGTGGATAAATGCATACCGGTATAACTGTGTACGCCTTGTTATGAGAATAAACCTTTAGACGAGGAGGTCTACTACTCTTATTTCCACTTCAAAAGACGATGTAGGTCTGCCGTTTATGTTTCTTCTTCGTAGCAAAGATTAACGTCACTGGGCTGGTGCAAAGTCAGGTTTAGGTAATGTAACAGTTATGTCATGACTCTCTGCGACACACCAAAGGAAGTGTGTCAATTATTGATTGCACAAAGAGTAAGTCATGTCTTGTGGGTAAAGCTGTATACCTCTACAGAGTGTAAATCTAATTAATTAGCAGTACCCGCAGTTATGGGTGTCTTGGTGAACTGATACGAGTTAAACTTTGATATTTTCTAAAAATGGGTTTTGGGTTGAAACATGTTTTACAACTGTTACTTCATATCAATGGGTTGATATTGTTGGATTACATGAATTGGATTATTGGATGGATGTTTATATCTTGAAGTCAATGGGTTGACATTGTTGGACTTTATACTTGGATTATGAATCGGATCAATTATTGGACTACTGGATCTCTGGATTATTTAATGGACTGTGAGTATCATTTATGCTTTACTTATTTGCTTATCAAACTTGCTCTTACAAATTCCATTTGAGAAATTGCAAATCGATTTCTAAATTAAAATGTGCTTTGTGCAAAATTAACCTAGAAGCATCCTTTGATTTAGCTTGCATTTATGCATTTGCAAATACCACCTTAAGTCTTGTAGAGTACGAAAGTACTCAACCTTACTTATTATGTTGTTTTAGGTGGATAAGACAACGACGCTTCGAAGAATATCTTTTCATCGCAGGTTACGAGAATTTCAAGTAAAGCATTCTTTCTGGGGTTTTGCACCTTGTCAGTTGCCTGAGGGTTGGATAGGCACACTACAAGACTTTATCTCTCCTATAATTATTTACTCTGTTTTGTATGGATACATTGTATAATTAGTTTCCGTTTTAATACAATGATGTATGGTTGTGGTTCCAATTGTTGTAAATGTGTGTACTAGCTACTGATCTAGGGACTAGTACGGAATGCACATGAGATTTCCATTTTTGCATTTTTGCAAAAATGGGGGTCGTTACAGTTGGCATCAGAGCCATACTGACAAACCCTAGATAGTATGGCCGTTAGCAATAGAACAACCAAATTCAAAAATTTTATTTTTCAAAAATTACTAATTTAAAAGAGTAGTCGTTGCTATTCTCTCCTCTTTCTTAAGATCTTATTCTTACCTACACTTTCATTTTGATTTATAAACAAATTCCTCTTCCCTTAATAATAATTCTCGGCTATAGTCCATCTTTGCTATTCTCTTCAGAAGCTGTCAAGATATGTTGCTACCATTCATCATGTTCAACAAATGAAGACTACAACGTCTGCACCGACAACCTTAAGAAAGAAGACAACATTTCATCCACCCCAACATGGCAGAAGCATAATATGAAGACTTTATTTCATGAAGATCCAACATCACCCAATATTAAGGAGCAGAAGATTAGATTAAGTTTCCCTTTAAGATAGGAATCCTTATGCGTAGCAATATTATTCTACTTTAGCTATATGAAGCATTCTGATGTGGTGTTTATGCCTCTTTATTCGCAATTGGATTTTGTCTTTCTTGTCTGGACGATTTACATACAAACTTAACCTTTAGGTTAATGTTTTGCGATAAATTGCCCTTATATATATTTGAACCCAAAAATCCTAACATGTAGGTTTAAAAGGAAAAATCTTATAAATAGTTTCTCTTCTTTTTGAAAAATTTCCCTGAAGCTTACCTTTCCTTTCTGTAGAATTTCTTACCTATATATTCTTTAAACTTCTAGCCCTTCTAAAAAATCTAGCTTCATCAGAATTTATAACATAGCTCATCTCTTTTCCCTTTTGCCAAACTGAGATAACCTATCAACATGGCTATGTCTTCTCCTTCTGTGAAGACAAGGCTAACAGCTTTCCCTTGCTAACCCATTACCGCGGTAACAAAATTGGCATAGAAATGCTGCTGCAAAAAAAATCAGCATCGACCTTACTCTCGTGTCGTTATCAAATATTGTCTCACCCCTTACCTAATCACAATCTCCATCACCATTCTTAGCTATACTTGAGCCAACAAACATAAAGACTCATCTTCCCAATAACAACAAAAAAAATCCTACCATCCGAGCTTCAACCAGAACCATTTTATATTCTTACACTGACAAAAAAAATTACTAATTCATCTCCTAGTCCCCTTACCAAGCTAAACAATGCTCCCATGAATGAAGCTGCCTACACGGTAATCCTTCGCCTTTGCCACATTTTTCCTGACCTTGGCATCATGTATCGTTATTTTCCTCCGCACCCGCCTTGCATGGAAAATACTTAAGAAGATCCTACTGACAATTGAAATGAAATTCATTGTAACCTTGTAGGATTGGTAAAAGCCTTGGGCAAACACTATTATCAGAGTTGCGCAGCAAAAACGTAGTAGGCCGTCCCAATTTTCATTGCTGAATACCCTACTCCAGCAACACTTACACCCGCTACTAGACCATCTTGGCAAGTCTAGATAACAGACGTTAGTAGCCACCCTTGCCTCAACTCCACCCAAAGAACTAATCTAGAAAGCACTAGCACTTATTGTCCTCAAAATTTGCAAGAAAACTTATACCTCAAGGCTACCTCTACTATCTTGGGAGGTACTTCTATTGCGGAACCTGTAGGATCGGATGGCGTCAATCAGAGAGGGGTGAATGATTGCACGGAAGCTAAAATCTTATTCTTAAACTTTTTGAAACACCCCAATTCAAACTCAAATTTCTTGAAGACCAGTTCACGAAGTTGGGAGACAAGTTTAGAAGTCTGGGCGACCAGTGGAGCACTTGGGCGACCAGTTTGAACACCTAGGCAACCAGTTTGGGCACCTGGGCGACCAGTTTAGGCACCTGGGTGACCAGTAGGACACTTGGACGAGCAGTAGAACACTTGGGCGACCAGTTTGGGCACTTGGGCGACCAGTAGGACACTTGGCGAGCAGGTTGGGCACTTGGGCGACCAGTAGGTACTTGGGCGAGCAGGTTGGGCGACCACGTGAACAACCTGGGCGAGCAAACCGACACACGTTCACTAAAACAAGAATTCCAGAAGATCCCACCGTTGGATTGACGTGAAAATTTAACTGTAGAAACTAGACTCAATTCTGAAGCTAATAAAAAAGAATCAGGTCAATCGGATCTATGGATCTAAAGTTATGTCCTTCACAAGATGACTGAATCCGGGCGACCACACGAGCGGTTCAAGAAGCGGGACATCAATCTGGAAGCAATAATTCCCAATGATCTAACAGGCTGGCGACCGTGCTAGCAATTTGGGCGACCACAAATTACCGAAGATCTAACCATTGGATTGATGTGAAATTTTAACTGTAGAAACTAGATTCAATTACGAATCAAACCCAACAAGAATCAATCTGATCGGATCTACAGATGAAAAGATATTACCTTCGCAAGATGATACCTTTGCAAAGAACCGAACTCCGTGATGAACTTCGTGACTGCTGTGATGAACAAAACTTCAAGCGATCAATCAACTATGTCGAAGCCAAGAGCAAATCACAGCCGCAAAAAGTAGCTCTCTGGAAGATTGATTTTTATTTCATTGTCTAAAGTACTCCAACACAAGAGTACAAACTCTAAAATCTTGCTCAAGAATAAACAGGGGACACCTCCCCTTATTTATACAGGGCAATCCTAACGAGATAGAATACAACTCCACTTCCAACATGGAAAGAGTCTGTATACATCTCAACTTGGCCCAACGTGGCCAAAAACAACTCTTGCACGTATGTACAGCCCACCTGATGTAATTACGTGACTAACCAGCCTCCATGTGCATGTTCTCTAGCCCGAACGTCCCGCAAGACATCCTTGACCACCAAGACCTCGATTCCTCCCTGAACCTAGTCCCGAACCTCAGTTCCTCTATGAACCTAGTTCCGGTCCCGTCATCGACCACGTTCACCCTCGAGCAACACCTACACATGAATAAATACAGAAACCGTGCACGAGCACAAGTCCACAACTTGACTCAAAGTCAATTCATGCAACCACTCACACGAGTGCATTGCATCAAGTAGAATCCATCATGCTATCACCCGCATAATAATTATCTCAACATAGCACATGCACAAGCACCACACATGTTACAATCAAAGTCACTTTACAATGCCAATTTCACCATTCAACCAATTTTTCATCACATGATCTCACAATCTCCCCCTTGATGAAAACATTAGCAACACCATTTGGACCTGAACATTGGCATTAACCTCACAAGAAAAGATTTTAAGAAATTTCATTTTAAAATAGAAAGCAAAGTGATCAAAAAGCAAAGTGAAAAATCTTCCCCTAAAGGGAAACCAAATTGTGTGTGAACTCCAAAATTTCTCCCTTTTGACAATAAAACATTTTACTTCTCCCCCTGAATGTAAGCTTTCTTCTCCCCCTTTGACAATGATGTCAGCAAGAGAAAAAACAAATGAGTGCCAAGACAAGAACCAATGAGCTTCCTTGATCATATAACCTTATAGATCACATAATAAGCATAATACATGAACTTAATATTATTTAACAAGTTAGGGAGTGACATGCATCTCAACCTCAATTTAATCAACTATAGCCAAGTACTAAGCAAAATCTTGGCAGAAAAAACTAGGCCAAAAAATGAAGCAACTAACAACTCAGGGCAAGCAAGTAATTTCAACTTCAATCTAGTAGACCAAATTAATCTTGATAACAGTAAACTGCATGTGGCATGCTTGAAGCATACTTCTTTTATTTTCAATGAATGGCATGCTTGAAGCATACATCTTATCTTTTAGGGAATGGCATGCTTGTAGCATACATCTTATCTTTTTAGGGAATGACATGCTTGAAGCATACATCTTGAAGCTTTTGCTTATTTTGATAATTTTGACAAGCTTCTTGCAGATTTGAGCCCCTTTTTTTCTTATTCCCTTTTCTTTTATTGTAAACATGCAAAGTGATTAAATGGTCTATGAAAGAGTAAAGCTGAAAATACACATGCTTCATAGCCCAAATTTGTTAAGACGATTCATTATCAAGCCTATAGGAGCAAGATATCACAAGGTATTAGCTATAGACAGTCAAACCAAGGAATTCCGCAATGTCACTTTTAGTTCAAGTAAAGCAATTTAGATTATCATATATAAGCTCAATTACACAATATATAAAGAAATATGATAAAGTAAGCTCATTAAGTAATGAGACTTGGCATAAAACTCCCCTCAAAACAAGCTCATGGAATGCACTGGCCTTGACTCTCCTCTCAAAAAGGCAAATCGAGAAGCATCAAGTGGTTTTGTGAAAATATCAGCAATTTGCAATTCAGAATCAACAAAATGCAACACAACATCTCCCTTTCCACATGATCTCGAAGGAAATGATAGCGAATGTCAATATGCTTGGTTCGAGAATGTTGCACTGGATTTTTAGCAATATTAATAGCACTAGTGTTATCATAGAAAAGGGGAACACTATCTAAGTTTAATCCAAAATCCTTTAAAGTTGATATCATCCAAAGCACTTGAGCACAACATGCGGCAGCAGCAACATATTCAGATTCAGCAGTTCAGAGAGCAACAGAAACTTGTTTTCTAGATGACCAAGCTACTAAAGATGTACCAATAAAATGACATATTCCAGAGGTACTTTTCCTGTTAATTCTACAACCCGCAAAATCGGCATTAGAGTAGGCTCTAAGTGATAAACATGATGATGAGGAGTACCATAAGCCAGACTCTAAAGTGGATTGTAAATAGCGAAGAATTCGTTTTACCGCTTGTCGATGAGAAGCATGTGGGGAAGCTTGAAAACGAGCACACAAACACACCGCAAAGTGTATATCCGGCCTTGAAGCAGTGAGATAAAGAAGTGATCCAATCATGCTTCGATACTCCTTTTGATTAACCGGTTCTCCTTTTTCATCCGGATCCAAAGTAGTTGTTGTGCCAATAGGTGTGAAATTGGTTTGCATGTTTCCATCTCAAAACGTCGAAGGAGATCTTTTGTGTACTTCGTTTGGTGAATAAAGATACATTGCCTTGTTTGCTTGACTTGTAAACCCAAAAAGTATGTGAGCTCACCCATCATACTCATCTCAAATTCCCTGCTCATAGTGTCTGAAAACTTGGCAACAAGAGCATGAGAAGTACTACCAAAAATGATATCATCTACACAAATCTGAACAAGTAACAGATCATTGCCATGCTTGAGAGAAAACAAGGTTTTATCAACTTTGCCCATTTCAAAATCATTTTCCAGCAAATATGATTTAAGCCTATCATACCAAGCCCGAGGAGCTTGTTTTAAACCATATAAAGCTTTGGACAATTTAAAAACATGATCTGGGTATTTCGGATTTTCAAATCCAAGAGGTTGTTTGACATAAACTTCTTCAGAAATAAAACCATTTAGAAAAGCACTTTTGACGTCCATTTGATACAATCTAAAACCTTTAGATGCAGCAAAGGCCAACAAAATTCTAATGGCTTCAAGTCTAGCAGTGCAAAAGTTTCATCAAAATCAAGTCCTTCAATTTGAGTAAAACCTTGAGCAACCAATCTAGCTTTGTTTCTAACAATAACCCCATCTTGACTTTGTTTATTCTTAAAAACCCATTTAGTTCCAATGATATTCTGACCTAAAGGAGGTGGAACTAAAACCCAAACCTTATTGCGCTCAAAATTCTCAAGTTCCTCATGCATGGCATTAATCCAAGACTCATTAGATAACGCGTGACTTACATCTTGGGGTTCAAAAGATGCAACAAAAGCAGTATGAGCATATGAGGCATTAATATTGTACCTGTTTTGAAGCACACGCATATTTAACTCACCAATCATCTGTTCAGGAGGATGTCTTCGTTGAATATGCAATGGTGCTGAAATTTCTGAAGATGCCTGAGGTCCAGAACCATGTGTGTTTGCTAGAAGAATTTCCAAAGATGCTTGCTGATTTTCTTCCTGTGGCTGAATTGGCTGAGCCGAGTTGCCAACTTGATTACCACTTTCATCTTCATCATCACTTTCTTCCAAAAAGATACTTTCAGAATTGCAAGTAACTTGTGTCCCTGAAAATTCAGGTCTAGTACCAGGACTAGCCTCATCAAAAGTGACTTCACAAGTCTCAACAATTTTGTTAGTTTCTAAATTCAGCACACGGTAACCACGAGTATGAAGAGCATAACCAAGAAACAATCCATCTGAGCATCTAGATTCAAACTTATCAAGATTTCCATGTTTGAGAATGAAACATTTGCAACCAAAAACACGCATATGGGAGATGCTAGAGTGCGCCCAAACCAAGTTCATAAGAAGTTCTGTGAAGCTTTGCTCTCAAAAATACTCTATTTGAAATGTAGCAAGCAGTAGAAATAGCTTCAGCCCAAAACTTTCTAGGAGTAGAATATTCATCAAGCATTGTCCTAGCCATCTCAACTAGTGTACGATTTTTCCTCTCAACAACACCATTTTGTTGAGGAACTCGAGCAGAAGAAAATTGATGCTCAATTCCATGTTCAGAACAGAAAGAAGCAAAAAGATTGTTCTCGAATTCTCCTCCATTATCACTCCTAATTACTTTAAGTGCTTCAGGCAATTTCTTGAGCAACCTTAATGCAAACTCTTGAAACAATTCAAAAGCTTCATTTTTTGTAGTCATGAAATATACCCAAGAGTATCTAGAGTAATCATCTACAATCACAAGAACATACCACTTACCTCCTACAGATTTTACTCTTGCTGGTCCCACAGTATCCATGTGTAGAAGCTGACCTGGAGCATTAGTCATAACAGTAGTGATAGGAAAATGTTTAGGTGCAGCCATTTTTCCATGTTGACAGGGAGAGCAAGTCAAATTACTTGCTTTGTCATACTTTAATTCAGGCAAACCTCGAGCAAATTTGATTTACTAATGCGTGAAAGGTGATCAAAACCAATATGACCAAGTCTCGATGCCAAAAGTTAGATCTTTTGAAACATGAGATACAAGACATGTCATTTCAGATGTTGGACATGAAAAATCACCTTTAAACAAGCGACCAATGCGAGTGATGTTGCATACTAGATTTTCAGAAACATCTAATATACGACAAGAATTTTTCTGAAATCTTACCTCAAGATCTTCATTAAGCAACTGAGAAACTGAAAGCAAATTATATTTGAGCTTGCTTACCAAAGCTACATCCTTGAGAATGATGTTTTCATTAACTCGCACAATTCCTCTTCCAAGAATTCTTCCCTTTGAATTGTCACCAAAAGTGATGACCTCATCACCAGAACTTTGTGTGAGGGAGGAGAACCATTTTGAATCACCAGTCATATGTCTTGAACATCCAGAATCTATGAACCATATGTTCTCCTTCCTCTCTTCCACAGTCTACACAAAGAGAATGTCGATGTCTCGAAGATGGGGTTAGATAAAAGACATTTAGGAATCCAAACCTTTGAGACACACGACGAGTAGGCACAAGACGAGTATACTTGTATACAAAATCAGTTTTGCTCTTTCTCGTGTTTCTTGCAACAAAAGGTGTTCGTGATCACCTTAGGCACATAATGAGGAGTAAAGCGTGCTCTCTGAAATTAGACCTAGCCTTAGCTCTTTCTTGCTTCTGTTGTTTGGCTAGCCTAAAGCAAAAATCTACTAGATGTCCATCTCTACCACAATGAGTGCAAGTGTACTTAACTGAATGTTTAACTTTAGAAGTAGAAGCAACATTTGCATTCATCACAGTAGAAGATAAAATTCCAGCAGATTTAAAGACAGTTTTCTTAGGCTCATTTGCAATTTCAAACTTTCCACTTTCAAGAACTTTGACAACAGTGGGAACATGTGTTTTATGATGAGCATAAGAATCAAAACCTAAACCTTTGTTATGAGTGCTGACTTTTGATTGATCCAAAATCATGTTTAGGTTTTTCTTTCCTTTAGCGAAACGTTCTAACGATTTTTCCAAGTAATCAACCTTTCTAGACAGGTTAAACAATTATTACAGGAACGTCCACTATTCCTTTCTGTTTTCGACAATTTGAGCAAGAAAGAACTTCATGAGTGAGCAAGGCATCTGTCATTTGAGAAACTCTAACATTTGCATCATGCAACTTCAATTCCAGTATGAAGCATTTTGAACAAGAAGCTGAATCATGCAGATCAATGGTTGAACAGCTAGCATTTTTCATTTGTTTCTCATTTTCCCTATCTTGCTTTAATAGAGAAGCATGTTCTTTCCTAAGTGAAACAAGCTCATTGTGAATTAAGTCACATGACTTACAGGCATCATCATCAGGAATCAAAGATCTAAGCCTTGCAATTTCAGAATTAGAACTATCAATTTCTAGATCTTTTTCTTTAAGAGCCTTCTTAGATTTTTTAAGTTTAGAAGCTAATTTAACCATAGCATACTCAAGTTCATCATAAGAAGGTCCTACCTCATCAAAATCAGAATCACTGTCACTATCCCTTTTAGTCATAAAGCACATGCCAGTGAAGTCATTATCAGTATCTCCCTTCTTGTCCCGTGGCTCATTGTCACTCTCAAAGTCCACATCACTAAGATCACACTCCTCCAAGACAGCTAAGACTTTCTTAGCGACTTTTTGAAAATTGGAACGCCTAGGAGTAATACGTCTTGAGCTGCGTTGTGCTGGTTCTCTTTCTTCCTTCTTTTTCAACTTGGGACAATTTGCTTTGATATGTCCGGGAAGACCACACTCAAAGCAGTTGAAAGGCCCTGAAGTAGTGCCTCCACGCCTCCTCATCCTCACATTGTTGAGTGCTTTAACAGCGCGTGAAGAAATGAGCACAAGATCTTCTTCAGGGAGCATCTCAAACTGTTCATCTGAAAAGAAGCTAATCTGAGACAAGGAGCGAGAAGATGGTAATCCGAAGACGTCTTTGGGGTTAGCAACAAGTGCATGTGTAGAGGTTTTATCACTCTAGGTGATAAAGAATCCATCTCATAAGTTTTCAACCTAGAATACAGATCATCCATGGTCAACGTATCCAAATCAACAGTTTGATTGATTGCATTAACAACCATCGCCATTCAGAGTCGAGATCTCAAAATCTTACTAGCATTCTCCTCTCTTTGGATTGTTAACTCCAACACCACGCAAATTGCACAAAATTTTCTCAAATCGAGAGTAAAGATCATCAATTGATTCACCTGGTCTCATAACAAAATCAGAAAAGTCCTTTTGGTAAATATTTTTGCGCACTTTCTTAATCTTAGTTGAACCTTCATGATAGTCACATAATGTCTTCCAAACTGAATGTGCAGAACGTAAATGAGAAACACGATCAAATTCTTTTTCAGAGATTCCATGAAAAATCAAGTTTTTAGCTTTAGCATTTAAATCAACGTCTACTTTATTATCATTAGTGACTATATCAGGAACATCATATGCAGTAGAGACTTTGCGCCAAACATCATTACCTTGAGCTTCAATATAGGATTGCATGCGACTTTTCCAGTAAGAAAAATTTGAATCATTAAGCATAGGAGGATGATTAACATACTTATCTGACGCCATACCTCAACCTTGCTCTGATACCACTTGTAGGATCGGATGGCGTCAATCAGAGGAGGGGTGAATGATTGCGCGGAAGCTAAAATCTTATTCTTAAACTTTTTGAAACACCCCAATTCAAACTCAAATTTCTTGAAAACCGGTTCACGAAGTTGGGAGACAAGTTTAGAAGTCAGGCGACGAAGAGAGCACTTGGACGACGGTTTGGGCACTGGCGACCAAGAGGACACTTGGACGGCAAGAGAACACTTGGGCGACAGTTTGGGCACTGGGCGACCGAAGAGGACACTTGGGCGGCGGGTTGGGCACTTGGGCGACCAGTAGGTACTTGGGCGAGCAGGTTGGGCGACCATGTGAACAACCTGGGCGAGCAGACCGACACACGTTCAATAAAACAAGAATTCCAGAAGATCCCACCGTTGGATTGACGTGAAAATTTAACTGTAGAAACTAGACTCAATTCTGAAGCTAATAAAAAAGAATCAGGTCAATCGGATCTATGGATCTAAAGTTATGTCCTTCGCAAGATGACTGAATCTGGGCGACCAGGCGAGCAGGACATCAATCTGGGCGAGCAGTAATTCCCAACGATCTAACCGCTGGGCGACCAGGCTAGCAATCTGGGCGACCACAAATTACCGAAGATCTAACCATTGGATTGATGTGAAATTTTAACAGTAGAAACTAGATTCAATTATGAATCAAACCCAACAAGAATCAATCCGATCGGATCTACAGATCAAAAGATATTACCTTCGCAAGATGATACCTTTGCAAAGAACCGAACTCCGTGATGAACTTCGTGACTGCTGTGATGAACAAAACTTCAAGCGATCGATCAACTATGTCGAAGCCAAGAGCAAATCACAGCCGCAAGAAGTAGCTCACTTGAAGATTGATTTTTATTTCATTGTCTAAAGTACTCTAACACAAGAGTACAAACCCTAAAATCTTGCTCAAGAATAAACAGGGGACACCTCCCCTTATTTATACAAAGCAATCCTAACGAGATAGAATACAACTCCACTTCCAACATGGAAAGAGTTTGTATACATCTCAACTTGGCCCAACGTAGCCAAAAACAACTCTTGCACGTATGTACAGCCCACCTGCTGTAATTACGTGACTAACCAGCCTCCATGTGCATGTTCTCTAGCCCGAACGTCCCGCATAACATCCTTGACCACCAAGACCTCGATTCCTCCCTGAACCTAGTCCCGAACCTCAGTTCCTCCATGAACCTAGTTCCGGCCCTGTCATCGACCACGTTCACCCTCGAGCAACACCTGCACATGAATAAACATAGAAACCGTGCACGAGCATAAGTCCACGAGTTGACTCAAAGTCAATTCATGCAACCACTCACACGAGTGCATTGCATCAAGCAGAATCCATCATGCTATCACCAGCATAATAATTATCTCAACATAGCACATGCACAAGCACCACACATGCTATAATCAAAGTCACTTTACAATGCCAATTTCACCATTCAACCAATTTTTCATCACATGATCTCACAGAACCTTTAGTCAAACCCTTCGTTAATAAAATAGAGGACATGACCATACGAAGTAGTAGAAACTTTTATAAGGAGATACATAACTCCTGCTTAATAAAAATAAAAGTGTGTAACCTTGGATAAATTGGAATTTTTGTATGTATTGTTATTATGGGCTACTCTTGTAACGTTTAACCAAAAGGTTAAAGAATTACGACGAGATGACCCAAAACAATATAAGAACCCATAGTTATAAAAGCCTTAAAAAAATGATGATATCCCAAAACATGAATCTTCAAAACACGTCATATATTGTGCAAATATGGTAACGATAACTCTTTTCCTCTCATTTTAATCTCTTTCTTACCTAAATTATCGTTCTGACCTCTTTCCTTTAAGAATAATTATTAATGGATAGTCAGATAAATTGAACTAATACTGTAAAAGAATTAGCTACAGACCTTAACACATGGAAACTATGCATTTCCTATGACAACAAAGTAAACCTGTATAAACCAAGAAATTGGACATAAAATCGTAGCCATGTCAACATTTAATTAAAAAGGTCAAGTTCTACATCACTACGCGAAACATCATGATACCAGATTCAACACCATCCAAGGAATTGGACACAAGCTTCAACACCGAGTATGCAAAGCTCATGGTATTGACATAAATACCCATGTTTATGCATACAAAGCTTGCACAAGACTTCGAGATCCTTCCTCAGCAACTGGACCAAGATGCCGACAAATAAGCAATCGTCAGGATTATTTACAACATTTCCAACCAAGTGCCGTAAGAAGTTCTTTACCACCTTCTCCACTGATCCGTCATGAAGGGTCATGTATAGAAATTCTAAACCAGAAGAAATAAAATCCCATACCTTACAAACTAAATGAGAACCTTAAATTAAAGTAAAAGATTTTCCCAATCAAATAATATTAGGTTAACCTATAACCACGTGTATCATCAAAATATGCAAATTTAAAACTATATAAGAAAGCACTAGTGATTAGAAACCCTACAACCCTTATATGATAATCAATATTTCATTGTTTTTTTGAATTTTTGATTGAAAAGTGCTTTGTATTGTTGTTCGGATTACCCTCTCGAATGTAAAACCCTTCGGTTGAAATTCACGATGAGTCAATCCCTGAAAATGATAATAATAATATAAATTAAATTTTAAAAATGATAATAATAATATAAATTAAATTTTAAAGAACGAAACGTTGCCTTATAACCCAAAAGAATCTCACCTAAATAACTTTGTCATAATAATTATCATTGCAGGATGCCTATGACGAGATCCCGCAGCAAATTCATGAAAAGTGAAATCGCTCAAGGCTCTTAATCGCCAAGAAAATGATAATTCTACCCTGATCCAACTAGATTCCAAACATCTAGAGCAGAACATTTCTAACCTTGGCTTCATTCTCGCCAAAAGAGAAAATGATTTATATGAAAAATCTACTCCTACATCCTATCCAATACCTAAGCATTGTTCCTTGAAATACTGTCAACTGGACCCCTCTGAAGTTCATGCGTGCATTCGCTGTGGTGAAATAGGACATACTGATGAAGAACATGCAATTAATTGCTCCAGCTGTGAAGGAAATCATTTTCCTGGAAAATGTCCCTTGAGCAAACATCACTTATTTCCTTTGCGAAGGTCGAGATTATTGCCCGGATCAATGCCCCTAGATTCAGTAATTACCACTGTAGTTCAGCATTAACAAGAAAAACTCCGAGCCGTAGTTGATCAAGAATTGGTAAATAAAAGAAACTATGCAAGAAAGGTCACTTGAAGAATTGAAGAAGCAACACCTTAACCCGGACCATTTTCATCCAGAAGAAAGTAAATGGCCATCGCCAACAGCACATTTCTCAAGTGAAGAAGATCAATGGGCTAGGGAATGTTCCAAGAAACAAGAAGTTGAAATTCACAAAGATAATAATATTGAACATACAAATGTACCCAACAAGACGCCGCGAGAAAAACGTGAGTGCTTCAACTGTCATAAAAGGTGCCATCTTGCTAAGCAATGCCCACAAGAAGAACAAATATTTCCTGCACCCATAGTCATGCCCGAAATTACCATAGTCAAGATTATAACTCCCAGAGTAAGAAGCTTAAAATCTGAAGCAAATTGCTCAAGGAATCAATTAAATAAAAGGCGTTTGAACGAAGATGCTTGTCCCAAAGAGAATTTTGCTTAATTCCCTACTCAATCTCAACCATCATCTGTTCATTCCTCCAACCAAACTAATGAACAATTCTCTGGTACTCAAAATCGGAAAGCCAATCCTACCTGTTGACGATCGGGATCGCCAACCGCAGAAATGAAAAGGGGGTTAGTGATACTAGGGACCCGAGCTGAGCTTTGCTCAACGGAGGAACGGATTCGACGTCTTTGGTGGTGAACAAGGCGACAACGAGCGTGACACGGGGACTTATACTGGTTCGAGCCCCTCTGAAGGTAATAGCTCTACTCCAGTTGCATTGTGGCGGTGATCTTTGCTATTCTCAAGTACAGGGGTGTGTTACAGCTCAAGCTCAACAATGACGATGTCTAATGCTCGAACTCTGGTGCGGCGTGTCCCTCAAAGTTGCGCCATCCTTAGTTTTATATCCTCCCCGCTCAGAACGGACGGAGAGATTCCTGGTAGTGGTCTTCATGCGTGTTGATGGTGGCGAGAATCGTCCCGACACTTCACAAGACGCCGCCTCGATTCCATGATCCCACGCCTTGGTAACCGCTGAGTAAACTCACGTTCCGATTTTCCAAGGGACGTCGTCCGAACAAGAGCCAGCCCGAGCCCAAGGTCGTGCGGGGCCCGACCTCGAGGCCGCACATGCTCTAGGCGCGCGGCTCAAAACGGTCCAGGTCGTGGTCGAAGTAGCTGAGCTAGGGAGCTCCGTTGACCGTGCGCTGACCGCCAAGGGTCTCCTAGCCCTCGTCAGCCAGCCCCCGAGGCTCATGGTCGAAGAAGACACCTGGAACGACCTCGAGCCTCACTTCGCGGATGCACGGAAAAAGCTTCCGTAGGTCTTGAACCCTTGGCCGAGGTCGGGCGGAGAGCACGAAGGGGAACCTTCGGTTTCGACACCTGGCGACCTTCGAACTTCACGGTGCTGGTACGGATGCGAATGGCCAGCGGACACCTGCGACGCCTCGAGCCCATGGCCCAGGCCTTAATTGCGCCTGTCGAATCATGGCTGGCGCGCCTTTTGAGACGCCGTGGACTGGATTTAGCGATGAAGCGGCTTATAAATCCGAGTCCACAGCGATTGTTGAAAAAACTCCCGATCTTGCACTCTTCATCTTCTAGCCTTCTTCCTGAGCAAGTCTCTCTCTCCCTTTCCCTCAATCAAGCCCGCAACGATCGCCATGGCCAAGTTTGGGAGGAGCACAATGTCGTCAGCGAGGATGAGGGAGCTCAAGACCCTGGGGTTGTTGAACCCGGTAACATGGCGGTTGCCGGGCGGCGAGACCGAGCCGCACCCCAAGGACGACGAGATCATCTGCACCGAGCATTATGCGCTCTTCGGCCTGCGGACCCCGGAGAACGAGTTCGTGGCGGACATCCTCTCTAGCTGCGAGATCGAGCTCATCAACCTGGTGCCAAATTCCATTCTCCTTCTCGCCATCTTCTCCCACCTGTGTGAGGGGTTCCTAGGAATCCTTCCCACCCATCGCTCTTCTTCCGGTACTTCAGCCTCTTCCGCTCCGGGAAGGATCCCGTGGTTGGGTGCCTCTATTTTCGGCTGCCCGTGGACCGAGCGGTGGTTCTACCTGAAGAAAGGGGAACACGGCGCACTAACATATGAGGGAGCCCCGTCACCGGGAAGAAGGAGACCCCGGAGGCGGATGACCTCGAGGCCGATGAGGAGGCCATCGCCGCCATACACATCTGCGCTACGCGCGGCCTCACTGGGCAGGCGATCGTCAACAACTTCCTACGGAACCGGGTGTCCCCTCTACGGAGGAGGATGCACCCGTTCTTCGAGATAAGGGGGCGTGACGACCCAACCCGAGAGGGCACATTTGGTAAGCCTTTTTCATCTTGAAGCCTTCCTCGACCTCACCTTGGGTCTTCTTTGATGGTCGTTTTCCTTGCAGCGCCGAAGGAGTCCTTGGTCGCCGCTAGGATGAACGAGATGTCGGGAAAGGGGCGCACGACTACGCCATCGACGCCCCTGTCGAGAAAAATGTACTCCGCCGGAAGGCCGAGGTAAGCCATCCCGACCAAGCTTCTTGATTTGAGTGTCTATGGAGCCCTCCTTAAGCCTTGCGCGCCTGCAGGACCACGAGGAGCTGTTCGAGACAGCTAGGAGGATGCTCCCACTGCCTGGCGGGGGCAAGAGCAAGAAGGGGAAGAAGAGGCCTCCCCCGGTCACAACAGGAAGCCAGGAGGTGAAGAAACCCCACATCGAGTGGGGTGACCGTGCGACGGCAAGGATTCCCACGGTCGAGCCCCCGCCTCATGCCCGCGTCTTCTTGTCGCTTGACACGCTCTCCCCCTCGCAGCAGCAGAGCACGGCGGCCGCCGCCAGGACCTCGGGGCCTCAGCCGGCCCAGGGGTCCTAAGGTCGGGGACCCAGGACCACCGCCGCGGGTGACGTGGAGCCAGCGCGGGTTCTAAGGTCCCAGGTCGGAGGAGCGCGAAAGCGTAGCACCCCTCCGACTTCGGGGCAGCAAGACCCTCACCAGCCCTCAGCGAGGCAAAGGCTGACGACCCAGGTAAGCCCTCGGTTTCTCGTTTTGCTCTGCCCCCTTCACGTCCTTTTGGCTTAGAGTCTGTTCTTGATCGCAGACCTTGAGCGCCCAAGCTCAAAACCTACCCGTATTGACGATGGCTGTTGTCCAGGGCGAGCTCAAGTCCGAGGAGGAGGAGAACGTCTTCGTGCTGGCCCTGCGCCGTCCCTCAGCCAGCGTAATCCTCTCGGACCCCGAGCTGGGCCTCGGCGGCGATTCGACCAAGGGTCGACGATCGAGACGAGGAGCTAAACCACCGCGACGGTGAGGACTACGACATCGGCGAGCGGGGCCAATTATTCTTGACCGCCTGTGGTCGACGCGGAAGAAGGTGCCCGGCGCCTTGGCGCACCATGAGGTGTCCCAGCCTACCCGACCGTGGCCGGCTTGGGCGCTGAGGTCGACGCGAGGAAGCCGCCTGGCGCCCGCCCAGCCCACGAAGCACCTCAGCCTGCCCGCCCACAGTTCGTCGGTATTGAAGTCGTGGCACCAGAGCCCTCGATGTTGACGCCGTGGGAGATCGCGCGGTGGATCCGGCCAGTGCTCTCTTAGCGCCGGGGGTGGACGGAGCCCCGACCACGGAGGTCGGGACCGGTGTCGCCGCCGAGCCCGCCCCTGGAGGCGAGCCGAGCCCCTAGGGGGTGGTGGCAGGACGCCATGCCGCCACTAGCGCGGCGCCCGAAGGTCCTGCCCCCAGTGTCCCAGCGGTGGTCGAGGTCGGCACTGGCCCGGGAACACCGGACGACGAGCACGATGAGTTCACCCGCGTGCGTGTTGAGAACCGTCTTCGTGAGGTAAGGACCCCCTCGCGCATCCTGCAGTACGTTAGCCCGAGCTCCCTTTGCTGCTTCTCTTACTTGGACCACCTTTTCTGTCATGAAGGCGATCCGCAGCGTCTCCCGAGGACTACAAGGCCTTCATGAGCACGCCGACGTGCTGAGGGGCATCCTGAACGCGGTGGAGGCGCGGGAGGTCGAGCGCTCCAGGTTCATTGAGACCTTGGAGATCGAGCAAGAAGAGGCCAAACAGAGGGCCAAAGAGCTCGACGACCTACGCCAGGCGATGAAGGCGCAGGAGGTTGCCCACGCGGCCGAGCTCGAGCAGGCCAGAGCCACCGAGCGCGACCACGCCTACATGGCCATGGAGCAAGAGCGCGCGCGGTCAGCCAAGGAGCTCGAAACCGAGCGGGCCAAGGTCGAAGAGCTGGTGAAGGCCACCGCGGAGCAAGCGTCTTCCTCGGCGAAGGCGTCCCCCGAGCCTGAGGCCAAGGTCCTGGAGCTTGAGGAGAAGCTTGGGCGAGCCAGCAAAGCAGCGAAGAGCGCACTGGCCCAACTCCAGGACAAGCGGCGCCGTGCTGCGGATGCCTCCAAGGAAGCCCTCCAGTATCAGAGCGAGCTGTCGACCCTAAGGGCCAAGGTCGCCGAGCTCAAGCAGGAGAAGCTTGCCCGCGAGATGGCCGATTTGTAGATAGATCTCGGCCGCATAACCTGCAAAAAACACTAAGACAAAATGTTTTTAATAGGGCTATACTTCTTTTGGGGACATCAAACGCATCTTGTTTCAAGTTTCTTTTGGTCGAGGATATTTGGCGCACCCCTCTTTTGCCCTTAGATATGCGCTTTAGGTTGCTCGCCGGTGGTATGTCCTCTTCCAGCCCCCGTTGGGTCTAAGGTCGAGCAACGTCGGCCTTGGGCGCAAGATTTAGACGCTAGCTAATGACTATGACCTGCAAAATCGAGAAAAGGTCTGTAGGGGGAGTAAACGTGACAAAAATGAGCTTGTCAATGAAGGTCATGCCTAGACTAACATGCGAATCTTGACCACAACCTTGCGCACTGCTCAACGGTTCAAACTGCGAGGCTTTTTGCTCGAGCCTGGGCACAGGAGGAGCTGGATTGCGAAGAGACTCGGTTTACGTTTAGCTCGACCACTGGGGGTGAACATTAAGCTCGCGACATTCAGACTAAGAGCGAGTGCACGTTGTACGTAGGTCGTATTCGAAGAAGTCTCGAACAAAAAAGCAACAGAATGCACAACAAAGAGGAAAAAGTGTAAAGGGCGAGAATTGAAAAACAGCTATATTGAAACTTAAGGTGTAAGGATTACACATAAAACTTCCGAAGCTGATCTATGTTCCACGAGCTAGAGAGTTCTCTGCCGTCGGGAATCGCTAGCCGATAAGCCCCTGTGCGATCTGTTGAAACGACTCTATAGGGGCCCTCCCACCGCGGGGATAACTTGTTGGTGTTGGACGAGGCCTGAATTCGTCTTAGAGCTAGGTCCCCAACAAGGAGCTCCCTAGGTCATACCGATCGAGACGCATGTCTGCAAAGAGCTTGCAGGTAGTGCGTTGATCGTAGCAGTGCACGGCATCTTACTTCTTCTGCGAGGGTAAGGTCGAGAGACCGCTCGTGCTCGAAGTCGACTTGGTCGACCAAGCTGACCCTGGCAGAGCCCAGCGTAACCTCAGGAGGCAGGATGGCTTCAGTACCGAACACGAGCTGGAAGGGTGTGGACCCTGTTGCTCGGCTGGCCGTGGTACGAATAGACCATAAGACGGTGGGAAGTTCGTCCACCCAGGTCTTGCCATAGCGTTTGAGCTCATATGAAACTCATTTTTGACGCCCTGGACGATTTGTCCGTTGGCGCGTTCTGCTGCTCCATTGCTCTGAGGGTGAGCCACTGAAGCGAAACTTACTTTGGTGCCGAGGTCCTCGCAAAACTCCTAGAACAACTCACTGGTAAACTGTGTACCATTGTTAGTGATAATTTTGCATGGAACCCCGTACCTGGTGACCACGAACAAGCGAAAGAAACGGACAGCCGCCCAAGCAGTTATGGTCGAGACCGGTTCGGCTTCTATCCACTTGGTAAAAGTGTCAACAGCAACGAACAGGAACTTCTTACCCCCGACCGCCTGAGGAAAAGGGCCGAGGATGTCCAGCCCCCACGTCGAGAAAGGCCAAGCGAGCGGGATGGTTTGAAGCGTGTAGGCGGGCTGATGTGACTTCCGGGCGTGGAGCTGGCATGCGCGACAGGCGCGGACGATGTCACGGGCATCCTGAAGCGCCGTCGGCCAATAATACCCCATGCGGAAGGCCTTGCCGACCATCGTCCTGTACGAAGAGTGCGCTCCACAAAGGCCTGAGTGGATGTCATTTAACAGGTACTTACCCTCCTCCGTGGTGACGCACCTTGCTAGCACTCCAGACACATTCCGCCTATAGAGCTTCCCCTCGACGAGCATATACAAACTCGCCTGGCGCTTGATCCTGCTCCTCTCGGCAGGGTCGGGCAGTAGGTTGCCCTTTGCAAGGAAATTGTGAATAGGCTCAGCCCAGGAGGAAATACCTTCGACCACGGCGAGCAAGACCTCTTGATCGGAGATCGAGGGGGCCACCAGCGTCTCCAGGATGATATCGGAGGGGATCTCGTCGTCGGAAGAATCGAGCTTGGAGAGGAAGTCGGCACTGGAGTTGTCCTGCCTGGGTATGTGCTTGAGCTCCAGGTTCTGAAACCACCTCTCCATTTTGCGCACCTCGGCAAGGTACCTTGCCATCGAATCTCCTGAGCACTGGTACTCCTTGTTGTACTGATTGATGACGAGCTGGGAGTCGCCCTTTATGACCAACCGTCTCACGCCCAAAGCTTTGCAAGCTCGCAGGCCTACCAAGAGAGCTTCGTACTCTGCCACATTATTGATCGCTGGAAACCCAAAACGAACCACGTACCTCAATTGATCGCCGCGCGGGGTAAGAATAAGGATTCCAGCCCCCGAGCGCTTGAAGGACCTCGAGCCGTCAAAGAACATGGTCCAAGGCTTCTCTTCCTCGACCTCAAGCTCGGGAGAGGGTTGCGACGTCTGCTCGACCACGAAGTCGGCGAGCACTTGCGATTTGATGGCCGTGTGAGCTACGACCTAGACGTCAAATGCTGCCAGCTCCATAGCCCACTTGATGATTCGCCCGCCGCCTTCCGGGTTCCTTAAGATGTCCCCGAGCGGAAAGTTGCTCGGGACGACCACAGAGTGCACCTGAAAGTAATGACGAAGCTTGCGCGAAGCCATTAGGAGAGCATACAACAGCTTTTGTACCTGTGGGTAGCGCTCCTTCGGGCCGTGCAGGACTTCGCTAACATAATAGATCGAGTCTTCTTTGTGATCCCCGCCACCACCAAGACAAAGATCGACAAACTGGGTGGTGGCCGCAAGGTAGAGCAGCAACCTCTCTCCAAGCTGCGGAGTCGTGAGTAGAGGTGGGGTTGATAGGTATACCTTCAACTCGTCGAAAGACCACTGCGCCTCTAGAGTCCACTCGAAGCTCCCTTGTTTGTGCAGAGCTCTGAAGAATGGGAGACCACGCTCGCCGAGCCTCGAGATGAATCTGCTGAGGGTGGCCATGCGGCCGGTGAGGCTCTGCACCCGCTTGACCGAGGTCGGGGGCGCCATCTTCTCGATCGCCTCGATCTTTTCTGGGTTCGGGCCAACCCCCGAGCCCCCAATCATGTAACCGAACACCTTCCCCGACGCAGCGCCGAACACGCATTTCTCGGGGTTGAGCTTGATCTTGTGTCTGTTCAGATTGGTGAAGGTTTCCTCGAGGTCCCGAACGTGGTCGCCTTCGGTGGGGCTCTTGACGATGATGTCATCTACGTAGACCTCAAGGTTTCAGCCGATCTGGGGGTCGAACGTCTTAGTCATCAGACGCTGAAACGTGGCTCTAGCATTGCGTAGACCAAACGACATGGTCGTGTAGCAGTAGGTGCCGAACGGTGTGATGAACGACGTCTTGCTCTCGTCGTCGACCGCTAGCTTGATCTGATGGTACCCCGAATAGGCATCCAAGAAGCTTAACATCTTGGCGTTCATAGTGGAGTCGACGATCTGGTCGATGCGCGGGAGCGGGAAGTTGTCCTTCGGGTAGGCCGAGTTCAACCCCGTGTGGTCCACGCACATCCTCCACTTTCCGCCCTTCTTCTGGACGATGACCGGGTTGGCCAACCATTCGGAGTAGTCGATCTCGCGAATGAAGCCGGCCTTCAACAGCTTGTCAAGGTTCTCCCTGATGATCGTGACTTTCTCCGGAGAGAAACGACGCAGCTTTTGCCGCACGGGACGGCAATCAGGCCTGACCCACAGCTTGTGCTCGATCACCTCCCTCGGGACGCCGGGCATGTCCGCTAGCTCCCAGGCGAATATGCCCTTGTTGGCGCGGAGGAAGGTGACGAGCTCGAGTTCCTATTTGGAACTCAGCTCGGCCGAGACATGGATACACCTGGTCGGGTCACCTTCCTTGAGCGGCACAGCCTTCATTGCCCCGCTGGGCTGGATCGCCGCCCTTTGACGAGCGTTCTTCACCGTCGCCTCCAGGCCTCGCTGGGGCAGAATGCCGGCAAGGGCCAAGGCCTTGGTCTCGCATCCATGTGCCGCCTGCAGATCGCCTTCAAGACGGTTATGACGCCCGTTGGGACCGGCGACTTCATACACCGATGGCCATAGTGGTTGGCCGCCATGAACTTGATCAAGGCAGTTGCCCGAGAATGGCGTTATGCGGAGGTCTCCTTCAACCACCTCAAAGGTGATCGGCTCGGTCGCGGAAGTTGTCCGAGTCGCCGAAGGTGACGAGCAAGACCACCGCCCCAAGGGATGGTCGAGCTTCGAGGACAATTCGAAGAAGGGATCGCTATGTTCTTGACCTTCGACCGGGAATCTGATCCGTCGGCGCCTCTGCTGGAGCAAGTTAAGAGAGCTGCCGCCATCAACCATGACACGCCCAACCATGGTATTGCTGATGGTCGGTGTCACGACCAAGGCAGTCTTCAAGTCACGGGCCATACCTTGGAGAGCATCCTCCGAAGAGAATGTGATGGTGGCCCTAGCCCACTTGTAGTGTTGCTCGATGGGTTTCCCGGCGGCGACCTGGTAGATGGTTCGTGAGGCGGCCTTGAGCTCACGTCGGGAATGGTAAGCTGACGAGCCACCGAAGATGACATCGATCCGGCGCTTGCCCTGCTGGAACTCTAGGTCGAGGTCGCCATGATCCGTCCCAGCGTTCACCTGTCCGGTGGTCGTCGCCTTCAGAGCTCGGGCATTTCTCCGCCCATCGTAAAAAGCATCCAACACTCTGCCAAGCCATGCGAGTTCGCGGATCGTGGCCGCCGCCTATGAAATAAGCGCATTCGCTTCATCGAACCCTGGCGCCTTCGCCCCCTACGGCGAAGGCCGCCGCCGAGGCCCATGTCGCCGCCCCCATCGCGCCGGTTCGGCGTCGACGAGGTTGAGTTCGACCTTGGCGAGGTCGGGACCCCTCCCGAGCTTGATCTCGGACCTCTAGGACTTCGCGCTGTCCGTCTGCCGAAACGATCACTCGCGGCAAGCCACCGCCATTCCTGCAGTCGCGCTTCTGCTTCTTGGCGGCGATGCCGTGGTCGGCGCCCTTGGAGTTGGACGGTCCAGCCTCCGTGGGGTTTAGACCAAGCTTACCCTGGTCGTAATCGTGCTTCCAGCGGACAGCGTCATCCGCATCTGCATATCGCTCTGCCATGTGGAACAACTTGTTGACGCTGAGCCTCGACGCGATCTCCAGGTCTTCGGTAAGGCGCCGGTCACGGATGCCAAACTTGAAGGCTTTGATGACAGCCTCGTCGGAGATGCTCGGGATCAAGTTCCTCGTGCGGATGAATCGCCGCACAAAGTCGCTGGCGGCTTCGCCTTGCCCCGATGATGCGATCGAGTCTTTCTCCTCCCGGCCGCTCAGAGCAACTCTGGAAGTTGTAGCGGAGGGCGCTCGATTTGACGCCACGATCCGAAGAACCGGGCTTTTGGTTGAAGAGCCAAGTTCGCGTGCGGCGCCGCCCAACACTGACGGAGGTAATTGGCCATCACGAGCTCATCGCCCCCGGCCGCCAGGATGGCGGTCGAGTATATAGACAGGAACTCGTCGGGATTCTTGGTCCCATCGAAGCGCTCTATCAACGCCGGCTTGAACCGAGCCGGCCAGCGCACCCGACGAAGGTCGTCGGAATATGCCGAGCAGCCGTAGGCCGGGACGGGTGCGCGCCGGGAGAGGTCGTCGCCGACAAGGCCTTCGCTGCTGCTGGACTCGGAATCGAGGCTACCTCGGCGGCCCGACCTGCGGCGAGAACGATCATGACGCCGAGCACGGAAGTCACCCGGGAGATAACGCAGGCGGTCCTGGACCCTGCGGCGTCTGGGTGGAACATCCGGGGAGAGACCCCCCAGACTTACTGCCGGTCGACGCGGAGCTTGTGTAGCCCGGTTCGCACCTGACCCTGCCCGGGTTAGTGCCCGTGGGACGGCAACGTCGCGGAGTCAAAGTCACATCCCGAGATCGCTGGCGAGAAGGCGCTTCCTGCCCGGGAGGCGACCGACGCGCGCGTTGGCGACGGCGTGACGAGTTGTCATCACTCCTCAGGGAATGGGTCCCTGAGTGGTGACTTCGGTGCTGCGGAGGTATGACCTCGGTCGCAGCCTAGTCGAGCTCTTCGTCTTGGGCTCGGCCAAAGAGTTCCGATCTCGCCCTATCAGGATCAACCATGATCCGGGCGATAGCGCGGATGCGCTCTCCCGAAGGAGAAAGTCTGGGATGCCTAGACGAGGCGCCAGCATTCTCCTGGTCCTCCCGCCGGAGGGCAGTTATGGCTTGGTTGATGGCGACGTGCACTATCCGACGAGCGTCCTCAGGGTTCTGCGGATCACGACCATCCGCCGCCGCGCCCGCGCCATGGCTGTCCGCCATCAAGACGTGCTGCTCGTGCGGCGGCGGCGAGGGCGAAAACAGGGACACGGAGTCGGGGTCCATGCCCGAACCCACGCTCGAGGAATGTCCGTCGATGAGGTGCGCCATGCTCCCACGATCTTGGTGTCTTTCCTGCGAGAGAGCGAAGCTATCGGGCCCCACGGTGGGCGCCAGCTGTCGACGATCGGGATCGCCAACCGCAGAAATGAAAAGGGGGTTAGTGATACTAGGGACCCGAGCTAAGCTTTGCTCAACGGAGGAACGGATTCGACGTGCTGGTGGTCGGAGCAAGGCGACAACGAGCGTGACACGGGGACTTATACTGGTTCGAGCCCCTCTAAAGGTAATAGCTCTACTCCAGTTGCCTTGCGGCGGTGATCTTTGCTATTCTCGAGTACAGGGGTGTGTTATAGCTCAAGCTCAACAATGACGATGTCTAATGCTCGAACTCTGGTGTGGCGTGTCCCTCAGGTTGCGCCATCCTTAGCCTTATATCCTCCCTGCCTGTAGTGGACGGGAGAGATTCCCGGGGTAGTGGTCTTCATGCGTGTTGATGGCTGGCAGTAACCGTCCCGGACACTTCGCGCACGCCTGCCTCAGTTCCACGATCCCACGCCTTGGTAACCGCCGAGTAAACGCACATTCCGGTTTTCCAAGGGACATCATCCGAACAAGAACCAGCCTGAGCCCAAGGTCGTGCGGGGCCCGACCTCGAGGCCGCACGTGCTCTAGGCACGCGGCTCAAAACGGTCCAGGTCGTGGTCCAAGTAGCCGAGCTAGGGAGCTCCGTTGACCGTGCGCTGACCGACCAAGGGTCTCCTAGCCCTCGTCACTACCTGTTTCCGTTGTAGTGAACAAGGACATTATGCTAACAAATGCCCAAAGGAAATCCAACAAACTTCTAAACTAGCATCTACATCAACTCAAGGCACTAACAACAGCATACCTGACAAAATGCCAGCTACGTCCTTTGCGAATCCACCTTCTACTAAAACATAGATTACTTTGAAATAATCTTGTCTGTTTGAATCTGCCGAAAATCAACCATCTGCCTACTTAAAAGAAGATTCTCTCAAGTATCCATAATCTTTCCCCAGTCCTTGCAAATCTTGAGGACAAGAATTCTGTAAGGGGGGTAGATCTGTAACATCCTGAAAATTTTAAATAATAAAATAAAAATATAAAAATTTGGAAAATGAAATTGAATAAAATTTTCAGTTAAAATTTAGAGAATGAATTAAAATCTTATCCTTTATCTCAACATGTTGAAATCAACCTTAATCAAAGCATGAGCTGCAAAATAAAATTTACAGATCAATCAAAGTATGGAAATGAATTGAAAATAAAATAAAATTTGAAATTTCATTTAATCATAAATTTTCTTAAATTTTGGTTCTTAAGAAATCCTTTTAGTATAAATTGAAATAATGGATAAAGAGAGAAGCAAAAAGATTACAATAATAAAATAAATAAAAAATTTATGTAAAACTAGGAAAAGCCCTAGTGACTCATTTACAAATTTTAAAATGACATATCAAGCATTTATGGGCAAATTAAATGCTATTTAATGAATCTTGACTAGCAATAGTAAAAATATCAGAATTAAATGAAAATATTCCATCATAATTTCGATCTGAATATTTTACATTATCTTTCCCAGAAATAAATACATCCACATTAAAAATTTCAGAAATTAATAAGTTAATTTGTGATATTTAAAAATTCAAAAACAGAGAAATTGGGAAACTAGTACTCTGAATGTCAGAATTTTAATAAATTAAATACAAATTATATGAAGCTGAAAAATTTTACTTAAGACTCAAATCACCAGGATAAATTCATATAAAAATCTTTAAAAAGTTTTAATAAGATTTAGTCTCTCTGATAAATCCAAAACAGAAAATAGAAATATGTGCACAGTTCCTTGTCAGAATTATTATAATTTATATGGATAACATTTTGCCCTAAAAATTATACAGTATGAAGATAAGTTCCTGAACATCACACAGGAAAATTTTCATAAATTCTTGATGAGACGGGAAACCGATTCATTGAAGCTCTACTCGACCCAGCCTGCTGTTCATTCTGAATTGTGCTTTGCTTCCCTAGTTCCTTCACTTCTAGGTGGGCCCGATTTCCTGTTGAGCCCCACCAGTCAGCCTCCCCTGCGCATCATCTTCTACCTCCAGTCGTTGGTGCCCCCGAGCCAAGCCCTTCTCGCTCGCACTGCAGCCGCGTCATCCCTCTGCCATGAGCACCATCCAGCCAACCCTAGCTCACCACCATTCCTCCATGCGGCTCCTTCGTGTTTCCCGGGCGCCATCATGCCTCCCCATGTGCAGCATAGCCCTGCCTTTGCCACACCCATGCTCTTCCCTGTGCCACACCAGTTCTTCTGGCCGAGGCCTCACCTGAGGCCGGTTCATCCATTCCCCGCACCTATAAAAGGCGCCAAGTAATCACTGAGTCGTGCTTTCACTCTTCCCCATCTTCCTCTTCTTCTTCTCTAGCCAGCGCGCCCAAAATCCAGCTCAGTTCCACCATGGCCGAACCCACTGAAGCTCAAAGCCGAATTCAATTCGCCAAAAATAGGGATCTATTTCCAAATTCCCTCGAGCTAGAGCATCATCAAGCCTAGAGGATCAAAACCCCTCAACAAAATCTGCTTCTCTCCATGCACAAACTCACTGCCACCGTAGCCTCTTCTTCCCCAAAACCGGCGCACGGTGCCAGCTTAATCCCGAAAGCCTCCGGCCAAAATAACCACTAAAATGGAACCGCCATGACTCCTTGATGCTCAATCTGCTACCCATTCAAGCCGAGCTGCCTTCGTCTTCGTCCTAGTCGAGTCGCCATTACCGCCGCCGAGCTCGTGGCGACCCATCTCGCACCACCTCGACCAAGCGGTTCCACCCGTGAGTGCGAAACAGTCCCTTGGTGCTCATCCCGCCGTCGGCCAGACCTTCCTGGTTCTCGAGTCTCTGCCGAATGGGCCCATACTGTCAGCCAGAGTAAGCCTCCTCCTGTACAAGCCAAGAAAGGTGCTTCCTATGAATGAAAACGTAATTCTAAATTTTCAATACATATTCCAAGTCAGTCAATGATCAATCTTGAATATCTTTTGCATCCTTAATTTAAATAAGATGAAATAAAACTATAAATTAATCTAAAATAAAGTTCTTCCAGAATATGTAAAAAAAATTTGAAAAGAATTTCTGGATAAATTTGAAATTCAAATTTAAATAGAAGACCTAAACATATGCTTCACATAAAAATTCTACAAACAAACTTAGATTTTGATGAAACTAATTTTATTGCAATCCTCATGCTACCAGAAACTCAAATATATGAAAATATTTAATTTTCAACTTTGTTTGTATCATTTTCTAAAAGGAACATATTCAATAACTTAAATATTCAAAAGGGAATAAATGGTACAAAAGAAATTTGAAATAAATGAAATAGATATGTTAGTAGGTTATTTGAATATGTCAAAATATTTAAGAAATAAATTTAACTTCAATTGTTTCATAAATAAGAAAGACTTATAAATATGCATGTATTGAATAAACTAGTAGTATACCTACACCTATACATAATCTAGAATGGAGTATGAGGCTAAATCATTTTATAGCAACAAAAGATTACATATAATTTCAAGAGCTAAGTATCAGATTAGGGCAAAGCAAATCTTAAACATATTCTATGAGGTAAGCCCATAATAATAGACAAAATGAACTAAATTAAATTCAACTTGTAAAAGCCTTTAATCTTCATATGATTATAAACTATCATGGCTAATATCAAAATGATATAAAACTAGTTCTAAAACACTTTTAAGTTCATCCCCTGCTTATGCTCGAAAAATGAGTAAGTGATCATAATTAATATAGTTGCAAACTTAAAATGAAATCCGATTGCCGATAATGTCAAATATGTGATCATTTAAGCCTATTCAGTAATCTGTAAAACTTTTCGTCTAAATACCATTATTAAGGAAATTAGTCCAGAAACACTCTCCATCATATGTACTACCGTATTCTAGAATAACATATTAGTTATAACTTGCTTATCAATGAGATCTAGCTAATTCAAAACCCTTAAGTGTTAATCTTTCACTTCACCATTCTCGCCTATTTCGTATAACGTAAACTTTATATCACATAAGCCTTTTCAACGATAGATATAATATATCGTCCAAATCCTAAAATTTATAAAATCAGTTTACAAACATTCTCCGAAGTATAGATTACCATAAGCTGAAGAAATAATCTCATTTTCTCATGATCTGCATATAAATCCTCTTAGCCAAATAGCCCTAACTATTATGGGTTCTGAAACTCGTAATATGGGTAAACCAACTCGGTAACAATGAAGAAACCTATAGTTAAAATATTTGTATTACCAAAACATTCTTAAAAAGCACGAATATATTACCAGTAATTTGTTATAACCATTCCAACATACCCACAACTACTTCTTATGCAATGTTAATTAAGAAATGAAAACTATTCACATATACATCATACAACAAATTGATTAATGATTAATTCTATTAATCTAAACAATTTTTGCATCTTCAATTCGTAAAATAAAATTAATAAATTCGTAAAGAGCAATCCCTGTTCTTTGTAAAGAGTCCTTATTTGCTTTTCTATCTATTTTCTTTTTGCCTTTATTAAAGTTTATTATTTGTTATATTTCCATCGAACAACGTGTAGAACCCGACGTAACTAACTCCGTCATTGTCAACGCCGGCTATGACCACGACTTCGCCATAAACGACAAATAAGCAAGGCAAGCACCCCTTTGATCATATTGCTCCCAGTCTTTATTTTCATTTTGTTTATCAAATTGTTTCATGCATGCACTTATTTTCAGTAAATCCGCTATTTAGTGGTACTGGTAGATATACCTGTTGTATCATGAAACTTTCTTGATAAGTATGAATGTGTGAACCTTGATAACCATAGGAAAGGGGATGACAATATGTCAGTTCGGGGTATATGTGACTTAATAACTATGCTTAACCATGCTTTAGAATCAACGATGAATCAATGATGATGATGATCAGATCAAAAGTTGTTTTCTAGGAAATTGAAAATGTGTTTGGGATATGATATTAATGGTTATTGGTATTTGGGTAAAAATCCAAAATAAAACTATGATTTTGATGTGGGCAATTATTAGCAATAGCCGGATGTACAAGAGAGCTTGTACGTAATGTAGGGTGGAGTATTGCCCATATCGGATTAAGGACCGAACGTCGTGTTGTATGATCCTAGATAAATCCGTGCAACTACAAGTGCTGGTATGGGACAATCGTAACTTATTAAGTTGCTTAAATTTGACTTTGCACATTGGTAGGTGGGAGATAGTAGAAGCACTCCGATTAGAGTTTGCTTGTGAGGGGCTACCACACCGTAGTGTGGGTAAATGCATACCGGTATAACTGTGTACGCCTTGTTATGAGAAGAAACCTTTAGACGAGGAGGTCTACTACTCTTATTTCCACTTCAAAAGACGATGTAGGTCTGCCGTTTATGTTTCTTCTTCGTAGCAAGGATTAACGTCACTGGGCTGGTGCAAAGTCAGGTTTAGGTAATGTAACGGTTTTGTCATGACTCTCTGCGGCACACCAAAGGAAGTGTGTCAATTATCGATTACACAAAGAGTAAGTCATGTCTTGTGGGTAAAGCTGTACACCTCTGCAGAGTGTACATCTAATTAATTATCCATACCCGCGGTTATGGGTGTCTTGGTGAACTAATGCGAGTTAAACTTTGATATTTTCTAAAAATGGGTTTTGGGTTGAAACATGTTATACAACTGTTACTTCATATCAATGGGTTGATATTGTTGGATTACATGAATTGGATTATTGGATGGATGTTTATATCTTGAAGTCAATGGGTTGACATTGTTGGACTTTATACTTGGATTATGAATCTGATCAATGAATTATTGGACTACTGAATCATTGGATTATTCAATGGACTGTGAGTATCATTTATGCTTTACTTATTTGCTTATCAAACTTGCTTTTACAAATTCCATTTGAGAAATTGCAAATCGATTTCTAAATTAAAATCTGCTTTGTGCAAAAATTAACCTAGAAGTCGCCTTTGATTCAGCTTGCATTTATGCATTTGCAAATACCACCTTAAGTCTTGCGGAGTACGAAAGTACTCAACCTTGCTTATTATGTTGTTTTAGGTGGATAAGACAACGACGCTTCGAAGAATATCTTTTCATCGTAGGTTACGAGAATTTCAAGTAATGCATTCTTTCTGGGGTTTTGCACCTTGTCAGTGTAATGTCACAATTGGTTTTTTTTCCTGTCATGGATGAAGTTTTTCCTCTCCCCACCCGGTTTCTTTTCTCTCTCCCTCACCCGACTGCTCCCTCCCTCACTCACCCAACTCCCCCTCATTCCACTCTTTTATTTTCCATGGGCAGTCCTCCTGGTGCTTCTTCCTCCCCCCATGGCGCCACTTCTCCGCTCCATGGCCAGCGCCCCTGCAGCACCCTCCATGGCCGACGCCTTCCCCCCTGCAGCCCTCCTCCTCCATGGCCGGCGCCCCTCCCCTTTTTGCAGTGGAAGCAGCAGCCCCTCCCCTCCCTCTTCTTCCTCCTTGTGAGCAAGGTGAGGTAAAGATTTCTTGGTTTAGAGGTGTGCTTGCTGCCCTAATGGAGGTGTTTCCTGGTTGCAATGGCTCTAGGGTTCCTAGATTTGGGGATTTTGGAGGGAAATGTGGTCTAGGGTTGGAGGAACCTGTCTGTTTTTTCGAGCAGATTAGTCACCAGTTTTGTAACGTCGATTTGGGTAAGGTAAAGTCATTTCCTGAATATTTGGCTATAGAGAAAGTTGTAGATCGACCCCTTTAATTTGAGTATAAGAACACTAAAATCCGATCAGCCAATTGAAAGTTGTCCCATTTTTGGTGTTGACTGTCCAGATTTGGTTTTGGATTACACCCGAAATATTCAACGGAACATTAGATATAGCTACAGACCGAATTAGGAATTTTGGTTGCCTAGAGAAATGTAGAAAATTTCCTATAGATTTAGAAAATGCATTTGTTTCCTTGATTTAGAGTTAGGAATCAAATGTTATGGTCTGCTGAAGTTGCTGTCCAGAACTGTAATTTCTGCTGAAAAGTTCATAGTTGGTCTGAAATTCAGAGGCCAGTTTGAGGAATTTTCTTTTAGGTGCTGAACAAATGGCTGTGGGGTAACTTTAGGTTATCCTCTTGTGGTCATTTGGAGGCCAAGAATGCTAATTTTTACTTAGCCAATTAAAAGTTATGTTCATTTTAGTACCTGCTGTTCAGATTGATCTGTTTTGGTTGTCCTCAGTTTGGGGCTGATTGGGGCTCCTGCTAGGGCTGAGTTTTTGGGTAACCTAGAGGCCGAATGAGAATGTTCCATTACCTGGAAAGTTGTGGGAAATTTCGTGTAGATTGTGAAAATGTCATCATTTGCTTGATTCTATTCAGTATAGCAATTTTTATGAGTTAAACACTGCATGCTGTTCTGTAATGCTGAAATCTATGGGCTGAAACATAACCTGTTGTTACTTAGAGGCCGAATTGGAATTTACAATTGACTAGAGATAGATGGGAAATTTTATGTAGATGCTTAAAATGTCTTCGTTTGCTTAATTTGAAGCTGTATAGCAATAGTTACGCTATGGCGAAGTGGGCTATCCAAACCAGTTTTGTATGAAATTCAGAGTTTGTGGCAAATTTGATTTAGGGAGTAAATGTGTTGTTTGTTGTTGTTTGTTGACTCTAGAACTTGTGAAATTGAGTACGCAATCGTGTTTCCAAGTGGAGTAGCTTCGGGAGTGGCTTCTTCTGCCCGCCACTCCACTCCTCGCGGTTAAGGCAAGTGCATGTAAAACAATAGAATGATTTGGTGGTATTTAATGTTAAAACTTAATACCCTGTTCTTTTTTCTTACTGTTGTTGATTGATCCTACTTGCGTATATGACAACTATGAAATGCTTATGAGATGAAAGGTATTGGTGGATGGTTAAATAAATGTGTAACGTATATAATGAGAAGTAATACATCATTCTCATTCATATCCAAGAAATTGCATCGGCCAGGTCGGTGAGAAAGTCATAACTAATCCGGTGAGGTCGGTGAGAAAGTTATGACTAATCCGGAGCACCACAGAGTAAGTCCTACCTCGTAGTCCCATCCATCGAGGTGAATGGGAGCAAGACAGTAAGAGTAGGCACCTCCACAAGATGGAGGTAGAGGGTGAACATCGACGGGTGTTCCCTCAGCTATACCGGTATAAGTCTCAAAAGGTGCATATGAGCATTCAAGCATATCCGCATTGCATAGCATTACTATTAATGGCTATTGTGATGAGTGGTAATGTGTGGAGGAGGGATAGGGCCGTGGGCTCACCCAAAGGTATTTAATAAGATATGTGACTCATTGAGTGTAATATGGTTACTTCGGATGCATTGTTTGGTACTATTAATGATGGATGACTACTGATGATCCTTGAGTTGAGGGTAATTTACAGGTTAAGAATGGATCGGGTCGTGAACTCAGCCAATGATGTCTAATAAGGTATGTGAAATAAGTGAGCAATGTAGTTGATGAGGTAACGGATGGTGATTTCTTTGTTTATGTACTTGTTAATTTGGTATAATAGATAGGAGCATGTTACTGATTTAAATATTTTAATGGATATTGATATTATTACTTGTTGCACTTTGCTGAGTCTTTAAACTCACGCTTGTTGTTTAATGTTTTTAGGTACCCGAGAGTGACTTGCCTGGATGGGACTTAGCTGCACCTCTCTCACATTCATGACATATTAAAGGATTAGTTGGGTTACTCTGTTCATTTTGAAAACTAGTTAAATTCGTTATGTAATCATGTTGTAGTTGAGTTTTAATTGATGATTGATGTTATTGCACTTAGATGGTCATGTGGTTGTTTGATTTCATGTTGTTGTTGTTATTAGATTGTATATGATGATTATTCTCTTTTGTCTGCTGAGTGGATGTCCTAGTTTTAGAGGAGGTGCTGCCGAAATTTTTAATAAGTTCGGTAACCTCCTACTTATTCGCCTGCTTTGCTAAGATTTATTCTCAGTGTTTTGTAATTGTTGGTGCTAGAGGGTATAACATTCGGGGCACAGGGTGCCGGGGTGTTACAGTTGGTATCAGAGCGGGCTTTAGGTCCATGGTGATTGGAGTTAGCAAATTACTCTAGAGTAAACTAAAATTTTGCTGTGTGAAATTTGAAACATGGCATAGATCTCTAATCTTTTAAATTTGGCTTTGGGGCGATAACCTTGAAATCTAGAGTAGCGTGGTTCATTAATTTAAAACTTGACACACTCTGATGCACAGTAGGAAGGGTATGGGTATCATTGCATTACGCTTACATGTTGTATTTAATCTTTGTTGTTGAATGCTAAACTTGTTGTTGCATATTACTTTGATTATGAAGGAATTGTTGGAATCAATATGTTTACATTTGTGTGAATTGGTTACGTCGAAAGGTTTCGGCCTTGTCTTTTGACCGTGGTAACGGTTTCGTTTGTGGGTGTGGTTGGTTAGAGCCACCCCTTGAGGTTTGGGAACCTCTTGTAGGTGAGAGTTGTCGTCGTTTGCGGTATAGTTTAGAGAGTGGGTAGAGAAGGTTGGTTTCTTTTGTCTTCGATGTTTGGAAAAAAAGTGATGGATCCTTTAGGATTTCTTTTACCATTCTATTGATTGGCTTGGTTGATTTATTTTGGTCTTTTCTGGTTAGGAACAAAGGAAAGGTGTTTGGTAATGAGTATTCGCTGATTGTTCTTTCATCGATTTTTGGTTTTGTCTTCTTTGGTTGAAGACAGAGAAGAAGAGTTTAGTGTTGCGCCCCTTTTTGGTCGCCCTTTCGGTTTTGGAAGCTAGGTTATTTTTGGTTGCTTTATAGAGAACATTATCGATTTATGCTTGGTGTTATGGTTTTATCAGAAAAAGATCTGGTTGATCGTTTGGTTTTTCCCCCTTGCATTTATCTTCCTTTGGGGAAGTTGTAAATTTTGAGATTTGTTGAAGAGTTTTTGCATGCCAGAGTCTGGGGATTTGAGAGTTGAGCTCCCTTGCAACTTCTGTTTGGGTTTTTCTGGAAAGAAGAAACTGTTTATCGGTGTTCATTCATGCTTAAGAGCTATGATTTCCTTTAAGGTTGGGTATGTGACCCACGAGGATGCTTAAGATGTTAAGAGTATGATGAGTAGTTAGCGCTTCCAGTTGATGAGGGTTGTTGGTTGATGTTGCTTATGGGTCAATTAAATTGTGGATTTATAAAATGACTTGATCGATGTGTAATCGAAGACTAGGGATATGGAATGACTGTATGAAAGGTTGAATTTGTCCTTGACAAATGTCTGTCTGGGATCCGTAATTATGAAATATGACTAGTGGAGATCGTATCGAATGGTTAGAATTACTTATTGGTTGAATGAACTGGGGATGTTGAAAATGTGACTTAGGATTGTACGGAAGGTAATTGTTGATTTCACCGAGATAAATGTTGAAGAGATGTGTTTTAAGCTTAGAATAACAAATTGTATGAATGATGGTTCGTCATGGTTAGTAGACCAAAAGGAGTTGTTGATACACATCTTATGTTGAGTTATTTGTGTTGAAGAAGTGAGAACGTGGTTCTCCTTGTGATTGTCATAAGATACACATGGTTTAGGGTTTTATGATAATATGACCAATGGTGGTTATGTGAATAGTAGAGAGTAATAGAGCGAAGATTGGATGTTGTAACTTATGTTCAAGAGTGTTGGACTTTTCAGGATCTGGTGAATATGAAATCTTTAATGGCTAAGGGTATTGGAATACTAAAAATGATGGGATTCGAATTGAACCTTCTTCTAAAAGGTTTACGAATTTAATTGAGTGTATGATCTTTTGGGGATGCATGCCTTATGTTAAAGCGTTCTAATTAGTGTGCAACAGAACTCCCCTGATTAAGTTGCATTTTTATGTCAAGTTGCGGACTGGACTTTGATGATTGGAAATGAGAATGAAAGAGTAGTTTCGAAGTAATCGATTGGTGGAGTTCGGAATATTGTACTTTTTTTGAATTTATGCCAATCTCTGTTATTGGCTAAGCTATTTTGCTTGTGTGACGAATACGGGGTTTTATACTCAAAAGTGTATGAGGGGATCGCGCTCTTTCGCGTGCAAATTGAATTATCTTTGGAATCAATATTTAAAGGAAGTAAATAGACATAATGGGTTGTGATGGAAGCCCTCAAGTTGAAAACATTTGTAACTCTATTTTGATTAAGGGTTGAAGTTAATTGAAATTGTGTGTGGTATTTGCGAGTGTTTGAAAAGTTGGAACTTATGATTGTTTCATAAGTGATCTGTGGCTGTGTAAGAGATGCTGGCTTGTGTGAAAATGAGTTGCCTCAATTAAGTTTCATGCGGTGTTTTCTCTTCTAATGGAGTTTTCTTCGAGGTAAAGCTTGGAGCCTTGGTTTTAATGTGTTGGTCACGGATTGAGTGGTTAAAGGGAATCGAGATTTCCTTTGCTTCCTAGCATGAGAAGAAAGAATGGATAATTTCTGGTATCTCGGTTGTGCTATGTAAAGGATTTGAGTTTTCCTTTGCAACTTGACTTAGGGAAGAAAAAGAGTGATCTTTGGATGCGGTCGAATTCTTTCCAAAGTGAATTGTAGTGCATTGGGTTCAAGTTGTCACAAGTGGTGCATTTGATTCAAAAGAATTCTACTTCTTTTGTATTCTAGTATGAGTTGAGAATATGAATGTTCATGGTTTGTTGTTGAGCATACTAAAGAATTTTACTTCTGAGTTTGGTTATTTGAGTGCAAGATTTTGGGGGAAAAACCCTCGTAGGGAATGAGCCAATTGTGGTTTGGTAGTGATTTACGACCCTAGTTTGGGCTAGGTGTTGATCATTAGTGGTATAAGGGTGGATTGTGATGGAGGTTGTTGATGTCTTGGTTCAAATTTTTGTTGAGAATATCGTTGGTGGTAAAGAAAGTGATGGCAATTTGATATAAAGTGTTCGGTTGTGAACATTTAATTTAGCTGGTTGTTCCTGGGTGTGAGATTTGCCTAGAGAGAATAAAATTAAAAAATATATTGTAATTGTGAATTGGGAAGGAACAATTATGCCACAAGTGGGCTAATTCTTTCGAGAAGCATTGGTTAATTTTGATTTTTTGTGATAAAGGTCAAACCATTGGAAAAGATGGGATTTTGTGTAATTGATTCTTTGGGGGTTCAAGTTGGGAACCCCAGCTGACCGTTCAAATACTAATGGTGAAAATGGTTAAATGCTTGTTAAAGGGATGTGTCTCACGATGATTGTGTCATCTTGAGTTTGATGAATCATGATAGAGGGGTAGAAAGAGGAAGTTAGAGTTCTGTTGAGTTTAGAAATTAATACCTTCTTTGTTGAGAAGATTAATCGAGTAAAAGGTGTAGTGTGTTTTAGTGCTAAAGGAAAGTCTAGTCTGAGTTATGTTAGACCAAGTAATGAAATAGTGGTATGATATGTTGGATATGGAAATGTGGCATATCAATTACGATTGAGTCCATAAGTGAAGGTATTGAGGTAGAATATTGAGAAAATTTGTCTGAGTTAAGTTAAAAACTCTTTTTTTTGATCGTTGGATTTGAGAATTTGGTTTTCCGTTTGAATCCTTGCGTTGGTACTTTGAGTTGGCAAGGAAGTTTGTGTCCCTGGTGGACTTTGCTTTGTGTTGGATTTGGCGTTCTTAGAATTCGGGGTCGAATTCAGTTAAGGGGGAGAGAATGTAATGTCGTAGTTGGTTTTTTTTTCCTGTCGCGGATGAAGTTTTTCCTCTCCCCACCCGGTTTTTTTCTCTCTCCCTCACCCGACTGCTCCCTCCCTCACTCACCCAACTCCCCCTCATTCTTCTCTTTTATTTTCCAAGGGTAGTCCACCTGGTGCTTCTTCCTCCCCCCATGGCGCCACTTCTCCCCTCCATGGCCAGCGCCCCTGCAGCACCCTCCATGGCCGGCGCCTTCCCCGCTGCAGCCCTCCTCCTCCATGGCTGGCGCCCCTCCCCTTTTTGCAGTGGAAGCAGTAGCCCCTCCCCTCCCTCTTCTTCAACCTTGTGAGCAAGGTGAGGTAAAGATTTCTTGGTTTGGAGGTGTGCTTGCTACCCTAATGGAGGTGTTTCCTGGTTGCAATGGCTCTAGGGTTCCAAGATTTGGGGATTTTGGAGGGAAATGTGGTCTAGGGTTGGAGGGAACCCTGTGCTGTTTTCGAGCAGATTCGTCACCAGTTTTGTAGCGTCGATTTGGGCAAGGTAAAGTCATTTCCTGAATATTTGGCTATAGAGAAAGTTGTAGATCTACCCCTTTAATTTGAGTATAAGAACACTAAAATCCGATCAGCCAATTGAAAGTTGTGCCATTTTTGGTGTTGACTATCCAGATTTGGTTTTGGATTACATCCGAAATGTTCAACTGAACATTAGATATAGCTACAGACCGAATTAGGATTTTTGGTTGACTAGAGAAATGTAGAAAATTTCCTGTAGATTTAGAAAATGCATTTGTTTCCTTGATTTGGAGTTAGGAATCAAAAGTTATGGCCTGTTGAAGTTGCTGTCCAGAACTGCAATTTCTGCTGAAAAGTTCAGAGTTGGTCCGAAATTCAGAGGCCAGTTTGAGGACTTTCCTTTTAGGTGCTGAACAAATGGCTGTGGGGTAACTATAGGTTATCCTCTTGTGGTCATTTGGAGCCTAAGAATGCTAATTTTTACTTATCCAATTAAAAGTTATGTTCATTTTAGTACCTGCTGTTCAGATTGATCTGTTTTGGTTGTTCTCAGTTTGGGGCAGATTGGGGCTCCTACTAGGGCTGAGTTTTTGGGTAACCTAGAGGCCGAATGAGAATGTTCCATTACCTGGAAAGTTGTGGGAAATTTCGTGTAGATTGTAAAAATGTCATCATTTGCTTGATTCCATTCAGTATAGCAATTTTTATGAGTTAAACACTGCATGCTGTTCTGTAATGCTGAAATCTATGGGCTGAAACTTAACCTGCTGTTACTTAGAGGCCGAATTGGAATTTACAATTGCCTAGAGATAGATGGAAAATTTTATGTAGATGCTTAAAATGTCTTCGTTTACTTAATTTGAAGTTGTATAACAATAGTTACGCTATGACGAAGTGGGCTATCCAAACCAGTTTTGTATGAAATTCAGAGTTTGTGGCAAATTTGATTTAGGGAGTAAATGTGTTGTTTGTTGTTGTTTGTTGACTCTAGAACTTGTGAAATTGAGTACGCAATCGTGTTTCTAGGTGGAGTAGCTTCGGGAGTGGCTTCTTCTTTCCGCCACTCCACTCCTCGCGGTTAAGGCAAGTGCATGTAAAACAGTAGAATGATTTGGTGGTATTTAATGTTAAAACTTAATACCCTGTTCCTTTTTCTTACTGTTGTTGATTGATCCTACTTGCATATATGACAACTATGAAATGCTTATGAGATGAAAGGTATTGGTGGATGGTTAAATAAATGTGTAACGTATATAATGAGAAGTAATACATCATTCTCATTCATATCCAAGAAATTGCATGGGCCAGGTCGGTGAGAAAGTCATAACTAATCCGGTGAGGTCGGTGAGAAAGTTATGACTAATCCGGAGCGCCACAGAGTAAGTCCTACCTCGTAGTCCCATCCATCGAGGTGAATGGGAGCGAGATAGTAAGAGTAGGCACCTCCACAGGATGGAGGTAGAGGGTGAACATCGACGGGTGTTCCCTCAGCTATACCGGTATAAGTCTCAAAAGGTGCATATGAGCATTCAAGCATATCTGCCTTGCATAGCATTACTATTAATGGCTATTGTGATGAGTGGTAATGTGTGGAGGAGGGATAGGGCCATGGGCTCACCCAAAGGTATTTAATAAGATATGTGACTCATTGAGTGTAATATGGTTACTTCAGATGCATTGTTTGGTACTATTAATGATGGATGACAACTGATGATCCTTGAGTTGAGGGTAATTTACAGGTTAAGAATGGATCGAGTCGTGAACTCATCCAATGATGTCTAATAAGGTATGTGAAATAAGTGAGCAATGTAGTTGATGAGGTAACGGATGGTGATTTCTTTGTTTATGTACTTATTAATTTGGTATAATAGATAGGAGCATGTTACTGATTTAAATATTTTAATGGATATTGATATTATTACTTGTTGCACTTTGCTGAGTCTTTGAACTCACGCTTGTTGTTTAATATTTTTAGGTACCCGAGAGCAACTTGCCGGGTTGGGACTTAGCTGCACCTCTCTCACATTCATGACATATTAAAGAATTAGTTGGGTTACTCTGTTCATTTTGAAAACTAGTTAAATTCGTTATGTAATCATGTTGTAGTTGAGTTTTAATTGATGATTGATGTTATTGCACTTAGATGGTCATGTGGTTGTTTGATTTCATGTTGTTGTTGTTATTAGATTGTATATGATGATTATTCTCTTTTGTCTGCCGAGTGGATGTCCTAGTTTTAGGGAGGTCTTTAAATTTTTAATAAGTTCGGTAACCTCCTAGTTATTCGCCTGCTTTGCTAAGATTTATTCTCAGTGTTTTGTAATTGTTGGTGCTAGAGGGTGTAACATTCGGGGCACAGTGATGATGTGGTTGGCAACTCCAAAACGAGTGAAGATTCCATGCATGAATCTGACAGCAGCGGAGGCCATAATGGCGCGTACTGCTTCAGCTTCGACACATTTGGTGAACTTGTCGATGGCGATGAACAAGTGGGTGAAGCCCCCTGTGGCCCGCGAGAACGGACCCAGGATATCCAGCCCCCAGACCGCGAACGGCCATGAGAGTGGGATGGTTTGTAGAGCTTGGGCTGGAAGGTGGGTTTGCTTGGTGTGGAATTGACACGCCTCACAACTCCTTACCAGCTCACAAGCATCCTAAAGGGCAGTAGGCCAATAGAATCCCTGGCGGTAAGCTTTACCGACCAGTGTGGCAGCCGGTCGTCGGCCCCACTGGAGCTAGGAACCGAGACATGTGTGGTGCCTCCCTGCCCGGAATTGGAGGATAGAACAGCCGCACCATTGGCCCTGTCGGAGTTGGGGGTTGCAATGGACGGTCGTACAAACCTTCTTTTGAAGACTTGGATCGGAACCGACCCGTCATTGGCCCTACCGAAGAACGGGGTGACAATAGGCTATCAGGCACTATTGTCCCCACCGAAGACCGGGGAAGCGATAGATGGTCTCGCGAGACTCCTTTCGGAGGGGCGGACTAGAATAATAGCGCCATTGGCCCCGCCGGAGTTGGGGGCAACGATGGAAGGTTGGGCAAGCCTTTCTTCGAAGACTCCAACCGGAGCAGAATCCTTTGATGAGGCGAGCTATGAAATCTTGTCCGCCAAATGATTGTCGCGCCGAGGGATATGGATGTACCCCAGCCCGTCGAAGTGACGCTCCATCCTCCTGACTTTCGCCAAGTAGGCGGCCATCATGGGATCAGAGCACTGGAACTCCTTTCGCGCTTGGTTTACAACAAGTAGAGAGTTGCCCTTGATGTGCAGACGCCAGATGCCGAGTGCGGCAGCGGCGCGTAGCCCCGCTAGAAATCCTTCGTATTCGGCGATGTTGTTGGTCGCCTTGAAGTCCAAGACGATCAGGTACCATAGGATGTCCCCGGTTGGGGAGACCAGGACAAATCCAGCCCCCGCGCCCTCGACCCGGAAAGAGCCGTCAAAGAACAGGGTCCACGAAGGGAGCGCGGGTGCTTCTTCAGCTTTAGGAGTGGAGGGAGTCCACTCGGCAATGAACTCGGCCAACCTTTGACTCTTGATAGTAGCGCACGGGCGAAAGTTGAGGCAAAATTCGCCTAGTTCCACCGACCACTTGGCGACACGACCTTCAGCTTCTCGGTTGTGGAGTATCTCTCGAAGTGGGTAGGCTGTGACCACCGTGATCTCCCATCCCTGGAAATAGTGTCGAAGCTTCCGGGACACCACCAAAACAGCGTAGAGCATCTTCTGGGCTTGTGGATATCTGGTCTCCGCGTCGGATAGCACCTTGCTGATGTAGTAGACTGGTCTCTGGACGCCTTCCCTCTCCGCCACCAGCACCACACTCACTACAACTGGGGTAGCCGCAATATATAGGAGCAGCGGCTCGCCGGGAGCAGGAAGGACCAGCACCGGGGGTGAGGAGGCTTCAGGCGTCCATTTGAAGTGGTTAGTGTTCTTCAATAAATAAGGGAAGACTTGAATAAGTGGTACGGATCCTTCGGACAGGCCTTGTTGAGGTCGATGAGGTCGACACACATTCGCCACTTCCCATTGGATATCTTGATGAGCACGGGGTTGGCAAGCCATTCGGAGTGAATGACTTCTCTGATGATACCCGCATGTAGCAGCTTCTCCACTTCCTCGCAGATGGCATCCTGACGCTGGGGGGCCTGGTGCTAGACCTTTTGCCGGACCGGGCGTGCCTCCGGGAGTGTTGCTAGTTTGTGCTTGATCACCTCCCTAGGGACCCCAGCCATGTCGGACGGTTGCCAGGCAAACACGTATGCGTTAGACCGGAGGAAGGTGGCGAGCGCGTTTTCCTATTTGGCGCCAAGGTTGGCGCCCAGCTTGACGGTCCTTTCGGGCTCGACCACGCTTAGGGAGACCACCATAACCTCGCCGGACAGGCCGGGCAAGGCGCGGGTCCTCACCGGAGGGGCTCTAGATTAGACAGCGTTAACTTGCCGCGCACAGGTGGCGCCTACCAGGTCCAAGGCTTGCTTATCGTAGCACAGGGCCTCTAGCTTGTCCACATGGACGCTTATGGGACCTCCAGGTCTCGGCATCTTCACCACCATGTAGGCATAGTGGGTGGCTGCCATGAACCTAACCAACACGGGTCGACCAAGCAAGGTGTTGTAGGAGAGGTCAAAGTCAGCGACATCAAAGTCCACCAACTCCGTGCGGTAATTGTCCACGTTCCCGAAAGTGGTGGGAAGGCGGACCTGGCCCAGGTGCATTGAGCCAGCCCCTGGGGTGACTCCGTAGAAGGGGAGCGCCGGGCGAAGCTCTTGCTCCGGGATCCGAAGAGCTCGGAACACCCTGGGGATAGGAGGTTGATGGAGCTCCCCCCGTCGATCAGCACATGCCCAAGCTGCACGTTCCGAACCGTGGGCGAGACTACGATCGGAAGGTGCCCTAGGCCAGTGGTGCTCGCAGGGTGGTTGGTGTGGCTAAAGGTGATTGGCTCCTCCGACCACTTCAGCGGCTTAGCCGCCCCCGCGCTTGGTACGGTGGCGTAGACTTCCCTCATCTGGAGCTTATACTTCTTGTTGGAGGCGTGGGTGGCCGATCCGCCATGGATGTAGGCCACCCTATGTTCCGCTTGTTGGAAAGGCAGCTGGGCGGAGTCGTCTCCCTTGTCGTCGTCGTGAGGAGGGTGGCGTTCCCTGAGCCGCTGCTCCACCTTCTCGCGCACGACCTGGCAATTATACAAATCGTGTGCATTAGTATTATGGATAGGACATAAAACATTACCCCCGTTTTCCTATCAACGGTAGTCCTATCGATCGCGGCGATCATCCCGCCGGTCGTGGCGATCGTCTCACTATGGCTTGACGACCTTGTGCCTGCGCTCGGCGGCCAAGACCTAACCGGACTCAGCCGCCGGGCACTTCTTCTTGTTCGCGGAACTAGGACCTTTAGAGGTCCCAGCCTCGCCTCCTCTGTGAGCGCCGTCCGCTCCGGTAGTCCGCTCCGGCGCCTCCGCCGCCCGAGCGCAGTTGTGCGCCAAGGCGAATAGCTCGGACGTGGTGGCGATGTCGCGGTTGGCCATCTTCTCCCGCATCTTGCGGTCTCGCACTCCCCTCCGGAAGGTGATGATGATTGACTGACCAGAGATCTTGGGGATTGTGTTGTGGCAGTGGCTGAATCGCCGGATGAATGTGCGCAACGACTCCCCTCTCTTTTGTTCGAGGGCATGGAGGTCATCCTCCATGCCCGGTTGGGCATAGGAACCCTAGAAGTTGGTGACGAATTGGCCACACAACTCCACCCATGAGGGCACCGACCCCTCGAGAGGTTCATCAGCCAAGAACGGGCGGAGCCCACCAAGGCTATCGGGAGATAGTTCGCCGTAACATTCTCGGAGCCGCCAGCAGCCCGCACCACCGTGGTGTAGATCTGTAGGAACTCCTCCGGGTTGGTGGTACCATCGTACTTCTCGATGGTTATCGGGCGAAACCTTTCCAGCCACGCGACACGGCACAGCCGGTTGGAAAACGCTTGGCACCCCATGCCGTAGGGAGAACCACGTAGCCCCCCGGAACCTCGGCCCAAGGGCCGCGTCGGGGAGCGCAGGATTTGGCTCCCGTAAGACTCGGAGGAGAAGGTTCCCTCCTCTGCAGGGAAATCGGGGTCACGGGAGGAGCTGTCTTCTTTAGGAGCCATCTGCTTGCTGCGGTCCTGCTCCTGCGCTTGCGGATGGTGCAACTTGCCACGCAAGTCACCACCGTGTGCTCGGCGTTGCTCCTCCAAATGAGCCCTAAGATCTTCACGGGCACTCCCCTCATGCCCGGGGGACACGCGAGACGATGCTAGAGCCATCGCATGACCCCCGATGAGAGCGGGGCCTGTGTCTTGAACGCCCTTTCCCTTGCTTCGCCCACCATGACGTGAGCGTTGCTCGCTTGGGTGGCTTGAAGCTTGCGTGCCTCTGCGCGCAACTTCGACCATGGGATAACAGAGGTATCCAGCCGTTTTGATGCCTCCACGGGGAGCTGGGCCACGTCCATGAGGCAGGCGATGTCCAGCAGCCATGGCGCTACCGGGGTGTCGCCCCCTAGCTCCACCGGCGGGTGCTCCAGGAGGAGGCGGGTCGCATTATTGATTTGATATCCCTATATCCATGATCCATAAAACATGATCATCAATCAATACGTGTGCTGACCTATAAATCACAATTATCCCATATGATGATATAAGGTCAGGGATAATTCAGAATAATATGAAAACATAAACAAGGAGTTTCGCAAACAAGTCACATCCTTATTGATCGGCACTAATGATATTTATTCAAAGGACAAACTAATCATATTATTACATAAATATAGACGTGATACAATTACCTCCATAATTGCCACAAGGACATATCACTAACAGTCTCCCACTTGCAATTGAGTCAATCATGTAAGTATCTAATACATATAGCTCTTGTGTGCACCTCATGCTTTGGCCATGAGATTGACTTTGATAGCAGATCAGCAATGTTATATTCTGTGTGCCCTTTACATATCTTCACATCATCCCTATCCACAATCTCGCAAATAAGGTGAAAGCACTGAAGTATGTGTTTGGACTTTTGATGCGATCTAGGCTCCTTGGCTTGCGCAATGGTTCTATTATTATCACGATAGAGGTCCACTGGATTATAAGCACTAGAAACTGCACCAGTTCCAAGATGAACTTTTTATCCAAACAGCCTCCTTTGTCGCTTCAGAAGCCGCAATGTACTTAGCCTCTGTTGTAGAATCAGCAACCACACTTGCTTGGAACTCTTCCTGCTCACTGCTCCTCCATTAAGTTAAAACATAAACCCAGATTGCAATCGAAAATCATCTTTATTAGTTTTGAAGCTAGCATCAATGTAACCACTTACAACCAGCTCTTACTCACCTCCAAAAATAAGGAACATATCTTTAGTCTTTCTCAAGTATTTTAGAATGCTCTTTACAGCTATCTAGTGATCTTTACCTGGATCTAACTGGTATGCTCATAATACTTAGAGTATATGACACATCTGGGCATGTGCATATCATGGTATACATGATAGATCTAATAACAGAAGCATATGAAATCTTGCTTATTCGGCCTCGCTCATTAGGTGTCGATGGACACTGACTCTTGCTAAGACTAATGCTATGTGAGATGGGCAAGAAACCCTTCTTGAAATCCTGCATATTGAACCGCTTTAACATCTTGTCAATGTACGTATTTTGGCTTAATCCAGTTAGCCTTTTCGACCTATCCCTATAGATCTTTATACCCAAAATATATGCTGCCTCTCCTATGTCTTTCATAGAGAAACTATTTCTCAATGAGGACTTGGCAGATTCAAACATAGGAATATCATTTCCTATCAATAATATGCTAGCTACATATAAGATCATGAAAACAAGTGCGCTCCCACTAGCTCTTCTGTAAACATAAGGCTCTTCTTCATTCTTGATGAAACCAAACCCTTTGACTACCTCATCAAAAATGAATTTTTCAACTCTGAGATGCTTGCTTTAGACCATAGATAGATCTTTGAAGCTTGCATATCTTTATTTTGTGGATCGACAAAACCTTCAGGTTGTGTCATGTACACATTCTCACTTAGTTTTTCATTTAGGAAAACTGTTTTGACATCTATTTGCCATATCTCATAATCAAAATATGAAGCAATAGCTAGAATGATCTGAATAGACATAAGCATAGCGATGGGTGAGAAAGTTTCATTATAGTCAACACCTCGAACTTGTTTGAACACTTCACCACCAATCACACCTTATAGATTTGAATATTACCATTCATGCCTATCTTTCTCTTAAAAACCCATTTACACTTAATGGTTTTAATGCATCAGGTGGATCAACCAAGTTCCAAACTTGATTGTCATGCATGAATTATATTTCAGATCTCATGGTTCCAAGATGTTTCTTAAAGTTCGGGTCCATCATCGCTTCCTCATAAATCTTGGTTCATCATTGTCTAACAATAAAACGTCATACTGAAAGACCATTTGGAGGTCTACCTATATTTGTGAGGAGTAATTGACATTGTTTAAGTTAGTAGTGTTTGAGTTTGAGGGAAATTTGAAGTTTAACTTGAAATTTGAAGCATTTTGGAATGCTCTCTAGCAAGGGCGATGCTACCGGTCTAGCATAGGCGTGCTACCGGCCTGGGTGCGGTAGCACTTGGTAGGGCGGTAGCACCGGGCCTATCGTTGGTGTGAAAATTTTAGAGAGAGGTGTTTTCTAGTTTGGCAGTAGAGCGGTGCACTAGCCTAGGGGCGGTAGTGCCGGTCTATCATGGGTAGTAGCACTGGGCTTTGGCTAGTGTGAAAATTTCAGAGAGCATCTCCTCTCGATTTTGGCTGTAGGGCGGTGCTACCGTCTTGAGGGCAATAGCACTGGCCCTTATAAGCGAGATTGGATATATTTGATGATTTTGTGATACTTATTGCATATCTTTTTGGACATTGCTATGTGATGGGCTTCTCTTGGTTTTGATGGTTGCAGGACAATAGGTTTTGATCATGATGAGGTGGAGGATGACCAGTACTAGGTGACGAGCGTCAGAGTTCCAAACGGTCGAGGATTGCCTGAAGATGATCAGAGATGGAGTCGCTGCGAATCTAGAAGATAAGGAATGGATGAGATGCTAGCTAGGAGCTACTCGGATCAAGGAGGGCCATTAGATTGTGGTCTAGATGATAAAGTATCAGGTCTAGTTAGTATGCTTTGAAAAGCATGTAAAAACCTATTATGTGTGTGGGTTTTGAGTTAGCCCATGTATGAGTGAGTGAGTCAATCCTAACACTTGATGGTGATCCTTAGGGTAGAAGGATCCCATCTAAAGGTGGAGGGTGACTCAAGAGTAGTATAAATAGAGAGGTAGGGGTTGCTTTCCCCCTTTTGAAGGTTTTGAGGTTTTTGTACTCCTTTAAGTTTTGACAACCTTGTTGTGAAGCTTTGTAAACTCCCCTTCTAGAAATCTAAAACACTTTCCCTTATGCTTGAATTTAGTTTACGCACTTACATTTTTGCAATTTGGATTTGCCTCCCCTCCTACATACTTTTGGTTTTATGCCAAGGATGTTCTTCTTTCAAAGTAAAAAAGGTTGGAACTTTGACGTCAATCCTTGCGATTGAAGGTTGGAATAATTTTCTGACATCCTTAGGAAGATATCTACCAAGCTTAGTGAGTTTTTGTCCAACCAATCAAAAGATTCCTCAAAATTTGCTTTTGGAGTTCGTGCTAGTTCTTCAGCTATTCTTGAGTCCGGTCGTACCGACCTTTGTGTGCTCATACCAAACCCTAGTGCTACTAGGATCACCTCGGTCATATAAGAGCCCGGTGCTACCAGCTTTAACCCGGTCGTATCGGCCTAGCAGGAACTTCTTCCATCTCATTTGCTTTTTGTTAGTGTTTTGATTGAGAGCTTGTTTGGATTATTTTGAGTGGGGAAAAAATTTTATTTGGGATCATTCACCCCTCTTATCGCCATCTCGATCCTTCACATGCCTATACCTTATAGGCATTTGATATGGCCTCTTAGACCTACGTGGGGCTGGTGTATCTTTCACAGGTTCTACAACATTTTGTACATCCTGTAGAGGTTCAGTTGAAGCTAGATCACTATCTGATGGTTCTCAAATTTCTTCTAGTTGCACCGCACTCCCACTAATTTATTTTGAAAGAAACTCTCTCTCCAAAAATACACCATTTTAAGCAACAAACATTTTGTTCTCATCTCTTTTGTAAAAGTAATTTTTGTAGTTTCCTTAGGATACCCCATGAAAATGCATTTTTTTGATTTATGTGTGAACGTATCAGATAGCAAACGTTTTACATATGTTTCACATCTCTATACTTTGAGAAAAGACAACTCAGGACACTTCCCGATTCATATCTCATATAATGTCTTCTCTACTACTTTAGAAGGGACCCTATTTATTGTGAATGCGGCTGTTTCTAGACCATGCCTCTAGAAAGATTATGGTATATTAAATTGGCTCATCATACATCGAACCATGTCTAATAGAGTTCAGTTATGTTTTTCAGACATCCCATTCTATTGAGGCATTCCCAACAGAGTAAGCTGTGAAACAATTCCACATTGCTTCAAATGAGCACTGAACTCTTGGCCTAAATATTCACCTCCATGATCTGATCATAGGGCCTTAATTTTCTTGCCAAGTTGATTTTGTACTTCATTATGAAATTCCTTGAACTTTTTGAAAGATTTAGACATATACCTCATTAAGTAGATACAACCATATATACTAAAGTTATCAGTAAAAGTTATGTAGTACAAAAAAACCACCTCTAGTGTTGTGCTCAGTGGTCCACATACATTCATATGTATGAGGGCTAACAAGTCACTCGCCTTATCGCCTAAACCCGTGAAAGGAGTCTTCATCATTTTGCCAAGTAAACAAGATTCACATGTTTCAAATGATTCAAAATCAAATGAGTTTAGAAGGCCATTTTATGGAGTTTCATCACGCACTTCTCAATTATATAACCAAAATGACAGTGTCAGATATAAGTGGGATTCAAATCATTTGGTTGAAGCCTCTTAGCATTAATGTTATAGCTTGGCATATCCTCTAGATTCAAAATATATAATCCATTCACTACTGGAAAATGACCATAAAGCCATCATTCAAATAAATCGAACAACAATTGTTCTTTATTATGAATTCATAACTCTCTGCTTCCAAACATGAAGAAGAGATAATGTTTTCGCTTAAGATAGGAATATAATAACAATTATTTAATTCCAAAACTAGTCCTGAAGGTAAATGTAATGAATAAGTGCCAATAGCCAATCCAGCAACGCTTGCTTTATTGCCCACACGAAGATCAACTTCACCTTTTAACAAGCTTCTAGTCTTTGTTAGCCCCTACATCAAATTGCAAATACGAGCAACCGATCCGATATCAAATACCCAAGAACTAATATAAAAACATTATGCTTATGAAACATGCAACATAAAACTACCCTTACATTTGGTAAATCTACATCTTCGCACACAATAAATGCATCTTTACCACCAAGCTCAAGAGTTATAGGTATTAATGTCTCCGATGCTCTTTGCATGATCTGTGATAAGCACTAAAACTGAAGACATTAGAACACACAAAAATAATAGAGGACAGCAAAAACTTCAACTACAGACATGGTAGGAGATAGTTCCTAACTCCCTATAAAAAATATATGCATGTTGCTCTGCCAAAAGAATATTGATTTACTAATTAACTTTCAATGGCCAGTTGATTAACTCTACCATAGCACGAGATTAAGAAATCGCTATTAACTCTACCGTAGTGCGAGATTAAGAAATCGCTACTTCAGATGTGAGTTATACCATCCTTCTAACACCAGGTGATCCAACAAATTTTATTTTGTCCACTGCGGATACGAGAGCTTGACCCATTTCTGCAAAACTAGAAATAAACAAGAAATAGAGGCCAAGTAAGCCATCTGAGCAATTAGCCTTGAACACTAACAATGCAGATTTACATTCATACCCAATTATTATGCGAACCAGGTTATTTGGTGCAACAACAGCTGAAAAAGCTGTTTGTATGATATGAAAATAAAAGTAGCTGAGCAGCTTGCGTGCTCTGAATCCTGTAAAAGGGCACTTTATTGATCAGAATAATAAACATCTGAACAATTTGTTAGCTTAGACAAACACATCTGATGGAAAGACGAATTTCAGAGGTCATAATGAACTTTAATCTTGCAGCGAAGAGGCAGTATACATATGATAGCCTACAGACATTTAGCACTTTGGCTTAGCACAGGCACAACAAGAGATCTTAATATCATAATACAGTACAGCTTTGTTATCCTAATATGCTATTAACAACAAAATAGGATCAACCCAAGAAAGCTTAGATGAAAATTGTTCCTCAGTACATTTGAGAACAAAGGGTGCTTTTTCCTAGCCTACATTTTTGGTTTACTGTGCAATTTATTATTTCTTGAGAATTTTAGTAGATTCACCAAAAATGATGAACAAAAAAAATACAACGCACAAATAATAGCCATCAAAGACTCTAAGGTGATACATAATATATGCAAGGCTTTGCGACCATCAAATAACTAGGTTTAACTATTTGACATGCGAACCTATGACATACCCTTCACAACGATGTATAAGAAAATAGATTGGCAAGGTTGGATTAAAGGATTTGACCTTATAGTTTACATAAAGCATCCAAAAGTTCCCTATGGTAAACTTAAGGTACCGCATTTATACTCAGGTTGGGAACAAACACCAGACATCAAGCACACATAACAAAACTATTAACAGAAATTTAATGAAAAGTGTGCAAAGGATGATACAATATACTTGGCCCTAAGTTCCTTTATGCATAATCCATCAACTCACCCAATGAAGAATCAACCATAGTCTCTCTGAGCGGCGGATCTAGGATTTTCAAATTGGATGTTTAGAGTATGTAAATGAAGTCACTATATGTCATACTATGCAAAGCTAAAGAATTAGCCGTCATTGTGAACACATCATCCATGTGATTTTCATTTTTTCATGAAAAGATAACAGAGGCATAGATAAACAAATTTGCACTGATGTAACAAACACATTGTACAAACCATAGCATGCTACAAATATCTCTCACATTGAATTTTATTCTCACATGACTCATAACTAGTAACTAATGTACTGATGTAATGGCATAATAGAGGCATAGATCATTGAATAATCAGTTGGAATTTTATTCTCACATAGCCATACCAACACATCATTTTCCATCAAATTCTATGAAGTTTTCCATCATATACTCATGATTGGCTTCCTATACTAGTTCTCCTAATCAGCTAATCTCCTATGGTCACTGGTGGAGAGGTCGAGAGGAGAGAAGAGGCCGGGTCGGTTTACCACCAGGAGCAAACAAAGCCACGAAGAGGCCATCTACCTTGAGGGCAAGGAGGGCTCAAGGCCGAGTGGTGAAGCAGAGTAGCAGTCGAGCAACACGTGCGCCGTTGCCTCCTGTGGACTTGCACCCGTGCTTTGACCTCCACACCCGTCTCCACGTCACCGTGCACTGACGTGCGCCCTTGCTCCCCCACGTGGCCATGTCGCGGTGGTGAAGGCAGCCCCTACACTGTCTGAGTCTTTCAACTGCTGGTTTGGCCAGAGGCCTACAAGGGGCAGGTGAAGTGGCTAGGCTATAGGAGCCAGGGTTAAGGCGGATCTAGATGGCTTGGGGGAGCCATGTCTGGCAACCACCCTCTGCCTCTGCGGCTCTACCCTCCATCACTCTACGGCTCCACCTGTTAGCCCATGTCACCCTTGCTCATCCCCACCATGTCCTCCGACGCCATCTCCTCAGCCACGCGCCCTCGGTGAACCCTCGCCACCCGGATCGCCCTCGCCCGTGATGATGGCTCATTGCACTGACAAGGAGGAGGAGGCAGGGATGAGTGTGGCTCAGCTCGGCTTGGGTTTTCTCTGTGGCTACGGCGGAGGAGGAATGGGGGCGTGCATGCTACTCATCCAATCACTACCTCCTTCAGTTGCTCCTCTCGATTGGGCTGAGGCAAAAGGTGGCTAGGGTTTGGGGAAGGCGGGAAAATAGAGAGGATTAGGCATGTGCAGGCTCAACGTTGTGATTACAGACGGTTCCAATTAAAAAGCATCAGTGACCAGCATTCTCATCACTGAAGTTTTTAGTCAAAAACCGCTAGTGATGTGAATATGAGTCATCACAAACGGTTTTTGGCTAAAACTGTTTGTGATGAGGTATACATCACAAATGTTTTTTTTCAAAAACCATTTATGATGAGCATGGAACTCATCACTGACTGTTTTTACAAAAAAAAACCTTATGTGATAACCCCTCATCATAGACGGTTTTTGAAAACCGTCAGTGATGAGGGGTCTAATATGAGTTCTTTTTTAGTAGTACATATTGATTACATAAGGGCTGACAAGTAAACAATATGACCGGACTCCCATCAACAAGCTTGCAAGTAAACAATGACTTTGAGGTATTATACCTTCCAACCATTGCCTGGTCCTCAAACATGCCCTTCAGACCCACAATCATATTGTAGGCATTTATGTCCTCATATTGCTTCTGAAGTTTAGAGTTCATAGTGACAAGCATGAGGCAGCTAATATCAGGAACCAAAAGAATAGGAATGGCACATGGAGTAAGGCTTTCCCGTACGTACCCTCAATCCAAAAGCTCTTGGACTTGTCACTGAATTTCCTTAGTCTCTCCTCCGGATTGGTCCTGTATGCAGCACGGTTGGGCAAAATCACTCCTGGGTACCAATCAATTTGGTGCTCAATACCTCTAATAGATGGCAGCTGCAAGGGTATCTCAGCTGGAAACACATCCTCATACTCCTACAAAAGGTTAATAACAACAGGAGCTAAAGAGCTAAGAATATCATTAAGTGAAAATAAAGCCACTTTGCACATTAAAGGATAGCACAATGCATAATTCTCATTAATTTCAGCAATATCAGATTTTGTAGCAAGCATAACACCACCTTTCAATGTAATTCCTTCAGACCTAGAATAAGGTGCTTTCTTGTCTTTGTTAGGAGGGAAAACATTGCTAACTGTTTGCTGATTTTCAGATTCTGGCACACTCTTTTTATTCTCATTTTTAGCTCTCTCTCTCTTTATCATATTGCACAATTTCAGCAGGTGTCATAGGAAGCAAAGTGATTTTATTTCATTTGTGCATGAGAGTGTATTTATTACTTCTACCATGATGAGTTGTATCAGTATCAAATTCCCATGGATAGCCTAAAAAAGGTGAACATGCTTGCATAGGCACTACGTTGAAACCAGCAAAATCATGGTATGTTCCAATGGAAAAATGCATTCTCGCAATTTGTGTTACCTTCACCTTATCGCTATTGTTGAACCATTGAATATGGTATGGATGAGGATGCGCACATGTGGTCAAGTAAAGCTTTTTGACCAGATCTAAACTCACCAAGTTATTACAGCTCCCACCATCAATTATCACACGAACATGATGGTCCTGGACAATGAGATAAATCTGAAACAAATTATAGCATCGTAGCTTCTCCGCTTGCTCCATTTGAGTGCTCAACATTCGCTGCATAATTATGGTCCTATAATTCTCTATGGCAATGTTCCCTAAAATCTCCTCATCATCACTATCCATCTCACGGTCATCTTCATTATCCATAAGGTTAGCTGCAATAGCATATTCATCGTCAACATCACTATCACTAATGTACCCACCTTCTTTCATTGCAACGTACACTCGCTGACTCCAAACTGAACACAGAGCCCAAATTGTGGATGACTTGGAGTTCGGCATGATTTGGCATTGCAAGGGTGGAGTCCAGCTAGGGATGTAGTTGCATGGATTTGATGCCACCTTTTAGAAAGTGTGCAATATGGAGTAGAGGTGGCCAGTTCGACTTGGTGTCAATCTGAAGTGTGCCAACAAATTGAGTGCTTGTGGCTGTCCTGTTGATGCTTCTCCCATGTTCCTAAGTAGTAAAACATCACAAATATTTAGTAGCATCCCATCCTCAATAACATTATTATGAAGAACGAGAAATGAGGTCACCTCATGATTTAATTTACGTGCACGAGCTCTTGCATAGGACCATGATGTATGTGCGTATCCAAAAGAGTGATGACCTCATCATCTCTTCTTATCTAAGGTCGGTGAAAGAAGATTCTTTGAACAGGTTGTCATACAAGAGGCTCAACAGCAAGTTGATGTGATAGGAGCTAACTAAAGGAGGCATAATCATGACAAAAAAAAGTTATGCTAACCATCGTCATAGCAAGCTCAGCTTGGAGGTGAGTGGTTTTATTTGACTCAATGTCTCATAGCTATGTGGCATTCACTGTTTCCAGGTCCATGGCAAACTAGAACCTCGGTACATCGAGCTATACCGCATCCTCGCAAAGAAAGGCGAGATGGCATTTGACCTGCCACCTCAAATTTCAAACGTACATGGTGTCTTCCATGTCTCCCAACTCAAAAATTGTCTCCAAGTCCCAACTGAGCACACTAAATTGGAAGTTATCAATTTGCACCCTGATCTTTCTTATCGGGAGCATCCGTATGCATCCTAGATGAAGCCGAGGGGCATACACATCACCACACTGTTAAGATGCTGAAAATCTAGTGGAGAAACCACATGGAGGATGAGGCCACATGGGAGCGAGAAGACAAACTTAGAGCCAAATTCTCATATTTCTTCAGCAAGCCTACCGAATCTCTGTAACATCCAAATTTTGCTGCAAATTATTTATTGAGTTTCCAAAATAACCTCCTCCATTTACCATGAATTTTTAGAATTTTTTGCATTAAAGAACATACTTTTTACACGTCCTAGTTGTTGTTTTCAAACCTCAAAAATTAATTCAAAACTATAAAAAAATCTAAAATATTTTATTTTGGTTCTAAATAATCTGAAGTGCCTCTCCAAAAAAATTTATGAATGCTAGAATTGGGATGTTATTTTTGCAAAATAAAAAGTATAGCATGCATTAAAAACATTGACGATAAAAGAATTTACAAGAAAACTCTATGACTATTAAAATTCTGGAACATTTACATAAATACCATTACTACATTAGTGCATCTGCAAAAATGTTTATAATTTTTATGTCCTTGTATCTATGACTAAAAATTTAGGCAAGAATTTTGGTTGAAACAAATATTTCAAATCCTATCTCCTCTCTCTAAAAACTTTGGGTCCGCTCATTAGTTCTTCAAACCGCTTTCAGCCAATGGTCTCTCTCACATGAAAACGCCTTGCACCTAGTAAGATTTCTCTCCGCACCCCTCTCCCCCATTGTTGATAGCCTGGGCCCATCGACAAGTCATTGTCTACACAAGGCTCACAGCCTTGGCTAAAGCCTTTCGTGCTCTACCACGTCACTTTGCCCACCTACAGGCCATCCCATCCCATCACCTCGAGCTCCCTACCCGATGCCACTGTCGAGTCACCTACAAGCTACTGTCATGCATGAGAAAATAGGGCATCACAAGCACAGTCGAGTGGAAGACAACAAAAGGAGTTACCATTCCTCTCCTACTTAAGCGCCCCTATCTTGCCATTCCTCCTCATCATGCGGCAATAAACTCAATTTGCCCCATTGCAGTCCTGCATCCTCACCGAGTCACCTGGAATGCGAGTGCCATTTTTGAGATCCAAAGCACGCTCTGCTGTCCATGCCAAAGCTACACCCTATTCCCAGTAAGCTCTAGTCTCGATGTATGCATCAATTTGTGCCTTGTTTCCTTCTCTTCAAAACCCCTCAATCAATTTTATTGATCCTATTTTGTAGTACCGACTTTAGTCTTCTTCCCTAAATCTAGCAGTTATTATTGCCCGAGCAATTCCTCTCTCTAGTAAGCCCTTGTCTTGAACATGGTCATTTAGAGCATCTCCTTGAGGTGCCGAAGCTAATGGTGCCACCTATTCTTGCTAGCACTGAGGTGCACTGTCGCCATGAAGTTTGTTGCCATTGCTATTGTCCATCATCATTCATCCAGCTCCGACCTCCTACGCCATCATCAAGCCCTCCTTCATGACCATGGTGAGCCCTTTAGTTTGGTCTTGCTGGTACTTTTTCTTAGTCACCACTGTGTCTCTATTCTGCACCGTTAGTTTGTACGTCGTCGGAGCTACTCTAATGACTAGTGGTCCCTAAAACAACCACAATAGCTTTGCTTGAGGCCACTAGATCCGGCATGATGACCAGGTCTCACTGAGCCACTCTCTTTTGCATAGTTCATCACTGACTCGAGAACACTCAACACTCAACTCTATTGTGCTATCGACTCTGGCCACCCCAGAGATGCTATCATCACCCAGAGCATTGCCTTCATGCCCTCTTTCCATACTTGATCTTACCTTGTCTTTTCAACCACTGCCTCACCACCTGCATGCTTAGGAGTGAGCTCAGCCAAGGCAACATCTCTCATCCCTATTTTGTCTCTATGGCAAGTAGGCCCCACTTGTCAAAACATCATTAAGATTGATTAAGTTTAATTAAAACCCATTAAAAAACATATGAGTCTATGACATGGGGGCTCTATTAAGAATAATGATGTGGTTTATATTTCAAACACCAGTGCAAAACACCAGTTTACTGCCGGGTCCACATCGGCATCACTGTCGGATGTGGACCCGACACAACCTAAGTGGTAGTGATAGTCGAGGACTATCACTGCCGGATATAAACCGGCAGTGATAATCACTATCACTGCCGGTTTATACTTACCAAACGGCAGTGATAATCACTATCATTGTCGGTTCATACTATCCAACCAGCAGTGATAACTCTGTGTCCTACTATAGAACTGGCATTCGGTACCGGTTCAAAAAGGCCTTTAGTACCGGTTTTTGAACCGGTACAAGCCATTCGGGACTGATGCTCAAGGACATCAGTCCTGGTTCCCTCACCCGGTACTAATAGAGTATCAGTACCGGTTGGAGACCACACGTGGTGGCAAGCATCGTGAGCCCTTATGGCCCTTATCGATGCGGTTGGAGGAACCAACAGTCTTGATGAAACCTCATCAAGACCGATCGGTGTCTCCAACCGCATCGATGTGTCATATATATAATATATATGTGTGTGTGTGTGTCCACTTGCTATTATATATATTTGTGTGTGTTAAATCACAATTAATTAAAGCACATATAATCAATCATGCACATCTGATTGATAATTAAATAACTGAACATTCATTAACAAATTTAATTACATGTAATGTATTACAATATGTACACATATGAGTTCTTCTGTTCATTGGGATCACAGAATATTAGTCTTTCTTTTCCTTCTGTTCATCGGGATCGTTTACGTGCATTGCTATCGCTAGCCGTCGACCCCGACAGTTCACCGGTCCTTATCAAAGGGCTCAACCTACTTACATTTGGTTCGTGAAACTCGCCTTTCAGATTTACGACCTCATCGTAAATGAAGCCGGCGAGTTGTTCTTGGATTGCTCCAATCCTTGTTCCGCCAAATGTTGAGGCACCTATCATTAAGTCATTAACTAATCAATCCTTGAATTTGTACAAGATATAAGGAGTACCTAGACATCATTAAAGCTAGTAATTATATTTACTCACCCCCTTGTTGCCTTTTAGCATGCGGTCAGCGGCTCCGCTCCGGTTTGGGTGTGCATAAACTCACATACATAGTAGTCGCATAAATTGTTGCCTAGCGGCTGTCTCAAGATCTGCGGTGAAAAAAGTTGAAAGCGTGAAATGGATGCAAAAAAATTAAGTTAACTAACTAAAAAGCTAGCATTATGATATACGTACTTGAGAAGCAATTGTAATATCAAATTTCTTCTTGAATACACCCCTATTTTTAGCACGGAACCGTGTGAATGCACTACACATGTGATTACGAACTGTACATGATTAGAATTTGTTTTAAATGGAAGGAAATAGAACTAGTACAATAATGAAAGGAACAAGAATTAATACCGGTTGAGCATGTCGATAAAGTTTTAAAACTTTTTAACTGGTCTCCTTTGCGAGTCCATAACTATGATCAGGCTACGATCTAGCTCGATCATAAGAAGAATCTAGTGAAAACTATACATATATATGCCAACATAGATAACTAATTAGTTTTAACATCGTGTTATGAAAAAGGAGTAGAACGAGGCGGTACGAAAACATGTACTCAAATGAGTAGGGTAAATATATCTTTGACTTATATTATTGTCCCATTAGCATATTGTATATGTTAGTCTCTGTGTCGCTTGGGTGGTCTCTAACAGTTGTCTCGTTGATAATTACTGGGTCCATGAAGGCTATGTCAAAGATATGATCCCTTCGGCATCTTTGTATCTCCATTCTACATAAGAAGAAATTAGTTAGACTTGCAAATTAGTATAGTACAAGGGCGCGCACGATGGTTTTTTGTAAATAAGATACTTACAGAGTCCAACAACTCAGCATGGCCATAGCGAGGGCGTCTGTCTAGTATAGATCATACATGACGTTCCATTCGACATAAAATTCACCATCCCCGTGGTAAAAATCTTGTTCCTTGTACTTGATAGCGAACAAATCTAGACCCTGCTTGGCCGCGTCCAAGTACCATTCATGGAATTGCCGCATCTTTGTTGGTAGCTATTGCAGCTCCTCACGCCTGACCAATGATGTGCCATGTTTAAATGGCCATCTTACTTGGGCATACTCAATATTCGCCATGCCCAATACTTGATCTGCATTAAGTCCAGTTTCTTTCAAGAATTTTTGCATCCCCTTGGCCTTCTCCTCAGCTGATGTCCTCTCCTCTGACGTCTTCTTCTTGTGGCTTTCCTTAGACAATGTGCGCTCGTAGTTTGATAGGAGAGGCATTTCTTTTTTATCCTTCAAATTTTTAATAGTCCTCAAGCCTTTGTGAAATTCTTCCGTGCCAAATTGAACGTTCTTCTCTGGTGACTTAGGTCTAAAAAATGTAGTTACCTCTCCTTTTACTACTTTCTTGGTCTCCTCCTCGGTCATATCATACGGCTACTTCAGAAGTGCAACCAGCTTCTTGGATTGGGTGGAGGACCCCATCTTCTTGGGAGCTGCTAGCCGAGCTGGCTTGTTTGTCTTGGTCGGCTCCTTCTTGGGAGGAGACGGGCTTCTTCTGGGGCTTGTGTTTGAGGGAGGTGGTGTAGGAGTCGGCGCCTTCTTGGGAGGAGATGGGCTTCTTCTGGGGCTTATGTGTGCTGGAGGTGGTGTAAGAGTCGGGCTTCTTTGCAGAGAGGACACGTCCATGTTATCTCGAAAAATTATGTATTGTTTGCGCCATAGGATGAAATTTTGTATCGCCTCTCCTAGCTTCGTAGTCCCGTCACCTCCGGGGATTTCGAGGCCAAGGTCCTCGTACCCTAGGCAAACCTCCTCCACCGAGACCTTGGAGTAGCCTGACGGTGTCTGTTGGCCATGGATGAGCTGCCCTGGCTCCACTGGGTGAGCCATGCCGTGGGCCGCCTTTGAAGGAGAGGTTCCGCGCTTGGGCGTGCAGCTCACAAGGTGTCCATTGCGATGTCGATCTCTGAGGATAGTGGTCCAAGTCCGCTTGGGCAGCCCACCGGAGCCTTGTTGCTCCGGCCGCACGGAGGGGCTGATGATGTTAGGATTACTTGGAGGTTCCTGGCCCGTCTCTCGCTGCTGGCTCAAGGCTAACTGCACCTCTCTTCGGATCTCTTCTTGCATTATCTCCTGTGTTTGATTCAGGCATTCTTCAAGTGCACTAAGCTGTTGTGTTTGTCGAGCCTTGCTTCTCACCTGACTCCTATAGGTCTCGGCGTCCTGAGAGAAACCAACCTTCTAGGGGACGAAGCCAACGCCCCATGTACGTCTAGGGTGCTCTGGGTTTTGTAGTGATGAGACCATGTTCGGCATGGATATGACCAAGGCTATTCCTACTAAGCTGCTTTCATCTACATGGCTTCATCAACCTCTACCTTGGCCAGGACGATCACGCAGTTCGCATTCTTGGCCTTTGGATTTAGCGTTATCATCTACATCAGTTCGGCTACCACCTTGGCCGCCACCTAGGTTTCTGGGCATGGCACTGTCACCTCCAGCAGTTAGGCTGCCGCCTTGGCCGCCTCCTAATGAGGACATCACCTCTCTTGATACAACCATGCCTACTACAACTTACCAACAAGCCAATCCTACAAGAGTCCAAGGACCAATGACTCGAGCTCGCGCACGACAGCTTAATCATCAGGTGAATGCGTTCCTAAGCCTCCCTATTAGTGATAATATGAATGGGATGCTATTTAACACTTGTGATCATTTGATTGTACTTAGGAACCATGGAGAAGGACCCTCGTGGACCAAAGTTGGGCCAAAGATCAATTTCAAGTCGGATTGGAAAGAGAAGTTCAAGTTCAAGTCTAGTTCGGCCTCCCCAACAGCGCTGAGTTTAAAAGACCATAACTTTTGATTCCGGAGGTTTTAGAGGCCCATGAGTACACATTTGAAATATCTCGGAGTCTACTTTCCAAAGGATCTGGCCTCACCTCAAAAATCCTTCAGATACATCCGAAAATTGCCAAAAACCATACGTTGTTTTTTCAGTTCGAGTCAAACTCTAGTCAAAGTAGACTTGGTGCTTTGAAATTGAGTTGTATTGGATCTCCTATGCTATGGCTGACACCCTCCTACTCCCCTAGTATAAATAACCATCCAGACCCTCATCTAGGACTTGGGTTTTGTTAGATTAAAAGTTAGCTTTGCTACTTCATGTGGTAATCGCGCGTGTTGGCTAAACCACCTGAATTACTATCTACGGAACCTCACCTATCTGTAGTTTTCAGATTGAACACTTCAATTCATATTCACAATTTCATATTGCTTTACCATTGTTCTTGCTTGTTTTTCGGTTGCTTGCAGGAATTGAACCTCGTGTTTAGGTTGATCGTGCCAACGGCAAGGTCAATAACACTCTGGAGTTGGTTTAGCGATTGCTAAGGCGCATTGTCATCATACGTTGTAGTCGGATCGTCAAAGTCAGTTCCTCCAAATCGAAGTTATCACTCTCATCGAAAGATCGGGACCAAATTCACATCATGTAGGGCCCTTGTTAGTTCGTCGTTCTCTCTGTTCGGCACGAAGGTGCCCTTGGAAGACTCCTCGATCGACTATGCAAGCCTTTTGGCCACATCTCGCAGCACCTCCCCAAACACCACATTGCCTTCATCATCAAGGGCGCCGCCGTGAGCATAGAACTAATGCTTTGCTCTATCGGGCCATTCCATTGTTGCGGGTGCGACACCCTTAACTAGCAGGTCCTGTTCCCTCTTCTCCCATTTGGGTATTGCTTGGCGGTAACCACCAGGACCGAGTCGGTGGTGGTAACTCTTCTTCTGTGCATTCAGCTTGTTTTTCTCACTCAAACTTTGTCCTTCGTCCGAGGTCTTGTAGTTCACGAATGCATCCCAATGATCCTGCAACTTTGGTTACTTGTTGAAGTCGGCGTTCGATTCTTCTTGATATACTCCGTGTTCAACTTCTTTTTATAAGTCTGGAATGCAATGGCCATTTTCTTCAGAGTGTAACTCTTCACCTTCTCTTCGGTCCCTTGGGGGAAGGTATCGTCTTCTTCATATCGTTCCAAAGCATATTCTTCATATCTTCTGGGACCTGATCCCATTTCGCTATACTAATGGGCACGTGGTCCCTAACGTGGATGCCACATGCCGAATTGAATGGCCCAGACGCCCCCAAGGGTGCAAGAGGTTGGCTGTTCTCGCCGACTTCGGTGATAACATGTCTTGCCTTCGACTTCTTGCTTGGACCTCGCTGACGTGATTGCCTTCTTGGTTGACCAATCTAAAAGTACGCTACAATCATGAACAGGTCAGAATGTTGGCTTAGCATCGTGCTCTGCGGCCTCATCGGCCTCGGTGGCCTCGGCAGCCACAGGTTGATCCACGAGGGCGGGTTCAGGCTCTCCTGCCTCATGACCATCATTTCCCGCAATCAAATTTCGCATAAATTCTTCTTGATCAACAATTTCGTCTACCATCGTTGTTTCTTAGGCTAGAAGAAGGCACTGAAAATTAACGATAATATGTCAACAAAAGGCCAAATACTATCGACAAGTATACTTATACGTTTCATGTAAAGCTGATGGTACTACTCTAAAACGGCGAGGAGGACGGTGGGGAAGAGAAGGTAGAGAGGACGAGCCAAATACTATCGACAAGTATACTTATACATTTCACATGATACACATACAATTGACAATTCACATATACTTATACATTTCACATATACTAACACATTTCACATGATACATATACAATTTGACATTTCACATATACTTACACATTTCACATGATACATATACAATTGACAATTCACATATACTTATATATTTCACATATACTTACACATGATACTTATACATTAGAAAAATTCACATGATACATATACATCTCAAAATGAAAAAAATCATATATTCTTTAGAATATTATTGTATTGCTTAATAAAAAATAATGAATCATTCTTATTCCACACTAATATGATTTTCAAAAATAAAATAAGGTTATAAATCCACAACTAGTATGTTAGTAGTCTATTACACCAAAAGAAAAGCGAGCATTTCATGTCAACCAAGCACGTCACCTCGTGGCTCAGCCTCTCGATTATCTTGGGGCGCTTCCTAGCGACCATGCTTCTTGAACTTCGAAATTTGGTCAAGCCCGGCAGGACCTTCTCCAGCAGCGGCACGATGTCATGGCGTGGCGTTGCAAGCCCGCCGGCAACATCAGTGCGGCGTTGGAAAGGTCTGGTGGCTTGACCAACCCTTCAAGTTCAAGCATATTTTTGCACGTTGTGCCAACGTGAAATTTTCATTTTGAGATATCGAAATTACAATAAAATATCACGGCTGCTTGACATCCTTTGTGAGCTCTTTGAGTTGTGAGCATGAAAATGTGATCAGTGCACTTGGTGTATTATTGGATTTTGATAAGTAGTAAGGAACACAGATGAAAAGTTTTAAATAGATGATAATGACTTCAACAGTGAATGCACAAGCAATAACTTGTATTAAGGGTATTACAGGCTTTTCAACTGTAAGACATTGCTTAAGAGGCCGGAAAAGCCAGGCTATCGAACACCTTGACTTAGATTAAAAGCGTAATGCTTACAAGTTGCTTAAGCCAAAAAAACCAATTTTAACCTAAAATCCAAAAAAAAATGTAAGCCTAAACAAAGAGGAGTTAGGTCTAAATAAACAGGCCTTAGTTTACATTAACAAACTCTCATCACAAACAAATATTCATTGTTATATTATAATTAGTTACAGTGTGAAGTGTTCGATGACCAAAACTTGGACATTGCTAGAATTAATCACAGCTAACATTATTGAAAATTAAGACCGGTGAGAGTTGTTTGTTCGTTTTATACAGGAAAAATGCATAGATCTAATTTAAGTCGACTCATCCTTGAAACAAGGTCTTAGATTATTTTAGGATTTGTGTATACATTTTCGAGCTAAATGCAGGATGAATAATTTTATCAAAAGCGACCATGGTGGACACCACAATTGCACTCCGTGAGTTTGTAAGAACCTTTCCTGCTTGTGCTTGACATGAGGGCAAAGAAAGCAAACTTTACGCATATCAAGTTTCTTCTCATCGGTAGTCTATTGCAAAATCTTAATTATCTAAAGGCTTCTTGCTTTTTTGTGTACAAAACTATACAACCGTGTTTGTTGGCGATGCATATGCATGCTAAGTTAGCTCAATCTAGAATATCAATGCGGAACAAAACTATAAACAACCGCTCAATTTTTGGTCATAGCTCATAGTAGTGCCATAATTTCAGGGGATATCAATTTGGAATAAATTCAGATAGTAGCTAGTTATTTTTTCACAAATTATACTTGAGTACTTGATAACTAGAGAATTCAAGACAGTTTACTATGCATGAAAGAAGTGCTTCCAAAAACTCAAGTTCGATTCATTCATACTCGAGACTAGTTATGGTGATTAGTAATCTATGTCCTACTAATTTCACGATATAGAGAATAGAAAATAGATGCAATGGAGATAACAATAAATCCTACCACCGGTACAAGGTAATGCTTACATTGTACTAAGTCGGAGTGAGGAAAACAATGGCGAGGTCGTCGGAGGCGAGGGCAGTGGCGGTGGGGTCGTCGGAGGTGAGGGCAACTGATGGCTCATGTGGTGGCGTCGGAGGAGGCAGCGGTGGGGTCGGGTCGTCGGAGGCGAGGAGGGCAGCAGCGGTGGGGTCGTCGGGCGAGGGCAACAGATGGCTTGCATGCCGAGCAGCGTCGAGCGAGATAAGCGGCGATGGGGTCATCGAGCGGCGTCGAGGCGAAGAGCAGCGGCGGTGGGGTCGTTGGAGCCTTTCAAATGAGCGGAGGAGGAGGAAATTTGGGAGAACAAGGGCGGGAAGGAAAGTGGGGAAAGCGGCGGGAGAGATTTATATGTGCACCATCGGTCGGTTGGTGTATCCAGCAGGGCGATGTCTCACATCGTCTGGGTTAGATATACCAGCCGGGATGATGACTCTATCGATCCGGTTGGATACACCAACTGGGACTGAATCCCTAGGTTGCCCTAGGCACTATCAATACCGGTTGGTGTATCCAACCGTGCGATAATGAAGTCATCGATGCCGATTTAATACACCAGCAGGGACTGAATCCGACTTGCCTAGGCACTATCGATACCGGTTGGTGTATCTAACGATCTTGATGTGAAACTTCGATCGGTTTAATACAACAACCAATACTGATTATAATTATTTTCCAGCAATCTGTAGGATCGGATGGCGTCAATCAGAGGGGGGGTGAATGATTGAGCGGAAGCTAAAACAAATTTTTAGTGATTCTTTAAACCCCCTAAATAACTTTGGAAAAAAAAACTGCTTCGGTTTAGACAAAAACAGATTAATAGATGTTCACTAAAACCATAATTACCGAAGATCCAACTGTCGGATTGACTTGAAATTTTAACTGTATAAACTAGATTCAAATACGAAACAAACGCAATAATAATAATCTCAATCGGATATACAGATCTAGAGTTATGACCTTTGCAAGTTGACTATATCAAATAATGACGAGAATAGATCAAACCCTAATTACGAGATTAAACAAAATATATAAGGAATTAACCAATCAAACTTTTAAGATCAATTACTAGATTCCCTAACAATATTTTGAACAGATCAAATCAAAAATATTATGATGAAACAATGAATCAATCTAAAAATAAAACAGGCATAGAAAACAAAGATCAAGAACAAAGAACAGACTTCACCTTGCGTCGGACCAAACTACCTTCGGATGAAAAGTACTAAAATCGCCAACTATGCCGTGAAGAACAACTTGGCATAATACAGAGCACTCGGCCGGTTTCTAGTCACCGAAATCGCCACTTAATTACTAGTCGCCGGACATGCATGTGCTTCATTTGCATGTATGCTTGTCGCCATGCACGGACAGAACAATGCACTCAATGATTAATCTTTGGTCACCCAAAAGCGAACAAACCAGTATTACGTCCATACGCATGCATGCAAAAACATGCAAGGGATTAACTAATCGCCATCGGCCATAGCGTCTCGGTAGCGGAATTTACTTCACATACGCCTTCAAGGCAGCAGAGACTTACGCATGCATGCCTGACACTGGAGAGTTGGAGATCCTTTGCTGCATGCATGCATGACCCAGCGCAATGTCCCTTACGGAATCTTCTTGCATGCATGCATCGATCAAACAATCGTCTAGCCGCAATGCAATTCGATTTCCCGGCCGCGGTGAAAAACAAACCGCGAGTCAAGCCGCCAGAACTTCGGTAGCGAGCATAAGCCAAACCGGCCGCCGTCGCTGCGCTAAAACCTAGCGCCGACCGCAAGAACCAAGATACTCGATCAAGAAAGCCACCGCCGGACAAAGCTCTTGTCGCATGGAAAGCGGCTCTAGCGGTAGCGAGAAAAAGCTTGATTCATTGATCAGGTTTCAAGTCCTTGTATACAACTCAAAACCCTAACACATATATGCATATCCACCTAGCCCAATACACATGGCCCAATATATGCATACAACCCAAAATTCACACATGCAGCGTGCGGCCGCTGCCCGCACTCACGTGACTAACCGATAACCGTGTGCACCATCTCTAGCGAGCGTCCGCATGACATCCTCGACCACGGGACCTCGATTCCTCCCTGAACCTAGTCCGAACCTCGGTTCCTCCATGAACCTAGTTCGGTCCGTCATCGACCACGTTAAGCCCTCGAGCAACACACGCACTGCGAATAAACAAACAACGCATCGAGCACAAGTCCACGACTTGACTCAAAGTCAATCCATGCAACCATTCACATGAGTGCATTGCATCAAACAAAATCATTAATCAATCATAATTATGCTCCATGGTCCGGTGCTATTGCCCCTAGGCCGGTAGCACTAGAAAAAGCAACCAACACTCAAATTGCTTCAATTTGAAGATCCAATTCAAATCAAACTCAATTTCAAATCAATCCATTCTCAAATCTTGTCAATTACTCATCACACACAAGGATAGACATCCACATGGTCTTTCACAATCTAATATAAATTAAAATTCATATAGTCTTTACAATATTATTTTCCAACCATATAATATAAATTAAAATTATAGAAATTTATAAGAAATAAAGTAATTTTTCCACTCTTATATTTCCATTGAAAATTTTCACCTATAAATAAATTCAATTATTGCTTCTTTGCTTAATAACAAATAATTAATAAATCATACTTATTCCACACTAAAATGATTTTAAAAACTAGCGATGATGGGTTTTTAAACCTTTTGCATATATATTTGTTGCATTATATGTTGTAGCATATATATATTATACGATAGATGTATTACATGCGGTATCGTTGTGCACAATAATCTTGAAGCATCGCTAAAGTGTAATTGAAATACATTGAAGCATCATAATATTTAATTATTACATTGTTCATTCACTTTTGAAGCATCATAATATTTAAGTATTACATTGTTCATTCACAATCATTGCCATGTGACTTAAGCTACATATGCTCGTGAAACTCGCCCTTCGGGTTGATAATTTCTTGAACGATGAACCCGGTATGCGCTCTCGAAGGGCTTCAATTTAGGTGGTCGGCGGTCTTTGGTGCCCAACTTTTGTATTTGTCAAGGAGAAATTGAAGCATTAATTAGTGTCATCGTCTTTATAAAGAAAAGTACATGTCAACATGTAATGATCGATATACCAGCTCGCCGTTGTAGTCCATACTGTCAATGATGAACGCGTGGATATGTGTCATTGCATAGTATCCACATAAATTATTCCCTTGGGGTTGTCTCAGGCATGGAAAGTCGGTTTTTATTCTGAACTTCTTCGTGTATGGACGATATCGTTGGCTCTTCTTGCGGTATTTTGTGTACACCCTGTTCATGGTTTCGAGTAGTCATTAAAATTAATTAGGTGCAATGGGATAGAAGATTACTGGAGCAATAATGCAATGACCGAGTTTACCTGTCTAGCAAGTCTATTAATTCTTTGTATTCACTTGTCGGTTTCCTCATTGAGTCCAAGACAGTGATGTTGCTTTCATTTAACATGATGACGAGGACGATCCAGTGAAAGCTGCAGAAGCCAATTAGTCGTTACATTGTGTTGCGCATCAAATATGCGAGACTAGTAGGTAGGGAAACACGTACTAAAAGTTGTAGGGTAAAAGTATGTAGGTCTTGTCTTATAGCTTTAGTAGCGCCATGAGTGCGTACTCTTCAACATCTTTTATCGTTCTTGGATCTAGAATAAGTTTGCAGTTGACAAGGCCCGGGTCGAGGAATTGTATCTTTTCATTTTCGTCCGCTCTAAGTGTCATTGTCTCCATTCTATATAAAAGAAGTCAGACCCTCAGTTTAAGAGTATGTGAATATACAACATGAATTATACAAGAGACTTACAGAGTCCACATTCTTAATATGGACGTCCAGGGTGTCTCGTTGGTACAACTGATATAGTTCTAGGTGTTCTACCCGAAGCGCCGTCCATGTTGTGCAAATCCATATCTTTGTATTTGTGAGGAAAGCATCGTTTTTGTCTCTTGGACATCTTTGCGGTACCATTGATGTAGATCTTAGTAATTGTGTGGTCGAGTTTGAGCTCCTCATTTGGATCGACAAAGCTTCCTATTAATGAATGGCCACTTTAGAGGGGCTCGCCCTTCTTGACTACTTCACTGGTGTCTTCTTTTTTGTTTCTTCTTGATCAGTTCATATGGTCATTTCTTGCTAAGAGTTTTGGTGGCTTCACGGATAGTGAACCTTTCCCCTGGTGTGTAGAATGTTCAGATCACGGTGCTCTTTGGGCATCTTGTGGTCTTTGGGCGGGAGGAGCTTTCTTGGGTGACGGCGGAGGTGGAGGACTTTTCTTGGGTGGAGAGTCTCCTCATCATCGTTATTAACATCATCATCGTCGTCATCATCTGAGGCAAACTTTATATAGTGCTTGCGCCACGCGATGAATGTGCCCAGGCTTTGTCCAAGATTATTTTCCCCTCCTCGCTCGGGATCTCAACCTCCACCTTGCGGTATCTGTCAACCATGCTGTCAATTGAAACTCTAGCGTATCCATGAAGAATTGGGCGGTTATGCAACATCTGCCCCTCGATGCATGGCCAAGCCATCCCTTTAGCCACCTTGATGGTAATGTTCACTACAGGCAGGTGCAGACTGCAGCGTGTTAGCTCTTTGATTTTGTCCATGGGAAAACTACACGCTGAGTCCTCTTCAGGAGGGCCTGCAGATGCTTGGCTGCTTTTGTGAGCCTCGGCGGGACTTTGGTGCTGGTGACCTACGTCATGTGACTAACGTTCGCTAAGGACCTTTGCTACCATTTCTCGCGTCATTTTCATCTGTTCTGCAAATTCAACTTCCCTTCTGTGCATCCGGTCTTCTATTTCTCGTACACGTTCATCCAACTGTTGTTGTCTGGATTTCCTTAGTCATTTATAAATTTTGGCATCCTCTGAGAATGTTGCTTTCTAGGGCACCAAGCCAAACCCTCTGGTGCAACCAGGGTGCTCCTTATTACCCAAGGCGCGTGTAAGCTTGTCGTTCTCCCTTCTTGGCTGGAAGGAGCCCTGAATAGTTTGGGAGTGGGCATCTGCGATCTTCTTGAGATTTCCTCGTCTTTTTAAACCACGAAGCTTAAGCTACCATCATCAATAGAGTAGCTCCCTACTTAGCGCCGATGCTTGATCTTGGGGCCATCTCGGACGTCGTAGTAATAAATCCACTACGTGTTAGCTATTCTTCCCATGCATCCCACTTGGGTACTTTTCTCACGTAGCCACCGGTGCCTAGCACATGGGGGTAAATGTTCTTGTCCGAATTTGCCTTGTTCTGCTGGCTGATAGCCTGGGCTTCATCAGATTTCTTATATTGCACAAATTCATCCCAAAATTGCTCTAACCTCGGGTATCTATTAAAATCTGGCGTTTGATCCTTCTTGACATACTCCTTATTCAGCTTTGTCTTCCAGTTCTTCCATGCAGATCCCATAACGCTTAGTGCACGTTTCCTGGCATGCTCCAACTGATCTTCAGGAAACTGAAACTTCGCAGTCAACTTTGTCCACAATGTTTCCTTGATGTCATTGAGTACATACAATGAGCAATCGCGCTGACGTGTCCATGATTTGTAGATGATGGGTGTCGGTGTACTTTGCCGGGTACCCTCGCCATAAAAGCGATGGGCCCAAAGTGGCTGGCGGTTTGAAGCCCGTGGCCCCTAGCGAGTAACTGGCGATTCATACCTTTCGTGGCGGCGACACATGGCACCCGAGGGCGACTGGCGAAACCGCCCTTCCTTCGGCGAAAGCCCGTGGCCCCGGTGGCGGCACAGCAATTCATACCTTTCGCCGGGCGGCGGCTGCGTGGCACCAAGTGGGTAACTGGCGGAGCCGCATACACTGTCGGCGAAAGCCCGTGGCCCCTTTGCGGCGACTGGCGATTCATACCTTTCGCCGGGCGAGTGGCCTACATGGCGGCCTGACGAGCGGGTGGGTGTTTGGGTCCCTCTTGTCAGGCCACAAAGGCAACCAAAGGAATGAGGGGATGGCTTCGCCTGGAAGTCTCCCTCCCCTGGCACCTTGTGTCAGGGCCATTAATGTGAAGGATTGACTTTCGACCGCGGCGGACTTATCCCTCGGCGTTCTCACCAACCCATCGTAAAGCATCTGTCGTCCGGGCGGACGGCGAGGCCTCTCCTTGACATTAAATAGGGTTGAAGGACAAGGCCGCGGGCGTGCTTAATAAATGAGTTGTGGGTCGGCGTGGAAAATTTGGAATGATGGGTGTAATTAATGTGTTGTAGATAAGTATGGCACCACCTTCCCTCTGCCCAAGGTGGCCCGTCTATATAAGGGCATCCTAGTGCATGAAGAAGGGGGTGGGTAAACTAAACAAAAACAGACATAGAAGCGGAACCTTTGAAGAACACCGTTATAGCGTTTCCCCGACAAAGAATTAGCGGGGCGTAAAGGCATTACCGCACCGAGGGCCTAACACAGGTAAATCATTGTGTCCACAGTCCATTGGCCTTGGAGACCCCGTAGAGAGACATTAGGGTTTCCAACCATGAAGATGACCTCTACCGAACCATAATTTCCGTTTAGGGGTAGACACTTTGTTAGCGGAATCTTGTCGGCGAAATCGCCCAAGCAGGCGTGCCAGTAGGGAGTCTAGTGGTTGGCTCATCCGCCATCTCTCCGGTGAGCCGGTTCTCCATCGAAGGACTTCGCTTTGGTGATGGCAGGTTCACACTCATGACAACAAGATGTGGCGGAGGCTAGTGGTTCCCCTGTCGTCGGCGTTCTCGCTAGACAAGGATCGCCTCCGTCGCCCAGCAGGAGGCGGTGGCGCTTAAATGGCGGCGGCCGAGCTTCGGTTGGCGTCGGTAGCCATGGAAGCTGCCACTCGGCTCGAACACGCATGCGATCCGTCTCCTCCTGGACCACCCTCCAATGGAACTTGATGGAGAGACCCTGGCCGTTCCGTGGCTATAGGATATTGCGGGCCTTGTGGACACGGCTCGGCTCCGTGTAGGGATGCCCGACCGGTCTAAGGCCGTCGGTTCCACTCGCCCCAAGGTGCCCGTGGAGCGCACCCAAGCTTCCAGTCACCCTAGTAGGAAGCGCTCTAGCCAGGCAGGCTAGAGTAAAGGGAAGGGTGTGCAAAAAGAAGGTCCCACCTCCGCGAGGAGCCGCGGGGACCTGAGATCCCATCTGGAGCTCTGGCGTCGGCCGCGCGGCGGTGATCTGCGTGATAACCTGCAGCGTAGCCGTGTTCGCAACGGACGGATGGTCCCTAGGGGTGAGAGTTCTTCTCGTGACTCTCACCCTCAGGCTGAGGAAGAGGTTCGTTCCTCCGACTCTTTGGGAAGTCACGCTCCGCCCTCCCCGGTACGGTTTCTAGGCCGGGGTCAAGGTGGATAGCAGGATCCCCCCCTATGGCGTTGGATGCTAAGCGTTTTCTCGGCAGGCGCTGTGTGGTGTGGCCTGAGAGATTTCGTCCGGCCTCCATCGAGAAGTATGACGGCACCACCAACCCAGAGGAGTTCCTTCAGATCTACACCACGGTGGTGCGTGCATTGGCCAGTGCAGCAAGGCCATGGCCAATTACTTTCCAATGGCCTTGACGGGGTCCGCTCGATCCTGGCTGTTGAACCTCCTGCGAGGATTGGTGCACTCGTGGGAGGGGTTGTGCGACCTCTTCGTTGCCAACTTCTAAGGCTCATTCGTGCAGCTGGCGTGGAGGGCGATCTCCATGCCCTCGGCGAAGAAAGAGGGACAACACTAGCGACTTCATCCGGCGATTACGCCATGCCGCATATACGATTCCCGAATTTACGGCGATCGGTCGTCATCGCCTTTCAAAGGCGTGCGACCGCAAGATCTTGAGAAAAGATGGCGACCAGCGGCGTCGCCACCACCTCGAGCTCTTTTCCTGGCGCACAAGTCTTGGCGTGGCGGCGGAGGCTCGGGACCGGCATCGGCGCCCGCCGAGACCTTGGCGAGGCAGGCGGGACTTGAGGGCCCAGCCACGTGAGCGAAGAACCGGAAGTGCAAAGGCGGCCGAGACCAGTGGGTCTGGCCGCCGAGAAGCGAGTTGAAAACGCCCGGCCGCCCGCGCCGCCGTGGCCGGCGGGATGACCGCCCGGGGGCGTGGCGATCGCCGTGGTCGAGAAGCGGCCGCCCGTGAGGATAAGGAGGGCAAGCTTTACTACCCGATCCACAAGACCAACTCTCACGGCACGGAGGATTACGGGTTGTGAACAAGATGGTCGGCGGCGGCTCAGGAGGTCACCCGTGATGATGATCAAGCGAAGATCCGCCTCGGCGGCATTTGATGCGGCGGACGTATTTGTGGCGTAAAGTTGTTTATTTCAAGAGTTTACGCTTTACTTCTTTTATTTGTCCTGGCGGAAAATTTGCGAAAATGTCATGAGCCACAGTGTCTTGGCGCTCTTTGTTGATCCGTGGTGATGTCCGGCCTTGGCGTCGAGCTCGGACGGGCGACGAGGGCCTTGAACACAACACGGTGCCCTAAGCGCGACTTCGCACACCTCGGTCCAGCTCAATGGAACAAGCGGTTGTCTCGCAATCTTGAATAAGCCCAATATCCCTCCTGTGAACTGTCCCCATATCACGCTTGAGTAGTGGGCTAATTTGAATCACGAGGCCTAAGCTCTGCGAGGAAACCATGACATACTCATGCGGGGCCTTATGCCCTAATATGTTTTCTACATATTTTATGCAATGCTTACTTGTGCTTTTCGATTGGCTATCTTGAGATTCTTGATGAAATATTGAATGCTTGTAGCTCGAGCGATTGAGAAGTAACCTATGGCGGTTTGGGTGGCGGTGACGGCAACATACTGCCACTTTGGCGGCGGCCGCACTGACCTTTAAAAAAAGCGGGCAAACAATCAAGCCCTGCTCGCCCAGCGATGAGCCTATGTGACGGTTTGGCGGGTGGTCCGGCGATCACGCTCTGCTCGCCTGGCAAGCAGATGGGCGACCGCACCCTGCTCGCCAAAGTATTGGCCTTCGTGACCGGCCAGGGAGCTGGTCGCCCAATGGCCCATGGCGAAGATAAGTTGCTTGCTTTGGCAATACCAACTTATTTCTTACACTTGTACCTTAATGGGTTCAAGTATGTATGGCTATCACTGGCTCTTATAACCTAATGGCTCCTCGTTGATAAACGAAAATACCCAACATTTGTACTGCAAGGACGTGTGACTAGGAGTGCGGGTATGGCATGGTGGCTCAAGCGCGGCCCGTACACGGGTTAACTCCATGTAGTCCAGGCTGTCTCACTTGAACACCGCAAGTCGATCCGCTCTGTAAGCTCACTTCCTTGTTGCACAATGTTGCGGTGAAATTCCAAGAGATCACGGGAATATAAGTTCCAAAAGGACAGGAGACAGTGATACCCTTGCACAACAGCTTAAAACTTTACTTGTCTGTGATCTTCATTCACCGCATGATCCATGTTTGCATTGCTATAATCACTCACATAATGCCTAAGTATCGACCTGACCTGAGAATTCAGGTTTACGTCATAAGCGGGTGGGGGTGATCGCCCGAGGCTGAATTGAAGCAAGCATACCAAAAGTGCAAGCAGATGACATGCCGGTGAAATCAAAATGTGCCAACTTCATTTACAATTGTTAATATTGTTACGGCATCGATAGCGATAAAAAAGATATAAATTCAAAAAAGCGGCCGGGTCATCGGTCATCGTTGGCGACTTGATGCCCTCGTCATCGCCCTCGGCCTCTGGCTGCGCCCATTTCGCATAAGGTCTGGAGCTTCGCGCCATCATGTTGGCGGCGTGCTCATGACCTCTTACACGCTTGCTTTGCTGCCGCAAACCGTCTCCTTCAATGCCATCTGCAATGGCCATCGGGTTGAAAGCGGCATCGCGGCTGGCATAGCAGGCGAGCACGAAGGTGGCGGTGGTTCTGGCAACTTGCTGCCCTTCCTAGATGGAACGGGCGGTCAGGGCAGCTGGCAGGCCGGATAGCGCATCAGCCACCCGGGTGGTGCAGTGGGCGTACTTCGTCGCCGTGGGCTCCAACGGCTCACAAAGATCTACCCCGAGCGGCATCAAGACCCGCGTCATGCGCCGGTATGATGACCGAAGCATGGTCGCGATGTTGTGCAGCGTTCGCCGTTGCGTCTCTGCTGCCTCCCTCAGCGCCGTCTCGGCCTCGTACGCTCGGGCAAGCAAAGTTGCCCCGGTGGCCCTTTCCTGGGCCAGTTGTGTCTCCGCCCTCCCTAGCTCCCCGCGCAATGTCTCCACTTGCTGCACCAAGTGGGCCGCCGGGCGGCTTAGTGAAAGCGCTTCTGCTGGCGAGTGCTCCGCCAAGCTTGGCGTGCGGAGTTCACGGGTCGGTGGCATGGATGGTGGGGGTGATCGGAGCGGGAAGAACTGAGGCACTGGACCCAGCAACATTCAGCCCAGCAGCCTCGGAGCTACCAAGCTGCTCCTGGGCAGAGGCGCCCGCCGCACCTAGCGGCGCCGCAGACGTCTGCGTGGGCGGGGCGCTTGAGTGGCTCGCCCTTGGGGGAAATTTGAAGCTGAAGGATACGGGTGCCACTGTGAGTCCGCTCGGGCGGATACCAGCGGCGATGGGGCCTAGCGCTGGTGGAATTGGAACCGGTGGAAGCGGCGCGAGGCTGGAAGCGGCGTCGGTCTGGCCGCTCAGGAAGGGTGGTGGCGTTGCTTGGCAGGAGAAAACGTTGCCACCTCGATCGCGGCGGTGGGGTCGCGATTATGCGGCGGCAGGTGAGCTCGGTGCATACCCTTTTGGGGTCCACGCAAGGCGTCCAAAACAACAGGCGTTTACTGCGCTTCGATCGGCGGCGGTGGTCCACGATTCTCAAGGACCACGGGCGGCTACCTGGCGGGACTGTGGAGTCCATCGCCGGGAAGGATTGTATGATCTGGGCGCCGAGGACTCTAGATCACAAAGTGGCGGCGTCGGCGGAAACTCCAAGCGCTTCGGCTTTGGCGGGATCAACACGGATAGCCATTGGGAGATGGTGGCGTTGTTCGAGTTGCCTTCCTGGCGCCCGGAAGAAAGCGAGAACTACTAAATAACAAAGATCACGAGGAAAAGTATGCATTCAAGAAGAAGGGCCAAAAGACTTCTTGCCTGGAAATGCGTGCGCGTCATGTAAATGCGTCCCACAATGTATTGCCATGCGAGGCGGTAGACGGCGCGAGGGTGATTCTCCGAGACCACGAAGTCTCGGAACTACAGCGCCTTAATCATGCCGGCACCCTTGGCCGATCAATCACGAGCCACCATTGCGGGAGCTCCGCCGTCTCCTCAGCGGGAGAGCTCCGGCTCGTGGGCTACCGCCCGTAGCGTCGAATACTCAGAAGGTCAACCCATTGTCGTCGCCGACATAAACCCGATCGCCCTTGATTCTTCCAGTTAGGCGGGCACGGAAGGAATGTAGCGGAGGCCGACCCATCGTGGCTGAAAGTGGCGGCTCGGCGACTCCCCCCTTGTCGGGGTGGAGCAGCGGTGAAGAAATAGCAAAAGAGGGGGAGATTAGGCATCACCCCCATGAACATCTCGTAAAGGTAAGCGAAGGTGCAGAGGAAGACAATGGAATTGGGGGCGAGATGAAGGTGGTGAATCTTGTAGAAGTGGAGGACGGTGAGGAAGAACTCGGAAAATGGCGGCACGAGGCCCGCCATAAGCCCCCAGGTGAAGATAATGATCTCCCCCGGCTCGCACTCTGGTGCAGCGATCCCCAGGCGGGGATGAAGGGCACCCCCAGGTGCCACCCCAGTGGCGAAGTCCATCTAGCATTGGCCGGCGGTGGAGGAAGCGAGAGATTGCGCCATTGCAGTGGAAGTCACGATCTCTCAAGCAAAAAAGCGAAAGGGCAAAAGCGAAATCTGAAGGAAGCGAAGGCGTGAAGTATTGCGTGGGGATCTATGCATATATAGGCCCGCGAGGGCGGTTCAGCGTCGGATGAACAACCACGGCGTTTGGGTCCGAAAAAATCGTGATGCGTGGGGAGGGCCGAAGCGGTTGCATCTTGTAGTGGTGGGCCCATCGAGGCGCACTGGCATTAATTAAGGTCTAAAAGCGGTGGCGCATGCTCGGGATAGCCCAGGGGCTCTTGTCGATGTACTTTACACGGGGTACCCTCTCCGTAGTAAGCGATGGGCCCAAGTGGCTGGCGGTTTAAGCCCGTGGCCCCTGGCGGCGACTGGCGATTCATACTGCTCGCCGGGCGGCGACCTATGTGGCACCCAATGGTGACCTATGGCGTGCCTTGTTCGTCGGCGAAAAGCCCCGTGGCCCCGACGAGCGACTGGCGATTCATACCTTTCTTTCGCGGCGGCGGCTCGCGTGGCACCCGGTGAGCGACTGGCGAAACCGCATACGCCCGCCGGATGAGAAGCCCATGTGGCCCCTGGTGACAACACTGGCGATTCGCCTTGCTTTCGCCAGGCGAGTAACTGCGTGGCGGCTGACGGCAATGGCGGTGTTTGGGTCCCTCTTGTTGAGCCACGAAGGCAACCAAAGGAATGAGGGATGGCCGCTAGAAGTCTCCCTCCTGGCACCTTGTGTCGGGGCCATTAAGTAATGAAGGATTCAGCTTTTCGACCGGCGGCGGCTTATCCCTCGGCGTCTCTCACCAACCCGTCGTGAAGCATCTGTCCGGGCGGACGGGCGAGGCCTCTCACTGACATTAAATAGGGTTTGAAGGACAAGGCCATGGAGGCGTGCTTAATAAATGAGTCGTGGGTCGACGTGGAAGCTGGAATGATGGGTGTAATTAATGTGTTGTAGATAAGTATGGCGCCACCTTCTCTCCTGCCCAAGGTGGCCCATCTATATAAGGGCATCCTGGTGCATGAAGAAGTGGGTGGGTCGGCTAGAGCAAAAACAGCATAGAGAAGCAGACATTGAAGAACACCGTTGTAAATGTTTCCCCAGCAAAGAATTAGCAGGATGTAAAGAACATTACCCGCAGGGGCTGAACACAGGTAAATCATTGTGTCCACCGGTCCATTGGCCTTGGGAGACCCAGCGTAGAGACATTAGGGTTTCCAACCATGAAGATGACCTCTACCGAACCATAGTTTCTGTTTAGGGGGTAGACACTCTGTTAGCGGAATCTTGTCAGGTGAAATACGCCGACAATGGGAAGATTATCTCAAGCCAGGACCCCGCATGATGTCCGATATGGCCCAAGCAATGATGCGGGAATAGTTGTTTCTCCAACTACATTAAGCTCAACTATCACCTTTCGTTCACATGTGCGCATCTTGCTGGGACCTCGCCCACGCATTTGGCTCGGTGCACGGATGTCGACCACGCATTTTGATTGTTTCATTAGTCGTTTGGCTCTGCTCTAATTTCATCGGGAAGCACATCCTACAAAAGAATCCTACTAAAGACTTACCTCTTGTACATTTGTTGCCTCGAGTTGTTCCAGGTTGAGGAACCCTGTCGGGCTTTGCTCTGGGCTTTGGTTCACGGGCTCAGCACCATCTGGCACTTGTCCATTGTGAGAGGCCATGTGGAGCAAGTTTTCTGAAAATGTAGTAAGTAGTGAGCTTTATGAGCAATTGTGTAGCTATATATTATAATAATGCATTTATATTTGCAAATAAAGTCATATTTGTTATATGACTGTAACTATTATATATATGTATATATGATTAATTTGGAGATTTTAATGTGAATCCACTAAAATATGTGGTGTATATCTCTATCTTATTTTTGTAAGAATTTCTAACCTCTTGAAGTGAACACGGAAGGCTTCTTTTAAGCTTTAACTATAATCCTCAATCATAATATATAGTCTATTTATATACTTTAGTATCACTATAGGGAAAACATTGTGTGTGGTCATTTACAATGCCTCAAAAAACGTCTCTACAGTTTCGTTGCATGCTCTTTAACCAAATAAGTATCTCAAATAATAGTGTAATGTACATATATATTAATGGTCTAAATTTTAAAATCTTAATCGCATGGACAGAGGGAGCAGGTAACAAAGAACTATGATAAGGCGGTATCGGTGATTACACCTTATATATGCACAACATTGATATTACATCAAAATTCAAATGTCGGATACATATACATAGAACATGATACATAGAAATTGCTACAATGCCTCAAATATAATGCATTTCACATACACATGATACATAGAAATTGCTTCAAAATCTCACATATCAATACAAATTGCTTCAAAATTCAAATACATGGCATTTCACATACACATGATACATAGAAATTGCTTCAAAATCTCACATATACATAGAAATTGCTTAAAAACTCACATATACATAGAAATTGCTTCAAAATCTCACATATACATACAAATTGCTTCAAAATTCAAATACATGGCATTTCACATACACATGATACATAGAAATTGCATCAAAATCTCACATATACATACAAATTGCTTCAAAATCTCACATATACATACAAATTGCTTCAAAATTCAAATTATGGCATTTCACATACACATGATACATAGAAATTGCTTCAAAATCTCACATATACATAGAAATTGCTTCAAAATCTCACATATACATACAAATTGCTTCAAAATTCAAATTATGGCATTTCACATACACATGATACATAGAAATTGCTTCAAAATCTCACATATACATAGAAATTGCTTCAAAATCTCACATATACATACAAATTGCTTCAAAATTCAAATTATGAGCAAGAACACATAAGTAAGAGCAAGTTTTTATTGATTATTTCATATATTATTATGAGCAAGAACACATAAGTAAGAGCAAGTTTTTATTGATTATTCCATATAATATCATGTGTAGCATGGCAATATGGAGATAATTATGTACGATTGCTCTCAGATTATTGGGTTTGAATGAAGATTAGAATCTTCACATCAATCACGAATCGGCAAGACTAATCAATTCAACGAAATAGGCCTTGAACCCTTACCACCTTAGAACGAACAAGAATTGATTATTATTTTGCTTACTGTTATATTCTCCTAAGAGCAGAACTAATCAGACAAGAAACAATTCTTTAGTGCAGAACTGTCAAATTCATCAATAAACCCAGTATCATCACAGAGCATTACCTCTCCTCTAGCCAGCAAGCATCAAGAAACAAGTGCGATGCGAATCAAGTAATTTAACCTAATATCATCGAGAGAACAGCAGGGGCATCGAATCGGCGCACACTCAATCAAAACTGTAGATCAGATCATGAGCAAACAAACAACAAACAAATATTTAGTTTCAAGTAAACTACCAGTTCAAGGCCTATTTCATTTCATCAATTGTCAAATTCATCAATAAACCCAGTATCATCACAGAGCATTACCTCTCCTCCAGCCAGCAAGCATCAAGAAACAAGTACAGTACCGAGTATCATCACAGTGCAAATGTGGCATTCCAATCACAGAGATAGCACACGAAATAATAAATCTACAATAACCTAAAGCAATCAGTTCATAGATAATGCGTGTTAATCCTCCAAAGTATTACGTGCAAGAGCACAACCTACTTAGCATGTCCCGCATCACATTAGGCCAATCCAAATGGAATAAAAGGGCGCGAGCTTACTGGCGCGGGGAGGGGTCGTCGTATGGAGGGTCGGCACGGGGAGAATGTAGACGCCGAGGGGAGGCGCCGCATGGGGAGACGGTAGGGAGGCGTCGGTGCAGGGAGGGCCGCGCGCGGGGAGAATGTAGACGCCAGGGGGATGCGCCGCTGGGGGAGATGGCGGGGAGGCGTCGGTGTAGGGAGGGCCGGCGCGAGGAGAGTCGACGACGGGGGGAGGCGCCACAGGGGGAGACTACTAGGAGGCGTCGCTGTAGGGAGGGCTCACGGCGGCTATGGCGCACAGACGAAGAGCCGAACTCCAAACGAATTGCGAAATGGCTAAGTGCGGGAACGTATATATAGGGAACGATTATTATTGCCGGTTGACATAAACGAACCGGTAGTGATATATCCAACCGGTACTAATGTGAAGTCATCAATCTCGGTTTAATATACCAACCAGGACTGAATCCCCAGCTTGCCCTTGGCACTTTATCGATTACGGTTGGTGTATCTAACCGTCTTGATGTGAAGACTTCGATTCGGTTTAATACAACAACAGTCTTGATTATAATTATTTTCCGACAATCTAATATAAATTAAAATTCAAATAGTCTTTACAATATTATTTTCCAACCATCTAATATAAATTAAAATTATAGAAATTTATAAGAAATAAAGTAATTTTTCCACTCTTATAATTCCATTGAAAATTTTCACCTTATTATATAAATTCATTTATTGCTTCTTTGCTTAATAACAAATAATTAATAAATCATACTTATTCCACACTAAAATGATTTTAAAAAATAAATTAAGATTACTAGTCATTTATAAAGTACTAATTTTAGTTAAAATTGGTAATTTTCATTTTTGTTTTATTTTAAATTTCAGTTAATTAGGAATAATCAATAAAAACTTGCTCTTAATATCTCATCTTCTCCAACATTAAATATAATATTACGATAAATCAATTATATGGTTCTTACTATCTCGTCAAGGTAATGTTATGAGCAAGTTTTTATTGATTATTCCATATAATATTATGATAAATCAATTTGTCTCCTCTTCTCCCATTTGAGTACTATTTTACCAAGGAGTAATCATTTTTTAGGTATTGGATGAGAACATAATTCTTTTATGCATGGCCTTTTACATCAACTATATACTTTTTCATCCATTGCACATTTACTATTTTTGAATGATTATAATAATCAATACTCCATACATTACAAATTGAAGCATGTCCTTCATACAAAATGTTTATATTACAAATTGAAGCTTGACCTTCATACAAAATAAAGCATATCCTTAATTACACAACTAAGTTACGATCCGACCTTCGTTATGATCGCGGCGTTTGTATGTAGCTTCCTCTATGTCTTCCATGAGACCTAGGTCGATGTTCTCACCAAAAGGAGGAAGCTCATCAAATTGGTTATAGTCTTCCTCGTTGACTACATTCTCAACTCCCACAATCCTTCTTTTTGATTGAAGAACCACGTGGTGTTCCTTGTCAGCCGGATCCCTTACAAAGAAAATTTGTGTAACGGCATTAGCAAGTACGAATGGTTCTTCCTTGTATCCGACGTGTTTGAAGTCCACGGTAGTGATACCGTACTTGTCGATGTTCACGCCCCTAGGTAGCTTGACCCACTGGCACCAAAACAGGGGGACCTTCAAAGGCCCATAGTCAAGCTCTCAAATCTCTTCTATGAATCCGTAAAATGCGTCGCATATTGCCATTGCGATCATAGGCATCTATCTGAGACCCATTATTACGGTTGGTGTTCTTGTTATCTTGTGCTCTCGTATAAAATGTATATCCATTGATGTCGTATCCTTCAAAAGTCAAAATTGTATATGATGGTCCTTTAGCCAGCGCTCTCAATTGAGCGCACTCTGTCTGCGTATGCATCATGTGTCTAAGCAACCAATCTCCAAAGTTATCTCTGTGCTCTCTCGCGATCCAAACCTCAGACGTACATGGGTTTTCTCTTAGTAGCATGTTCTTGTGCATGTCAACATATGGGGCGCTTCTGGCGATTAGTGCAGAAGCGTAAAATGTGCTTGCGTGAATGAAGCACGATCATTTATGCGTATCGATTTTGACCTAGTGTTCCTTTCCTTGTAGCCTCCTTCATGGCGAGATACGGCACACCAATCGGTTTGAGATCCATGTAATCGATGCAGAACTTGATGACCTCCTCGGTTCCCCAACCTTCGGCAATGCACCCTTCCGGCCGATGTCGATTACGAACATATTTCTTCATAACCCCCATGAATCTCTCGAAAGGGTACATCTGATGTAGAAACACAGGGCCAAGAAACTATATCTCTTTCACAATATGAACAATGAGATGGACCATAATATCGAAGAAGGAAGGAGGAAAGCACATCTCAAGCCGGCATAGAGTGTGGATCACGTCTTGCTGTAGCTTATCCAGTTTCAACGGGTCGATGACCTTCTGTGAAATCACGTTGAAGAATGAACACAACTTTACAATTGGGTCTCACACTTTCTCTGGCAGAACACCCCTAATTGCAACAGGAAGCATTTGTGTCATCATTACATAGCAATCATGAGACTTCATACCAACTAATTTCAAGTCTTTCATTGAGACTAGGCTCTTTATGTTGGCAGAATAACCGGATGAAACTTTGACTCCGTGCAAGCACTCACACAAGCTAATTTTCTCAATCTTGCTTAAAGTGTAGCAAGCTGCGGGAAGGTACTTTTTTCCTTGACCAAGTCTTCATGATGCAGCTCCTTCCCGAGTTTCATATCTTTCAGGTCCATTCGTGCGTTGAGTGTATCTTTTGTTTTGCCAGGTATGTCTAGTAAAATACCAAGCAAGTTGTCACACACGTTCTTCTCTATATGCATGACATCGATCGCATGTCGAACATCCAGGTGCTACCAATAAGGTAGGTCCATAAATACTGATCTCTTTTTCCACAAAGGAGCTATATCACTGGAACTCGGGACTGATGTATTTCTAGCTCCCTTTCCATAGATAATTTTAATATCCTTTACGGCCACAAATATCTCTTTGCTGTTGCGATGTTTCGGAACTGAAGCAGTCTCCTTTGTACCGTCAAAAGCTCTCTTGTTGTTGCGACATGGGTGGTCCTTGCGAAGGAACCTACAATGCCGCATGTAACACATTTTTGACAGTATTTCAGCCATCGGCTCCCTGTATCACCCATACAATGCACGCATCCATTGAATCCTTTTATAGTCTAGCCTGAAAGATTGCTAAGAGTAGGGTAATCATTGATGGTTATGAACAACAACGCGCGTAGCATGAAGTTCTCTCTTTTGTACTCATCCCATACCCGTACATCGTCGTTCCACAAGACCAGAAGATCTTCAACCAGTGGTTTGAGGAACACATCAATATCGTTGCTAGGTTGCCTCGACCCTTGGATCAGTAACGGCATTATAATGTACTTTCGATTCATGCAAAGCCAAGGAGGAAAGTTGTACATACATAAAGTCACCGGCCAAGTGCTATGACGACTACTCATGTTGCCGAAAGGATTCATCCCATCCGAACTGAGTCTGAACCTTATATTACTCATATCATATGTAAAGTGTTTCTTGTATTTTCTATCGATATTCCTCCTTTGCACGAGTCGCAGGTGTCTAAGCATTCCATCCTTTTACGCTCCTCGGCGTGCCATCGCGACAATTGAGCATGCCTTTTGTTCGCATAAGCAGGCCTTGGATGGGGATTATAAGGAAATACCACACCACCTTGGTCGGAGGTCTTTTCTTCTTACACTGCCCCTCGATATCGTCATCGCTGCGCTTATACCGAGATGCCTTGCAAACGGGACACGCATCCAAATTTACAAACTCATTGCGATACAATATGCAATCGTTTGGACATGCGTGTATTTCCTGCACTTCCAGTCCCAACAGGCAAACAACCTGCTTGGCATGGTACGTGGTTGCTGGCAACACGTTACCCTCTGGAAGGACATCTCTGAAGAAACCTAATAGCTCTGTGAAACTCTTATCGAACCAACCATTGCTTGCCTTCAACTACAGCAGTGTAAGCACAACATGCAGCTTTTTGAACTCCTCTTTGTAGCCTGGGTACAAGGGTGTTGTAGAATCCTCTACCATACGCTGAAACTTCTGAAAATCCCTTTCACTCGTGAGGTCCTCCTCCCCATCATGCAACATCTGTTCTAGATGATCATCATGGTTATCGATGAACGTCTCTTCATGGGTGTCGACGAATGTATTTTCGACCACGGTCGAGTCGTTGTCTTCATCATCATCAATCAGATGCCCTTCACGTATAATCTCATCTTCACCGTGCTCAGTCCAACAGGTATGGGCAGGCTTGAAACCCCTTCGAAGCAAGTGTGCACGGATCGCCTCAAGGTTAGAAAATTGCTTCTCATTCTTGCAATCGATGCACGGGCAACAAATATAGTCCATCAGCTTATTTGACTTATGCGCCATGTACCACGCCGAAAACTAGTCACACCGTTAAAGTACTCTCTATCATGACGGTCCGCTTCATACATCCATCTTGGTCCATCTACAAATATTTATAACAAATAAAATCTCGATAAATCAATAAGTGCTCACAAATTGTTTTATACATTTAATTTGTTATGTAGTGCTAATTAATCTAGAAATTTTCATTACTTATAAATCTATATCCAAATCTCGATTGTAAAATCAATTAAATAATTGCTATTAGTTATATATAATGGTCCATCCAACAAATTTGAGTACTATTTTATCTCATTTGAGTACTATTGTCTCCTCTTCTCTCATTTCAATACTATTTTATTAAGGAGTATTGGATGAGGAACATAATTCTTTTATGCATGGCCTTTTTACATCAATTATATACCTTTTCATCCATTGGACATTTACTTTTTCTGAATGATTATAATAATCAATACTCCATACATTACAAATTGAACCATGTCCTTCGTACAAAATGTTTATATTACAAATTGAAGCTTGACCTTCATACAAAATAAAGCATATCCTTAATTATACAACTAAGTTACAATCCGACCTTCATGGTTATCGATGAACATTTGGCCTGATACGTGGTTGCTATTAGTTATATATAAATCTATATCCAAATCTCGATTGTAAAATCAATTAAATAATTGCCATTAGTTATATACAATGGTCCGTCTAGCAAATTTACATTACTTACAGAAGTATTAAATTAACACACACGAAATAAAGAAAACAATTTTAAGTAATTAGATTAAACAATAGTTAATTATGAAGTGCTACCACATTTAAATTCAATCAACGTATTAAATGCAATCACTAATTTAGTCCTCTAAATACTTAAATTCAACCTACATCATAATCTCACCAATCATTATACATATAAAAGTTGGTAATTTCAAATCTAGCCTCCAGATTAGAGCTCTAATTGTGTTGACTAGGCAATCAATAATTCTCACAACCTACAACAATATAGAACGTAATATCCAACTAAATAAACTACCAAAGAAATGTACATCAAGATATGAACTTTAGATCACAAGCTAGAAACGAATTACACCAAACTTGAGAGCAAAAATTCGTCCCCTCTCCGCCCCAATCGAGCAAGAACAGAGATCCTCTCTGTTCTGGACAGGTTGGGGTGGGAGCCAGGGTATATATAGTGCCATATTATCACTGCAGGTTTTTTCTCTAGAATCGACAGTAATATATTATTGCCCATTCTATCTCTAAAACCGGTAGTGATATTGTTGTCGTTTCCCGCGCAAATGATTTTATCACTCTTGCTATCTTTGTTCACCCGTGATGTATCACATCGATCGGTTGGATATACCAACAGGATGATGACTCTATCGATCGGTTGGATACACCAGCGGGGCCGAATCTGACTTGCCCTTGGCATTTCTCGATACCGGTTGGTGTATCAAACCGGTATTGATGTGATATATTATCGCCGTGAACGATTATAGCGGCGATGATAAAATCATTTGCACGGAGCAGACAACAATATTATCACTGTCGGTGTTCTCTCTAAAACCGGCAGTGATAATATGAACCTTCCAACTCCCGCCACCAACCATCGCGCTTCCACATTCCTCTGCCAACTGTTGCTCTTCCCCATTTCGGCAACTGTTGCTCTTCCCATTCCTCCTCTATATAATCCCAACTCCTTAATCTGTAGCTTCCTCACAATCCATCACTGCTGCAAGAATGCCCCCCCCAAGAAGCGGGCACGTACTGGGCAAAGCCCCGATCCGCCGCTAGAGAAGGAGGAGGAGGCGCTAGAGAAGGAGGAGGAGGAGGTGGAGGAGGAGGAAAAGGAGGAGGAGGAGGAGGAGGGCGACAACGATGACAGCGGCGGCGGTGAGGTCCTTCGGTGTTGGGGCAGGACCAACTCCGCCACCGAATCGGATTTGGAGGAGGAGGAGGAGCACCGCCACAACTCCGATCGGTCATCCGGCGGCAGCTCCGGCGATGAGGAGGAGGAGGAGGATGACGACGACTTTTGGATGTAGGGTTTTGTGCCATTTTGGGTTTCAAACGGTTAATAGCCATTGGCCCGTTATATTTTGTATATATAATTAGGACTAAATATGTAATAATGGACAGTATAACTAATTATGTTTTTTAAATGTTCTGTGTTTTAACTAATACATATCACGCAAATTACAAATTTTGTAAATGTTCTGTGTTTTAACTAATAATACATATCCCGCAAATTACAAATTTTGTAAATATTTTGTGCGAGATAAATTACAATTTTTTAATATGTTCTGTTTTTTAACTAATTATGCTTTGATATGTTCTGTGCGAGATAAATTATAATGTTGGATATGTTCTGTATCTTAACTAATTATGGGGAACAGTAATATCACTGCCGGTTCTGGAGTAAAACAAGCAGTGAAAATGGCCTTATCACTGCCGGTTGATAGCTGAACTGGCAATGATAAATCACTACCGGTTTTTTTTATATAAACCGGTAGTGATATCTTCTTATCACTACCGGGTCTCTCTAAACCCAGCACTGATATTGCCTCCATTCATGCGGGAAAATTATACTATTCTTATCACTGCCGGTTGAAGTTAGAACCGGCAGTGATAATATTATCACTGCCGACTCGGGCCTACCCGGCAGTGATGGGGTATCGCGGATGAAGCAGTCTGTAGTAGTGAAACTAGTATTTAGATATGAGTCATTGACATATAGATCTTACCTATCAGTCTTTTTCAAAAATAATAAAATCATGACATCTAGATCCTACCTATTAGACTCTCCAAAAGAAAATTCATTTTCTTTAAATGAAAAATATGCTTTCAAACTCAAAGGGAATATGCCTTCTTTGTTAGAAGTCATAATTTCTAAGATTGCGCTTTCAACATCTCCCCCTTCTTTTTCTTTTTAGGATTTTCCTGCTAATTTAAATTCAAATGCTTATATAACTTTTGTATACAAACTCCAAATTGAGTGAATCCAGTTTCTAAATTTTTATAAAATCATGCTATTTATTAATATTGAAAACATATTTTAATTTGTTCCCTATTGTATGCATTTGGTTCTTATTTGTTCTTTATGTTATATTGTGTGCAGATAGTGACATCCCAAAGACCTCCATTGTTGAACCAGACCAAGAACACAACTAGCAAGGCGGGGAAAAATGAGAGGAGGAGGAGATTTGGCGAAGGATCGAGCAATGGAGTGGTGCACTCGGGTGGGAAAAATCAAGAGACTTGGAGCACTAGCATCCACACAAGTCCAAGAAGAAAGAGAGGGTAGGTGGAGAGGAATTTCCAAAAACACCCTCCCAAAACCAAAACCTTTAGCACTCAACCTCCCATATGGAACAAACACCTCGGAGAAAACACCGCTAGGCGGCCCAGCGCACGGCCAAGAAAGCACAAGGTTGGAGCGAGGGTTCATGATAATACACTCTCCCCCTTTAAGGAATTCGACCCGAATTGACGAATGCCAATTACAATAACAACAAAAGAACAAAGTCACAAGGACAAAACTTCTTTGCCAACTCAAAACATCCACACGAGAACTCAAAAAGAGTGCAAGCAGGTAAACCCAAATCTCCAACTCCAACTATTAATAATACAATTTGACTTAGCTCCAACAAGTGCAACTTCTCACGCAAGAACTTCGATTAAAATTAATCAATAGGTCAAAATCTCAAAGAGCCCTTTGCCCAAGGTAGCACTCACCACAGAACATTACACACCAAATTATGGAATCCTTCGCTACAACCATCTTTACCCAAAAGTTGATTCATACGCTAGGAATGGTGACATAATTATCATCAACTTCAAGTAGCTCACTAATAAGAGTTAAACAAGTACCACAAAGGAACCACATCAAAAGTATAATCCTCAATCATTATCCACCCAAAATCCTCGATTCTCATTAGCAAGGCTAACCACTTCCATCCTCTTCAAATAATGCGATAAAATACACACCAAGGAGAACTCAACTTTCAAGAGAAACACGCATTGAACTTTTACGATTTGCAATCCGATGACCAAAGAAAACTCAATTCTCATTATTATACTCAACACTATACCATAAGCATTCACATTCTTTAACTCGGCTAAATGCAAAGAAATACAATTCTCTTTAAACCAAACAAACCACCACCTCATCTTGAACCAAAAATGCTAAAATTTACGTTAGAGAGAAATCGGTAGAATCCACTCATCGCTCAATTTCTTTTCCAACCGAATCGCAAAAGAAAAACCCGTTTCTCTATCATCATATAATTCACCTTTAACATTCTCAAATCAATACAGGAAAATTCACCTGGGAGAACTCCAATTAAAGAGAAACCCCACATAAATCGCTGACAAAAGCTCTTATAAAATCAAGAAACCGATTCTCAAATTTAAGCATCTGCACCCATAACCGTTACCTTCTTCCTCAAGAGAAAAGGAAACTCGTTCCCGTCAAAACCACTTCCCCAGCAGAATCACTTACGAAACATTCACCAGATTCACACTTTGAATTACTCACCAACACATCACACAACTCTAATTCAAATCCGGCTTTCGTCAACCTAAAGTTACAAAACCCAATCTTCTTTAATTACTTTCTACTAGTTATATAACCGCTACTGGTCATAGTATCATCAAACCCAAACCAAGTCTATCTCATGACAACCAACAAGGAGAACTACGTTCTCACTTCTTCAGCACAAATAGCTTCTCAGTTAATTTAACACAAGACGCGTGTCATCCTTTACTTTGGTTTACTAGCCATGACGAACCTCGATAAGATCTCCACTAAACCTATTCCAGAGAAGGCTCCACATAGACATTCATACAACCATTCCATATACTCATTCTTTAATTTCACATTGATTAATTTATTTTGTCGGTCCACCATTTAATTAGCTCATAAGCAACATAAATTTAACAACTCTCATGCCTTTGTGCTAATATGCTCCGGTACCTTGCATCCACATCTTACTAATATAAATTCATCAACAGAAGATCATAGACCCTCCCAATCCTGATCAATACTAAACTTACCGGAACACAAATCTCGCACTTCCAATCAATTTTCATGATTCACCACTATTGTAATAATTCTAATCAACTTTTTCACTTTAAAATCACCTACCATTCCAATTAGTCATTATGTACCACGCATTACATTTGGGTGCCTGTATATAATCAATGACCCACGTTAACAGAATCAGTGACCCTCCTTATCTAGAAGCTCAACTACTCACCATACACTCTCGTGAGTCGCCTGCCCAACCTTTAGAGAAGAACCACGATTTTTAAGCATGAACAACAACAAAACCATCTCTCTTTCGGAAAAACTCAACCATAAGTCATAAGAGAATTCGACTCTCAATTCCCAAACTCCGACGGAAACAACTCCTTAAACAAATCTCAAGATTTACAACTCCCAGGAAGGAAAAGAGATGTAGGGGAAAAAAACCGAATGATCAACCAAATCCTTCTCGATAAGACCTTAGCACCGAAGATCCACACGATTTAAGTTTTGCACCAAATAAACTTTAATAACTTTCTTAAATGGAGAGAACAACAACTACAATAGTTTTTCTTCACAAGGCAACTCACGATAACCAACGAAAACCAAAGAATCCGGCAAAACCGAGCTGCGAGCGGTAAAAGCAATCCGAAAGGATTCATCACCCAATTCTTAAGCTTTTGCCAAAGAAATGAAACCAATAAAACCAACCTTCTCCACTCACTCCTAAACTATGCCACAACAAACGACAACCCTCACCTCGAGAGGTTCCCATGCTTCGGTGGTGGCCCTACCGACCACAACCACCACCTGACCTTATCCACGGCCACACCAACCACCAAGGCCCTTAACAAGGTCAAAAGCACGAAGGCGAAAGCATAATGATTCAAACAATCCTTTTATAATCTAAGCAACATACACAATAATTTAACATTCAATCATCAAAGCTTAAATGCAACATTTAAGCGTAATGCAAAATACCCATCCTCCTCATGCATCAGTGTGTCAAGTTTTAAAGTAGTTAACCATTCTAATTCAGATTTTAAGGTTATTGCTAGAAGGCCAAATTTTAAAGGAGTAGAAACCTATGCCATGTTTCTAATATCACGCAGCAAAATTTTAGTTTACTTTAGAGTTATTTGCTAAATTCACATACCACGGACCTAAAGCCCGCTCTGATACCAACTGTAACACCCTGGCACCCCACGTGCCCAAAGCATTACCAAAACCTATAACAAACAAGGCAAGGGAGATCAAGCTCTACTGGTACTCCGAAATCCACTAAAAATTTCGGCAGCACCTCCCCTTAAAGTAGTGGACATCCACTCAACAGACAAAGACAATAATCAATCTAATAACAACAACAAGAAGAATAGGTCATGATATCCCCTAACCATCATGACTGACTAAGCATATTCTAGCAGTTACTTCTAGTGACCAACAATCTTAACATCATGAGTTAGCAAAACCCGACACACAACTCACATTTATTACAATGATTTCACAAATAGAGAACAACAACAAGTAGATATTCTCCAAACTACTAATGAGCGTGGCAAGGCAGTGAGTGAATGTGATGCTAAGTCCCCTCCTCCTCAAAGCACCTAAAACAACACAAACAACAAGCGTGAGTCGAGGACTCGACCAAAATACAACAGAGAATAATAGCATAGATAATTGGCATTTCTTAAAGCAATAGCATCACAACAATTTTATTTAATTTGGGAAAAGGAAACAACGGTAATATCACAATCATTTCATAAAAATCAACTCATTACCCATCTTCAATTGAATCCACGACTCATCAACAATGAGGTATAATATATAGCCGGTAAACATAGATCATGCCATTGCAACCATACATGGAAAACATAACTTAAAATAATTCGGTATATCTCAACACTCACGAGATGCATCATGCAAGGATATACATAACTTGAAGCCATATAAGAATATAGACATCTTCACTTATCATTTCATTGAATTTAATCATGTCCAATCTCCTTGTTTTCTTTTTCTTATATTAACAATCCTCCACTATTAACAATGCTATACAACACAAGCAGGCTTGCAGAACCAACATCAAGCCGATTCAACTTTAACAAAATCAACATAGTAACAACCATTAAATCAATAATGATATGCAATGCGGATATGCTTGCATGCTCATATGCACTTTCCATAGATTGTACAGGTACAACCGAGTGCACACCGTCGTGTGCACCCTCTCATTCCTCCCATCCGTGGAGGGCCTACTCTTCTTGACTCGCTCCCATCCACATACGTGGATGGGACTCTGAATAGGACTTTCGTACTCACTACGTGTGAGCACTGAGAGGCCCGCATCAACATGGGTCGCCTCTTCCATTATGAATGCACAAATGCAAATGTTATGCATGAACCACAGTTCTTTTATTCTTTTCCAACAATAGCGATATAACGAGATGCAATCAATCAATTTTTCACTAAAGGAGCAACAATTACTTACTTTCTCATTTGCGACAATCATTCTTACCCAATGACACTTCACCCCATGATCCATCTCTCGTCAGTAATGGGTATATAGCCTAATCCATGCCCACAATTGCATCTAACCACATAATGCATTATGATAATGAATATGACATTATAGCCATAGCGACATCATCGATAATTCTTATATACCAGGACTAAAGGAAATCGACTTACTCATTTAACCCAAGCTCATGTCATCCCCAATCACTCGATCAACGGGCTTGCCCCAAAGCCCATTCTCAACCAACATTCCTCAAAATTTGAGCAATAAATAGAATAGGAGCACTACAAATTAACATACATCCATACTCCACAAACCAATGTACTTGCATCCATTCCTTAACCATTTAATCATCATAAGCATTTTCATACAAGGGACCATTTTACGGTTATAGTCAAGCAAAGCTTACCTCTTGCGTACTCACCGGCAATTTAAATGCGCTAAAACAAACCATCAATTAATCATCCTAGCCACAATCTAGGGAATGCACTTGCCTTTTAGGAAGGAAGCGGAGTGGCGTGAAGAAGATGCTATGCCACTCCGAAACTATTCCACTGAAACAACCGTCTTAAAGCGCTTTACAAGCCATACCCTTTTAATAATACTCTACACTCCCAACTATAACTACAGCTCCACTTTTAGGTTGACTCGAGATAAAAAATAATCTACACTATCATACCAACAATTATCTTATTAGTTTTCATTTGGCAACTCAAAGAAAACACGGAAGCTAGAACATCTCATAGAATCATCATATGGGACATAGATAGAATCCATATTAATCGATGAAGTCAAGTAGCCTCAACACAAAATTCATAATCTGAGGATTCTTATTCTCACAACTCAACCATATAAGCATATTTACCCTAATGCACAAAACACGGAGATTAATTTCCAAGTCATGCAATTTGCTCACAAGGGTCGATGCTAGATTAATTCACAATCACAACACACAAGAACCCAAAATGCCGATATGAAATATAATGCTAAACATTTCTGGTATTTCATATTTCTTACATGAAGCATAGTAGGAAGCAAATTAGTCATTAGCCAACAACTAAATGCTATCACGGTTAGGGAGCATGAAAATGAAACATTATGTACATAACTCAAGTCTAGTATGCATCTATGCAACTAATGAGAAGACCAAATCTTGAGTAACCCTACAATTAATCAAACCTCATACTTTCTTTACTCATGCTCTACAGAAGAATAGAACTAGCAGGCTTAGATATAAAGGTATGCACACAATTTAGAAATGCATCGATTTACGCCTTCCCATCCATGGCTCAACGACACAGAAATCACTAAGATACCACATCATAAACCTTGAGCATTGCATCGAGCACATGGCGGGCACAAAAGAAACCTCTATACTCTTAGCATACATTTCATCAAACACCTTGGCTACACTCATTCATCCACAACTAGCACTTCACCTCCACTTACCACACAAAGGAGAGGAAGGAGGTGACCAAGGGGAAGCAGTGAAGCCTCTAGGGTGGCGCCAGTGGGCAGTGGGGAGGGCACGAGAGAAAAGGCGTGGGCTGCTGCTTGCCATCGAGCCCTTCTTGTTGCTACTCTGTCATTCTTCTTTGGTGGCGATAAGCGCAAGGAGAGATCGACCAGGAGATGCTGCGAGGGGGCAGGGGCAGGTGATCGGGGAGGCGAGGAGAGCAGCGGGCAGTTTGGATCTTCTTCTTCTTTGTCGTATTTGCAGTGAAGCAGAGCAATCGGCGGTAGCTTGGGCGGACTTCAGCTGACCTGGCGGGACTTGCGGGAGGTGGAAAGTGCACACCGGAAAAGCGGCGAGCAGCTGGAAGCGGCCGCGAGATTTCGGCGAGGATGGGCGGCGTCGAGAAGAATGGCGGGAAAAATGAGAGGAGGAGAATTTGGCGAGATCCGAGCAATGGAAATTTGGTGCACTCGGGTGGGGAAAAATCAACGAGACTTGGAGCACTAGCATCCACACAAGTCAAGAGAAAGAGAGGGTAGGTGGAAGGAATTTCCAAAACACCTCCCAAAACCAAAACCTTTAGCACTCAACCTCCCATATGGAACAAACACCTCGGAGAAAACACGCTAAACGGCCCCAGCCGCATGACCAAAGCACAAAGGTTGGAAGCGAGGTTGTGATATTACATTATTGATATAATCTGTGAAGTGTAAGGGATGGACTTACACGTAGTGTAGGGGAAATTCGACTTAGAGTTGATGAAGGACCGAACAAGTGTTATAAAATCTAAGATGGCTATGCAACCACAAGTGCTATTTATGGGGTGGCTATAATCTAGTAAGTTGTCTAGAACTAACTTTGTACATTGGAAGGCCAAGTAGTATGACTATTCTAGGTAGGTTTGCTCAAAGGTGTTCCCTCATCGAGGTGTTGGGACTAAAGCTTGCCGATATAATAGTGCGTTCCTTAGTTTGGGGGGAAATGGTTTTGATAGTTTGTGGGGGAAATGGTTTTGATAGGGATGGAGTGTCATTGTTATTATGTGTATGAGAATTTTATTTCTGCTACCATGAAGTGGGTCAACATTAGGGGTGAAAATGGGTCAGGTACTACCCAGCGGGTATCGGATACGGATAATATTTTTACCCATTTTTTCGAATATGGATATGGGTATTTTTTTATCGGGTCAGACATGGATAGTACCCAGATAGCTGAGCGTCGAATTTGGGGCAGATTCAGAGTGAGCACTACCCGCAAATACGAGGATCTCGGGGCGGATCTGAGTTCCTGGTTTGGGTGCAGGGGATATATATATATATATATATATATATATATATATATATATATATATATATATATATATATATATATATAGACTTGGGCAAGGCAACTTCCTTTCTCTGTCTCGTATGCTCCCAATGCAACAAATGAAGCTCAACTAATGACTTGGCTGGCGGCATTAATGGCGGGTGCGTGTAGCTCGGAGGCCGGCCGAATCGATCTTCTTTGGGGTGGCGAGGCGCGCGGTTTATGGAGCCAAGGTGCGATTTAACGGCAACCTCGCCGCCGCTGGCGTGAGCCTTTCCTTGCTCCTCTCCATGTTCAAGTCCAAGGGCCTCGGCTCATAACCTCACCGTGTTGTCCGGCGCACACCATGGGGCAGGCCGTGCTCCACCTTCCACTCGCACATCTACAATGACACCGGCATGAACACCACCTTCATGCACGCAGCTGCAGCAGAACTGTCCATCCACCGTGTGACGGCAACCTCACGGCGCCGACTCGACTGGCGCTCGACACACATTGGTTGAGAATATAGCCCAACCAAATAAGCTTTAGTGAGATAGTTAGTTATACATAGAGTCACAACATAGGCCATGCTTCTGATGTTAAGGATAGCTAGGAAAAAGACAACACAAGAGGCAATGGAACAATTTCTGTTTGTTCCTTTTCTAGCTTGGCAATGCTTATTTGGCTCTATGTGTTGAATTATATGTGATAATTGGATCATGTGTGTTAGTTAAATTATTTTTATCACATACTTTGATCATAGGTAGTTTGCATACTATTCAACTAAATACCTGTTATCCGTATTATACCCGTCCGTATAATATCCAGTATCCGTTTTCTACCCGTTCGTAAATATCCGTTATCCGTATTCGTATCCTACCCGATTTTCCACTACCCGTACCCATACCCATATCCGAAAAAATAATTAGGGTAGGATATAGGATGACCTATTACCCGACCGTATCCGACCCGTTTTCACCCCTAGTCAACATCATCGGATGGTGCAAAGTTTGGTCTAGTTGATGTAACGGCTTTGTCATGATCTCTTAGTTACGAGCCAATGGAAATGTGTAATGGCCAACAATATGAGATGATCGTGTCTTGTTGGTAAAGCTATATGCCTTTGTAGAGTTTAAATCTTTTTGAAAAAACCATGCTTTTTACAAATCATGAACAACTTGGTGCATTGAAACATAATTAGTTTTGAATTTTAAGTAGAGATTTGAGATCGAAAATGGTGGGTAGCCATGATATTGATGTTATACAAGGTGTATGGCTGGGACTGGATCATTGATCATGACCATGGAGGATTGTGATTTGCTCATATTTATGTTACAGACTTGTAATTTACATACTAGTCAACTACTCCTTACAAATTCCATTTGTAATATACTATTTTTATTGTTAAATAAATTTTGTGCAAAATATGAGAATTGGTAGGATAGCTATTCTTTTGACATAGCCATTCATATACTTATATTTGTGATACACTATAAGTCTTACTAAGTACAAATGTAGATACCCTTGCTTGTTGATACCCAGAGGAAGAAGAAACCACTGCCCTTGATGATTGATATATGTAACACTCTAGCCCAAATTTTGCTCATGGCCTAGCCCACCGTGGGGTGGGCCCACGCATGCATAGCACGCCACTTACACTTTCGTCCTCGCTTCGTATAAAAGGGTTAACCTGGGGGTGCTATGTTTGGACCCAACAAGCATTATATACTACTACAACTCACTTTGTGCAAGTAATGTGGGACTAATTCCACCACCACTCCACATGGGTCTTCACATTAACAGCCCAGGGTATTACAATATATTTTCACAGGTATGGTGATTTGGATGACGGTCTATACTATGGCATAATTTAGTTAGTTGCATGTAGTTTTTGGATTGAGGCATAGCACTAGAATCAAGTTTTACATTTTGTTACTTCCACTACTCGTTTGGCCCCAACCACACCTTTTTTTTGTAAAAGCTTTGTGATGTTTGTATATGCTTTAATGTCAATACTATGTTGTGTATGGATGTGATGACAATGTTGTGAATATGTGTATTAGCCACTGATCATAGGATTAGTACAGTACACACATGAGACTCTCAGATATTTCATGCCTGGGTGTGGGTTTCAATACACAATTCATAGTTGAGATAAATACATAGAACACACATTCAAATAGATATAAGACACATATACTAGTCATAGTTGAGATATATACATACAACACACATTCAAACAGAAGAAATGACTTAAAATTCACAATTCAAATACATCTACACATACTTTACATAGTTCATAATTGAATAATACACATAATCTACTATACAACTTACAGACTATCCATGGCATTGAACTCACCCCCAGCTTGAACTACATCAACCATGAAGAAGGTGGGAGCTCTCCTCGAACCTTCAAAAGAACATCAAGGAAAAAAAAAGAAATAAATAATTTCTCTACTTGGTGGATTCTAAATGCATGCAAGATGCTTGGGCCAAACTACTCCTAGTATTTGGTCTCACAACCACCAAATTTGTATTGTTAATATTGTACCCCTACCATATCTTCACTCTTAATTAATGCAATGAAGTTTTAGACTAATGGCGATACTAGAGAGGTGGTGGAGGAGGCAGAGTGGTCACGGAAAGGACAAGGAAGGCGACAATAGGTGCCGAGGGTGACGAAGCAGTGTGGAGAAGCAGGGGACGATAACAGAGCGGTGATGAGAATGACAGATCCGTGCGGAGAGGAAGGGGATGGCGATGACACAGCGATGATGGTGATGGTTCAGGTAATGAGGGTGACAGTAATGAAGAGAGGATGACAATGGTGTGGAGAGAAAACCATAGAGTTGAATGGAGAGACTAAATGTGAGTATCTGAATTGATTAGGCGGGAATCGTTTTCTTGTCATTACAAATGGTTAAAATATGTCAACTGTGTGTGATATTTAATCATCACAGGCATTTGTGATAAACAAAGTGTATGCAGTAGTGAGTATCACATATGTTTATTTAGGTAATAACTTTTTGTGATATGCTTGATATATTTTATTCTATTTATGGCTAGCCTTAAGAATCACATTAGCCATGCCCTCTGTACAGATATAACACAAGACAACAACTTTTCACAGTTAAAAACTTGTACGACAACATAGTATAGTTAACAATAGACTGCTGACAAAATACTTGTGAATCAATAAGAGATAATTAACAAAACACATTTCAAAATTAACAATTGATCTCAATTAAAAACAGATGGTAAAACACATTTTACTTAACCAAAGTACTTATTACACACTCCACCTCCTCTTTCAAACATAGTAACAGATGACTATGGCACAATAGCACTAGAGTAGGCAGGGTCTCTAGAATCTTCAAAAGATATGACTTGATGGACACATTTGAATGTCACATTTTCACATGTAAGCCTCTCATAACAACCATTCAGATCCTTCACAAGAAAAAGATTCTTTAAGGAGACGAAAATATAACAATCATAAATTGATGAGGACATCCTTTCCATTGATACAACCATACCTACTGCTCCTCAACAAGATGTACAAGGACCAATTTCCAGAGCACATGCTCGTCAACTTAATTATCAGGTAACTTTGTTTCTCGGAGTGCACTCATATTCTATGAGCTCTATGATACTGCGTGATGCACGAGATGTTATTCTAATTAGGAATCAATGTCCTTGCATGGCAATAAGGCTTGAAAGTAGCAAAAGAGATTATGGTTGCTACACTAAATTGTGCCACCATGATGCCACAATGAAGGATGGTTGAACTCCCAAGACTCTTTGCTTCAGCAACTACCTTCAAACACCTAGATTTATTTCCTTTATAAGCTGGCTGTAGCCCTAGGGATAGGTGGGGTTTTGTTCAGTTGTAGTTTTTCTTCATGAAACTATTCAATATTCTCTTGTTCGGCTAGATCAACAGCAATATCGTGCTTAGAACCTCACATCAATATTAGTACTACAATAATATTATAATTTTAGATTGTTGTTTACCGTTCTTGCTTGTTCCTTGATTGCTTATTTAATTGATCTTCATGATCGGGTTGATCGTTCTTCTAGCTAGGTCAATAACAGTTTTGAAGTTGGTTCAGCGATTGTTTGGCGTATCAACCATGTCTTGTTGGTAGGCGGATCATGAAGTCATCTCCACAAAGGATTTCCTTTCCACCGTGGTGGAAATATCGCTTTTTGGAATTGTTGGTTGTGGTCTCTAGAATTTGTTGAGTGGTTGTAAATGCATGTTACTTTTTCCCTAACTTTAAGTTGCCCACAACTAAAAAAAAGGAAGTCAGCCACTTCTTCTTTTTCCTCAAGCACCAACCGGCCTCCCGACCTCAAATTCTCACTGCGCTTTTTTTCCCCAATCGAGCCATCTCTGCTCGCCTCCCCGCCATCTCTCGGCGCCTCCTTCCTCAGCTGGCGCCCTAGCTCAAGGCCTCTCTGCACGCCTTGGCCGAGCCCCATGGCGCCATGCTCCTCCACACTGTGCCGACGGCCAAAGAAGATTTCCTTGGCAAAGACCACCGCAGCATGAAGTCAGCATCCTCCCATGACTCCAACAGCTTGGCACTCTGTCCTCGGCCAGCCTCCCGCAACCCCTCGTCTGCCAAGATCTCCCCACCTCCCTCATTCCTCCATGAGAAAGACTTGAGGTAAACCCTAGGTCTTTGGGGATTTTAAGGCTTGCATGCAAGGTGTTTGTGCTATTGCCTAGCTAGGATTCATGATTTTTGATGTTGGGGTTGGGGAAATGGAGAGTCTAGGGTGATTTGAAATTTCTGGTTTGAGCAGATTTTTACCCCCTGTTAGAGCTGCTGTTTGAAAATTTTACAAGTGTTTCCTGGGGGTTTGGCTATAACGAATGTTGTAGATAATCGAATTACCTTTCAATAGAGACCGAAATCACTAATTTCCGCTCAGCCGCTTTGGAAGTTATGGCTATTTTAGCTTAGTGCTGTCCAATTCTTGTCGCGATTGGTACAGTCTGTGTTCATTTTCGATCTGGGAACTGCTGGTGCGTTGGCTGAGTGAATGGTTGTGATATATGTGTAGTTTGTCTCCTCTCTGTCGTTATGAGCACAAGAACACGAAAAACCGATAAGCCAATCAAAAGTTATGCTATTTAGAAGTCTAGGTGCTGAAGTTAGAAATCTGTAGCTTGCTCCTTTTTTCCTTGAAGTTTAGTGTTCGATTTGAGGCCCTCGAGGTATCTCCCGCATGTTTGGCTTTTGAGATAGCTGGAGGTCATCCTCTTATGGTTAAGTAGGAGCTGAGTTCACTCCATTTGGTTAAGTGAATCAAAAGTTTAACCTGTTGGAAGGCGTCTATCCCCTTTGTTAGATTTTCCGCTTTCCGGATTTCGGAGTGGGTAGTAGAATCGATCTTGCGCTAAGTCTTGTTGTTGTTTGGCATGTTTTTGAGTGAATTGTCTCTGCTTGCAGGTGGTGGAACCTCAAGTGTGGCATCAACTTCGCCACCCAGCTTCAAGAGGTTTAAGGCAAGTGCATTGCATCGGTGGTGGCTTGGGTGGCCACTAAGTTTTACAATAATACAAATTATCCATGTGTTGCTTTAATATTGTCCTGTTTGATTTCTGCATTCGATATGATGAATGAGAATAGTTAATTGGTTATGCTTTTATTTAATCGAAGTTTTTATGCAAGTGTAACCGTGATATCTCTTATAATGTATCTAATTGATTGCTTGTGTTATGTATATGCTTACGCTATGATTGCATTTGTGTTTATAAGCACCTCTAGTAGGGTAATTGTCTCTTGATGAAGAGGTTAAGTAACTGATGCAAGTGCATCGTCGATCGAACTCGATGTGTCGAAAGTTGAATATCATGATACCTTGAGATTATGAAAACTATCATTTGAGATATCATACTATTTTTACTCATATGATAGGATAATGTGAATAATGAAGTAATGAGGTTTGATTAATAAGAATGGATGATTTGGTGATCATGAAGATGGATTATGACTGTAACGGGTGTAGAAATGATAATTGTGACTATGTAGATATGAGTGTCGAGAATATGCAAATGAATGTTGAGAATATGAATATGAGTGATGAGAATATGAATATGAGAGTTGAGAATATGAATATGAGTATTGAGAATATGGATATGAATGTGAGGAATGACATTTGCATATGTGCATTCATGAATTGCATTGAGCAGTATGTGAGAAAGTTATACTGAAGTATAACTAATCCGAAAGTGCTCGGAGTTCCTAGTAGAGTCCCATCCACCGGCGTGGATGGGAGCGGTAGCAGCGAGGACCCGCCATGGGTAGCGGGCAAGTCCTGCTTTCAAGCGTGCCCTTCCACGGATGGTTGGGTTTGAGGGCACGACGATGGGTGGTGCTCGCAATACCGGTATTTGCTAAGAAAGAGGAGATGAGTCATGCATGATGCATCATATGCATGAGAATGCATCATATGCATGAGAATGGTGAAATATGCGTGAGAATGGCAAAATGAGATGAGCATATGAATATGTAAGCATTTGCATTGCATTGACAAATGATGAATCATGTTTAATGAGTTGATTGTGATGCATGGATATGATATTCTTCCTTTGTATGGCATATTTGCACCGCATTGCATTGACAATGATATATCATATTTAATGAGTTGATTGTAATGTATGAATATGAGAATCTTCATTTGTTTGGCATATTTGCATTTGCATTGCATTGACAAATGATGAATCATGTTTAATGAGTTGATTGTGTTGTATGGATATGAGATTCTCGCTTTTGTATGTTTTGTGCACTTGAGCATGAAAGCATAAATGCATACCATTGTATTGTGTTGCTAATCGATAAATGGGATTGATGAGAATGGGAAGAACAAAGTTGAGGATTAATGCGTGGACTCATCCGTAAATGTTTATTGAGGCGGGGTAAGATTTAGCTATGTTTTCGAGTTGGTGGTGGTAAGTGTAGTTAATTATTGCTTCTATTACTAGTTGATTCCCATTTAGTAATGACTATATTAAATTCTAGGTAAAAGTAATTCATTGAATTCATTACTTTTTATTATGGTTGCACTTTTGTCGAGTCTTGGACTCACGCTTGTTTGCTTCTGCTTTTAGGTACCTTGAAGTCGATTCGCCCTCGGTTGGGAGTAGTATCACGTAAGTACGACTTCGGCTTCAACAATTTATTTAACAAATTCAAAATTTCTGGATGTAATTAATAAGGTTGTAATATGTGGTTTGTCATGTTGGAGTTTCTAAATTGCGTTGGGTGTGTGATTGCTTAACTAAGGACCGCTAGAATGATATTAACTGCCGCTATTATTCTTTTTTTCCGCTGAGTGGATGTCCTTTGTTCTAGAGAGTCATGCCGAAATTTTGTAAATTTCGTGACTTAGTTTTAAACCGTTTAAGAGTTTAGAGATTAACTTCGTTTTCTTTTTTTTCAGAGAGGTGTTATTTGTTATTCAGTGGGTTTTGGTAGCATTCGCATATGCTAGTTAGCGCCCGGGTTACAATATTAGTACTACAATAATATTCGCAATTTTAGATTGTTGTTTACTTCGCTCTTGCTTGTTCCTTGATTGCTTATAGGAATTGATCTTCATGATCAAAGTTGATCGCTCTTCTAGCTAGGTCAATAACAATTTCGGGTTGGTTCAACGATTGTTTGGCGTGATCAACCATGTAATCGTTGGTAGGCGATCATGAGAGTCATCTCCACAAATCGAAGTTATCCTTCTCATTGAAAGATCGGGACCCCAAAAACCCGTGATCATAAATTCAAAGAGAAATTGAATGGGCCTTCATGGATCTTTGTATGCATAACACGTGAGGCCAAAACACTATATCAAGGTCCCACCATCCAGAGTCAATAAAAGCACATTATCCATAGGACCATACTAGATATCTAGTATTTTTGGTAGCGCATTGTAACTACAAATTCATTGGATGACAATCTTGCCATCTACTAAATATATTTCAACTAATAAGGTTTGATCCTCGCTACATGAATGAACTTAAAAATCGCATAATTGAACCTATTACATAGATTATTAAGAAAGTTATTTTCAGTTATGTGCACTCCAACATAACATGATAGTTATAAAATACTACTAGAATATGATAACTTTTGTAAAAGAATATGATCACCTAATTACAACAAAATAAAAATAATATAGTTTAGAACGATAGATCTTCCGACCAAATAAGCAAAGATTCCACTAAGAGGATGAGTTGCAATGTAAGAGATAATTCATACTATACCACTCCAAAGTTTGCAACCACCGAATACCACTTCAAAGATTTTTCTTCTGAGAATACCACTCCAAATAGTTTGGTTCCATACAATACCGCTTTTCATTCTGCTTCCCTTTTAATCATTTTGTAACTTTTAACCTACATGAAAAGACATATTTCCCCATGGTTAGCAAGATGGCACTTCCATTGTTATGTTGAGTAGTTATATGTTACATATTGCCTAATATCTACCGCTCTATTGGATTTAGTATGCCCTCGGCTTCCTATCTCTAGAACCTATGTTAGTAGAACATTAATCGGTCGTGTGTTTTTAAATATGTATTATATCCTAAATTGTTAATGCAACACCTCAGCACCACACATGCTTTGAATGTTACCTTATCATTACTTTACTCTTATATTTTACTCATATCAACTAAAATTTCAGTAATAACATACATTCATTTCTAGATATTAAGAAACAACTACAGGAAAAATGAGAGGAGGAGGAGATTTGGCGGGATCCGAGCAATGGAGTGGTGCACTCGGGTGGGGAAAAATCAACAGACTTGGAGCACTAGCATCCACACAAGTCAAGAGAAAGAGAGAGGTAGGTGGAAGGAATTTCCAAAACACCCTCCCAAAACCAAAACCTTTAGCACTCAACCTCCCATATGGAACAAACACCTCGGAGAAAAACTCGCTAAGACGGCCCCACGCCTGATCGAAAGCACAAAGGTTGGAGCGAGGGTTCGCGATATTACATTATTGATATAATCTGTGAAGTGTAAGGGATGGACTTACACGTAGTGTAGGGGAAATTCTGACCCGAGTTGATGAAGGACCGAACAAGTGTTATAAAATCTAAGATGGCTATGCAACCACAAGTGCTATTTATGGGGTGGCTATAATCTAGTAAGTTGTCTAGAACTAACTTTGTACATTGGAAGGCCAAGTAGTATGACTATTCTAGGTAGGTTTGCTCAAAGGTGTTCCCTCATCGAGGTGTTGGGACTAAAGCTTCCCGATATAATAGTGCGTTCCTTAGTTTGGGGGGAAATGGTTTTGATAGTTTGTGGGGGAAATGGTTTTGATAGGGATGGAGTGTCATTGTTATTATGTGTATGAGAATTTTATTTCTGCTACCATGAAGTGGGTCAACATTAGGGGTGAAAATGGGTCAGGTACTACCCAGCGGGTATCGGATACGGATAATATTTTTACCCGTTTTTTCGAATATGGATATGGGTATTTTTTTATCGGGTCAGACATGGATAGTACCCAGATAGCTGAGCGTCGAATTTGGGGCAGATTCAGAGTGAGCACTACCCGGCAAATACCTGAGGATCTCGGGCGGATCTGAGTTCGGGGTTTGGGTACCAGGGATATTATATATATATATATATATATATATATATATATATATATATATATATATATATATATATATATATATAGACTTGGGCAAGGCAACTTCCTTTCTCATCTCGTATGCTCCCAATGCAACAAATGAAGCTCAACTAATGACTTGGTGGCGGCATTAATGGCGGGTGCGTGTAGCTCGGGGCGGCCGGGCCAGTCTTCTTTGGGGTGGCGAGGCAGCGGTTTGCGAGCCAAGGTGCGATTTAACGGCAACCTCGCCGCTGGCGTGAGCCTTTCCTTGCTCTCTCCATGTTCAAGTCCAAGGGCCTCGGCCTTCGCAACCTCACCGTGTTGTCCGGCGCACACCATGGGGCGGAGCCGGTGCTCCACCTTCCACTCGCACATCTACAATGACACGGCATGAACACCACCTTCGCCACGCAAGCTGCGAGCAGTGGCCTGTCCATCCACCCAGTGGCGGCAACCTCATGGCCTCGGCGACTTGAGCGCCCGACACATTGGTTGAGAATATAGCCCAACCAAATAAGCTTTAGTGAGATAGTTAGTTATACATAGAGTCACAACATAGGCCATGCTTCGCTGATGTTCAGGATAGCTAGGAAAAAAGACAACACAAGAGGCAATGGAACAATTTCTGTTTGTTCCTTTTCTAGCTTGGCAATGCTTATTTGGCTCTATGTGTTGAATTATATGTGATAATTGGATCATGTGTGTTAGTTAAATTATTTTTATCACATACTTTGATCATAGGTAGTTTGCATACTATTCAACTAAATACCTGTTATCCGTATTATACCCGTCCGTATAATATCCAGTATCCGTTTTCTACCCGTTAAGTAAATATCTCATTATCCGTATTAAGTATCCTACCCGATTTTCCACTACCGTACCCATACCCATATCCGAAAAAATAATTAGGGTAGGATATAGGATGACCTATTACCCGGCAAATATCCGACCGTTTTCACCCCTAGTCAACATCATCGGATGGTGCAAAGTTTGGTCTAGTTGATGTAACGGCTTTGTCATGATCTCTTAGTTACGAGCCAATGGAAATGTGTAATGGCCAACAATATGAGATGATCGTGTCTTGTTGGTAAAGCTATATGCCTTTGTAGAGTTTAAATCTTTTGAAAAAACCATGCCCACAGTCATGAACAACTTGGTGCATTGAAACATAATTAGTTTTGAATTTTAAGTAGAGATTTGAGATCGAAAATGGTGGGTAGCCATGATATTGATGTTATACAAGGTGTATGGTGGGAATTTGGATCATTGATCATGACCATGGAGGATTGTGATTTGCTCATATTTATGTTACAGACTTGTAATTTACATACTAGTCAACTACTCCTTACAAATTCCATTTGTAATATACTATTTTTATTGTTAAATAAATTTTGTGCAAAATATGAGAATTGGTAGGATAGCTATTCTTTTGACATAGCCATTCATATACTTATATTTGTGATACACTATAAGTCTTACTAAGTACAAATGTAGATACCCTTGCTTGTTGATACCCGGAGGAAGAAGAAACCCTTGCCCTTGATGATTGATATATGTAACACTCTAGCCCAAATTTTGCTCATGGCCTAGCCCACCGTGGGGTGGGCCCACGCATGCATATGCGCCACTTACACTTTAGTCCTCGCTTCGTATAAAAGGGTTAACACAGGGGTGCTATGTTTGGACCCAACAAGCATTATATACTACTACAACTCACTTTGTGCAAGTAATGTGGGACTAATTCACCACCACTCCACATGGGTCTTCACATTAATGTTTGTGGTATTACAATATATTTTCACGGTGTATGGTGATTTGGATGACGGTCTATACTATGGCATAATTTAGTTAGTTGCATGTAGTTTTGGATTGAGGCATAGCACTAGAATCAAGTTTTACATTTTGTTACTTCCACTACTCGTTTGGCTAACCACACCTTTTTTTGTAAAAGCTTTGTGATGTTTGTATATGCTTTAATGTCAATACTATGTTGTGTATGGATGTGATGACAATGTTGTGAATATCTGTATTAGCCACTGATCATAGGATTAGTACAGTACACACATGAGACTCTCAGATATTTCATGCCTGGGTGTGGGTTTCAATACACAATTCATAGTTGAGATAAATACATAGAACACACATTCAAATAGATATAAGACACATATACTAGTCATAGTTGAGATATATACATACAACACACATTCAAACAGAAGAAATGACTTAAAATTCACAATTCAAATACATCTACACATACTTTACATAGTTCATAATTGAATAATACACATAATCTACTATACAACTTACAGACTATCCATGGCATTGAACTCACCCCCAGCTTGAACTACATCAACCATGAAGAAGGTGGGAGCTCTCCTCGAACCTTCAAAAGAACATCAAGGGAAAAAGAAATAAATAATTTCTCTACTTGGTCGATTCTAAATGCATGCAAGATGCTTGGGCCACCAAACTACTCCTAGTATTTGGTCTCACAACCACCAAATTTGTATTGTTAATATTGTACCCCTACCATATCTTCACTCTTAATTAATGCAATGAAGTTTTAGACTAATGGCAGTACTAGAGAGGTGGTGGAGGAGGGCAGAGTGGTACGGAAAGGACAAGGAAGGCGACAATAGGTGCCGAGGGTGACGAAGCAGTGTGGAGAAGCAGGGGACGATAACAGAGCGGTGATGAGAATGACAGATCCGTGCGGAGAGGAAGGGGATGGCGATGACACAGCGATGATGGTGATGGTTCAGGTAATGAGGGTGACAGTAATGAAGAGAGGATGACAATGGTGTGGAGAGAAAACCATAGAGTTGAATGGAGAGACTAAATGTGAGTATCTGAATTGATTAGGCGGAATCGTTTTCTTGTCATTACAAATGGTTAAAATATGTCAACTGTGTGTGATATTTAATCATCACGGGCATTTGTGATAAACAAAGTGTATGCGTGAGTGAGTATCACATATGTTTATTTAGGTAATAACTTTTGTGATATGCTTGATATATTTTATTCTATTTATGGCTAGCCTTAAGAATCACATTAGCCATGCCCTCTGCTGAGATATAACACAAGACAACAACTTTTCACAGTTAAAAACTTGTACGACAACATAGTATAGTTAACAATAGACTGCTGACAAAATACTTGTGAATCAATAAGAGATAATTAACAAAACACATTTCAAAATTAACAATTGATCTCAATTAAAAGCAGATGGTAAAACACATTTTACTTAACCAAAGTACTTATTACACACTCCACCTCCTCTTTCAAACATAGTAACGAGATGACTATGGCACAATAGCACTAGAGTGGCGGGGTCTCTAGAATCTTCAAAAGATATGACTTGATGGACACATTTGAATGTCACATTTTCACATGTAAGCCTCTCATAACAACCATTCAGATCCTTCACAAGAAAAAGATTCTTTAAGGAGACGAAAATATAACAATCATAAATTGATGAGGACATCCTTTCCATTGATACAACCATACCTACTGCTCCTCAACAAGATGTACAAGGACCAATTTCCAGAGCACATGCTCGTCAACTTAATTATCAGGTAACTTTGTTTCTCGGAGTGCACTCATATTCTATGAGCTCTATGATACTGCGTGATGCACGAGATGTTATTCTAATTAGGAATCAATGTCCTTGCATGGCAATAAGGCTTGAAAGTAGCAAAAGAGATTATGGTTGCTACACTAAATTGTGCCACCATGATGCCACAATGAAGGATGGTTGAACTCCCAAGACTCTTTGCTTCAGCAACTACCTTCAAACACCTAGATTTATTTCCTTTATAAGCTGGCTGTAGCCCTAGGGATAGGTGGGGTTTTGTTCAGTTGTAGTTTTTCTTCATGAAACTATTCAATATTCTCTTGTTCGGCTAGATCAACAGCAATATCGTGCTTCGGAACCTCACATCAATATTAGTACTACAATAATATTCGCAATTTTAGATTGTTGTTTACTTCGTTCTTGCTTGTTCCTTGATTGCTTATAGGAATTGATCTTCATGATCAGGTTGATCGTTCTTCTAGCTAGGTCAATAACAATTCTGAAGTTGGTTCAGCGATTGTTTGGCGTATCAACCATGTACTGTTGGTAGGCAGATCATGAGAGTCATCTCCACAAATCGAAGTTATCCTTCTCATTGAAAGATCGGGACCCCAAAAACCCGCATCATAAATTCAAAGAGAAATTGAATGGGCCTTCATGGATCTTTGTATGCATAACACGTGAGGCCAAAACACTATATCAAGGTCCCACCATCCAGAGTTAATAAAAGCACATTATCCATAGGACCATACTAGATATCTAGTATTTTTGGTAGCGCATTGTAACTACAAATTCATTGGATGACAATCTTGCCATCTACTAAATATATTTCAACTAATAAGGTTTGATCCTGGCTACATGAATGAACTTAAAAAACTGCATAATTGAACCTATTACATAGATTATTAAGAAAGTTATTTTCAGTTATGTGCACTCCAACATAACATGATAGTTATAAAATACTACTAGAATATGATAACTTTTGTAAAAAGAATATGATCACCTAATTACAACAAAATAAAAAATAATATAGTTTAGAACGTATAGATCTTCTGACCAAATAAGCAAAGATTCCACTAAGAGACAGTAGTTGCAACAGAAGAGATAATTCATACTATACCACTCCAAAGTTTGCAACCACTGGAATACCACTTCAAAGATTTTTCTTCGGAGAATACCACTCCAAATAGTTTGGTTCCATACAATACCGTTTTCATTCTGTTTCCCTTTTTAATCATTTTGTAACTTTTAACCTACATGAAAAGACATATTTCCCCATGGTTAGCAGTATGGCACTTCCATTGTTATGTTGAGTAGTTATATGTTACATATTGCCTAATATCTACTGTTCTATTGGATTTAGTATGCCCTCGGCTTCCCTATCTCTAGAACCTATGTTAGTAGAACATTAATCGGCTGTGTGTTTTTAAATATGTATTATATCCTAAATTGTTAATGCAACACCTCAGCACCACACATGCTTTGAATGTTACCTTATCATTACTTTACTCTTATATTTTACTCATATCAACTAAAATTTCAGTAACAACATACATTCATTTCTAGATATTAAGAAACAACTACAAGGTTTTCAACAAGTAATGGCAATGAGGATAACAACAACAACTAATCTATACATGGATCCACGCGCACAAGAATGTCCAAGATTTCACACTTGGGAATGCCTAGAACATGTGCGCCTAGGAAACATTCTTACCTCATACTTACCATTGTCGAAGCCACCAAACGAAGCTTATTCATAGGTTATAATAAAAGTCACAAATATAACTTAATAAAGCAGATTAAACCATTACAAGTTTGCATCCACTAAAGTTATTCCATGACTAAGTCTGTCTAAATTATTCATTTGCTATGCATGTTCCAAAATGCTAAAAAATATGATGAAAGTGATGTGGTGTCATGTGATGCGACAGTGCTACTCCCCTCCCCTGCATATCGGTCTCAAAGCACCTAAAACATTAAATAAACAAGTGTGAGTCCAATACTCAGCAAAGTACATCATACAGCAATATCAACATATAAAAATAACCATTGAATAAAATACATCATGTCATGTTACCCATACATATAGGAGAACTCATCAATTTTAATCTCTTAAATCACTTTATTCATGCAATGCATCATGCTTTATTCTCAAATGCACCTTTTTTCTCTTTGCTTACACTGGTATAGCTGAATGCACACCGTCGATATCACACTCTCATTCTCATCCATTCTAATGGAGGGACCTACGAAGTAGGTCCTACTCCTATCCCATCCCATGGAGGGGCCTACCGCAGTAAGACTTTCATGCCCACCACAAGTGGGTTACAGAGACCTACACGGGTCATCTCTTCCATCATGAATGCACATATGCAATTGACATAAATTATACCATGTTCCATTCTTTCCATCGTTAAAATAATCAACACATATGAGATTATAACCAATGGCAACAATTTATAATAATCATAAAGGCAATAAGATGTCATTTATCAATTCATCTATCCATTTATATCATCTCATCGTCATTATGCGATGTACTTGACTCTTTACCCACGGGGATTGGGGTGGCATGAAGTTGATGCCACCCCTGAAGTCACACCAGCTATAATAACATACATATCCATCTCAAAATTAAGCACTAGTAGTACAAGTATCAAATATAACAACATCGCACCTACGCACAACTCTGATTTAGTCTTCTCACTCACTAGACAAATAACCCTTTTGCTGTCCTAGTAGTAGGAAGACCATAACTCCTAGATCCAGAGTCCAAATAAGGAAAATCATATACTTTTTGAAAACTACAGAATATTACCCACAATTTTCTAGTTATCCATCTTTTTTTTATTAAATCATTTAGCCCCTCAAAAACAGCCCTAAAGACCAATTTGTTGCCTCACCGGACAGAATGCTTCACAATTTAGTAAATATTTTTATACAACTCCAAATATAGCAAACCATAACATTTTTTAAATCTATAGAAAATTATATAGTTTTCTCTAGTTATGTAGATAATTTAATTCATCCACTAAACAACCCTAATTTGCATATTACCATGACTACTTTTAGCAGAGATGGATTTCTGGACAGCGAGCTTTAACATGTCATAACTTTTAAACTGCTAAACCAAAATTTATATTATTATACTTTAATGAAACTTTAGGCAATAATCTACATTTTTATAACATCTAAACCCTTAAAAACTAATCATTGGTGCCTCAAAACTCGATCTAAAGTTCAAATCTAAAATAGCCTAAATTTTGAATTCACCCCAAAAACAACCCGGTGACCACACACAACAAAAACTATCAGGAAGATAACCAAGATAGCACCCTAACATGCACGGAGACCACCAAGAACAACATATGGGTTATACCTTAGCCCGATGATTCAATAAAGATTGGTGAAGACTATCCCCCCTCAAATCGCACGTTCCTTGCACCTCCACCTGTCTCAACCTCTAGCTCTAGGATCCTCCAAGGTTCTCACCACTACCATTGGTATCAATGACCACGGCACAGCATGGAAGAGGTGCCTAGCCCTGGTACAAGTGGAGGAGAGGGAGGGAAAGTGGTGGCTAGGGCAAGGAGGTAGGGGAGGGTGGCTGCAGGCTACAAGTAATGTGAATGGTGGTCCGGTCTTTCGACAGGTAGTAGTAAATTGATTGATGGAGAACTCGACGTTGACGATCTGGCTTTCAATCAAAACTAATTTGAACCCTACAATCGCTACACCACATCTCTGTAGGTTGTCAACCATGCACAAACACGGTTGACCTCTCCAAAAGGCTAATCCCAGCAAGCAAATCGAGAACATAAGCAAAAACATAGAAGATGCAATCTGAAATTATGAATTATATTAAACACACAAGTTGGGGTTCCACAAACCGATGTACAGCAAAAAAACTGATAGAGTCTAGTTGTAATCTAAGCAAAACCCAGGGTGGTGGCTACTGAGTATATGAGAGGGAGGGACGTGAGAAGGATGAGCTAGGGTTGTGTGCAGCTAAGGGGGTGCACACAACCTGGGCTTGGACCCCTACACACTTATAAGGCCCAAAACAGCCTAAAACAGTAATAAAACATATTGTTGTGATGATGTCGGCTGATCCACAATGAATCTAGGGCTGGAACTAGGTCTATTGGAAATATCTCATTGTTATCTTTCTAACAACCATAAGAACTCCTCCAATGGACTCTGTATGAGGGAGATATGCCTGTTTTAATGCAGTGTTGTCTGCTGACACTGAACTAAACACAAAGCCCAAATTGTGGACGACTTGGAGCCCGGCTTGATTTGACATGGCAAGTGTGTAGTGCAGCTAGGCATGTGGTTGCACAAAGGTGATGGTGCCCAACGAAAAGTGTGCCAACATGGAGTAGAAGAGGTCAGTTCGACTAGGCATCTATCTGAATTGTGCCAACAAACTGAGTGCTTGTGGCTGTCCTGGTTGTGCTTCTCCATGTTCCTAAGTAGTAAAACATCATAAATATTTAGTAACATCCCATCCTTAATACCATTATTATGAACAGCGAGAAACGAGCTCAACTCATGATTTAATTTACGTGCATGAGCTCTTGTCATATGACCGTGATGTATGCACGTACCAAAAGAGTGATGTCCCCATCATCATCCCCCTCTTGAATTTGAGTCATCCTCAACTCAAGCTCATCCTCTTCTTCCACGTACAACTTTAAATCTAAAATATTAAACATGGGATGAACCCCAAAATCTACAAGCAACTCAAGCTTATATGTATTATCATTAATTTTTTCAAGTATTTTAAAAGGACCATCAACTCGAGGCATTAATTTGGACTTTCTTAAATCTAAAAACCTATCTTTTGTTAAATGTGGCCAAACAAGATAAACCCAGTTCAAAAGATAAATGTTTTCTACCCTGGCTATCAGCAATCTTATACTTTTCAGTCATCTTTTCTATGTTCTCCTTAGTTGTTTCATGCACTTTAAAAATAAATTTAGCACGCTCCTTAGCATCTAAATTCACCTTTTTAGAAGTAGGTAAGGGTGAACGATCAATTGGTGTACAAGGATTAAACCCACACACTACCTGAAATGGACTTACCTTGATGGTAGAGTGTACCGACCTGTTATAAGCAAACTTAATGTGCGGTAAACACTCTTCCCACAACTACAAATTATTCTTTAAAATAGCCCTCAACATGGTTGACGTAGGGTTGACGACCTCCGTTTGTTCATTGTTTTGGGGATGACATGTACTAGAAAATAGCAGCTTTGTCCCCAATTTATTCCATAAGCTTCTCCAAAAGTGACTCAATAACATAGCGTCACGATCTGAAACAATTGTGTTTGGTACTCCATGTAGGCGTACAATCTCCCTGAAAAATAAATCAATAACATTTGTAGCATCATCGCTCTTATAGCAAGGTATAAAGTGTGCCATTTTAGAAAATCTATCCACGACCACAAAAATACTATCCCTCCACCTCTTTGTCCTAGGCAACCCTAAAACAAAGTACATAGAAATATCCTCCTATGAAACGCTAGGAACAGGAAGAGACATATAAAGACCATGTGGATTAGAGTGAGACTTAGTTTTATTGCACGTAGTGCAGCGTGCCATGTAGTGCTTGACGTCACGTCTCATCTTTGGCCAAAAGAAATTTGTAGCCAGTACATCTTCAATTTTCTTCACTCCAAAATAGCCCATCAAACCACCTCCATGCACTTCCTGCAAAAACAAAAGGCGAATAGAGCTAGCAGGATCACATAGCTTGTTAGCACGATATAACAATCCATCATTCAGCACATATTTATTCCATGTTTTTCCTTCTCTACATTTTTCAAAAGCATCTTTATAGTCTAAATTAATGGCGTATAACTCTTCTATTGTGTCTAAACCAAAAATTTTATGATCAAGTTGACACAACATAGTATATTGCCTCCATAATGTATCAACAATTATATTGTTTTTACCCCTCTTATGTTTAATGATATATGGAAATGACTCTATGAATTCAACCCATTTAGCATGTTGTTTATTCATTTTGGCTTGACTTCTAATATTCTTCAAAGATTCATGATCAAAAAGAATAACGAACTCCTTAGGCCAAAGATAGTGTTGCCACATTTCTAATACTCGCACTAAAGCAAACAATTCTTTATCATAGCTAAAGTAATTCAAATTTGGCCCATTCAATTTTCCACTAAAGTAAGCAACAAGTTTACATTCTTGTAGTAGCATACCTCCTATTCCCATTCCGCTAGAATCACATTCTAATTCAAATGTCTTAAATCTAGAAGTTGGACTAGAGGTGCATGTGTAAGCTTCTCTTTCAGCGTGTTAAAAGCTTGTTGTTGTGTTGGTCCCTATTGAAAAGATATGCCCTTCTTTGTGAACTCATTTAGCTAGGCAGCAATAGTACTGAAACCTTTCACGAAATACCTATAGAGTCCTGCAAGATCATAAAAACTTCTCACCTGTGTGACTGTCTCAAGGGTTGGCCAGCACTTGATGGCTTCAAGTTTTGCTTCATTCACTTCAATCCCCTGTGGAGTAATAATATTGCCAAGAAAAGAGACTCAATCCGTGCAAAAGATGCACTTCTCAATATTACCAAACAAATGTGCATATCTCAAAGTATTAAAAATAGTACGCAAATGTCCTATATGTTCATTATGTGGCTTGCTATAGATCAAAATATCATCAAGACATACCACCACAAAATTTTCAATGAAACCACGTAAAACTTCATTCATCAAACACATGAATTGCTAGGTGTATTAGTTAAACCAAAAGATATGATTAACCACTCATATAAACCGAACATAGTTTTAAATGATGTTTTCTATTCATCTCCCAATTTTATCTAATCTAGTGGTATCCACTATGCAAGTTAATCTTTGTGAAAATAATAGAACCACTCAACTCATCAAGCATGTCATCTAACCTAGGAATAGGATGATGATACCTTTTTGTGATATTGTTAATGGCTCTATGATGAGGACATCTCCACAACGGATACAACCACCCATACAACCACGCTTCCCCAGAATGAACCTGTTATACAAGGACCGCTCACTCGAGCTCGTGCACGCAAATTAAATTATCAGGTGAAGTCGTTCCTAAGTGTTCCTACTAATGACATAGTGAATGGAATGCTATTTAATTCTTGTGATCATGTTATTCTTATTAGGAACCAGGGAGAAGAGCCACCAAGCGCAAAGAGACTCGAATCCAAGTCGGAGGCTTGAAGGAACTCCAAGTCAGATTCGGACTCGCAGACAGCATCAACTTCAAATGTTCATAACTTTTGATCCAGAGCACTTCTGGAGGCCCACGAGTACAGGATTGAAAGATCTGCTTGTCTTATTTCAAACGGATCAAAAATCACCTTCAAATTCCTTCCGAGTCAGCAGGAAACTGCAAAACAATGGAGACTACTTTTCCTGTCCGAGTCAGTTTGGGCTGCGGGTCTTCTAATCCGAGTTGTATTAGTTAGGCCCATGTTAAGGCCTGGTGCTGCATGCCCTTGGACTATAAATAGCCAGCCGTCACCATAATTAGGGTTTGGGTTTTGTTTAATTCAGTTAGCCAATTGCTGCTGCTTGTACTCGCGCGTGCCGACTAGGCCGCCCGTTTACTTGATTATCTGAATCCCAACTTCGAGTGTTCTTATCCCAGAATCAATCTACATTCCTATTCACAATTGAGTTGTTTGTGATCTCTTGTTCTTGCTGGTTCTTCGATTGCTTGCAGGAACAAAGACCTTCGTGGTCAGGTTGGTCGCGCTTCCGTGAGATCAATAACCTTCAGGAGGGTGGTGTACCGGTCGCTAAGGCGCAACGTCGGTTCGTTGTAGTCGGGCTGCCAACTTCATCCTCCACCAAATCAACGCTACCTATTCTCATCGAAAGATCGGGACGCCCAGTCCATATCACTCTACAATCAATACACATACACCAACTACCGTCTTTCTTAGAAACCAAAAATGGCACATAGATTAAGGCTTTCCGGTATGTACCCTCGGTCCAAAAGCTCTTTGACTTGTCACCGAATTTCCTTAGTCTCCTCTAGATTGGTCCTATATATAGCACAATTTGGCAAAGTCGCTCCCAAGTTTGGTGTTCAATACCTCTGATAGGTGGCAGCCCTAGGAATATCTCAGCTAAAAACACATCCTCATACTCCGACAAAAGGTTAATGACAACAGGAGGCAAAGATCTAGAAATATCATTAAGTGAAAATAAATCCTCTTTGCAAATTAAAGCTAGCACAGTGCAAATTAAAAATGTGCCTCATTGTCCTCTTCAAAATAAAAAAACCAAGCCCCAATCGGAGTCAGTATGTAAAAGTTATGTCTGTTTTACTGAACACTGTGCAATCTAGAATTGCCTGGACTTCACTTCTTCCTTCCAGTTAGGGCAGAGCTAGCAATAGGATCACGAGTGAAAATCAGAGGCTAGTGGTGCACGGCAATTGACACAAGGCGGCTTGTGGCCTATCTAGGACTTGCAGGGTGGGAGATACAACACAAAGCAGTGGCAGGGGCAAACCGAGTAGGACTCTCTTTGGTTTTGGGGATTGGCGGTGGTGAGATGACTAACGGTGCAAAACAAGAACTAGGGCAACAAAAGGTGACAACTAGAGACTAGAATCACGACCTCAAACCAGCAACAACATGACGACGATGGACATGAACTTAACAAAGCAAAACTGAAAACAAAAATTACAAAGGCACAAGGGGTTGTAGCACAGCGGAAACGATAATGAACTTTTTGTGGGCCAATTTTTCTAGACTTTAGGACAATGGCAAAACAAAAGTGGGGATACAAGGATTACCTATTAGGTAATCGTGGCTCTGATATCACTTGATGTGAACGGTGGCCTGATCTTCCAATAGGTAGTAGTAAATCGATTGTTGGAGAACTTAACGTTGACAATTTGGCTTCCAATCAGAACTGATCCAAACCTTACAATTGCTACACTACAACTCCGTAGGTTATCAACCATGCACAAATATGGTTGACCTTGCTAAGAAGGCTAATCCCTGCATGCAAATTGAGAACACAAGCAAGAACATAGAAGTGCAATCTATAATTGCAAATTAAATTAAGCATATGAGTTGGGGTTCCACAAACCGATGTACGACATAGTCTAGTTATAATCTAAGCAAAACCCAAGTGTCTAAGGTGATAGCTACTAAATATATGAGAGGGAGAGATGTGAGAGGGATGAGCTAGGGTTGTGTGTAGCTAACAAGGGCGCACACAGCCTGGGCTTAGACCCCCGCATGCTTACAAGGCCCAAAATAGCCCAAAACACTAATACAACATATCGTTTTCATAATTTCGGCTGATATGCAATGAATCTAGGGTTGGGACTAGATTTATTATAAATATCTCATCGTTATCTTTCTAACAAGCACAAGAACTCCTCCATTAGACTCCGTATGAGAGAGATATGTCCATTTTAATATGGTGTTATCTGCTGACTCCAAACTAAACATAGAGCCTTAATTGTGGATGACTTGGAGTTCGACTTGATTTGGCGTGGCAAGGGTGGAGTCCAGCTAGGCATGTGGTTGCATGGAGGTGATGGTGCACTTCGAAAAGTGTGCCAACTTGGAGTAGAGGTGGCTGGTTCGACTTGGTGTCAATATGAATTGTGCCAACAAACTGAGTGCTTGTGGTTGTCCCAATGATGTTTCTTCCATATTCCAAAGTAGTAAAACATCACAAATTTTTAGTAGCATCCCATCGTCAATATCATTATTATGAACAGCGAGAAACGAGCTCACCTCATAATTTAATTTACATGCATAAGCTTTTGTCATAAGACCATGATGTATGCGCGTATCCAAAAGAGTGTTGTCCTCGTCGGCAAGGAGGGGAGGAGGCGTTGCAATGGGGAGAGGAGAGGGCAGGGGGTGGTTGGGTGTAGGGGAAAGGGGTGCAGCCAAGTGGTAGTGGGAGAGGGTGGCTAGGGTTTTTTGTGGCTTAGCCCCTCCCCACATGGCCCAACAACAACCCAAGCAGCCGCAAAACAACTCAAGTCAATAAATTACTTCCTTTGATATTACAATTAGAATCCTAATACTGCAATGTATGTCACTTGCTTAACCTGCTTCTTTCAATCCCACTTCTTTGTTTTGTTATCAGGTATTTCTTTCACAACACATTATTCTAGCGTATATCATGTACAAATATGATTGATGATACGGCCACGATTACCAACACTACTTTGGATCGTGTTTGGAAGCTGCAAACAAAAACAAATGATCAAAGTGGAGCTATTTTGGGCATAGAAATGAAGTTCAAGTAAGTGCCGAGTGGGAGGTTAGGGAGGAAGGCCAAGGGATGATGGTTGGAACTGTAAAATATGATAAGTATGCGTAAATCATATGAAGGCAACACATGTGCTACTTATGGATGCATAGGCCAGCCAAGGCGATATGGCCACATGGGCCAAACAAGGGCATGGCCACATGGGCAATGCCATATGGGCCACATAGATGGAACGTATGTGAGCTTGCACATGATTTGGGAAGAGAAAAAGATAGGCCAAGTCATGGGAGAGAATTAAGGAAAGAGTGCAACTTGGTTTCGATAAAAGGAAAGAAATAAACTCAGATTGATAGCACATACCGAATTGAAAAGGCCATAACTTTCACATCCTAGCTCGGAATTTGACATTCTTGTACTTTCCTAAAAGTTTACAAGATTATATTCATATTTCCATAGTGAGACCTTCTAATTTTGCTTCCTTTTATTTCTAATCTGGTCAACAAGTTTTAGCCTACTAGTTGGCCGAATTTGAATTTCTAAATTTGTAATCTCTTTCTATCTCTTAGAGTTCAAGTTGTGTATGTTTAGGAGATAAATTTATGTTAGTTTAATATATTTTGGATGTGCATTGTGCACCAATATAAGGCCAAGAGGTTCACCCCATTATACAGATCAGTTTTATGCATAAGAAATAAAGAAAAGCCATGATTGGTTTATAGTGCCATTGAGCATGTGAGTGCATGAGAGTTTTCCATCTAGGATTTGCTATTGTAGTGCAAGGCATGAACACGTTGTCCTTGGGATTACACTATTGAGTCTACACGGTTTTACTTCTTCAATTCGTGACAATCTTATTCACGGTTTGAGAAGGCATAACCGATTACTTATTGTTGTCATTGCTAGCTTGGTGTTGATCAGCCAATTGTTTCCATTCACTTAGGGCAAGGAGAAGAAGTTATTGCTAAGATTGAGTACGTGAAGATCGGGCCACCGCTACGCGTCAACCCCTTAGTTGGCCTGTATCATCGTTGTATCAAAGCATGGTTGATCATGGTATTCTCTCTCTATTTTTGTTGATTTTCAAGTATCTACAATCATGTCAGACACGAGCCGACTTGATTCCAATGGAGATGAGCGTGGAGAGGTGGATACTCCTCGCTGTGATGATTCAATGTCGCTAAGGGTATGCACTCAATTTAATGCCATCATAGGATTTTTTGGCCAGGTGCATGATCTTTGTGATGAATATGATTGTCACTTCAATGACTTGACAACACATTTTGATGGCATAGATGCCAACTTTGCTTCAATGCATGCCACTCTACATCGCTAGAGGGCCGACTTCCTTCCTCGGGAGTCGATGGTGTGCGTGGGTAGCAAGCACATGTTGTGCGACAGCATGCTAACCCACATAATGATGACCACTACTACAAAGGCGACATCGATAATGAGGTGTCCAATGGGCATGTGGCCACCTCATCCTCCGAGGAGGGATGATCGTGCTAGGTCAGGTGCTGGACATGGTGGCTACCATAGACGGTATGATGGTGGACATGGCGGTGATAATGATGGTATCGGTCATATTAAACTTACCATACTAGAGTTCAAAGGGTGTGCTGATCTGGAAGCATATTTGGAGTGGGAGATGTATGTCAACCAAATTTTTTGGCAACCATCACTATTCTGAAGACAAGAAGGTGCATCTTGCTTCAATTGAGTTCACTGAATATGCTATCATTTGGTTGGATCAATTGAACCGTGTAGGAGATCATCCATGAGATTGGTATAACATGAGCGCATGATGAGAACACGCTTTGTGCGAGAGTACTACAAAAGAACACTGCACATCAAGTTGAGGAGGCTTGTTCAAGGTTCTAAAACTGTGGATGAGTATTATCAAGAGATGCAAATTCTTATGATTTGAGCAGATGTTCGTTAGTCTGTTGATGCTACCATGACAAGTTTATTTGAAGGGCTTAATGATGACATCTGCAATCATGTTGATTTGATGCAATACAACACGGTACCAGAGCCTCTTCACCAAGTAAAGCATGTTGAAATATGGGTGAATGACATGAAGACCAAGCAAGGTGACCGAACCTTTTCATCCTCACAGAGGCATCCAGCTCATGACGGAGAAGGTGGTCCAAATTCTAAACTAATTGCATTCACTAAGCCAGTTAGAACTCTATTGTTGGAAGCATCAAAGATTACAAGTGCAGCAAGTCAGGAGATATCAAAGGTAGATTCTAGTGTATTATCTAACACTAGAACATGCAGCATTGAGTGCTTCAAGTGCAAGGGTAGGGGCCCTGTTATGGGAGATTGTCCTAACTTGAAGAAAGTCTTGCTCAGTCAAGATGGTGCATATGTCTCTAAATTTGAAGATGAAGAATAGTGTACGAAATCAGATTCTAAAGTTAATGAGCTCACGTATGAGATGGGAACTACTCTTCCTTGTTATGCTAATTTGGATGATCCTAGTTTTATGGCTCACAAGGTGAATGTTGAAATGCTGTAATTGTTGAAAAGGGGCAACAAAGTAATGTGTTTCAAACAGAGTGTATGATCAAAGGCAAGAAGTGCAAACTCATGATTGATGGTGGAAGCTACAATAATGTGATTAGCAAGGACATGTTTAATGCTCTCAAATTAAGCATATGGCGACATCCTAAGCCATACTATATGCAGTGGTTTCACAATGTTGGTAAGCTTAAGGTTGTGCATAAAGCTTATGTGCCTTTTTTTGCTATAGATGGTTATGTTGACAAGGTGGAATATGGACGTCGTTTCTATGCATATTTGTATCTACTATTGGGGCATCCATGGCAATTTCATAACACTATGACACATCAAGGAAGGGCAAACAAATTTACATTCATGTATATGGGTGTGTTTCATTCACTTTTGCTGAAGAAAGATGAGGAGATTACTACTGAAATTATGAGGCCTAAAGAAGTCCTAAAGAATATCTCGAAACCAAGGATTGTTTTGCTCTAAGGGACAGGGGATGATATGGCCCCAATTACCAACAATACTTTGGATCATGTTTGAAAGGTGCAAGCCTGTTTGGGGGAGCTGCGGCTGGGCTAAAAAGCTGATTTTGGTTTGCTAGGCTATAAAGCATGTGTGAATGGTAAATTGTAGCTTTTCTTGTTATCTTTGTTAAACCGTCATGGTAAAATTGACTATAGCTTTTAGGGCCAACCGAAGGGAGGTAGCAACATAGCAAAGTATAGCGGCGTCTGAGGTGGGAGGTGGTCAAGCGAAGCCACAGCTAAAAACCTTCTCCCCAGCAGCTGCAGGTTTTAGGGGTGCTTCTGTTGTGGCTTAACATCCCAGCTGCTTTATAGCCATACTGTTTGGGGGAGTTTTTGGCCTAAACCTGAAGCAAAGCTGAAGTACAGCTTCCCCAAATAAGCCCAAAGACAAATGATCAAAGTTGTGCTGTTTTGGGCAAAGATATTAAGTTCAAGCATGTGCCGAGGGAGAGGTGAGGAAGCAAGGCCAAGGGAGGATGGTTAGAACCATAAAACATGATAAGTATATTGTGTCAACAATGCGTAAATCATATAAAAGAAACACATGTACTACTTATGGATGCATAGGCCAGCCAAGGCGCTACGGCTACATGGGCCAAAGCCATATGGGCCATAGAGATGGAGGGTGTGTAGGATTGCACATGATTTGGGAAGAGAAAAAGACAGCCTAAGTCGTGGGAGAGAAGTAAGGAAAAAGTACAACTCGGTTTGAAAAAAAAGGAAAGAAATCAACTTGAATTGATAGCACATGGCGAATTGAAAAGGCCATAACTTTCACGTCCGAACTCAAAATTTGATATTCTTATACTTTCCTGAAAGCTTACAAGATTATCTTCATATCTTTCCATATATAGTAATCAACTTGAATTGATAGCACATGGCGAATTGAAAAGGCTGTAACTTTCACGTCCGAACTCGGAATTCGATATTCTTAAACTTTCCTGAAAGCTTACAATATTATCTTCATATCTTTCCATAGTAAGACTTTCTAATTTTGTTTCCTTCTATTTTTAATTTGGTTGATAATTTTAAGCCTGCTAGTTGGCTGAATTTGAGTTTCTAAATTTGTAATATCTTTTTATCTCTTAGAGTCCAAGTTGCGTATATTTAGGGGCTAAATTTATGTCAGTTTAGATGTGTTTTTGATCGTACATTGTGCACCAATATAAGGCTAAGGAGTTTACCCCATTGTATAGATAAGTTTTATACATAAGAAATAAAGAAAAGCCATAGTTAGTTTGTGGCGCCTTTGAGCGTGTGAGTGCATGAGAGTTTCCTATCTAGGGTTTTCTATTGTGGTGCAAGAGGCAAGGGGCCAAGGGCACGTTGTCCTTGGGATTATACCATTGAGTCTACACGGTTCTACTTCTTCAATTCGTGATAATCTTGTTCACGGTTTGATATCTTACTGATTGCTTCTTGTTGGTGTTGCTAGCTTAGTGCAATGAGAAGAAGTTGTTGCCGAAATTGAGTATCATGAAGATTGGGCCACCCCTACGTGCCAACCCCTTAGTTGGCCCGTATCAATCGATATATATTTCAATCTCGCATTTGTTAGTCGTTTCTGTCGAGTATCTTATATCTTGTGCCCAAATAGCCTTATAAAGTCAGCACCAAGCTAACTTATATTAGTCACAAGATAGTGTTATTCGCAACGAAACCTCATGATCGTGAGTCATGGGATCACGATCACACCTAGTTTGGCTAAATCATTTTCCATCTCACAATAGAACAATTGGTTGGGTTAGACCGTGTGTGGTGGGGTTTAAATGTGTCTTTTTTTGTGTGAGTTAAAAAGTGCAAAAATAATTTTAAAAGGAGAAAACAGTAGAAATAGTATTATGTGGAACCAAACATGTTTAAAGTAGCATTATATGAAGAAAAACCTTTGGAAGAGTATTCCGATCATTGCCAATCTTTGGAGTCGTATAGTCCGAATTATCCTAGTCAAAATGTTCACACAATAGGACCGTTCTGGACAGACCAACATACAAAAGTATCCGTGATTTTGTAAAGGTTGCTAATGTCCAAATGGAAATTTCCGTTCCATTTGCATATTTTTTAGACGGCATAGAAAAAAAATTCCGAAACTCGCAGCCTTAAATTGGCTCATCATGGAAAGAAGGTGTCAGAATAAAATATACAGAGTCCAAAAATTTATGTATGAGTTTTAAAATTTAAATATTCCTTTCCCTTTAGTGTATGGCCCATTTAAAAGATCTTGACCGTCGAACCATAAAATCCCAGGGCTCAAATTGCAACATGGACGAACCAGGTCAGGCTGACCGTGGCAAGTTGGATCCACGCCGGGCCTCTTCTATCCATGACACATCCTAGACCCCTCCGCCCACTCGCTCTCTCCCGGCTCTACCACCCCGCACCCATGTCCTGCGCTCGCCCCTTATCGAGGACTCGACGTTGGCGGCAGCGCCCTAGCGTTCGCGAGATGGCCTCTGACGGCACAGTCGACTGAGTGGGCAGCGGAGGATGAGGTGAGCAACGATTTCGGACCAGTACGCGGTGACGATGGGGTGTGCTAGCCAGATGGTGAGTTGAAGTGGTCACTGAGTTCTTTGTCTTCCCCATTTTATTTCCTACGGATGCTATGGACATTCGGTCCGTTCAAGTGGTGAAATGTGGATTCTTTTTCTCCCCAATGGAAATACTCAAATTAGCTAGAGTTGCTGCTCTTCTGAATGTACTTCATACTGTTGATTGATTGCCTGAGGGGAATAGCAAGTGCAATTCAAATCTTACGGTCATAGGGGTTTGATCTCTTGAGGAACATAATTTATTGGATCTGCTGAAACAGGGTTTACTTTAGTTAACATTATCATTGTCTCATCAGGAGAGGTATGATGTACTCAATAGCACGGTTGTCAATATATGATTTTTCTCTCTAAACATGCACGGGCTCTACATGGTATAATGAACTTTCTTTCCCCTTCATGTTCTTCTGTAACATTGAGGATTGGTTCAATTTTTTCGGTTCAAAGTTTCCATTTCTTCTCTTGTGAACCGATTGACAGCTGATTACTATTTAGTATATACTTTCAGAGTGCCTTCTTTGCCTTACAGGGGAAAGGTAAAGTGGAGATGCAACCTTGTTGTTGCCTGTGCGAATGGACAGGCAGAGGCGCTCACTTCTGATCAAGTGTGCACAGGAAGGATGAGAGGGATAGACTTGAGCGCCTTGTTAATTGCTTCTTTCTCTAATTGTTAACTTCATCAGACACTGTGAATGACAGTGCTCCTCATCTATCAGGTCTACTTAACTGAAGAAGCGGTGGTCTGCAGTTGTGATATTTACATCTGATTTTTTTGCTTGGTTGGTTCATTGTACGAAGGTTGCTTGCTCTACCATTCGGTTTTTGCATATATTGTTGCTTAATTTTGTATTTGCTATAACAACTTTGTGTACGATATAAGTGGCATTGTCAGTTGATACACCATATATACTCAGGAAGTAGCAGCTCTGATGGATTAGATAATCTATCTGTTTTTATGACTAAATATATTGCGTCTGTAACTTGCAAAAATAAATCCCTGTGCCTTCATTTGAACATCACCGTGCCATTTTGTTCTGTTTTACTTTCAATCTGATGTGATGTTGGTTGATTGCAAAGGCAAGACAGAGAAGTGCTAAAACACAACGGATCCAACGCAGGCACATGTAATAGACTGCATCAGAAAGGAGGGATGCCATGAGCTCATTGACCAAGACCGGCGATAGCCAGGCACATTCCTCTCTCTCTCTCTCTCTCTCTCTCTCTCTCTCTCAATGCATATGTTACCAAGCATCAAGTCTTTATGAATATGTTCTACAGCAATTAATACGCGTTAACAGCCTAAGAAAAGTGGTATATCATTGTAATATTTTTTCTGCAATGTGCATTCCGTGTCCACGCAGACATAACTTGTAGAATTGCATTACGAATATATTATCTCCAATTAATAACATGAGGCAATCAATAATTTCCATGAGATTGAAAGGTCATATCTCATTGAACATATTTATTGCTTCATTGTAGTAGATATGACACGCGGATTTCCCGGTTTTCTTCATTTATTTCGGTATCTTCAGTGTATTGTTGATATAAATGTGTGAAGAATTTGGTACTCAAATACTCCCTATATACCTCAGGTTCTCCTACCTTTCGTATAGCACCATGATAGTTCAGATTGGACATCAACAAACATCTGCAATGTCAAGGCAGGTCGTTGGAAGAGATCCTCCTCGTATTCTTCTTGTTGACGATAGCCGCAGTGACCTTCGCGCTGCTGCTAGTCTCTTGAAATCCTTCGACATTCAAGGTAAGTTGGATGTTTATACTCTTTTACCAGAATCTTTGGCATGATCCACATATCTCAATTTTGCCCCAATTCTTATAAAAAATCATTTTTGCTGATGAAGTTATTTGTTAATACCTGATTGTGGTTTGGGAGGCATGATAACTCATATTAAAAGCTATACATAATTATTATGTACTAGATGAAGAGGGAGCATACCAGATTCGGAATAGTTTTACAGATAATATCGGAATTTTTATTTACAGTGCATGACTGGAGTTTGTATTAATTGAGTAGTGAATGGTGCAAATGTATAGAGCTTTTCCATGACAATACCATTGATGGTAGCCAAAACATCATCCAACTTTAATTTATTTCCACCAACTAATATTTATGTGTTTCATGTACGTGCAGTGACTATGGTGGATGACACCGATATTGCCTTGGAGATGTTGAACACGGTGAATCAGGACTTCTATAGTTTGACTTAATTTTATTTTCTTTCATTGTATTTACTTCTTTAAATTGATGTGGTTTAGTTACCTTCTTGACAAATATACATTTGTGTTTGTAATTTTGGGGCATAGGAATCTAATGTGAATATGATCGTCACTAAGTACGATATGCCAGACATGAGTGGTTATGATCTTCTTGTTGAGGTTAAGGTATGACCATTACACAAAAAAGTTCTTTTTCCCTGTGGCATCATTTCATTGTGTTATATGTTTAGGCTGCAATCTAGCTAGTGTTTTTTTTTAAAAAAAAGTTCTTGAAAATGTTGTTATCTAACTATTCAAATTGTGTTTAATTTCATTTAGAAATCACCCAAACTAGAGAACATTCCTGTGGTGATTGTATCGTCAGAGAATTGTCTTAGTACCGTCAAAAAGTACGTAAGGATGAGCTTATACATCTGTTAATTTCCTTATTGTGAAATTACTATCATCTAAACATATGAGAGTTTTGAGTATGCTCAACTTTTAGTGTCGATCTCATTTGCAGATGCTTAGATGCGGGAGCAAAAGATTACATATTGAAGCCTATCGGACTGACAAATTTGCATCGCATTCTGCACCATCTTCCATGATACCTAGCTAGTGACTGGTTATCAATGAATCAACAAGGCAGAGGCAACGGATAAATTGAATAAAACTCCCATGATGAGTTTATCTCAGTTTTATTTTAATTCAGACGTAATTGTCTTTGAGAGAACTCGTGGTATTTATTTATCTTAATGTTTGTGGTCAACTTGGTTGTACTGTTATAAGATGACAATGTTATGCCAGTTGTTTGTTTTTTTAATTTAAATCACTCTTTCTTTCTCTTAAGTAATAAGTGAGTAAATGCTCAAGAAAGAGCAGAGCTGAAACAGAGGCCCATTTAGATATCAGAGCCTGCCTGGAATGTAGGGTTCCTAAAGGAACTGGGGATTGAAACCTTTCGGAATTCCTGTGATTCTTTCCAAACATTCCTAGGTTAGAAGTGGCAGGTCTTGACTCTTGACCTCCGACGCTGGGTTGCCCCGTTGCCAGGTGCGTCTAGCCTGGGCTTGCCATTCACACATGTAAGGCATCAGACGAAATGCAGAGGGTGCAGATCTTGACGATACGATTGAAGTATTACCCAATGGAATCTGCTCTTTCTGTTACTATCTTTAGATTTTGGAATGGGTTCTGGGTAGGGTTCCAAATTTCGTTTTCGGTTTATATCCCACTCCCCACCGAAATCCTCGGCAAAATTTCATTATTTCGGAAAAAATCTGGACGAAATTCAAAAAGTAAAATTCAAATCCGGAATTTTTGGACCGAATTTCGGGCGAAATATCCGAAATTTCAGCAAGTTTCAACTGAATAAAAAAAGCACAAATGATGTCGAAAATTTTTGAAATTTTTTATGAAGGTTCCTGACACATCAGTGATGTTCCCATAAAAAATTTAGATGATTATCGGATCTGAGGAATTTTTAAAAATTTAAATATTGTTACTGTCCTGATAAAACGTTGAGTGGAAAGTTTGAACCGAATGAAAATAGTTCAAATCATGTTACAAATTTTTTAATTTTTTTTGCACGGTTATGATACATCACTAATATTCTCATAAAATTTTTAGATGATGATCAAGCTTCATGAAGTTTTAAAAATTCAAAAAGTGCTACTGCCCTCTTAAAAGGTTTACCAGTAAACTTGAACAAAATAAAAAATAGTTCAAACCATGTTAGAAAATTTTAAAAATTTTTGTGAATGGTTTTTATATAACATTAATGTTTCTATGAAATATTTAGAAGATGATCATGCTTAAAGAATTTTTAAAAATTCTAACAGAGCTACGTTCCCATAAAAGCCTGATGATCAATACATAGATTTGTTTTAGGAATAAAAAAAGATTGAAAATTTTACAGAAGGGTCACAAGGAAATGCTTAAGATCTCATAAAAATTTTGAATTATGATCACACTCCAGTGAATTTATAAAATTCTTACAAGGCACAATACTGGGGATCTGAGAATTCTCGGCAGTCAGCGCGACGGTCAGCAGGTCCCCGGCTTGAAATTTGAAGCAGTGGGGCTTTGACCACGATCAGAGCTGCGCCAACCCCCGCACGACCTCGAGCTTGGGGAGTGGGGGTCCAATCCCCGCACGACCTCGACCTTGGGTCGGAGGTGTGCGTTTACTCGGCGGTTACTAACACCGAGAACCCCGGAGTTAAGACAGACGTGGGCACCAGATCCCGGACGGTTGCAGCACGTCTTCAATGCACACCATGCACTACCGGGAATCTCTCCAAGCCGTTTCTGGTAACGGCTAGGAGGGGTATAAAATCCCTTGAGGCAGGATGGCGAAGCACGACATCACCACATCAGCAATAGGCCAATAGACTCACCAAGAGTGCTCAAGCTCGAGCTGTAATCCACTCTCTGTACTCAGGAATAGTGAATCCCTCCGCCTTAGGAGAAGACTGGAGTAGAGCTATTACCCTCGCGGGGGCTCGAACCAGTATAATTCGCCGTATCTTACTCGTTGACGCCTCGCCCCGACCTACGTCCGAGCCACCGTTGAGCATAGCTCTTTCCGGGTCCCTCATTCACACTAGCCCTGTTCCCATATTTGTGGTCAGGCGATCCCGATCGTCGACAGCTGGCGCCACCGTGGGGCCCGAAAGCTTCGCTCATCCGGAAGAAGTTCCAAATTTTCGAGGTATGGCGCCCTCTGCAGCACATTCTGCGAGCTCGGGTTCGAATGCGGTCCCCGAGCATGGAAGCTCCACATCCCTGTTCTCCGCCTCTCCGCCGCTGCGTGATCAGCTTGTCCTCATGGCTGCAAGCCATGACGCGAGTGTGGAGGAGAGGGAGCGCAGTCCGAAGACCCCTGAAGATGCTCGCCGGATGGCCCAAGTCACCATCAACCAGGCCATTACTGCCCTCCGGCGAGAAGAACGCAAGAAGATTGGAACGTCGTCAGGTCGCTCCAAGCTCCCTCACTCAAGCGAGCGCCTCCGTGCAATTGCACGAGTCATGACCGACCCCGCCCGTTCGAGGTCGGGTCTTTTCGGTCGAGCTCTCGCAGACGAGCTCGACAAGGCCGCTACCGAAGCTGTGCCGTCGCAGCAGCAAGGCCGTCCCTCTAGGTCCTGGTCCTTGAGGAGTGATGGCAGCTCCTCGCGCAGGCGCTAGCGCCCCCGCTATTCTCCCGCGCACCGGCAATCCCGAGACCTGTCCCGTACACCGTCTCGCCGTCGCTCCCCGAGTACGACTCCAAACGGTGTGCGGCGACAGCCGGCCTACAGCGATTCTCGCTCCAGCAGTGGCATGTCGGGCCTTTCTCCCTGCAGTACATCCCGGGCGATGCTCGGGCCCACCGCCGCGGCCGGCAAGGTCGTAGGGCGGAACGCCAAGGTGATCGGGAATTCGACTCTAGCAGCAGCGAGCACCTGCCCAGGCGCGCCCCTGTTCCGGCCTACGGCTGTGCGGCGTACTCCGACGACCTTCGGCGGGTGCGCTGGCCGGCTCGTATCAAGCCCGCATTGATCGAGCGGTTCGACGGGACGAAGAATCCTGATGAGTTCCTCTCGATCTACACCACCGCCATCCTGGCCGCGGGAGGCGACGAGTACGTGATGGCCAATTACCTCCCTACCGTCTTGGACGGTGCCACCCGCACTTGGTTCTTCAACCAGAAACCCGGCACCTTCCGCTCGTGGCGCCAAATTCAGTGCACCCTCCGGTCCAACTTCCAAAGCTGCTACGAGCGGCCCGGCTGGGAGAAAGACCTGGACCAGGTCATCCAGGGGAAGAATCAACCCCTTCGTGACTTCGTGCGATGATTCATCCGTAGAAGGAACCTGATCCTAAGTGTCTCCGACGAAGCTGTGATCAAGGCCTTCAAGTTCGGTGTCCGCGACCGGCGCCTCACCGAAGACCTGGAGATTACGATAAGGCTCACCGTCGACAAGCTATTTCGCATGGTGGAGCGCTATGCGGACGCAGACGACGCGGTCCACAGGAAGCGAGACTACGACCAGGGTAAGCTTGGCTTCAACTCGGGCGAGGCTGGCCCCTCCAACGCTAAGAGTGCCGACCAAGGCTCGACCGCCAAGAAGCGGAAGGGGGACCGCAAGCGTGGTGATGGCCGACCTCGGGTGACCGTTTCGGTGGACGGTCACCGCGAGGTCATGGAGGTGAGGGATTTGGCCCAGGAGGGGCTCCGTCCCCAACGAAATCAGCCACAACCTCAGCAGGCGTCGCGCCAACCTCGGCAGGAGGATCGCCGGTCTGGGCCGTGGCAGGCCGACGACCGTCCACAAGGTTCTGAGGGGCGACCTCTGTTCGACGAAGACAAGTTTTGCCTGTTCCACAGGACTCCGGGCCATGACCTGCGAAGCTGTAGGGCCTGGCAGAACAAGCGGAGGCCTTCTACGATGGGCGCGGAGAGATGCCCACACTCCCGAAGGAGGGAGATCAGCCCGATAGGGTAAACGCCGGAGAGGACCAGGCCGACCTCGACCTGAATTTCCAGCAGGGCGACCGCCGGATCAACGTCATCTTCGGGCGAGCTCGGTGATGATGCCGCTAGGCCCTGGGAGCTTCATGCAGCGGTGACCGTAGTGGTTGGTCGCTATGAACTTGACTAGAGCCGGACGCCCGAGGATGGCGTTGTAGGGGAGATTGCCCTCAACCACCTCGAAGGTGATCAGCTCGGTGCGAAAATTGTCCGAGGCGCCGAAGGTGACGGGCAAAACCACCTACCCAGAGGTGTGGTCGAGCTTCCGGGGACGATCCCGAAGAACGGAATTGCGATGTTCTTGACCTTCGACCGGGGAATTTGCATCGTGGTCGCTTAGCGAAAGCGGCGAGTTGAGGCGCCCCATCAACCATGACCTGCCCGACCATGGTTTTACTAATGGTCGGGGTCACAACCAGGGCAGTCTTGAGATTCTTAGACATACCTTAGGGGGCATCCTCCTGCGTGAAGGTTATCGTAGCCCCAGCCGTGTGCCAGAAGCCCCAGCCGGATCGATGTCATCTTTGGCCGAGCTCGGCAATCTCAAGGCGCCCCGTCATCCTCAGCAGGGCCCTGAAGCGACCACGAAGGTCGCTCGCCAGAAGGCGGTCATCGGCTCGGCGGGGATGGCGAAGGTATCTTGCTTCGTGGAGGGGACTCATCCAAGTCGTCCATGTCTCATGAGTTCCAAATAGAACTCGAGTCGTCACCTCCTGAGTTCCAACAAAGACATATTCGCTTGGGAGCCAGCGGACATGCCGGTGTCCCGAGGGAGGTGGTCGGCACGACTACAAATCGGCTGGGCCGCCCCGGCGCCGAAGTTGCGACGCTTCTCCCGAGAAGGTCGCCATAATCAAGGAGAACCTTGACAAAGCTGCTGAAGGCGGCTTCATTCGTGAATCGATTACTCGAATGGTGGCCAATCCGTCATTGTCGCGAGAAGAAAGGCGGAAGTGGAGGATGTCGTGGATCACACGGGGTTGAACTCGGCATGCGAAGGATAACTTCCTCTCCGCTCATCGACCGGATCGTCGACTCCTGATGAATGCCAAGTGCGAGCTTCTGGATGCCTATTACAGGTACCACGGATCAAGTGGCGGTTGGCGACGAAAGCAAGACGTTGTTCATCACACCGTTTGGGACCTACTGCTACATGACCATGTCGTTTGGTCTCTGTAATGCTGGCGCGACCTTCCAGCACCTAATGACCAAGACATTCGAGCCTCAGATCGGCTGCAACCTCGAGGTCTACGTGGATGACTACGTTCAAGACCTTGGGGAGACCTTCGCCAACCTAAACAAGCACAAGATCAAGCTCAATCCGGAGAAATGTGTGTTTGGCGCTGCTTCTGGGAAGGTACTCGGCTACATGATCGGGGACTCGGGGGTCGGCCCGAACCCGGAGATGATCGAGGCGATAGAAAAGATGGCCCCCCCCGAGCTTGGTATGGCAGGTGCAATGCCTCACTGGCCACATGGCTGCCCTCAACCGGTTCATCTCGAGGCTCGACGAGTCCGGATTGCCTTTCTTCAAGGCCCTGCTCAAGCAAGGAGGCTTCAAGTGGACGCCCGAAGCGTAGCGGTCTTTTGACGAGTTGAAGGTATACCTGTCAACCCCACCCTTACTTACGACCCCGCAACCAGGTGAGAAATTGCTGCTCTACCTCGCGGCCACCGCCAGGCTGTCAGCGTTGTCCTGGTGGGCAAGCGGGATGCACAGCAGCACCCGATCTACTACGTCAGCGAGGTTCTCCATGGGCCAAAAGAGCGCTACCCCTAGGTCGAGAGTTCTTCAGACGCCCTCCTCATGGCCAGCGCAAACAAAGCATTATTTCCAGGCTCACTCCGTGGTCATCTCGAGCAACTTCCCGCTTGGGGAGATCTTGAGGAATCTAGAGGCTGGAGGTCGCATCGCCAAGTGGGCCATGAAGCTCGCCGTCTTCGACCTCCAATTTGTGGCACGCACGGCCATCAAGTCGCAGGTACTTGCCGACTTCGTGGTCGAGCAGACATCGCAGCCGGCTCCAGAGCTCGAGGTCGAAGAGGAGAAACCTTGGGTCATGTACTTCGACGGTTCAAGATCCTTCAAATGCTCGGGGGCTGGGATCCTCATTCTCACCCTACGGGGCGACAAGCTGAGGTATGTGGTTCGTTTCGGATTCCCAGCGACAAATAATGTAGCAGAGTACGAAGTTCTTCTGGCGAGACTACGAGCTTGCAAGGCGCTAGGTGTTCACCGGTTGGTCGTCAAGGGTGATTCACAGCTCGTCATCAACCAGTTCAACGATGGCTATCAGTGCTCGGAGGATTCCATGGCCAAATACCTCGCCGAGGCGCGCAAGATAGAGAAGTGGTTTAAGAATCTGAAAATCACGTGTGGAGTATATGGACCCCGGGAATCTACATGGCGAGCCGTGAGGACCACCCAAGAGGGGATGGGCCAAGCCGATTACATGAAGATGGGTATTACTCATGAGGCAGGCCGCTATGCGCAACAAGGAAACCTCGAAGATGGAAACCAACCTTGCTTAGGGAGGATACAATTGTACTCCTAACCGCTATTGTCGGTGTATTTCAACTGACAGGCCCAAGTCTACAGACCGGGTTTGGTTCGGTAGGGGGTGTCTTTGGTAGTCGGCGAACCCTAACAGATGGAAACCCCAGTACCTCTCACACTAACGAGCTCTAGAGTCTAAAATCCAGATGAACACACGATTTTACCGTGTTCGAGCCCCCATGAAGAAGGGTAATGACCTTACTTCTTGCTTGATCTTGGATTGAGTATAGTGGGCTTGATTCTGAGCTTGTTGGTGACCGGCTCTTCTGTTGAGTCTCTCTTTTCTCTTCCTCTTTTTAGTCCCCCTCCGTATGCTCTCAAGTGCCCTTATATGCACGGGCTTACGAGTCCGATGGAGGAGGGATGTCATCATGCTTATCTTACATGCATTTATTACACCTTTATCGCGTTGTCCGTTCCTTCAACCCTAATTAATGCGGTGCATGCCTTCACCGGTTCTTAGGAATGTGACCCCTCGCCACGGGTAGGTGTGAGGTGTCGGAGAGCAGGCTTATGCAAAATTCCTTGGGACCGACATGCCTAGTCTGGCAGGCTGCTCTCGACGACTGACGGCGAAGAAACTTCAGGATGAAGCCACCGCATTCCACCCTTTTGCATGGCAGCGGGACAAACGAGGTGTGCTCGCCCGCATGCCACGTGGGCTGGGCGCCGGGCGAGCAGGGCGTGGTCGCCCACCTGCTCGCCCACGCGCCACGTGGACCGACACCGGTGGTGGCGTGCTCGCCAAGCGCCCGCCGAACGCCACGTGGATCGGGCGCCGCGTAGCGGCGTGGTCGCCACTGCTCGCCGCGCCACGTGGTGACGTCTGTAGGCGGGGTGTAAACACCACCCTTTGCTAGAGCGCCACGTGGGCCACGCACGCTTTTGTGCGGTGAAGAGGGTACCCTGGTGTATAGTACACCGACAGCTATCATGTTTAGAGGATAAGGAAAGAGATATAATCTCCACCTTGTAACCAATTAGGACTCTCCTTTGTAACCACACCCGTCTACTATATAAAGGGGGTAAGGTAGCGTCAGGGGGGAACCAATACAATCTCATCAGCAATTAGCTAACCACAAATAATTTCAGAGCACAGGACTAGGGTATTATCTCCACCGATAGAGCCCGAACCTGTATACATCCGGTGTCTTGTGCTACCATCAAGTTCGGATACGGTAAGGATTCGATCCGGGATATCTCGGATGCGGTCGTCATAGCGGTTTTTCAAAAAGGAGTCAATGACGCCAACTTGATCAGGAAGATGCCCCGGAGGCCGCTAACTATGGTAAAGGAGATGTTCGCATTAGCGGCATTGTGCGTGACCTTGGTATAGCCATGAGCCTACGTCTGCGCCGAGCGCCACCTTGATACAACCACGAGCCTCGCTGCGCCACCTTCGGCGGCCCGACCTCGCCGCGCGCCGCGCCACCAAGCCACACCACAAGCCACACATGCCCACGAGAAAGGACAAAGACGATCGTCGACAACACATGGAACATAAAATAGCTAAGTCGCTTTTTACTCAATTATGTCATTATGAATAAAATTGTTGGCTTTCTTGACTTGCTACTTAGTTGATCCACAACTAAGCGATGAAGTCGGGGCTACCTAATAGTGTCTTGCATCGCACATCTTTTCTGAGTTGTGTTTTCTTCTTTTACTTAACGATTGCAAATAAATCTGAGTGTGTTAATTCCTAGTTGTGAAGCTCTGACCCCATGAATGGCGAACTTTAGTCACCCAAAACGCGTGCCTGGGAAAAAGAGCCATGAGCCGACTCCGGCGCTCGGGGCTAGACTAGTCGGCGAGTGCTTAAACAAAAGAGTCAAACCACTGGGATGAATTCAAAATCAATAAGAAAAAGGAGTAGAAAGCTCTAAAATTATATATAAACCGATCGGACATCACATCAAGTGAATTGTTTTACTTTGCCTAAGTTACGTATATACATGATTTCAGGGCTACTAAATTTGGATGCGACGTGTGGGCTAGCGCTTCAACGAGCGACATCAACAACCGGCTGACGAATGAATTTAAAGGGAGCGGTGCTGAATTTCGCCTTGAGCGGGAAAAGCGTTTTGACTTCTGCATATCGTTTGGGATACGGTATGCCCCATGATGGGCCACCAGTTGTACGACGCGACAATCGGATATAGTTTAACGCGTGGAGCTCTATTGAGTCCTTCACGATCTCTTTGCCTACAATGGGCACTCGGCTGGAAAGGAAAACCAGTCGAAAAACTACATCAAGAACTGAAAGCACTCGGCGTGAAGCATGACTCAGTTGGGCTGCGACCAGGAAGGCGGCAACTCGATCGCAAAGCACTCGGGGGCTATTGTGGACTATATGGACCCCGGGTATCTGCATGGCGGGCCGTGAGGACTACCTAAGAGGGGATGGGCCAAGCCGATTACATGAAGATGAGTATTGCTCATGAGGCAGGCCGCCATGCGCAACAAAGAAACTCCGAAGATAGAAACCAACCCTACTTAGGGAGGATACAATTGTAATTATAACCGCTATCATGTTTAGCGGATAAGGAAAGAGATATAATCTCCACCTTGTAACCAATTAGGACTCTCCTTTGTAACCACACCCCTCTACTATATAAAGGGGGTAAGGTAGCGTCAGGGGGGAACCAATACGATCTCATCAGCAATTAGCTAACCACAAATAATTCCAGAGCATAGGACTAGGGTATTATCTCCACTGAGAGAACCCAAATCTGTATACATCCGGTGTCTTCTGCTACCATCAAGTTTGGATCCAGCGCCTTGCCCCCTTTTCATTATTATCGATAACGAACATCGACATCATGCATGTGGCACGGAAAGACAACTCCGATGCAGATTTCCTCTCCAAGCTCAGGTCATCCGACGACGAAGTTCCTCCAGATGTGATCCTGGAGACTCTGGCGTCACCCTCAATCTCCGACCAAGGAGCCTCGGTCGCCTTCATCGAAGTTGTTCCCTCATGGGCCGAGCCAATCCACAACTTCCTGGTGACGGGAGAGCTTCCAACCGATCCTGTGGAGAGGAGTAGGATCAAGCGATGGGCGAGCTCATACAAGCTCGTGGATGGCAGGCTTTACCGTCGGAATACTTCCGGCATCCTGACAAAGTGTGTTACCACGGAGGAGGGTAAGTACCTATTAAACGACATTCATTCAGGTCTACTGGCCAACAGTGCTCCAGGACGCTCGCAACATCGTCCGCACCGGTCGAGCTTGCCAGTTCCATGCTCGAAAGTCGCATCAGCCTGCCTACGCACTCTAGACCATTCCACTAGCTTGGCCTTTCTCGACCTGGAGGCTCGACGTCCTTGGTCCCTTCCCGCAGGCAGCCGGGGGGAAGAAGTTTTTGTTCGTCGCCATCGATACCTTCTTCAAATGGATCGAAGCCGAACCTGTCTTGACCATCACGGCTCGAGGGCGGTCAAGTTCTTCCGCTTGTTCATGGTCACCAGGTATGGGGTTCCATGCAGAATTATCACTGACAATGGAACACAGTTTACCAGCGAACTGTTTCAGGAATACTGCGAAGACATCGACACCAAAGTATGCTATGCTTCGGTAGCACATCCGCAGAGCAATGGAGCAGTGGAGTGCGCCAATGGACAAATCGTTCAAGGCATCAAAAAGCGAGTATTAGATGAACTTGAACGACACGACCAGACATGGGTGGATGAGCTTCCCACCGTCTTACGGTCTATTCGTACCACAGTCAGCCGAGCAACGGGGTCCACACCCTTCCGGCTCATATTCGGTACCGAAGCCGTCCTGCCTCCAGAGGTCACGCTGGGCTCTGCCAGGGTCAGTGTCGACCATATCGACTTCGAGCAAGAACGGTCCCTTGACCTTACCTTGGCGGAAGAAGTAAGATGCCGTGCACTGCTATGATCGGCGCACTACCTGCAAGCTCTTCGCAGACATGCGTCTCGGTCGGTACGACCTAGGGAGCTCCTTGTTGGGGACTTAGCCCTGAGACAGATTCAGGCTCCGTCCAACACCAACAAGTTATCCCTGATGGGAGGGCCCTATATAGTTGTTTCAACGGATCGCACGGGCTTCGGCTAAGCTATTTGCCCGATGGCAGAGAGCTCTCTAGCTCGTGGAACATTGACCAGTTCCGAAAATTCTATGTGTAACTCCTTTTTACCTCAAATTTCAATAAAACTGTTGTGTTATTGTCATGTTTGGTCTTTGCGCCCTTTTTTCTTTTCTGTTCTATATTTTGTGTTGGCTCGAGTTCGGGGTTTCTTTGAGTCTGACCTGCGAGCGAGCGCGCTTACTCTTGACCCAGGTGCTGGGAGCTTAAACATTCACCCCCAGTGGTCGAGCTGCTTGTAAGCCGAATCTCTTCACATCAACGCTCCCCTGCGCAGGGTTTGAACTAAGCCCGTGCCTGGGTCCAACGAGCAAGGCGCAAATCGTTGCCAGGACTCGAGAGGCTCGACCTAGAAACGATCCTAATACTCTAGAACCTAAGTCTTTCCTCGTACGCCCATGTTGTGCTCCTTGTGGGTTTCTCTAGATCTTGCAGGTCTTGGTCTCTCTAGGTTTCTAACTTGCGCCCAAGGCCCAACGGGGGTTGGACGGGATATACTACGAGCAGAAAGGCTAAGTGCACAATTAGGAAAAAAGTCTCTTGATCGAGAAACGCTAAGCAGGCCAAGACATTGATTATTTTTGCCAAAACGATGTCATTCCATTAAACCTTTTTTATCTTACAAAAGGTCTTGTTTACAGGAAATCTAAACCTATTTACAAATCGGCCATCTCACGCGTGAGCTTCTCCTGCTCGAGCTCAGCGACCCTGGCCCTCAAGGTTGAAAGCTCGCCCTGGAGTCGGGGGGCTTCGGCGGAGGCTTCGGCGGCGTGGCGTCGTTCTTCTTGAAGTTGGGACAAGGCGCTCTTTGCCGTCTTGCTCGCCCGACCCAGCTTCTCCTCGAGCTCTTGAACCTTGGCTTCGAGCTCGGGGGAGGCCCTCGCCGTGGCTGCTTGGTCCGCAGCGGCCTTCCTCAGCTCCTCAGCCTTGGCTCGCTCGGCCTCGAGCGCCTTGGCTGACCTCGTGCGCTCCTCCTCGACGGCCTTGTACGCGTGATCCCGCTCGGAGCCAATGGCCCGCTCAAGCTTGGACTTGTGGGAGGCCTCGAGCATCTTCACCACCTTGCGGAGGCCGACGATCTCGTTGGAGTCGATTGCCGCCTTTTGCGCGGTCTCCTCCCACTCGGCTTGCAAGGCTTCTACGAGCCTGGAGCGCGTCGCCTCCCGGGCCTCCACCACATCGAGGAAGACCCTCAGCGCGTCGGCGTGCGTCTGGAGGCCTTGTAGCCCTTGGGCAACTGAATCGATGGCCTGTAGAGCTCGAAGGGTCAACACGGTACTCGCTATAAGAAAGAAAGAGAAGAAGGAAAAAGGGGAATCCGAGCTAAGGTTCGGCAATGGGGCGAAGAAGCTCAAGTACCTGGGTAAGATGGCCCTCAAAGTTTGTACGGGAGTACTCAGTGGGTCTGCTGCCCGACGTCCCTAGGGCAGTGTTACCCGCTGTTGTCGTTGGGTTGTTGGGGGAGAGACCTTCGGGCACTCCGTCGGGGGCGATCGCACCTCGAGCTTCCTCTCCAAGGGGGCTCGGCCTGCCCCCGAGCTCGGTCCCAGCAGCGGCTTTGGTCTTGTCTCCCGCGGTTGGAGGGTCTTCGGCCCCCTCCCCCGCGATGGTCTTGGCCTGGTCCGCAGCCCGGTCTTCCGTGCTCGCCCCGGCAAGGGCGTCTACAGCCTCGGCGGCCCAGGGAGTCCCGACCGCCACGGTCGGGGTAGTCTCAGTGCCGTGGTCAGGGCATCCCCGGCGTCGTCTCCTTCGGCCCCCTCAGGTGGGTCGGCGCCGTCCCCAGCGTCCGCGAAGTCATCTTCGTTGGCCGCGGGTGTGGCATCGTCTTCGACCGAGTCGTCGACCCCTTGGTCGAACTCCCCGACTGCGGCCCAGCTCTGGGGTCCAGATGAGGTGCACCCCCAGCTCGAGGGCCGGTGGGGCACCAGCATGTAGGAGGCTTCCTCCTCTTCATTGGACTCAGACTCGCCCTGGACAATAGTCACTGTCAGGACGGGCAGGCAGTGAGCTCGAGTGCTCAAGGTCTGCGATAAGGGAAGGCTACTAAGCTAAAAGACATAAGGGAAACCAAGCAAAAAAGGGGCCGACGACGCACCTGAGTCTGCAGCCTCCGCTTCGCGGGGGGCTGGCGAGGCCCTTGGTGCCCCGTGGGAGAAGGGGAGTCCCTTCCTCGGGAACCTCAGGCCTTGGTCCTCGAGGCCCGCGGTGGGTCTAGATCCTCGGTCGAGGTCCTGGCTGCGTCCGCAGCGCTCTGTTGCTGCGAGAAGAAATTTAAGTCAGAGAGTGAAGGAGCACGAGCGAAGAGCGCAGAGGCTCGACCAAGGATACTCACCATCGTACGGTCGCCCCACTCGACGTGTTGCTTCTTCAGGCCTTTGCCGCCCGCTCCGTCCGGGGCTAGCCTCTTGCCCGTCTTCTTGCCCTTGCTCGCCCCGGGCAGCGGCAACATCTTCCTTGCTGTTTCAAGCAGTTCGATCTTGTCCTGCGGGTGCAACAAAGAATCAAGGAAGGCTCTAGGCGTATGCGAACTAAGAAGCTCGGTCCAGGGCGGCTTACCTCAGCTTTCCAGCGCAGCACGTTCCTCGGAACGGGATCATCGAGGGTGTAGTCGTGTGTTGCCTTCCCGAACATCTCGTTCATCCGGGCGGCGATCCAAGACTCCTTCGGCGCTGCTGGAAAAATCAATTCATCAAAGGAACCCAGGGATCAAAACTGGAACGAGCTTCAGGACAGGACGACTTACCAGATGTCCCCTCGCGAGTGAGGTCGTCGCGACCTTGGATCTCAAAGAACGGGTGCAACCTCTTCCGCAGAGGGAACACTTGATTCCTCAGGAAGTCATTGGCGATGGCCTGCTTGGTGAGGTCCCGTGAGGCGCAGATGTGAATGGCGGCGATGGCCTCTTGGTCGTTGTAACATCCCAAAATTTGGCCTAATTTAAATTTTTGGAGTTATTTGAATTTTTATGAATTTTTGGGATTTATTTGGATTTAATTGAGTTCAATTTAAATTTATCCTTCTCTTGATTAATTAAATATTAGAAAGGTAATTATCAAAAATAAATAAAAATATTTTATTTAAGCTCTAAATGCCCTAAAATATTTTCTCGAATTTTTCTAGAATTTTTCGGGTATTTTTAGTGCCCTAAATAATTATTTTGATTTTCTAGAATTGTTTTAATTGTTAAAGCCGGAAAAATGCTAGCTACAGTGTCGGGCCGAGCCCAACACTGTGTGCGTGTTGGCTGAAACCCTAGCGCCGCCGTTCCGGGCCGTTCGATCCCGATCGGACGGTTGAGGTTGGGCCACGTCGCCTGCTCGTGAGAGCCGTTGGATCGTAGCAACTTGAGCCGGTCGGATTGCGCCACGTGGCATGGGCAGTCGAACAGTCGCTCGCCCTGGACCGTTGGATTGCGATCGAATGGCCGTGCCCAATGCCGCTTCGCCCGAACCCCGGTGTCGTTGGATCAAGCCGAATGGATGGACCGGATTACGCCGCATCGGGAGCGGGCGAACAGTGCGCCACCATCGGCGGTTGGCTAGTGAGATTTGTCAGAGGATTTGCGCGTTTTCCAAAGCCTCTCAACGATCGTGTTATAGCGCATTTAACCGGTCTCTTCGCCCCGCATAGTTTGTCCATTCGCCCGTTCGCCCGTTAGCTGCTGTGCTCCATAGCTTGCGCTCGAGCTCACCGGAGTAGAACCCCTTCTCTTCTCGGTTTTCCTTGATTTCCACCGTCGTCCGCCGCTCTCCGCCGCAACCAAGACTTGTCCCGAGTCCGCCGTGCAAAGACGCGTCAAGTGGACCACTTCATCCAGTCGGAGAAGCTTGAAAACGTCGTCGCCTACCTCGTCTTCCCCAACTCCGGTAGCAAGCGCCGTCGCCTCTACTTCAGAACATCGCAGCTCACCGTCGCCGTCGGATCTCCATCTAATGCTTGAGGTAAGGACACGTCTCCCTTCTTGTAGAGCTAGATTTGATTAGCTTCGGTAGATCTCGACCGTAGAATCTTGATCTAACCGCTGCCATAGCGCCACGTAGCTACCCTTGATGCTTTGAAAATGGCCGTTGGATGATCATCGTGCCGTTCCGGTAAGCCCACGTAGCCGATTTAGGTTCACCTGAAAATGTCCGTCGGATCTTGTCTCAACGGTGCCGATGGCATCACGTAGATTAGTAACGGTAGATCTTGGCCGTTAGATCTTCGATATTCGGCTTGGATTGAGCCACGTAGGCTCGGCAGCAGTGCATCGCTCGGGTATCAGCAGCCGTAGGATCTTCATCCAACCGCGCCAGTGAGTCCACGTAGCCTCTTCGACGTGCTTGATAATGTCCGTTGAAACTTTAGATTTGTGGTGGAGATTTCACCACGTAGCTCTCCAGTAGTTTAGTCACGTTGAACCGTAACCGTCGATTCTTGGATGACCGGCCGTGATGCGTGCACGCGTCACTCACCGGGCTGTCCACGTCGCTAGGTCGAGGCTGGTCGTTGGATCAGATCTAAGCCGTAGAATTTTGAATAAGCGGGTGAGATGCTGCCGTATCATTAGCCAGTAGGAGCGCGCCACGTGGCCTGGGGTACCGAAGTGGTGCCAAGCCTGCGCCGTAGGATTTTGAATGAGCGGTGTGGATGTTGCCGCGTGGCGTAGGTTGACCGTGCGAAGACCGACCGTTGGATTCAGATCCAACGGGCGGGAACGCGTGTAACCACGTGGACCAATGGATGCGCGCCATGTGTTAGCTGCTGAGCGGACCGAGAACTGTTCCGTCGGGCCCACCTATCAGTGGGAAGCCGTCAGGGCTGACGTCATCATGACATCACCATGGGGCGGGTCAGCAGCACTGTTCGGTGGACCGAGTCCACGGTGAACCCGAGCCAAGCCGTAAGCCCGATCCATAGACCCGAGGCGACGTGGCTAGCTCCGGTGCTAACACGTGTCAAGCCGAGGAATTTAACTGCGATTTCCAGTAGAAAAATAAATCAATTAATTCGGGTATTTCTTTTATTTGTATATACAAAACTACAATCGCTATAACTTTTGTGTTTTAACTTCGAATTGGGCGATTCCAGTTCCTAAAAATTTGTAAAAATGTGAACTATTTATTAGTGAATTTTATTTTATTTTTAGAGTTGATCTTGTTGTCTATTTGCGTATTTATTTTATGTTGCTTGATGCGAGTAGACTCCGAATTACCGGAAGCTGACGGGGAGGAGTTCAGGGATCCATTTCAATCTTCGGAACCAGACCAACCACTTTTCGAAGGAAAGTCATGCTTTGACCATATCGTTCTGGATTTTGAAAATGTATTTCAATTTAAAATATGCATGCTATATTAACTAGAAAAATGACAATGATTAATTTTGGGTAGAGTAGATAATACACCTACCTTGATTATGCCACCTTGTATATTATTTGTATGCCCTGAAATCCTTGACACTCTAAGTATCAATTTAAGTTGGTTGCTATCATAATGCCAACACAGGAGGCTAGACCATGATTAGTTGCTTAGTCTGCTTGTGTGCGCTGAATGACTTTCAAATTGCAAAAGAATATTGACTAAACAAATATGGAACGCATTTTGGAATAATGCGATGATGTCATGAGATGGATTTGGGGGTAGCGACCTGCGTGGTTCTACTTATGCAATGAAGTAGGCATTGTCATGTGTTGCATAAATGCAAACCGGGGTGGGAAAATGATTTGGACCGGGGCAAGTGGCAAGTTGGCTCCGTGCCAAGTAGGCCTGTGTGGCAACAGGATGTACTAAAGATTGTAAAGGCTGTGTGCCAAGAAATATAAAATGGATGTCTTGCCCGGGACAGTTAAGGACTTCACCTTGCAAGCCTTTGAACTGAGTTACTCGTACAACCACTTGTCTGGAATGGGACAGACCTAGTTTAGTAGGGTTCTAATATCTTTCCTTTGACACCTCGGGGCCGCAGTTACACATGAGTGTAACTGTGAGGGGGAGCGTACCTGTGCTACGGCTTGGTACCCATCCAACAGTATTCGCTTGTTCTGAACTTTGGCTCTGAGTGAGGGAAGTGTTGGAAGGGCAATACTTGGGAGGTTCATAGGTTAGGTGTTAGTCTCTGAAAGACTTTGTTGCAATCAATCACCTGTGTGGTGAGCGACTGTATCCTGTGGGTAAAGTGTACAGCCTCTGTAGAGTGTGTGTGTTAAATCTATTCGAATAGCCGCGTCCGCGGTATTGGACAATGCTCGGGGATTACAGTCAAGGGTTAGATTTTCAAAATAAAAAGTGGAATGGGTTGCTATGTGCCAAAGATTGATGAATCAAGCTTAGGGCTGTGTGCCAAACTCTTGGAAAAAGAATTGAGGAATTAATTATTATAGTAATGGTTTTACGCTTTTAATCTAATTAAGACTATATGTTAAAAGAAATGTTGCTTCATGCAAAATAGCCAATTAAGCCTTTCCTTTGGAATAAGCCATGCATGTAGTAATAGAACTGCATTGTGCATGACTTGTTGAGTATGTTATATACTCACCCTTGCTTCAACAAAAACCTTAGAAGAAGAACCAACACCAGCTTGGGAGGAGGAGTTTAACGAAGGTCCGGAGAATTAGGGTTGAGCCTCGTCAGTTGCCTGTGGCAGAACGAGGGGTTCATTGACGTACTTTTGCTTCCGCTGTTGAACTTGTGTTACTTGGTTATTTATCGCCCTGCGTGGCGAATTATTGTAAGGTGACCATAAGGTCGTGTAACTCGTTTATAATTATGTTTGAGGTACTTAATTATTATTTCCGCTGTGTATGATTGTGGTATCTCAACCTGTTTATCCTGTATGTACTAGCGTGATCCTGGACTAGTACAGAATACACAGAGGGTCCGGATTTGCAGACCATGATGGGAATCGTATAGCAAATCAACAACCAAGCAGCTGCCAACAATCATGCTGTTAACAATGGACCACGTCCCTACTCAAGATTGTCCGAGTTCATGAGGACGCGTCGCCTACTTTCTCATGCAACGCTAGCCCATTAGAGGCCGATGACTGGTTGAGGACCATCGAGAGGAAATTACATATAACACAGTGTGATGGAAATGAGAGGGTGCTTTATGCCTCTCATCAGCTAGAAGGGACAGCAGCTGAGTGGTGGGAAAACTACTGTGCATCGCAGGAAAACCCACAGGAAATTACTTGGGAAGAATTCACCATAGCTTTTCGTCAATATCATGTGCCGGAGGGTATCATGGAGTTGAAAAAGGAGGAATTTAGAGCGCTGAAGCAAGAAGGCCAGTCAGTGGCTGATTATTTAAATAAGTTCACTCAGTTGGCACGCTACGCTCCGGAGGATGTAGCAACAGACAAGGCCAGACAGTCCCATTTCATGAAGGGACTCAACACTGGATTACAGGTGGGATTGATTACCCACACATTTCCTGATTTTCAAGAACTAGTGAACAAGGCACTTATACTGGAGGACAAACGTAAGGAGCTAGATGATAACCGCAAACGTCGCATGGCACAACAAGGAGGACGTCAGGGACAACAGACACCAAGAATGATACTTCAGCAGTTTTCTAGATTCTAGCAAGGGAACAATGTCAGGACACCGCCACCGATGCCAAGACCAATAGGACAAACCCCGGACTCGATCGAGCGTTAATCGAATGGAGGAAACGGCGAGATGTCGAAGGCGCTGCTACAATTGTAATGAGACAGGGCACTTCGCCAATATGTGCCCCAAGAAGGGAGGTGTGACACCAGTACGCTTCAATCTGGGAAACACGCTGCTAGAACTCTGTTCAAGGAGGAAGCAGAGGACACTGCTCAAGCCGGATCCGCTTTCAATCGATTACGAGGCGAGTCAACCATGTCACTGCAGATGAAGTTCAAAGCGCCACGGACGTAGTTTTGGGTAAGTTGATAGTCAACTCAGTTCCAGCTACAGTTTTATTCGATTCCGGAGCTTCACATTCGTTCGTTTCTCGAGTTTTTGCTGTGCAAAATGAATTGGGTGTTGTCAACCTTAAAAATACGCTTATAGTCCAATCCCCTGGATCAGAACTTCGATCTAAGATCGGTTGTTATGGGATTAAGCTAATAATAAAAGGTGTAGAGTTCCTAACGAACCTTATTATACTAGATACCCAGACCCTAGATGTTATACTAGGAATGGATTGGTTGTCTAAGCACAAGGCTGTATTAGATTGAGGACGAAGAGTCGTGTCTATAGAGAGCCCTGAAGGCAGGAAAGTTGAATTTCAAGCAATGGCAGTTCGAGAATGGCAGTTGTTGGTAAACAGTCTAGAAACCATCAGTTTGAAGGATGTACGATGAGTCGATGTACCCGGACGTTTTCTTGAGGAGTTCCGGAATGCCACGACGAGGACATAGAGTTCAGTAATTGACTTAGTGCCTGGAACAGCACCAATAGCAAAGAGACCATATCGGATGTCCACCGAGGAGTTGGTAGAAATGAAGAAGCAAATTGAGGAACTATTAGAAAAAGGATTCATCAGACCGAGCTCGTCACCTTGGGGAGCACCGGTTCTGTTTGTTAAGAAGAAAGATGGGAGTTTTCGGATGTGTGTGGATTATCGAGCGCTTAATGAAGTAACAATAAAGAACAAATATCCGTTGCCCAGGATAGACGATTTATTTGATCAGTTAAGAGGTGCAGGAGTTTTTTCTAAGATTGATCTTAGATCAGGATATCACCAGCTGAAGATTAAGACAGAGGACATACCAAAGACTGCATTTTCTTCAAGATATGGACACTACGAGTTCACTGTTATGTCTTTTGGATTGACAAATGCACCAGCATATTTTATGAACTTGATGAACAAAGTTTTTATGGAATATTTGGATAAATTTGTAGTCGTATTCATCGATGATATCTTGGTTTACTCAAAGTCGAATGAAGAGCACGCCCAACATTTGAGATTGGTGTTGGAAAAGTTAAGAGAGCAGCAGTTGTTTGCTAAGTTCAGTAAATGCGATTTCTAGAAGAGTAAGGTAGAGTTCCTAGGGCATGTAATGACCGCCGAAGGAATCGCCGTAGACCCAAGCAAGGTAGAGGCAGTACTACATTGGGAGCCTCCAAAGGCGGTGACCCAGATTCGTAGTTTTCTTGGGATGGCTGGTTATTACCGCTGATTTATAGAAGGATTCTCGACAATTGCTAGACCTCTCACGCAATTGTTGAAGAAAGAAAAGAAGTTTGTTTGGACACCAGACTGTGAGAAGAGTTTTCAGGAGCTAAAGAAATGTTTGACGTCGGCGCCAGTGTTAGTTTTGCCAGATGTGCACCAGAGCTTTGATATATATTGTGATGCATCACGGCAAGGACTTGGATGCGTGTTAATGCAAACTGGAAAGGTTGTGGCTTATGCATCAAGGCAGTTGAGGCCGCATGAGGGGAATTACCCAACACATGACTTAGAATTAGCAGCCGTAGTGCATGCCTTAAAGATATGGCGTCACTATCTTATTGGGAATAGGTGTGAGGTGTATACAGATCATAAGAGTCTTAAGTATATTTTCACCCAATCTGACCTAAACATGAGGCAAAGAAGGTGGTTAGAGCTGATTAAGGATTATAATATGGGGATTCACTATGACCCTTGTAAAGCCAACGTGGTGGCTGATGCCTTGAGTCGGAAGAGTCATAGCTTAAACATGTTAGTAGAAGAAAGTCGGGCATAATTGTGCAAGGACTTTCAGAGGTTGAAATTGGAAGTTGTTCCGGAAGGATTCATAGCTGCTTTAGAAATAAATCCTACCTTGAAGGATCAGATTAGGGAAGGCCAGAAGAATGATGAGAAGATCGAGCGAATCAAATCCAAGATGGAGGAAGGTCAGGCAAAGGAATTTAAGCTAGACGATCAGGGCACATTGTGGATGAAAGAGCGCATCTGTGTACCTAACAAAAAGGAGCTGAAGCAGTTAATTTTGAAAGAAGCTCATGACTCCAAGTATTCGATTCATCCAGGAAGTGCGAAGATGTATCAAGATTTGAAAAAAGGTTCTGGTGGCCGAATATGAAGAGAGAGGTAGCCGAACACGTAGCACTATGTGATGTATGTCAGCGAGTCAAAGCTATGCATCAGAGACCAGCAGGACTGCTGCAGCCATTAAAAATACCAGAGTGGAAATGGGAGGAAATCGGAATGGATTTTATCACCGGTTTGCCAAGGACGCAAGGAGGTTATGACTCCATATGGGTCATAGTGGATCGCTTGACAAAGGTCGCGCACTTCATACCGGTGAAGACAACCTATTCAGGAGATAAGTTAGCAGAGCTATATGTGGCAAGGATCGTTTGCTTGCATGGAGTGCCAAAGAAGATAGTATCGGACAGAGCTACCCAATTTACCTCAAGATTTTGGGATAAGTTGCATACGGCAATGGGCACCCGTTTGAACTTTAGTACAGCTTATCATCCGCAAACAGATGGGCAAACCGAAAGAGTCAATCAGATATTAGAAGATATGTTAAGAGCTTGTGCGCTAGCTTATACAACATCTTGGGATAAATGTTTACCATACGCTGAATTCAGTTACAACAATAGTTACCAGGCCAGTTTACAGGTGTCACCTTTTGAAGCACTGTACGGTCGACCTTGTAGAACACCACTGAATTGGAACGAAACCGGTGAGTGTCGTGTCTTCGGACTAGACATACTCCAAGAAGCCGAAGAGCAAATAGCACTGATCAGAGAAAGGTTGAAAATCGTGCAGTCTAGCCAAAAGAGCTATGCGGACAATCGCCGCAGGGATTTAACCTTTGAGCTTGAAGATTATGTGTATCTCCGGGTTACGCCTCTTAAGGGAGTCCAGAGGTTTCACAAAAAGGGAAAACTTGCACCAAGATATGTAGGACCATTCAAGATCATAAGTCGTAGGGGTGAAGTCGCATATCAACTGGAGTTACCGCAAACATTAGCAGGAGTACACAACGTCTTTCATGTATCGCAACTCAAGAAGTGTCTCCGAGTGCCTGGCGAGCAAACACCCCTAGAAGCAATTGAATTACAGGAAAACTTGACCTACAAGGAGCAACCGATAAAAATTCTGGATACAGTGGATCGGAAAACAAGGAGCAAGACCACCCATTTTTGCAGAGTTCAGTGGAGCAATCACACAGAAAGTGAAGCCACATGGGAATGAGAGGAAGATTTGAAAAAGGAATTCCCGAACCTATTCTTTAGTTAAGCTTTGAATCTCGGGGTCGAGATTCTATTAAGGGGGGTAGGTTTGTAACGTCCCAAAATTTGGCCTAATTTAAAATTTTGGAGTTATTTGATTTTTTGTGAATTTTTGGGATTTATTTAGATTTAATTGAGTTCAATTTAAATTTATCCTTCTCTTGATTAATTCAATATCAGAAAGGTAATTATCAAAAATAAATAAAAATATTTTATTTAAGCTCTAAATGCCCTGAAATATTTTCTGGAATTTTTCTAGAATTTTTCGGGTATTTTTAGTGCCCTAAATAATTATTTTGATTTTCTAGAATTGTTTTAATTGTTAAAGCCAGAAAAATGCTAGCTACAGTGTCGGGCCGAGCCCAACACTGTGCGCGCGTCAGCTGAAACCCTAGCGCCGCCGTTCCGGGCCGTTCGATCCCGATTGGACGGATGAGGTTGGGCCACGTCGCCTGCTCATGAGAGCCGTTGGATCGTAGCAACTTGAGCCGGCCGGATTGCGCCGCATGGCATGGGCAGCCAAACAGTCGCTCGCCCTGGACCGTTGGATTACGATCGAATGGCCATGCCCAATGCCGCTTCGCCCGAACCCCGGTGCCGTTGGATCAAGCCGAATGGACGGACCGGATTACGCCAAGACGGAGGGGCAAACAATAGCGCCACCGTTGGCTGGTCACGAGATCTGTCAGAGGATTTGCGTGTTTTCCAAAGCCTCTCAACGACCGTGTTATAGCGCATTTAACCGATCTCTTCGCCCTGCATAGTTTGTCCGTTTGCCCGTTAGCTGCCGTGCTCCATAGCTTGCGCCCGAGCTCACCGGAGTAGAACCCCTTCTCTTCTCGATTTTCCTTGATTTCCACCATCGTCCGCCGCTCTCCACCGCAACCAAGACTTGTCCCGAGTCCGCCGTGCCAAGACGCGTCAAGTGGACCACTTCATCCAGTCGGAGAAGCTCGGAAACGCCGTCGCCTACCTCGTCTTCCCCAACTCCGGTAGCAAGCGCCGCCGCCTCTACTTCAGAACATCGCAGCTCGCCGTCGCCGTCGGATCTCCATCTAACGCTTGAGGTAAGGACACGTCTCCCTTCCCATAGAGCTAGATTTGATTAGCTTCGGTAGATCTCGACCGTAGAATCTTGATCTGACCGCCGCCATAGCGCCACGTAGCTACCCTTGATGCTTTGAAAATGGTCGTTGGATGATCATCGTGCTGTTCCGGTAAGCCCACGTAGCCAATTTAGGTTCACCTGAAAATGTCCGTCGGATCTTGTCTCAACGGTGCCGATGGCATCATGTAGATTAGTAACGGTAGATCTTGGCCGTTAGATCTTGGATATTCGGCTTGGATTGAGCCACGTAGGCTCAGCAGCAGTGCATCGCTCGGGTATCAGCAGCCGTAGGATCTTTATCCAACCGCACCAGTGAGTCCACGTAGCCTCTTCAACGCGCTTGATAATGTCCATTGAAACTTTAGATCTGTGGTGGAGATTTTGCCACGTAGCTCTCCAGTAGTTTAGTCACGCTAAACCGTAACCGTCGATTCTTGGATGACCGGCCGTGATGCATGCACGTGTCACTCACCGGGCTATCCACGTCGCTACGTCGAAGGCTGGTCGTTGGATCAGATCTAAGCCGTAGAATTTTGAATATGCGGGCGAGATGTTGCCGTATCGTTAGCCAGTAGGAGCGCGCCATGTGGCCTGGGGTACCGAAGCGGTGCCGAGCCTGCGCCGTAGGATTTTGAATGAGCGGTGTGGATGTTGCCGCGTGGCGTAGGTTGACCGTGCGAAGACCGACCGTTGGATTCAGATCCAACGGGCGGGAACGCGTGTAACCGCGTGGACCAATGGATGCGCGCCATGTGTTAGCTGCTGAGCGGACCGAGCACTGTTCCGTCGGGCCCACCTGTCAGTGGGAAGCCGTGAGGGCTGACGTCATCATGACGTCACCATGAAATTGGTCGGTGAAGATTGCTTTAGTGGACCGAGTCCACGGTGAACCCGAGCCAAGCCGTAAGCCCGATCCATAGACTCGAGGCGACGTGGCTAGCTCCGGTGCTAACACGTGTCAAGCCGAGGAATTTAACTGGGATTTCCAGTAGAAAAATAAATCAATTAATTCGGGTATTTCTTTTATTTGTATATACAAAATTACAATCGCTATAACTTTTGCGTTTTAACTCCGAATTGAGCGATTCCAGTTCCTAAAAATTTGTAAAAATGTGAACTATTTATTAGTGAATTTTATTTTATTTTTAGAGTTGATCTTGTTGTCTGTTTGAGTATTTATTTTATGTTGCTTGATGCGAGTAGACTCCGAATTACCGGAAGTTGACGGGGAGGAGTTCGGGGATCCATTTCAAGCTTCGGAACCAGACCAACCACTTTTCGAAGGCAAGTCATGCTTTGACCATATCGTTCCTAGATTTTGAAAATGTATTTCAATTTAAACTACGCATGCTATATTAACTAGAAAAATGACAATGATTAATTTTGGGTAGAGTAGATAATACACCTACCTTGATTATGCCACCTTGTATATTATTTGTATGCCCTGAAATCCTTGACACTCTAAGTATAAATTTAAGTTGGTTGCTATCATAATGCCAACACGGGAGGCTAGACCGTGATTAGTTGCTTAGTTTGCTTGTGTGCGTTGAATGACTTTCAAATTGCAAAAGAATATTGACTAAACAAATATGGAACGCATTTTGGAATAATGCGATGATGTCATGAGATGGATTTGGGGGTAGCGACCTGCGTGGTTCTACTTATGCAATGAAGAAGGTATTGGCATGTGTTGCATAAATGCAAACCGGGGTGGGAAAATGATTTGGACCGGGGCAAGTGGCAAGTTGGCTCCGTGCCAGGTGGGCCTGTGTGGCAACCGGATGTACTAAAGATTGTAAAGGCTGTGTGCCGAGAAATATAAAATGGATGTCTTGCTCGGGACAGTTAAGGACTTCACCTTGCAAGCCTTTGAACTGAGTTACTCGTACAACCACTTGTCTGGAATGGGACAGACCTAGTTTAGTTGGGTTCTAATATCTTTCCTTTGACACCTCGGGGCGGCAGTTACACATGAGTGTAACTGTGAGGGGGAGCGTACCTGTGCTACGGCTTGGTACCCATCCAACAGTATTCGCTTGTTCTGAACTTTGGCTCCGAGTGAGGGAAGTGTTGGAAGGGCAATACTAGGGTGGTTCATAGGTTAGGTGTTAGTCTCTGAAAGATTTTGTTGCAATCAATCACCTGTGTGGTGAGCGACTGTATCCTATGGGTAAAGTGTACAGCCTCTGCAGAGTGTATGTGTTAAATCTATTCGAATAGCCGCGTCCGCGGTATTGGACAATGCTCGGGGATTACAGTCAAGGGGTAGATTTTCAAAATAAAAAGTGGAATGGGTGGCTGTGTGCCAAAGATTGATGAATCAAGCTTAGGGTTGTGTGCCAAACTCTTGGAAAAAGAATTGAGGAATTAATTATTATAGTAATGGTTTTACGCTTTTAACCTAATTAAGACTATCTGTTAAAAGAAATGCTGCTTCATGCAAAATAGCCAATTAAGCCTTTCCTTTGGAATAAGCCATGCATGTAGTAATAGAACTGCATTGTGCATGACTTGTTGAGTATGTTGTATACTCACCCTTGCTTCAACAAAAACCTCAGAAGAAGAAGCAACACCAGCTTGGGAGGAGTTTAACGAAGGTCTAGAGAATTAGGGTTGAGCCTCGTCAGTTGCCTGTGGCAGAACGAGGGGTTCATTGACGTACTTTTGCTTCCGCTGTTGAACTTGTGTTACTTGGTTATTTATCGCCCTGCGTGGCGAATTATTGTAAGGTGACCATAAGGTCGTGTAACTCGTTTATAATTATGTTTGAGGTACTTAATTATTATTTCCGCTGTGTATGATTGTGGTATCTCAACCTATTTATCCTGTGTGTACTAGCGTGATCCTGGACTAGTACAGAATACACAGAGGGTCCGGATTTGCAAATTCGGTTCCCGACAGTCGTCCTCCAGGTCACCCGCCTTCTGGGTCTGCTTCTTTTCGTTGATGGGGGTTCCGTCGAACGCCAGCGTGCCGTCCTCGCCCCACTTCAAATAGAACCACCGTTCGGTCCATGGGCCAAGGGAGTCCCGAGGACAGATTTGGGGGAAGGACCAAGGGATCCCCGTCCGCAGCCGGAAGTAGAGACATCCGATCACAGGGTCCTTCCCGGTGCGGAAGACGGAGAAGAAGCGAAAGAAAAGCGAGGGGGTGGGAAGGATCCCAAGGAACCCCTCACACAAATGAGAAAAGATGGAAAGGAGAAGAATGGAGTTGGGTACCAGATTGATAAGCTCGATCTCGCATTGTGTGAGAACGGCTACAAGGAAGTCGCTCTCCGGCGTCCGCAGGCCGAAGAGCATGTAATGCTCCGTGCTGACGAGTTCGTCGTCCCGTGGCTGCGGCTCGGTCTCTCCGTCCGGCTGCCGCCACGTCGTCGGGTCCAACAGTCCCAAGCCCTCGAGCTCTTTCATCCTCGCCGCCATCAGGGAACTCTTTCCAAGCTTGGCCATTGCGGTTGAGGGGAAGTTTGGTCGGTGGGAGAAGAAGGGCTCGAGCGAGGAGTTAGGAGGAAAAGACTGCGAGAAGGTCGAGAGTTCTTCAAAGTTACAATAGTCTCGAGTTTTATAAGCCTGGTGCGCTGCAGGCCGGGAGTTAGGGCACCTCAAAAGGCGCGTCGATCAGGTGATTCGACAGGTGCAGTTAATGGACTTGGGACTTGGTTGCTGTCTTCTTTCGCGTACCACTGTCTATAGGCTTCCTCCCGCTCCTCTTCTTCATTGATCATGGAGTCCTGCGTGTCCAACTTTTCCAATGAAAAATTTCATGTTCTATGAAGATATAGAACATGAAATTTTTCATTGGAAAAGTTGGACACGCAGTACTCCATGATCAATGAAGAAGAGGAGCGGGAGGAAGCCTATAGACAGTGGTACGCGAAAGAAGACAACAACCAAGTCCCAAGTCCATTTCAAGCGAGCATGTCTCCTCATGGCTTCCCTTCTCGGTGTACCGGACGCTCTCGTGACACCCATGCTTCTTGAACTTGCAGGGGCTTATTTTTTTTAAACACATACATTTTTGGTCAACAAAATATACATACACATAAAATTGTAGGATCAAATTCATTATATATCGAGAGTTACAAACAAGAGAAAATTCTAGCAAGTTTAAACTCTATAAACTTGTCAGACTTTTCTCTTTTTTGTAACTCTCGGTATATAATGAATCTTGAAATTTCATACAACTGCTTACTATTACAATTAGTGGCACAACTATTAACTAAATGAACTACAACTACTTACTATTACAATTAGTGGCACAAAACAAATATTTACAACACATGTATACATCTTTCTGAAACAAATATTTACAACACATGTATACATCTTTCAAGAAGATATACAAAGCACCAAATTGAAGTTTACTTTTGGTGCAATATAAATAACCACAGAGCAAAATGATCAAAACAGCACATGTGCAGATGTGAATTCACAAGGCAACTAGCATAAGCTCAACTTGTTTATTTTGAGTGTTCTCAGATGTCGGGTTGCCCAAAGGCCCTCCTCGCCACAAGGGACGAGTAATAGACTAATTTGTGACAACCTTACCTTAGTAATAATTCGTTAGTCTTCCATAGCATGTAGCTATCCATGAACACATAATGGCCAACAAAAGGTAATCCGATGAGACTAACAAAAAAATAATATCCAATTATATGACATCATATTACACTAGATTAATTACACTTCTCTCATCAAAAATGTGTTTGTGATTGTATTAATACAAATATTTTTATCACAATACATCTTTTGAACCGAACCACTAAAACAATGGAATAACATACTCATGGGATTAAACCAACAATCCCTTCAAAAGAGCATGTGCAAATTACTAATTTTTTTCACACATAAACAAGAACTGAGTGCTGACAAGGCAGAAAGGAACCAGATTTTTATGATGCTAAGGCAAATGTGGTACTTGACATGCTTCTCCAATGCACATACTAATAGATTAGGCATATTATATCCATTATAAGCATTAGATAACATACTAAAGGTTTCCTTTACATTAATGCCACATTATCCCTCCATATTAACAACATAATATTACACTAGATAAATAGCACATTGCACACTCGGGAATGGTGTACTATAAGTCCATAAGTAGGTCTTTCAAGGATGTAAATCTAATTGTTTTGTGTAAGCTCATCTAGCATAGAACCATCCTTCATCTTATTCAAGGAAATGTTACCAAACAACCAAAAGCAACAACCAAATATAGGATATCTATCAATAGGGTGAAACATATCAACAAAGCCATAAGAAAAATATGGAAATACGTTGGCGCCTCAAATTTATTAGCTAGAAATATCATTTGCATTAATAGGAGATACTCAAATTTATTAGCTAGAACTATCATTTGCATTAATAGGAGATACTCAACTTTATTATCTAGAATTATCATTTGCATTAATAGGAGATACTCAACTTTATTAGCTAGAACTATCATTTTTTGTCGGTCTCATCGGATTACTTTGGTATTAAGCAGTTCGCGAAAGAACTAGAATATATTAATCGAAGGCGAGCAAATATCAAACTAATCAGAATTAATGAGTAAGTATCGTTCAGATTCAAACTAATCAAGTCTGCAAGAAGACACGGTGTCACCGGTGACAGACTCTAATAGCATCGAACACAAGAGCTAGCATAACAAGTCTTGATGAAAATATGATTGAGAAAATAACAGTCTACAGTTCAAGGCCTAAAAGCAGAGAGATAAATGTTACGGTCATACTTTTACCCTAGTTCATCACAGAGCAACAAACAGCTTTGAAAATCTGAGATTAGTTGTCACAAATTGTCTATTGCGGTCCCAAATCCTCCTTGAACACTATACCCACATGCTAGGTCCCCAAGCCAAATGAATTGACTGGCCCCTTAGCATCTGCACATGCACATCTGAAACATTCACAATCACATTCACAATCACATGCACATTCACATTCACATTCACATTCACATCTGCACATTCACATCTGCACAACCACATTCGCACATCGCAAGAGCAGTACCAAGGCGACGGCGCGGAGACGGTGGGGAGGTCGAGGCGGCGGGGAGACGGTGGGGAGGTGAAGGCGACGGTGGGGAGGAGACGCGGCCGTCTGAGTCGAGGCAACGCGGGCGGTCCGAGGCGAAGCGAGGCGAAGCGAGGCGACGGCGGCCCGAGTCGAGGCGGCGGCGGGAGCTTTGACGCGAACCGGACGGCGGGGCCAGGCGTCGAGGCTCGGGGAGCTCGAGGCGGCTGGCCAAAAGCGAGAGGAGGCGGGCTAGGGCTAAGGTAAATGAGAAGAAGACGCGTTTCTATTTATAGTGGTGGATATCATCGCGGTTGGTCATACCAACCTAAGAAGTGATATATATCACCGCCGGTCCATTGTAACCGGCGGTGATAGTGGAATCATCCACCAACCGGCAAGTGATAGTGGAATACTACCGCGGTCCATTATACAACCGGCAAGTGATAGTGGAATACTACTGCCGGTCCATTGTACAACCGCGGTGATAGTGGAATACTACCGCTCCATTGTACAACCCAGTGATAAGCTCTTGCCCATATTCTCGTTAAAATTTGTTTTTTTATTACTCTTAATATAGGACGAATTTGATCATGAAATTTTATATGTAGATGGGGTAAGATGAGATGTACATCCATGATTTTGTTTCAGAATTTTTGGAAACTTTTCTTAGTTTGATTGCACGGTGATTGCACCAAATTTGTCAAATTCGAACAAATTCAAGTGCGATCAAAATCACAAAAATCCAAATGCAATAAAACTTTCAATTTGATCAAAAGAAAGCATAACCTCAATTTCCATTATTGCATATATTACATTAATTGTTACATATGAGAAAATAAACATGTCGTTCATACAAAAGAAAGCATACATTTCATTACTACAACTAAGCTACGACTCGACCTTCGTTATGATCGCGGCGTATGTATGTAGCAAATCCAACGTCTTCCATGGTACTTAGGTCAACGTCCTCTCCAAAGGGGGAAGCTCATCGAATTGGTTGTACTCTTCCTCGTCGACAACATTCTCAACTCCGACAATCCTTCTTTTTCCTTGAATAACCACGTGGCGCTCCTTGTTAGCGAGATTGGTTACAAAGAAGATTTGTGTCACGAAATTAGCAAGTACGAATGGTTCTTCTCTGTGATCAAGCGAGTTTGAGGTCCACAGTAGTGATGCCGCACTTGTCGATATTCACGCCACGGAAGTCGACCCATTGGCACCGAAGAGAGGGACCTTCAAAGGACCATAGTCAAGCTCCCAAATCTCTTCTATGAATCCGTAGTAGGTTTGCCTATTTCCATTCTTTGTCATAGGCATCTATACGGATACCGCTATTTTGATTGGTGCTCTTTTATCTTGCGCTCTTGTATAAAATGTAAAACCATTTATGTCGTATCCTTGGAATGTCCGAATTGTAGTTGACGGTCCCTGAGCCAACAATTTCAACTGAGTGCAGTCTGTCTCCGTACGCATCATGTGTCTACACAACCAATCGCCGAAATTATCTCTGTGCTCTCTCGCGAGCCAACCCTCTGACCTCCCTGGGTTTGTTTTGGATAGCACGTTCTTGTGCATGTCGACATATGGGGCCACCACAACTGATTGTCCCAAAACTGCGAAATGTGCTTGTGTAAATGCAGCTAGATTGCTAGTACGTACTGATTTCTCGCCTAGTGTCCCTTTCCCCTGTAGCCTTCCCTCATGCCGAGATATAAGCACACCAATCGGTTTGAGATCCATATAATCGACGCAGAACTCAATGACCTCCTCGGTTCCCCAGCCATCGGCAATGCAGCCTTCCAGTCGATTTCGGTTATGAACATATTTCTTTATAACCCCCATGAATCTCTCGAAAGGGTACATCTGATGTAGAAATACGGGACCAAGAATTCGTATCTCTTTCACAATGTGAACAATGAGATGGACCATAATATCAAAAAAGATGGAGAAACACATCTCAAGCACGCATGCAGTGTGAACCACGTCTTCTGCAGCTTGTCTAGTATTAATGGATCGATGGCCTTCGTGAAATCGCGTTGAAGAATGAACACAACTTGATAATTGGGTCTCGGACTTTCTCTGGCGAGAACCCCTAATTGCAATTGGAAGCATCGTGTCATCATCACGTGGCAATCGTGAGACTTTATACCAATTAACTTTAAGTCTTTCATTGAGACTAGTCTCTTTATGTTAGCGAGTAACGAGACGGAACTTTGATTCCGTGCAAGCATTCGCAAACGCTAATTTTCTCTTTCTTGCTCAAAGTGTAGCAGTGCGGGAAGGTACTTTTTGCTGTATCCATTTCTTCGTGATGCGCTCCTTCCTCGATTTCATATCTTGAGGTCCATCCTTGCTTGAAGTGTATCTTTCGTTTTGCGGTATGTCGAGAAGATACCAAGCAAGCTATCACACACGTTCTTCTCTATGTGCATAGCGTCGATTGCGTGTCGAACTTCCAGTGCTGCCAATAAGGTAGGATCCAAAATATTGATTTCTTTTTCCACAAAGGAGCCTTATCCGGGAAGTCGGAATAGATGTACCTGGCTCCCTTTCGTGAATAATTGTAAGGTCCTTTACTGCGGCAAATATCTGCTTCCCGATCGATTCTTTGAGCTAATGCGTCTCCTTTGTCCCGTCAAAAGCTCTCTTATTATTGCGGTATGGGTGATCCTTACGGAGGAACCTACGATGCGCATGTAAGCCATTTTAATTTGTTCTTCACCACCGGCTATTTGTATCATCCGAGCCTTTGGGCGCATCCGTTGAAGCCTTTTGTCGTGCGCCCGACAGGTTGCCAAGAGCAGGATAATCATTAATGGTTACAAACAATAATGCCCGTAGGATAAAGTTTTCTCTTTTATACTCATCCCATACACGTACACCATCGGTCCACAATATTAGAAGATCTTCAACCAATGGTTTGAGGTACACATCGATATCATTGCCGGGTTGCACGGCCCTTGGATCAATAGTGGCATCATAATGTACTTTCGCTTCATGCAAAGCCAAGGAGGAAGGTTGTAGATGCATAAAGTCACCGCCAAGTCTTTGTGATGACTACTCATGTTGCCAAAAGGATTCATCCCATCGTACTCAACCCGAACCTTATATTCCTCACATCATATGCAAAGCGCTTCTTATATTTTCGTCGATGTTCCTCCATTGCACGTAATCAGCGAGGTGTCTGAGCATTCCATCCTTCTTACGCTCTTGGCGTGCCATCGTAACAATTGGGCATACCTTTTGTTCGCAAACAATCGCTTGACGGGATTATAGGAAATACCACACCACCTTACGGGACACCTCTTCTTCTTCGCCTCACCCGACATCTTCGTTCTCGATATCGGCGTCGTTGCCCTTATACCGCTTTGCTTTGCAAACAACACAGGCATCCATGTCTGCAAACTCATTGCGATACAATATGCAATCGTTTGGACATGCGTGTATTCTTTGTACTTCCAGTCCCAGCAGGCGGACAACTGCTTGGCACGGATGCGTAGTTGAAGGCAACACGTTACCCTCTGGAAGCAAGTCCCCCAAGAGACATAACAGCTCAGTAAAGCTCTTATCGGACCAACCATTGCTTGCCTTCAAGCTGCGAGAGTGAAAGCACGGTATGCACTTTACGTGCTCCTCCTTGCAGCTTCGGGTACAATGGCGTTGTAGAGTCTTCTACCATCTGTTGGAACTTTTGAAACTCCCTTTCACTCGTGAAGTCCCCTCCCCATCACGCAAACATTTGATCTAGATCATCTTCGTGGGTATCAACGAACGCATCTTCCACCGCCGTCATATCGTTGTCTCCGTCATCTCCATCAATGTGTTGCCCTTCATGTACAATATCATCTTCATCAATGTGTTGCCCTTCATGTACAATATCATCTTCACCGTGCTCACTCCAACAGGTATAGCCAGCCTTGAAACCCCTTCGAAGCAAGTGTGCACGTATCGACTCTATGTTACAAAACATCTTCTCATTTTTGCAATCAACGCATGGACAACACATATAGTCCGCCAGGTTTCTCGACTTGTGTGCCGCAGCCACATTCAGAAAACAAGTCACACCATTAAAGAACTCTGCACCACAACGGTCCGTGTCATACATCCACCTTCGGTCCATCTACAGTTAATTATATCAAACTACATTTCAGTATATGAACAAACGATATCAAAATAATTTATTCTTTATAGTAGTCATGCATTGCTAATTAATTAAAACGATAAACACATTATAAGCACATAAGCGCAAATAACAATATAATTGTAAATGATTAGTTTTACAAATACATCTAGCAATTTTGCCTATATAATACATCAAACCTTTTCACTATTCAAATATCCATCTAGCATTTTTAATTATTTAGAAGATTTCTTCATTTCATTTTGTTATGTAGCGCTAGCTATTAAATTAAATTAATCTACAACAAATTAACAAGCATATAATTGAATATAAGGATATATTTCTAAATAATTATTTATGTTCCAACTTTCATTATTGCAAAATCCATCTACCATTTCCCATTATTTAAATATTCAACTAGCAATTCTCACTATTTATAATTGATCATCTAGCAATCTTTACTATTAAAAATCCATATAACAAATTTTCATTAATTAAATTAATTACAATTATGCATAATTGTCCATCTAGCAATTTTATTACTTAAACATCCACTACATCACTAAAATGGATATGAATTTATTGCAAATAACAATATATAATTGTAAATGATTAGTTTTACAAATACATCTAGCAATTTTGCCTATATAATACATCAAACCTTTTTCACTATTCAAATATCCATCTAGCATTTTTAATTATTTAGAAGATTTCTTCATTTCATTTTGTTATGTAGCGCTAGCTATTAAATTAAATTAATCTACAACAAATTAACAAGCATATAACTGAATATAAGGATATATTTCTAAATAATTATTTATGTTCCAACTTTCATTATTGCAAAATCCATCTACCATTTCCCATTATTTAAATATTCAACTAGCAATTCTCACTATTTATAATTGATCATCTAGCAATCTTTACTATTAAAAATCGGCGTGAATTATAATTTATTCAATAATTTAGCTACAATATGAATTATAATTTATTCAATAATTTAGCTAGATCTTAATTTGAGCGATCTGACATAAACTGTTCACACCGTACAATCAGCAATTATCAACATCTATAGCACTCAAGTAAAGTAAAATTTTACAACAAATATAACATACATCAAGTCGGTAACCTCGAAAAATTTTAATACAATTTTTCAAAGAAGAACTCCCCAAGATAATACAGCTCCTCTTTGTTTTGCTCGGTCGGAGAAGATGTCGATTCGATGAAAAATATGAACAAAATCTCGACACCAAATTTGGCAAAGACCTCTCCAGAAAAATACACCCGAGCAAAGAGCGCCTCTCTTACCTTTCGGGAAATGCGTCGGTTAGGTGAAGATTGCTATATAAATAGCTTATCACTGCCGGCTCTGCCAAGAACCGGCAGTGATAAGGTCATATTACGCGGGAAAATACCTTATCACGCGGGGAAAATTGCGTTGCGCGGGAAAATACATATCACTGCCGGTTGAATATACGAACCGGCAGTAAAATTTAAATATCACTGCCGGCTATAAATTAAACCGGCAGTAATATATCACTGCTGGCTATAGGTATTAACCGCGGTGATAGTCGATTATCACTGCCGGTTGGTAATACAAACCGGCAAAGTGATACTCAACGTTCAACTCCGCGCCGACCAACCGTCGTCGCTTGTTCGTTCCTCCGCCGCGCCAACCGTTGCGCTTCACATTCCTCGCCAGCTGTTGCCCTTCCCATTCTCGCCTCTATATAATGCCGGATTGTTGCATCCAATCCACTCTTGTCACAATCCACACAATCCACTTGTTGCCCCCCACACAATCCACTTTTGTTGCAACAATGGCACCCCCTAAGAAGCGTGCACGTGTTGGTCAGAGCCCCACTGATCCGTCGCTACAGAAGGAGGAGGAGAAGGAGGAGGAGGTGGAGGCGGAGGAGGAGGAAGAGGAGGCAAAGGAGGAGGAGGACGACGACAGCGATGACGACGACAGCGACGGCGGCGAGGAACTGCGGCGTTGGGGCAAGACCAACTCCGCCACCGAATCGGATTCGGATGAGAAGGAGGACGAGCACCGCCGCACATCAAGCGGCAGCTCCGGCGACGAGGAGGAGGATGACGACGACGACGAGTTTTGGATATAGGGCTTCGCGCCATTAGACTATTATAATTAGGACTAAATATGTAATGCTGAACAAATTATGCTTTGTAAATGTTATTTTAATTAATACATATCCCGCAAATTACAAATTTGCTTTCATATGTTCTTTTTTTTAACTAATTATGCTTTCATATGTTCTGTGCGAGATAAATTACAATGTTTATTATGTTACATGCAAGAACTAATAATGGGGAACGATAATATCGTTCGGTTCTATAGTAAAACCGCAAGTGAAAATGGTCTTATCAACGCCGGTTTTACTATAGAACCGCAATAATAAATCACTACGGTTTTACATATAAACCGCGTAATATCTTCTTATCACCGCGGTTCTCTATTAAACCGCAATGATATTACCTCCATTGCTGCGAGAAATTGAAACTATTCTTATCACCGCCGATTGAAGTTTGAACGGCGGTGATAATATTATCACCGCGGTTGAATTTGGAATCGGCGGTGATAATATTATCACTGCTGGCTCGGACCTACCCGGCAGTGATGGGGGGTCGCGGATGTGGCAGTCTGTAGTAGTGGTCGGCGCCATCACATCTGCTCGCTGAATGGCGGCAGCATTGCCGTGTCGCCCGTAGCCGCCAGCCTCATTGCGCCGCCTAAAGCGTTGTGCCGTCTGCCTCGGCGCTCCTCGACCGCGCCACCCGAAGACAACGTCACTGTCACCGCCTCGATGCTCCTCGGCCGCGCCACCCACCTCGGTACACCTTGACTGCGCCGCCTGCCTCGGTGCTCCTCGGCTGCACCACCTGAAGACACTGTCACGTCTGTCGCCGTGGCACCAGCTATCGCTGAGCCAGCCAACGATGCACCCGAAGACACCGTCGCGTTTGCCACCGTGGCACCAGCCAGCGATATGCCCGAAAACCGCTGTCCCACCCGCCGTCGTGACACTGGTTGTAGTTGTGTAGGCTGCCACACGGCCGTCGCCGTGATGCCAGTTGTAATTGTGCCAGCCACTGTTGCTCCCACTGCAGATTGGCTACCGTTTGCCTAAAGCTCGGACCACCGTGCTGGCCGTTCTTGCTGCCCATGAGTTCGGCCTTGCATGTCTTAGCCACCGGAAGCACGGCTGCGTGCACTTGTTGCCGAAAGCACAACAGTGCGGACTTGCCGTCGAAAGCTCAACCACACGCTGTCACCGCTAAGATTTCGTAGCATCCAGATGGGAGGTGGTGGTATCCTCCAGAGGCAATAGCCACCAGACCAAGTGGCGACTAGGGAAACCCTATCCGCCCTCTTGATGTTGGGCAAAATAGGACCTGCGGGCCGAATAGTCCGAGAGGCCTAGTAGGCCACCGGCCTTGTGGGCCAAGCCGATAAATGGGTCATGAGAGCCCACTCAGCTCTTTATTCCAAGAGAGAGAAAAATGAGTTTTTTTAGGGAATTAGTTAAAACAAAAAAACTCAGAAAAATGTCATTAAATCCTAGAAATTAGTTTTTCTAAGTTATGAGCTTCCACAAAATTGTAATAAATTTGTATTTAGGACATCTCTGGAAGTTCTATGCTTTGGATTATTTTTCTAGAATTATTATATGTGCTGAAATTTATTTTCTATTATTTAAGTGATTATGAAAATTACTTAGTAATTAACAGAAAATGCTAGAAAATTATGGAAAAATATGTATGACCCATTGCTAGATTAATTTTCATAGCATGTTTTTCATGTTTATATATGCTGAGCATATCATTTTCTATTATTCCGTAATTCTGAAGATTACTTGGTAATTAACAAAAAACATGAAAATGCTGGAAAAATTCTAGAAATTCCTAGAAAGCATTTGAAAGCTTTAAGTCTCTGAATTAATATTCTTAGCATTATACCATGATTAATTCATGTCGAAAGTTTTTTTTGTTAATCGGTAATTCTGAAAATTGCTTAATGATTAGCACAAAAGTATGAAAAATTGCTAGAAAAATTTTATAGAGCATATTGAAAGATCCATATCTATGGATTTATTGTCCTAGCATAATTCCATATTGATATATGTTGAAATTTATTTTTTTTGTTACAAGGTAATTCTGAAAAGTGCTGAATAATTAGCAAAAAATATGGAAATTGTTAGAAAATTCTGGAAAATTTTTGATAATTATCTACTGAATAGATATAGACAAAGCTTTACTGATTAAAGAGTGAGCATGCAATATAATGATTTTACCAGTAGTAAAATTTATTTTGCATAAATAGAAATAGGATATGTTAGACATCACAAAGAGGAAATTTATCAAGCTTGCCCTGAATGGCAACAATTACCTTACCTAGGCAATTAATACTAAGGTTAATCTGATAGCTTGATCTTTTAGAGCTACTTTTCTCCCAGCCTGAAGCTGATATCCCTGCTCTTCCTGAGGCACCATTTTCATACGGACTTGAAGGCCAAATAGTTGATGGAAAATGAATAGCTGGTATTTTTACATTCCCTGAAGAAAAAATATATAACCAGCAAAGATCCTTCCTGTTGCCAGAAGCACAAGGCGGATGGATCCTCCTGCGTTTTAAGGATTTTAAAGACTTACCAGAAGCACTTCGAGCTTATATGCATTTTGCTAGAAGCAGAAAAATATGATAAACTCTTGGTGAAGAATCATCACGTAATTCCTAATAGGAGTCTTGTAGTGCCTGAAGTATATGCAAATGCTCAGTAGGCTAGCAATAGCTATGGCCGTAGAAAGGGCAAATGGAATAAAGGGGATGAGGGGAAGAGGCAATTCATAATGGAAAAAGTAAAGATAAAGGGCTAGGGACTTCCAGAAGTAAGGCTGCAAACTCTGAATAACCCTGGTTTAGGTATGAATGCATTGACCATTGGTTATGCAACTATTACATCTCGAAGCATGTGGTAGACCTTTACACAAAATCTACCAGAAAAGTAAATAAGACCCAGGGTAAATATTGTTGAATCATACTTCACTGTTCAACCTGTTGTTGACACGAGTGTTGAGAAGTATGATAATATGGTTCTTGAAATTATAAAGTTCAAGGAGTCCCAGAAGGACATATATAACTCATAAGGAGAACTGGTTTAGTCTCCTAAGTATTCCTTCACTTTGCTAGTCGATGTCATATATTCATTATAAGTCTCCTTATCAATTTAACCTAGTTCCTAAATGAATATTTAGTTTATGCTCCTGTTGAGCGATTATCATTTAAAATTGAATAAATTGATATTTCCTAGATATTTATTTATTTGTGCTATATTTGTTCTATATTCTACAACTTGTTCCTAATGCAACAACTGTTTGATTGATAAATCATACTTCTAATATAGAACAAAGTATATAATCCAACAGCGGAGGAGAAAATCTGTCTAGAAGACAATTGTACCGCACTAAGTGAATTCAAAATATTATAACTATCACTAGAAGCGAAACTCTCATAGTTGGCACTGGAAGAATGCCATATTATACCCTGAGTCCAATTGCACTCTCTTAAGTTTTAAAGACATTGGTTATACACATGAGGACATCACTCTACTGGATGCACCCATAACCTCATCTCCACCACCCCCTATGCAAGGTCCTATCACAAGGGCACGCGCACGACAGCTAAAACAACAAGTGAACTCGTTTCTCGGGTTGCATAATTATATTTTAGAGAATAGACCACTGTATAATAATGTGCTTGTGCTTAGGAATCATAGTTTAGAGCAGCAAGGACGTCATCCCTCATCAATACAAACTAGAGTACAAGTTATTTCCGAGGAAGAAGCTGGAACGTCCACCCAGGAGTAGTCCACCTTCAACTAGCCATAACTTTTGCATGCGGAGTCCGTTCGGGATGAGTGAGTACTTGATTGAAAGCTAATTTCGTTCTCTTTCCAATGGATCTAGCCTCATCATCAAATTCCACTCGTGCTGGATGCAGGAAGCAAAACAATCCAGCGGTTTCAGACTCTTCAGGTGCTGCACCACCATTATTGTTTGGATGAGTTCACATGTAATTATAGTGGTGTGAAAGCAACTCCTAGCACTCTTCGGGTGCTGCGCCACCATTAGATGAGTTCACATGTAATTAGAGTGGTGTGAAACCAACTCCTAGCAGCCATGTCCTTGGCTATATATAGGACAAACCCCCTATCTATCTCCTCAGGTTTTGTTAAGTTTAGTTGCCCCATATGTGGAACTATAACCTTGTTCTCCTGACTCGGCTAGAGCAGTAGTAAACAAGTTCAGAACCTCAGTTCATATGTGTGCTTCATCCTTATTCTTGCTGGTTCTTCGATTGCTTGCAAGAATAGACCTTCGTGGTCAGGTCATCCGGGCTTTTGGCACGGTTGATAACAACTAGGAGTGTGGTTTAGCGATTGCGGGCGCTTATCTTTGTGTCGTTCGTAGCCGGATCGTCAAAGTCACCCTCCGCCTAATCGAAGTTATCCCCTCACCGGAAGATCGAGCACCCGTGCGCGCATCATTTGGTATCAGAGCAACGGTTGACCGGTGAGTTCTTGTATATTGTTGTTTGATTGTGTTCATCCTAGAGTCCAGAAAATTTGCCCCACAAAAAGATTGTTTGTTCGCTGTCCAAACCCCGTTGTGCCTTCCAATCGTTAATTTTGTTTTTGCTAAATTGAGTTTGTGTCCGTTCTAGTGTTGTCTTGTTGCTGTTCATCTTCTTGTTCATCTCCCTACCCCAACACCCATTCATAAGACCCAAAAAGAAACAACCCCATCTCGGCCTAAAAGATCCCCTTTCTGCAGCCGCCACCAAAAATGCATAACTCTCAATTTCTGCATGATTTTTGAGTGGGACCAATAGGAGAATTTTCCTCACTCAATCCATCATATTCACATCGATTTTTGTGCAAATCCATTTAGGGAATAAAAAGTTTAGTGCATTGCAATCTGACCTAATTGCAGTCCCGAAATCTGCATCTATGTGCAATTCCAAAATTCGTGTAAAATTCTCAGTTGTTTTTCTGAAAGTTTGCCCCAAATAAAAGTTGTTGAAAAAGCCATCAAGAAGAATAGAAAAAAAGAATCATTGAAAAAGAGGCAACTGACCAAAAGTTACGGCTAAAATACCGATCTGCTGTCTAGTGGACAGAAATCAGCAATCTAGAAAGTTGGAATTCATCTTGTGCTCCCAAGTTGCAAATTGCAAATTCGTGAGTTTTGCTATGTTTATCACTTGTATCCACTGTCATATCATTTGTTTTAGCCTAATATCAATCCTTGTTTGATCAGCAACATAGGCTAATTGCTAGACTCGAACTCTTATTCAGTTTTATGCAAATTCTGAAATTGACTGATTGATTCCCTTTGCTACTCATTATAAAGCCTTTCCGAGCTCCACTTTCTACTAACCATACAGGTGATAGCCTTGCAATCGCTTTGCTCACATTTGAGTTTGGTTTATCACGAACCAGCCATCGGTTGCACCGCTTGCTGCATTGTAAGAGTTGGTAAGAGCTTGGTAATAGCTTGAGAGGGGAAGAGATAGACTTGATCCATTTCAACCTACAGTAGTGATTGGAAATTACAAATTCTTGTGTGTTTTTCTGTTTATTACTAACCATTCTTGGGCAAATGATGTGGAAGAGGAAGAGAACAATTATGTTGCTGACACTGAGGATGATGATGGTCTTAGCTCCAACAATGATCGAGATCATCGACGACTTCGACACAATCAGTGAGGTATGGGTAGAAATCAGCGAGAACCTTGAGAGGTACGTAATGATCCCATGGGAAATGTTAAGTTTACCATACCTCCATTTGATGGAAAATATAACCCTAATGCTTATCTTGATTGGGAGTTAGCGGTAGAACAAAAATTTGCATGCTATGACTTTCCTGAAGAAAGAAAAGTTAGGGCTGCCACTAGTGAGTTCACTACTTTTGCCTCCATTTGGTGCAGTGAGACTTGTAGGAATCGTGGGAATATACCTAGAACATGGAATGCTTTGAAAAGAATGATGAGAGCTAGATTTGTTCCTGCTTACTATGCTCGTGACTTGCTCAATAAATTACAACGTTTAAATCAAGGAAATAAATATGTAGAGGAGTATTATCAAGAAATGCAAATTTGTGAGTTGCGTTGTGGTTTGCAAGATAATGAAGATGCTAAGATGGCTAGATTTCTAGGTGGGCTCAACAGAGAAATTCAGGATATACTTAATTACAAGGAATACAACTCTATCACTCGTTTGTTTGATCTTGCTTACAAAGCTGAAAGGTAAGTACAGGGACGACATTCCAAGTTCAGGGGAAATTTTGGAGGCTCAACTTCGTCACGACAAGGCCAAGTGCAAGCAAATGTACCATCTACCTCTTTGGGTCGTGCACCTCCACCCTCCAACCATGGGCGTCCTACTACCTCTACTTCCACTCCATCACATGTTTCCGAAACAAAATCAACCACGGTACAAGCTCCTACCAAAAGTGCTTCTTCGGTTGCTTCTTCTGGTCGCACATGTGATGTGCAATGCCACAAATGCAATGGATTTGGGCACTTCATGCGTGATTATCCAAGTCGGTGCTTTGATTGTAAGAGAAGATGGTGAGTATACTTCTTCTAGTGATGTTGAAGATCTTGCTTTAGTTGCAACTAACCATGCAGGTGAATATCAAAGTAATGAGCAATGCGAGGAGCACTTGGGTGCTGAAATTTCGGACAAATACAAGAGCATCATTGTCAAACGTGTCCTTAGTGTGCAAATGGAGAAAGCAGAACAGAATCAATGACATAAGCTGTTCCAAACCAAATTTGTCATCAAGGAACGTTCTGTATGAGTCATCATTGATGGAGGAAGTTGCAACAATCTCACTACCATAGAGATGGTCGAGAAGCTTTGCTTGTCCACAACACAACATCCACATCCCTAGTACATTCAATGGTTCAACTCTAGTGGAAAGATAAAGGTAACAAGAACGGTGAGATTGCACTTTCACTTGGTTCGTATCGTGAGTATGCTGATTGTGATGTTGTACCTATGCAAGCTTGCTCTATGCTATTAGGAAGACCTTGGTAATATGATAAAGATGTTGTCCATCATGGTAGAACTAACCAATACACTCTCATGCATCAAGGAAGAAAAATTGTTTTGCTTCCTATGACCCCAGCTGCCATATTAAAAGATGATCTTGAGAAAGCTGAGAGAGAGAGAAAGGGAAAAGTGTGCAAAGTGAAAACCCTGTTGTTGCTAAAGAGATAGGTGCACATCAAAAGAAACAACATAATCCTAGGCAACCAGAAATCAAGTTGAAAGGTGCTGTTATGTTAGCAACAAAATCAGAACTACGTGACTTGGAAGCACATAACTCTCCTTGCTATGCCTTAATTTGTAAACAGGCCTTGTTTACTTGGGATGATATGCCTGTTTCCTTGCCTCCTGCTATTGCTAACCTTTTGCAGGAATATGAGGATGTGTTTCAAGCGAGGTGCCTCGGGATCGCCACCAATTAGGGGAATTGAACATCAAATTGACTTGATTCCAGGAGCCACATTGCCAAACCGAGCTGCATACAGAACCAATCCAAAGGAGACTAAGGAGATTCAACGTCAAGTGCAAGACTTACTTGATAAAGGGTACGTACGTGAGAGCCTTAGTCCTTGTGCTGTTCCCATGCTTTTAGTGCCAAAGAAAGATGGATCATGGCGTATGTGCGTAGATTGTAGAGCTATCAATAATATCACTGTTAGGTATCGCCATCCTATTCCTAGGTTGGATGATATGCTAGATGAATTAAGTGGCTCTATTATGTTCTCTAAAGTTGACTTGAGAAGTGGGTACCACCAAATCAGAATGAAACTTGGGGATGAATGGAAAACCGCATTTAAAACAAAATTTGGATTGTACGAGTGGTTAGTAATGCCCTTTGATTTAACTAATGCACCTAGTACATTCATGCAATTAATGAATGAAGTTTTACGCACTTTCATTGGAAAATTTGTGGTGGTCTATTTTGATAACATCTTGATTTATAGCAAGTCTTTTTCTGAACATCATGAACATCTACGTGCTGTTTTTAATGCTTTGAGAGAAGCACGTTTATTTTGTAACCTTGAAAAGTGCACCTTTTGCACCGATCGAGTCTCGTTTCTTGGCTATATTGTGACACCATAGGGAATTGAAGTTGACGAAGCCAAGATTGAAGCAATCAAGAGTTGGCCGACTCCTAAAACGGTCACACAAGTGCGGAGCTTCCATGGCCTTGCTGGATTCTATCGTCGTTTTGTGAAAGATTTCAGTACCATTGCTGCACCACTAAATGAACTAACAAAGAAAGGTGTTTCTTTTCATTGGGGGCAAACGCAAGAAGATGCATTCAATCTCTTGAAAGATAAGCTCACTCATGCACCACTACTTCAACTTCCAGATTTTGGTAAGACCTTTGAACTTGAGTGTGATACTAGCGGTGTTGGAATTGGAGGTGTATTAATACAAGAAGGTAAACCTGTTGCTTATTTCAGTGAGAAATTGAGTGGCTCTGTTATGAATTATTCTACGTATGATAAGAAATTGTATGCTCTTGTACGTTCTTTAGAAACGTGGCAACATTATTTGTGGCCTAAAGAATTTGTCATTCACTCCGATCATGAATCTCTTAAGCATATTAGAAGCCAAAATAAACTGAACCGTAGACATGCTAAATGGGTAGAATTCATTGAGTCATTTCCTTATGTCATCAAACACAAGAAAGGAAAGGATAATGTGATTGCTGATGCATTATCAAGGCGATATGCAATGATGTCTCAACTTGATTGTAGGATTTTTGGCTTAGAAACCATCAAAGAACTATATGCTCAAGATAGCGATTTCAAAGAAGTCTTGATGAATTGCAAAGATGGGAAGAGTTAGAACAAATTTGTGAACAACAATGGATTTTTGTTTAAAACTAACAAGCTATGCATTCCAGCTAGCTCTGTTCGTCTTTTGCTGTTACAGGAGGCTCATGGAGGAGGATTAATGGGTCATTTTGGTGCCAAAAAGACAGAGTAAGTGCTAGTTGCTCATTTCTATTGGCCTAAGATGAGACGCGATGTTGAGCACTATGTGGCACGCTGCAGCACATGCCAAAAGGCCAAGTCTCGGTTGAACCCCCATGGTTTGTATAAACCTCTTCCAGTCCCTAGTGTTCCATGGGAGGATATTTCAATGGACTTTGTTCTAGGATTGCCTAGGACAAAGAGGGGGAGGGATAACATATTCGTTGTTGTTGATAGATTCTTAAAAATGGCACATTTTATTCCATGCCACAAGAGCGATGATGCCACTCACATTTCTGATTTGTTCTTTAAAGAAATAGTACGCTTGCATGGTATGCCTTCCACTATTGTTTCAGATCGTGATGCCAAATTCCTAAGCCATTTTTGGAAGACTCTATGGAAGCTTTTCTCTACCACATGTCACCCCCAAACAAATGGCCAAACTGAGGTTGTCAACCACACTTTGTCAACAATGTTGCGGGCTATTCTAAAGAAGAACTTGAAAGAGTGGGAGGAATGCCTTCCTGAAAGAGTGGGAGGAATGCCTTCCTCATGTGGAGTTTGCCTACAATCATGCAGTACATTCAACAACAAAGTTGAGCCCTTTTCAGGTAGTATATGGTTTTAACCATCATGCTCCCATAGACTTATTGCATCTTCCTTCAACCGAGAGGGTGAATTTAGATGCAAAAAAACGTGCTGAATTTATTTTCAAATTGCATGAAACAACAAAAGAGAACATTGAGCGCATGAATGAGAAGTATAAAGTTGCTAGAAGCCATGGTAGGAAACATTTAACATTTGAACCTGGTGATCTTATTTGGCTACATTTGCGCAAAGAAAGATTCCCTGAATTGTGAAAATAAAAGTTGATGCCACGTGCTGATGGCCCTTTTAAGGTGTTAGAACGAATTAATGATAATGCATATAAGCTTGAACTGCTTGCAGAGTTTGGGGTTAGTCCGACCTTTAACATTGCAAATTTGAAGCCTTATTTGGGACAAGAAGAAGAGTTTGAGTCGAGGACGACTTCATTTCAAAAGGGAGAGGATGATGAGGACATCACTATACTAGATGCACCCATAACCTCATCTCCACCACCCCCTATGCAAGGTCCTATCACAAGGACACGTGCACGACAGCTAAAACAACAGGTGAACTCGTTTCTCGGGTTGCATAATTATATTTTAGAGAATAGACCACTGCATAATAATGTGCTTGTGCTTAGAAATCATGGTTTAGAGCAGCAAGGACGTCATCCCTCATCAATACAAGCTAGAGTACAAGTTATTTCCGAGGAAGAAGCTGGAACATGTACGTGACCGCTGTCTCTCCTTCCTCTACGACGTCTACTTCCCCGACGCACGGCATTTTTTCTACGTCGCAAGGAGGCCTCAATCCACATGCTCGGCCCATCGAGACTTCCTCAGTGGACCGGCACCTCAATCCCACACCCCGAGGATGGCCCATGCCTCCAGGATGGCCAAAGATCAAGCCCAATTTGTCTCCGAGTCCGGTTCGGCCATCCAGGAGCAGCAGTACTTCAAACGGACATAACTTGGGCTCCCGGACTCCGTTTTTAGTGTGCGACCATCCGTTTGAAAGGTATCGAGATAACCTTTCCAATGGATCTGGTCCCAAGGCCAAATTCCTCATGGATCGTCAGGAAATCATTGAACAATCAAGCAGTCCGAATCTGCCAGGTGATGCGCCACCTTATTTGGGCCGTGGGCCTTGTAATTTGTTGGAGGGGCCTAGGCCCAGGTTGAGGACGTGGGAGCAAACCCTAGCACGCCCTCCACCATGGCCGCCACCCCTTTGGCCATCCTTTCTCTTCCCCCATTATAAAAACTACCGCCGCCATCACTTTAGATCAGGTTTTGTTGTGTTTGGTAGACCCCGTGTGCGTCCCTCCTCGTGTTTGCGCGTGTCGACTAGACCGCCCGAGCCGAGAAACAGAACCTCAACTTGTTTCGTTTGATTTCAATACTATCTATTCAGATTGCTTCATGCTTTGTTCTTGCGGGTTCTCGATTTCTTGCAGGAACAATTGATCGTTTGGATCTTGTATCTGTGTGGATTGGCAATGCGATTGTGAAGCTCCCAACCTGCTGGTAGGAAGCCCTAGATCGGTGCCATCAACACCCCCAAATCGACGTATCATCAACTCGCCGAAAGATCGGGAACACCCGTCCCCATCAGATAAGGACATCACTATACTAGATGCACCCATAACCTCATCTCCACCACCCCCTATGCAAGGTCCTATCACAAGGGCACGTGCACGACAGCTAAAACAATAGGTGAACTCGTTTCTCGGGTTGCATAATTATATTTTAGAGAATAGACCACTGCATAATAATGTGCTTGTGCTTAGGAATCATGGTTTAGAGCAGCAAGGACGTCATCCCTCATCAATACAAGCTAGAGTACAAGTTATTTCCGAGGAAGAAGCTGGAACGTCCACCCAGGAGTAGTCCACCTTCAACTGGCCATAACTTTTGCATGCGGAGTCCGTTTGGGATGAGCGAGTACTTGATTGAAAGCTAATTTTGTGCTCTTTCCAATGGATCTAGCCTCATCATAAAATTCCACTCGTGCTGGACGTAGCAAGCAAAACAATCCAGCGGTTTCAGACTCTTTGGGTGCTGCACCACCATTATTGTTTGGATGAGTTCACATGTAATTATAGTGGTGTGAAACCAACTCCTAGCACTCTTCGGGTGCTGCGCCACCATTAGATGAGTTCACATGTAATTAGAGTGGTGTGAAACCAACTCCTAGCAGCCATGTCCTTGGCTATATATAGGATAAACCCCCTATCTATCTCCTCAAGTTTTGTTAAGTTATTTGCCCTATATGTGGAAATAACCTTGTTCTCCTGACTCGGCTAGAGCAGCAGTAAACAAGTTCAGAACCTCAGTTCGTATGTGTGCTTCATCCTTGTTCTTACTGGTTCTTTGATTGCTTGCAAGAATAGACCTTCGTGGTCAGGTCATCCGGGCTTTTGGCACGGTTGATAACAACTAGGAGTGTGGTTTAGCGATTGCGAGCGCTTATCCTTGTGTGGTTCGTAGCTAGATCGTCAGCTATGATCGTCAAAGTCACCCTCCGCCTAATCGAAGTTATCCCCTCACCGGAAGATCGGGCACCCGTGCGCGCATCAATTGGTCTGAATCGTTTTCTTACGGAGACAAAGAATGAGGGTGGTACAGAATACCTACTCATGATTAAGTTTAATAGGTGTAATAAATGTGTGGTTGAAAAACTTCATTCATTATCCTTCAAGTTATACTATGCACATATTAAACCTGAAGTTTGTGTTGCGATGAAAATCCAGAAATATTTAAGATCTAGCACATCGACTGGGTTATTTTGAGTTGAATATTATGAGGAGAATAATTATAATTCTGTTGGCCATAGCATAAAGACTTTCCTAAACCTGAAGTTCTCTTATGCCCTGATTGTGCTAAAGGAAAGCTCATATTTAGATCTTCTTACCTAAAAAGTTATGGAGGTATCACTGAATTTCCTAAAAAATATTCAAAGTGATATCTGTGGACCTGTTCAACCCATGTTAGGCCTCTTCTAAGAAATTTTATGGTACTGATAGATGCTTTTACTGATGGTCCTATGTAGGTCTCTTATCTACTAGGGACCATGTTTCTACCAAAATTAATTGCCCAAATTATTAGGTTGAGAGCCTACTTTCCAAAAGAAAGGATCAAGTCTATTTGAATGTGCAATGCTGGCGAGTTTATCTCAAAGCATTTAATGATTATTATATAACTCAAAGAATTAATATAGAGCATCTCGTACCTAATGTCCACACTTAAAATGGTCTTGCAGAGTCATTATATTAAAAAGAACAAAACATATTACTTGGTCGCTTTTGCAGAATAGTTGGCTTCCCACCAGTTGTTGGGGCCACGCAATGATGCATACTGCGGTAATAATTCAACTCAAACCAACTACACATTATGAAATTTCCCCATTGCAGATAGTGCGTGGAAAAGAATTAAGTATTTCCCATCTACGAAAATCTGATTGTGCTATATACATGCTAATCTCTCCACCACAGCGCACAACTATAGGATCTCACCAGAAGTTGAGAATCTATGTAGGTTATGAATCTCCGTCATGTATTAAAATACCTAGAGCCTATGACAGGTGATCTGTACATGGCTCGGTACGCTGATTATACTAAAGACATTTTTTAGCATTAGGGGGAGATAAGTACCACGTTAGAGAATGTTGAGTCCTTAGATCCGCACACTAGAGAGGCTAAACTTGAAGTTCGAAGGATAATAAATTTGCAATAAATAAGCTAATAATCTGCCAAATGTCTTCACTGGTCATAAGGGAGTGAAAGATCTCATATACTTGCAGTATATGCATCTGAAAGAGTGGAAATACCCTAGAAGGATATTGAACCCACTCTTAACTCTCATGATAAGAAGAGAGGGAGGCCTCCAGGTGTATGGGACTAAATTCCGCGGAGACATCTGTAGAAGTAGAGAATCAAACAAATGAGAACACCACCTGTGACAGTAGAAGAAGCTCAACCTGATATTGAGAAAATCTCTGAAGTAAGCCATCTTGGAGATGGTAACATCCCTGAAGTGATCCATCCTAAAGATGATAACCCCAGCGTATATTTGCACGCACAATTCCATGTTGGGAAGTCAGAATACCCAGACTCCATCATTGTGGGAAATCACGAGGAGCTAGAAAAAATTAATATAGATATATCCCCGAAGTGATGCAGGAAAAATGAATAAAAGAAAGATTACAATTGTCGACATATTTGCCTCTAAAATTGCTAAAAGCTGGATTCAGAACCAAAATTCATGGCAGAGTACCAGAAGCGCTCAGATAGGGTAAAAAAAAGAAGCAATTGAGGCAGCGCTTGCTTAATAAGAAGAAAGTTTCTGGTCCTATTGACCGAACATCACCTAAAGTGTTCCTTGGAGGATCAAATGGGGTTTTCATCTAGAAGAGAAATGAAAATATTTAGGTGGTGGGATATAAAAGCGAGTTTTGTAGCACAAGGGTTCACGTAGAGACCCGACATCAATTACGATGAAACCTATTCTCCTATGATGAGTCGAATAATGTTCTGATACTTAATATTAATGGCAGTTGGCTTAAATCTAAAAATGCAGTTGATGGATGTAGTGACCGCATATTTATATGGGTCACTAGATTCAGATATTTATATGAGAGTCCCTGAAGGATTTAAAGTTCCGGATCCTAATAATCGCAATATGTATAGTATCAAACTTCAGAGATCGCTATACAAGTTAAATACAGTCGGGGAGAATGTGGTATAACTGGCTTAATGAATTCCTCCTTAAGAAGGGATTCTCAAATAATGATAATTATCCCTATGTGTTCACAAAGAAATCCCAAAATAGATTATGTATTATCTCGGTATATGTCGATGATCTGAATATCATTAGAACCACAGAGGAGATAGAGAAAGTAAGTGCTTACCTCATGACGGAGTTTTGAGATGAAAGTTTTGGGTAAAACCAAATTTTGCCTAGGCTTGTAGCTAAACCATTTTCTAGAAGGAATCCTAGTACACCAGTCTTCTTATATCCAGAAGGTATTGGAGAGGTTTAATATGGATAAATCGCATCCTTTGAAAACCCCATGGTCGTAAGATACCTTGAAGTGGATAACGACCCTTTTAGACCGAGGATGAAAAATGAGGAAGTCTTAGGATCCGAAGTCTCATATTTAAGTGCCATTGGAGCACTCATGTATCTTGTGAATTGCACAAAGCCTGATATTGCATTCGCAGTAAATTTGCTAGCAAGGCACAATACAGCCCCAACCAGAAGACATCAGGCTGGTATCAAGACTTTACTCAAATACCTCCAAGGTACTCAAGATCTTGGATTTTTTTTCCAGAAGAATCAAGACTTGACCATGATGGGATATACAGATGTTGGCTATCTGTTTGATCCCCATAGTGCCAAATCTCATACTGGTTTTATGTTTCTCTGCGGTGGTGCAGCTGTTTCTTGGCGATTTTATAAGCAGACTTTGGTAGCTACTTCTACTAACTACTCAAAGTTTATAGTTTGATGGAGCCTGACGTGAATGTGTTTAGCTTCGATGTGTGATTAGCCATATCCAGAAGTTATATGGTCTTAACACCGTCGGCACCCCCCACAATTATCATAAAGATAATGTTACTTGTGTTGATCAAATGCAAATGGGTTATGTAAAGAGTAATATCACGAAGCATATTGCTTCTAAGTTTTCTATCCTCGTGAACTCCAGAAGAATAGTGAGGTAAAAATTGTTCAAACTAAATCATGTGAAAATCTTGCAAATTTATTCACTAAGTCTTTGCCTAAATTTACATTTCAAAGATGTGTTAAAGGCATTAGAATGAGAAGACTTAGATATATGCAAAGTTGTATTCTTTTTCTCTTGCAAATCCTTATTGTGATTATGAAGATCCTAATATAAATCTAGAAGATTATAAGTTGTATTCTTTTTCTCTTAGTGAGTTTTCTTGAAGTTTTCTCACATGAATGTTTTTAATGAGGTAACTAGTGCAATATGGAGTGCGAGTGCAATGTACTCTTTTTTCCATCTCCTTTTTTCCACTGGGTTTTTGAGTGGAGTTTTTCATTAGGCATGTGCACTACGCGGTATTCGTCTAAGGGGGGTTGTTATGTGATAAGATTTCCTAACTGTTTCTGTTAGAATCTATCTCTTATATGTGGGTGAATCTGAACTCATCTTTTACTCTTTTCGCTATATATTGGGCATCCCCTTGTATATGAATCAATTTAATAGAGCGAGAGAGTCCCGTCCCTATATTCTGTGTGCTCCTTCTATTATGTTGTGTTTGTGTCGCTGTATTGATTGATCGAATGCGAGTAAACGACTACGTTTTACAACAATGCGTACCTCATTTCAGTACATATATCACTTCTGGCATTTCACTGACCAGCTCAATGACAGCGGCGAGACAACACCACCTCGTCTCATCGTCACTACATAGATCCAGTGAACCCTAACCCTAAGTTCGTCGGAGCGCTGCTGCACATCGGAGCCATCAAAAGTGCAAATCACGAGGCAACAATGAACGGATCAAAATTTCAGTACTCCCAAGGTGACAAAATACTGAGTACTAGTTAGCAATCTCTGATATAAATATTTCTATACATGCGCTCAATAACACGATTGCACATCATCCAAAGACGGGAACAAATGAAATTATATTTATAAACATTACTCTTATTCATAGTTACATCTGGTGCAATATTTATTCATCTAAGCCTTCACTTAGCAGCCCATTCTTACAACTAAAAACAAAGGTCAAATTTTCAGCGCAAAAGCTCCTTGCCAAACAGCCCAGAAATGGCTCGCCCAGGATCTTCCTGCTTAATTAGGGACTCTCCTACCAAAACCTGCCAATATGGATAACAGTCAATCAGACATCTCCTTCAAAACAAAGCAAGTTCACACCTAAGGGGAAAACAAAATATGAATATAGGATCACAGTATGTATAATTTTTACTAAATAAGTAGTAATAATACTATCTGAAGGAGGGAAACGCATGCTCAGCGAAGTAAAGTGAACTCAAGAGACGAAAACAAAATTTTAGTATGCAATACACAGTAGTTGCAACAATATAAAGGTACACAAACATGTTTAGGCTTCTGCAGAAAAAAAAAAAACTGAAAGTTTTCAGTATTTTGAACCATGCTTACTCTTCCCTAACTGATCAAGATTAGCAGCATTTTGCTTTGTGGGAATAAAATGGAACTGGTGGTTAACGAAGACTAAGCAGAAGCATATACTTTAATTACAAATGATTAAAAACCTTTTTGAAAGTTGTGTTTTTATCACATGAAAATAGTTCAATTTCTACTAAAACCCTGCAGTTACGGAACTAGGTAGTTAATGTATGATCGACATAGCAGAAAAGGAGAAATAAAATAACTTACTGCAGAAACGCCAGCATTCTGCACGTACGCAACATCATCAGGGGTAAAAAGACCAGATTCGCCAACAACCTGCAAAAATGCATTCGTTAAAATCCAATACAAATAAACTGATTATAAGCATTTTATATTGTGAATTAATTAAAAACTGCTAAATGTCAGAAGTAAGAAACTATTTGGTGAACTTCAATCAAATCAAGGGTAGAAACTGCACTAGAAAGAGATATCACTGCACTAGAAATATTTCAAATGGATTTGCATATATTGAAGTTGTAACTGCGGGTTGCTAGTTGCTACACAAGAACAATAAACAATAATAAAATATAATTTGTTGAATCAAAAGGATTTCGTAGTGGTAGGATTAGTGAAAAGGCCGAATGATGACATAATGATTACAAAGGCCTACCAATATCCCCTTCTCCCTTATGATGTCACCACGTTTCTCCAACAACATTTTTGTGTTTGACGTATCAACTTTAAATGTCTCTGCAACAAAAATAAATTTCAGCATGCCGCATACCAACATGAAAACCAATCTCGGGCTCAGAAAATGATGGCAGGCACACAAAAACTGACAGATAACAGTACCTAGACTGCGGTTGTTGATGCCAATAAGCTGAACACCATCTATTTTCAGCACACGGTCCAACTCCCTCTCATCATGAACCTAAAATATCAACCACGTTTAGCACACCACAAAAATCACAGTTGAATCACACTAGATATACAATGTAATGAATTTGTATTTAACAAGGAATTGATGAAATGAATTTGGAAGCACAGTATACAATCACCAAAAGAAACAATGAAGCAATCTATTTTCCTAAAAAGATGAACAAACTATTTTTACTGAACTGCATTAGATACTTAGGAAACAACACGTTTCTAGAAAAGTCAATGTTCAAACTTGTTAGGCTGGTTTGTAATTTTATTGGTAGAATTTACTGAGAGTCAAAATAGAATTCTCTAAAAAAATATTTAAGGAATATTACAGAATCAGACACATCTAACACATACCTCAATAAGAGCCGTCATTCCAAGATTCTTGCAGATGCGAAGCATGTACTTGATGTCAAGGTCAGGAAGCACAGCGGCGATCAGCAGAATCGCATCTGCGCCCTTTGAGCGGGCGTAATAGATTTGCCAGATGTCGATGACGAACTCCTTGCACAGCAGAGGGCACTGCATTTGCACAACCATACTCGAAGATTAAGTCACATATATGAGGGAACGGCAGCGACAGAAGAAAATTCTACTCTTCCAACAAGATATGCCTGTCTGCATTATGGTGCGTACCTCCACTCCGGAATTGCGCACGGTCTCTAGATTCTCAAAGCTCCCCTGGAGAACCAAACGTGTTAGAAAAGACAGATAACTGTAACCAATTTGATCACTGCAAGTATGAGATTTTCAGAACCAAGTCTGACAACAAGAACACGGAACCTGAAAGTGCTTCTCATCTGTCAGGATGCTCAGGCACGCCGCGCCATTCTTCTCGTAAGCGTGCGCGATCTCAACCTGTTAATATTTCCAACATTGGTCATTCATGATTAGCCTTCAACATGAGAGAGTGTATGCAATGTGCAATTATAGAGATGTCTGAGGCTCACCGGATTGAAGTTCTCCCTGAGCACGCCCCTGCTCGGGGACGCCTTCTTCACCTCGGCGATCAGGGCCGGCACGCCGTTGCGGTGGTACGCCGTCGCCAGAGCCCTGATGAAGTCCCTCGTTGGCGGCGCGTGCTCGCTGGACTCGATCACCTTCTTGAGAGGCTTCTTGGCCTTCCTCTGCATAAGAACAGAGGGACCAACAACACAATGAACCTCCATGCCTGGATATATGGTATACAGTTGTATATCCATGATAGTACCTGGGACACCTCGACCTCCTTGTCCCAGATGATCTGCTCGAGGATGTTGCGCGGGATGGCCTTGTCGGCGCCGGAGCCCTCGGAGGGGTAGCGGGGGCGGCAGCGACGGCGGATGCGGATGCCCTGCGCGGCGGCTATGGAGTTGATGGACTTGCCGCTCTCCCACTGGATCACCTCCGCCGAGTTGAACATATCGTCGTGTTCCAGCGCGTACAGGATCGAATCCTGAAGCAAAGTTCCATTAAAATAGCTAATATCTACAACAAAACAAATTGACGACCAAAAATGGAAGGAAAAGTGGAGATATGGGTATCCAAAAATATCTCCTAGATTCCAACTATAGCCAAAAGAAAAGAATTAGATAAAAAAGAAACAGAGCAATCCAATCCAAGAAACATGGCACGCTGCTCAACGCATTACCAGAGGAGAACGGAACAACGCAAATAAGAGCAAGAGACGAACGGTTTCAAAGAGCGCACCTTGGCAGCGGCGCAGCGGACGGCGCGGGCTGCGGGACTGGCTCCGGCGACTGTGCGGAAGACGGACGCCGACGAGGAGCAGGAGAAGGACGCCGGCGAGAAGGTGGCCGCGGGGAGGAAGGCTGAGGCGGCAAGGAGAGACTCCATTGGTGATGAGGTGGGAGGCAAAGGGATCAGTTTGGTGAGAAATGGGAAGAGGCCAATCGGAGGAGAGGTTAGGAGGTGGCTCAAGGAGAGTTCCCCAGTGAAATGTGGAGGCCTCCCCATGGAGGGCATTTATAGGCCTGGCTACAGCGGCGGAGACGGCCCTGCGGTTACTTTTGACCCTATCTAAAAAGCAACCTGTCATAAATCTAGCAGTAGCAAGCCGCTCATGTTTGATTTTGTTTAGGGGTGTAAACGGAGCGGATAATTTTTGACTGATCCAAGTTCGAATTCGTTTAAAACCCAATTTGAATTCGAAAAAATGATATCTGGTTATATCCGGATTCGATCCGAATTCGAATCCACCTATCCGAAAAAATATGGGTTAAGATATGGGAAGAGAAGTATCCGATTCGTATTCGATCCGTACCCGCATATCTGAGATATCCGAAAAATATCAGTGTAAATTAGTGAAATAGATATCCGATAAACATAAACATTGTATATCATATAAATTCATATGTTGATTGAAATTATATTTGGCTGCATATTATTTTTATATAGGGAAGACACATATTATTGAAATTGAAACACTTATATGTTTTGAAGGTTCTAGTAAAGTTTTATGTATGTTGATCGATCCTAATATGCATGACATATATTGTTTCTGCTTTCACGCATTATCCGACTAACTATTCGTGACCGAGACTAACCGTATCCGGAATGATCTGTATTCGCTTGTATTCGCGACCGAAGTAATCCATATTCGTATTCGAATCTGGCACTGTCCGTATCCGATTCTATATCCGAGAAAAAATTTGGAATAAGATACGGAATAAGTGAAATCCGTCCGTATCCGATCCGTTTGCACCCCTAATTTTGTTTCCTGCAAATGAACTTCCATATCAAATTGTCCGGCTTTTTTTCCTATGTAATATAGACTATATAATTGCCCCTGGGATTGCTGGCTTCCCAGGGCTCCACGTGTTGCCCCCGGGGAGGCTTTTCGGAAATCAAGAAATCGCGTTTAGGTCCTTTCGAAAAAATTGAGAATCGCGTTTAGGTCCTTTTGGCGTTTTTTTAAGTAAAATAGAACTAAAAAAATATCAAAATTACGATTAGATCCCTACACGCGGTTTCAAAAAAAACATAGATTGTCGAGGGTTTATAGCTGAATTGAAAATTGCGTTTAGGTCCTTTCGTCGATTTTTTTGTAGACTAAACCCGAAAAAATCACAATTACGTTTAGGTTCCTCCACACGGTTTTCTAAAGAAAAACGGATTCGTCGAGGGTTTATAGCTGAATTGGAAATCGCGTTTATATCCTTTCGTCGATTTTTTTTAGACTAGACTTGAAAAAAAGCATTTCGAAAAAAGAGACCTGTGGTTCCGCAAATTCGATTTGCAAAAAACTCGTGCCAAATTTTTTCCTCACGGCGTGGCATCGCGCACAACTCAACCCAGTAATTCATTTATTTCTACGACAAAATACTGTATTATAGGGGAGACTGGGCCCACCGTATTAACGCTCGCATAACTGCTGGGCCGAGCTCGCTGTTGCTATGCGCTATTGTCGAGCCCGTCGCCATGTGAAGCGATCAAGGCTGCCGCTCTGGGAAGCTGACATCACACCCACGCCGTCGCTTCGGGAAAGCTGACACGGGCGCCCAAGCCACCGTTCCATACTGCCGCCCGGAGCCACCGCCGTGATGCACCATCCTCTCTTCCGTGGTCTTCATTCACCAGACGTGGTTAGTGGGCATCGTACTTGTTGGACCATATGTTTAAACTATGTCGTACCGTCGTAGTCCTACCGGCCACTGTACAATGCCGTACCAGTCTGACTCGTCTTCGAAGATCCCAAACACAGCCTATTTGCGATTCGTACTAACTTCGTGCTAGTGTCGGCTCAGACCTAGCAATTTATATTATTGCAACGAAAGAAAAGGAGCTAGAAACGCATAGAGTTATAGTAGTGGATATAAATATTAGGAAAAAAACTAAATTTTATTTATTCTTGAATAGGTACAGAGTTATTGTCTCGTTAAAAATGTTATACCTAGTGTGTACCCTAGTGTGGAGCAGCTTAGTATCAGTAAGCAAGTACTCTTCAGTCTCTATTCTCCACCTTTTAGCATCTCCGTTATCTCTCCTTTCTTCGCATGTGAGAATCACAAAAGGTGTCAGCCGTAAGGTGAGCCACAACATGATACAATATCACGGCAGAGCGCCTGCGTGCGTGCTATGTTTACGTTGGGTCCATCGATCCTGTTTTATGGCATGCCACAGGCTGACCCAATGCCTAGGTCTAGGCGAGGGGGTGCTCTGCCTTCCTCATCTCACTTCGAGCTTGATGTGCCTATTACACATTGGTCAAAATCCGCTTAATACATAGCCCATTTATAGGATTGATCCACGTATATATAACACCACACTTAAACATTTGTTCTCACTTTGTATAAAAAGATTAACCCCTATGTGTTATGTTTAGACTCAAAAGGTACTATATGCTACTAAAATTTAGTTTAAATAAGTAATATAAGACTAATCTCCGCACCACAACTCCGCATGGGCACAAGATTCGCACTACAAATGTTGCAAGATATTACACTCACCTTCTTAATGGTTAATGTCCTTGACACCACACTGTATACACGGCAAATTACCAAAACAACTCCTCGGCCCAACTTCTGTGCCATCGGTACTCACTAGTGGGCGCGCACACACACATAGTTATGTAGCGAGGGCTGATGCTCTAATACCATCTATAATACCCTAACCCAAAATCCACTCAATGCGCAGCCCACCTATAGGGCAAATCCTCATATATAAAGCACACCACTTATACTTCCTACCTTTGTGTTAAAGGGTTAGGCCACATGTGTTATATTCGAACACAACATGATGAGGACATCCTTCCATTGATACAGCCAGCACACCTATTGCTTCTCATCAAGATGTACTGGGACCAATCACTAGAGCATGTACTCATGAACTTAATTATCAGGTAACTTTGTTTCTCAGAGTGCACTCATATTCTATGAACTCTACGATACTGCCTGATGCATGTAATGTTATTCTAATTAAACATCAAGGTGCTTGCATGGCAATAAGGCTTGAGAGCAGCAATGGAGATAATAACTACTGCACTAAATTAAAGCCACCATGATACCACCATGAAAGATGGCCAAACTCTCAAGACTCTTCGGCCACTACCTCCAAATGCCTAGATTTTTTTAGTTAAAAGTTATAGTGCTGCACCACTTTATTTGGGCCTAGGCCCATATATCCGGTCAGAATCTAAGAAGGGAGGAGTCCTTTTTGGTTGCTACAGCAGTAAGAGTCATTTTCGGTTTTTCATATTTTAGCCGCACCCTCATGTTTCCTCTTTCTTTATAAGCTTGTTGTAGCCCTAGAGAGATATGGGTTTTGTTTAGTTATATGGTATTCTCTTATTCGGCTAGATTAATAGCAATACCGTGTTTTGGAACCCCGCATCATTACTTCAATTATATTTGTAATTTTAGATTGCTCTTTACTTTGTTCTAGCTTGCTTGTTCTTCAATTGCTTATAGGAATTGATCTTTGTGATCAAGTCGATCGTATTCTAGCTAGGTTAGCAACAATCTCAAAGTTGGTTCAGCGATTGCTTGGTATATCAGTCTTGTATGGTTGGTAGCCGGATCACAAGAGTTGTCTCCACAAATCGAAATTATCCTTCTCATCGAAAGATCGGGACCCCAACAATCCGCATCACAATAGATATTTTATATTGTTCTAGCTTGCATGTTCTTCGATTGTTTGCAGAAATTGATCTTCGTAATCAGATCTATCGTACTTCTAGCTAAGTCGGTAACAATCTTGGAGTTGGTTGAACGATTGCTTGGTGTATCAGTCTTGTACGGTTGCTAGTCAGATCGTGAGAATCATCTCTATTAATCGAAATTATCCTTCTTATTGAAAGATCGGAACCCCAATAATCCGCGTCACAATAGACATTTTTTGCTCCTATAACTCACTTAAAAAAAGCAAGAGAGGACGAACCCCACAACCACAAGCTTCACATAGGCTGCAGCGTGAACAGCAAATATTGGAAATCTAATTCCGAGATACATGTGATAGATAAAGTGCCAACATCATCAGTGTAATAGCAGCATGTTATATATACGAACCATTTGGTGTTGTTAATTAGCTAGTAGGATGGATATAGACATATTTTACATTTGTTTATCATTTAGTGCAAATTGTGCTACACTGTATGCTATGTAAACAAAATAAAAAAATAAGAATGTTTGTGACAAAGGTAACTATCCTTTTAAACATTAAATATCTTTAAGATCTTACGTCATCTATTTTTTCCCTTTCTGCAAGGAAGAACATGGAAGAGACATGGAGACGTACTGGTTTCACTACTACAGAACCGACCTTTCCTACCGCCCATCAAGACGGTTAGAGTGTAACCGGACCGATATTTAGATCAGTCCGGCTCAACGACTCTGAACTGCGGGGAAGCGATTAGTACGGTTGAAGACACGAACGATCGATGAGATAACATCGAAGGTTGGTGTCACGAACCGTACTATTTAGCACCACTAAATAGTACGGTTCGTGACACCAACCGTGATCGATGTTATCTCATCAAGACGGTTCGTGTCTTCAACCGCACTAAGTCCCAATTAAACTTCTTCCTCCTCCGCTCTCGCTGGACCAGATCATTCCAAAGGCTTGAAAAGAACAAAGGAGCTTCGCCAAGAGCTTGAAGGAGGAGGTGCTGCCCAAAATTTCAAAATTTTGGTCATTTTACTCACAACCAAGGTAGCTAAGGTTAGTAATATCATTCCTCACTTCATTTGGTGTTAAATGGAGCCTCTTTTTTGCTTGAATTATGAAGAAAATTTGATCTTTTCCCATGATTGATCAAAGATTATGAATGTAGAGGAGGTGCTGCCCAAATTTCAAAATTTTGGTCATTTTACTGCAAACCAAGGTAACTAAGGTTAGTAACATCATTCCTCACATCATTTGGTGTTAAATGGAGCCTCTTTTTGCTTGAATTATGAAAAAATTTGATCTTTTCCCATGATTGATGAAAGATTAATATGAATGTAGAGATATAGCTTGATCTTTTCAAATAGGATACAAAAACTTGTTGTGTAAGCTTAGAATTTGCTTGGATTATAATGTAGCTTGCCTTTAATGTGTGGATCTAGCTTAAATTTAGGTTTTAGTTCCATCGATTCGATGAAGGATGAGGTTTGGTTGCACGTAGTCTGGGGAGAATGGTGCATGGAAATCATGGAGTTTGGGATCTTCAAATGGCAATGGTTATGTGGAAAAGAAGAAATTTAAATTCATTTGCTAATTAAAATAATATCGTAAATATGAATGGCTTTATAGAAAATATAAAATGAGTTCAATATTTGAGAAAAGTTTTCAAAAATACTTTGGAATATTTTAAACTTAGAAAATTACTTCTAGTATAATTTTGGTTTTAATTTCCATCAACAAATTATTTTTGAAAACATCATTAATTAAGTGCTAGAGATTTAGAAAAAATAAAAATAAATGATTGAATAATAATTTAGAAATTTTAGGGTGTTACAATTTCAACAAAATTTGCAAACAAAGTCTGTCGTGAATTTTGTTCGTAATTTTGAATCCAGACTCTGATCGACCAATTCTTTTTATAGGTTGCAAAAACTTGTTGTGTGAGTTTAGATTTTGCTTGGATTATTATTTAGCTCGGATTGAATGTATGGATCTAGCTAATATTTAGGTTTTGGTTCAACAATTCATTATCGGAAAATGAGCTAACAGTTATCTTGATGTAACATAATGTAGATGGACCGGCGATGGATGTATATGGACCGACGCTCCCCGGAGTTCTTGCAGGGTTTGCAAGATTTCTTCGTGCGGCCGATGCACACACGACGTCAGGCTACATATGTTGTCCATGCATAGACTGCAAGAATGAGAAGGAGTGGCCAAAATCCAGCCACCTTCACTTTCATTTGCTCACAAGAGGTTTCATGTCAAACTATGCCTGTTGGACCAAGCACGGTGAAGAAGAAATTATACAGGAAGACGGTGAAAAAGAAGAGGCGGACAACAATATCCCGGACACTGGTCAACACGGTTCTTTCGAAGATACATTGGGGGAGTTTGGTGATGATGACCTAGACCAGATGCTGCGTGATGGACAGGGAGAATACATCGATGAAAGACATTACGAAAAGTTCCGGCGCCTATGGGAGGACCACGGAACACCGTTGTACCCAAACCGTCGACAGGCCATAAAAGTTGCGTATCACACTAGGCGATGCAATGGAAGGCGACCAATGGATTGTCTCGATAAGGATTCGACGAGTTGTTATGCCTCATAAAGAAGTTACTTCCAGAGGGGAACACATCGCCGAAACTACGACGATGCCAAACAAGTTGTCCGCCTTTGGGGTTGAAGGTACTGAAGATACATGCATGCCGTAATGATTGTATCCTTTATCGCAATGAGTATGAGGATTCGGAAGCTTGTCCGGTGTGCAAAACTTGCGGTATAAGACCAGCGTGATGACCTGTGAGGTAGAGGGGCGTAAGAAGAAGAAGAGACCTCTGCTAAGGTGGTGTGGTATTTCCTGTAATCCCTGTTGAAGCGTTTATTTGCGAACAAAGCGCATGCCAGATGATGCTTGCCGCACAAGGAAAACCGTAAGGACGACGGAAGGCTAAGGCACGTTCTCGATGGCTCCCAAAGGAGGAAAGTCGATAGAACATACCGGACTTTGCCGAGGATGCAAGGAACATAAGGTTTGGGTTGAGTACGGATGGGATGAACCCGTTTGGCGATATGAGCAGCGATACAAAGACTTGGCCCGTGACTCTATGTATCTACAACCTTCCTCCTTGGTCGTGTATGAAGCGTAGTACATTATGATGCCATTGCTTATCCAAGGCCGAAGCAACCTGAAACGACATTGATGTGTACCTCAAACCGTCGTACTCGAGATCAATGAAGAAGAGGAGCGGAGGAAGCCTATGGACAAGTGGTACGCGGAAGAAGACAAAGAACCAAGTCCATGATAAGCGAGCTCGCCTCCTCATGGCTTCGCCTCTCGATGTCTGGGACGCCTCCTCACATCCATGCTTCTTGAACTTGCAGGGCTTTTTTAAAATCATTTTAGTGTGGAATAAGAATGATTCATTATTTTTATTAAGCAAATATATTCTTAAGAATATATGAATTTTTTCATTTTATTTTTTCATTTCGAGATGTATATGTATCATATGAATTTTTTCTAATGTATAAGTATCATTTTAAAGTTACATGTGCACATGTTTGTAGCATGAGGTCACATTAGGCCGATTTACCATCGTATAGTATTTGGCCGATTTACATTAGGAACATCTTCGTCCGCCACCATCCTCTCTCTACCGCCTTCCACGCTTTCTGAAGAGTACCATCACTTTACATGAAATGAAATCTATTTTCGTTAATTTTCAAGTGCTTCTTCTAGCCTAAGAAACGACGATGGACGAAGAAGCATTTATGTTAAGTTTGATTATGGAAGTGATGGTCATGAGGCGGAGCTCTGCACCGCCACCGAGGCCGATGAGATCGCAGAGCACGATGAGGGCGGCGAGGTAACAATCATCACGCTCATGATTGTCGGTTCCACTACCATGCTAAGCCAATATCTTGACCTGTTCATGATTGTACCATGCTTTCAGATCGGTCAACCAGCAGCAATCACGTCGAGGTCCAAGAAAGAAGAAGAAGGCAAGACATGTTATCACCGAAGTCGGCGAGACGGCCGACCTCTTGCACCCTCGGGCGCTTGGGCGTTCAATTCGGCATGCGGCGCCCACGTTAGGGACCACGTGGCAATTAGCATAGCAAAATGGGATCAGTCCTCAAGATACGAAGAACATGCTTTGGAACGATGTGAAGGAGACATTCACCTTCCCTAAGGGACCGAAGAGAAGGTAAAGAGTTACACTCTCAAGAAGATGGCGGTCGATTCCGGACTTATAAAAAGAAGCCGAGCACGGAGTATATCAAGAAGAATCGAACGCTCGACTTCAACAAGCACCCAAAGTTGCAAGATCACTGGGATGCGTTTAGAAATACAAGACTTTGGACGAAGGTCAAAGTTTGAGTGAGAAGAATAAGTGAATGCATGAAGAAGAATTATCACCACCGACTCGCCCGGTGGTTACCGCCATGCAATACCAAAATGGGAGAAGAGGGAATAGGACCGCTAGCGAAGGGTATCGCACCCGCAACAACGGATTGGCCCGACAGAGCAAAGCATTGGTTCTATGCTCACGGCGGCGCCCTTGATGATAACGGCAATGCTGTGTTTGGGGAGGTGCTAAGAGATGTGGCCAGAAGGCTTGTACAGTCCATCGAGGAGACATCCTGGGTAAGCCGTGCCAAACAGGAGAACGACGCGCTAACAAGGGCCTTTCAAAATCCAGAGCACCACTGGACGACACGAGGCGCCGACGTTGTCCCGTGAAAGGTTGGTTTCGCCAGACGCCGAGACCTATAGGAGTCGGGCGAGGAGCAAGGCTCGACAGACACAATGACTTAGTGCGCTTGAAGAACGCCTGAATCAAACAAATGAGAGAATGCAAGAAGAGATCCGAAGAGAGGTGCAGCTAGCCTTGAGCCAACAATAGCGAGACGGGCCAAGAACCCCAAGTAATCCAGACATCATTAGCCCCTCCGTGCAGTGGCAAGCTGCGTTCCGGTGGTGGCGAAGCGGACTTGGATAAGTATCCGTGAGACGACATCGAGACGGCGGACACCTTGTGAGCTGCATATCCAAGCGGAACCTTACCTTCAAGGCGCCGATGGTATGGCTCACCCATTAGAGCCGGGCAGCTTATCCATGGCCAACAGATCGGTTAGGATACTCCAAGGTCTCGGTGGAGGAGGTTTGCCCAGGTACGAGGACCTTGACCTCGAAATTCTCGGAGGTGACGGGACTACGGCTAGGAGAGGCAAGACACAATTTCATCTGTGGCGTAAATGATACATAATTTTTCGAGATAACATGGACTTGTCCTCTCAAGAAGCCCGAGAAGAAACCCGTCTCCTCCCAAGAACACTGCCGACTCCTACACCACCTCCTCGCATATAAGCCCGACAAGAAGCCCGTCTCCTACACCATCTCCTCGCACATATAAGCCCCGAAGAAGCCCGTCTCCTCCCAAGAAGGCGCCGACTCCTACACCACCTCCCCGCACATAAGCGCCACAAGAACCCGTCTCCTCCCAAGAAGGCGCCACCAAGGAATGAAGCCAGCTCGCCAAGAGCTCCCAAGAAGACGGGTCCTCCACCCAATCCAAGAAGTGGTGAACTTCCAAGCGGCCAGATGATATGAACGATGAGGAGACCAAGAAGATGGTAAAAGGAGAGGTAACTAAATTTCTTAGACCCAAGTCACCAGAGAAGAAGGTTCAACCTGGCACAGAAGAATTTCATAAAGGCTTAATAACTATTAAAAATTTGAAGGATAAAAAAGAAATGCCTCGCCAATCAAACTACAAGCGCACATTGAGTAAGGAATGCCCCAAGAAGAAGATGTCAGCTGAGGGAAGGGTAAGGAGATGCTACAATTCTTCAATGAAACTGGCCTTGATGTAGATCAAATATTAGGCACCAAGAAGATTGAGTTTGCCCAAGTAAGATGGCCATTTAAAGTGGGCAGATCATTGGTCAGGAGTGAGGAGCTGCCCCAGCTAACGACAAAGATGCGGCAATTTCATGAATAGTAATTGGACGTGACCAAGCATGGTCTACAGTTGTTCGCTGTCAAGTTTAAGCAATAAGATTTTTTTCGCAGTGAAGGTGAATTTTATGTCGAATGGGACTACATATATGATCTATACCAGACAGCCGCCCTCAGCTATAGCTTGTTGGGTTGCTGGACTCTGTAAGTGCCTTAATTATTTGCAAAAAACTATCGTGCACTTCCTTGTACTATACTAACTTGCAAGCCTAACTAATTTCTTATGTAGCATGGAGATACAAAGATGCCGAAGGGATCGTATTTTCGACATAGGCTTCATGGACCCGAGAGTTATCAACAAGACAACCGTTAGAGACCACCCAAGCGAAAACAGAGACTAACATATTCAATGCGCTAATGGGTCAAAGATATAAGTCAAAGATATATCTAGCCTACTCATTTGAGTACGTGTTTTCGTATCACCTCATTCTACTCCTTTTTCATAACACGATGTTAGAACTAATTAGTTATCTACGTTGACACATCTATGTATAGTTTTCACTGGATTCTTCTTATGATCGAGCTAGATCGTAGCTCGATCACAATTATGGACTCGCAAAGGAGACCAGTTGAAAAGTATCAAAACTTTATCGACATGCTCGACCGGTATTAATTCTTGTTCCTTTCATTATCGTACTATCTCTATTTCCTTCAATTTGAAACAAATTCTAATCATGTACATACAATTCGTAATCACATGTGTAGTGCATTCACACGGTTCCGTGCTAAAAACGTGGGCGTATTCAAGGAGAAATTTGACATTGCAATTGCCTCTCATGTACGTATATCATAATGCTAGCTTTTTAGTTAGTTAACTTAATTTCTTTGCATCCATTTCACGCTTTCAACTTTTTCCACCGCAGATCTTGACTCAGCCGCCGGGTAACAATTTATGCGGCTACTATGTATGCTTAGTTTATGCACACCCAAACCGAGCCGTGATCGCATGCTAAAAGGCAACAAGGGGTGAGTAAATATAATTACTAGCTTTGATTGTGTATAGGTACTCCTTATATCTTGTACAAATTCAAGTATTGATTAGTTAATGACTTAACGATAGGTGCCTCAATATTTGGCGGAACAAGGTTCGGAACTCTCGCCGGCACGAGTGAGAGCAATCCAAGAACAACTCGTCGGCTTTATTTACGATGAGGTTGTAAATCCAAAAGGCGAGTTTCACGAACCAAACTTTAACAGTGGGGTCCTTCGATAAGGACCGATGAATCGTCGTGGTTTACATCTACTGACTAGCAAGAGCGATGCGCCGTAAAAGATCCCGATGAATAGAAGGAAAAGAAATACTAAAGTTGTAATTAAAGTTGTGTACATATATAAAGTTGTGTACATATATATTGTAATACATTAGAAGAACAAATATGTGTACATATTTTAATACATTAGATGTAATTAAATTTATTAATGAATGTTCAATGATTTAATTATCGTGCAAAGTGCATGATTGATTATCGTGCTTTTAATTAGTTGTGATTTAACACACACATATATATAATAGCTACCGGAGAAATAGACCTATATATATACAAAACATTAGTACCGGTTGGAGAAACTAACCAGATCGATGATGGTTTCATCATGCGGTTGGAGACACCAACTTGATCGATGAGGGGCCTGAGGGTTCCCAATGCGCCGCCACGTGTGATTCGAACCGTCTCGATACTCCATCGATCGGGTGAGGAACCGGGACCGATGCCCTTGAGCATCGGCCCGGATGGCTATCTGGTTCAAAAACCGGTACTAAAGGCGATTTTGGACCGGGACTAACGCCCTTTCCGTAGTAGTGTTTTCTGATTCGCTTTTTGTCTCTCTAAGTATATATTAGTTAATCTGTGTTCAGATCATCATTTTGATACTGTCTAGAAGGAGATTTTGTTTTAAAAAATGTTTTGAAGATGATAATTCAAGATTTGGAGGTTGCTCTTGGTAAGGTTAATTTGCATGCATGCAGGCGTTTAGCATGTGAAGAGAAATTTGTCTGTGTGACACCGAATTCGTTAGCAATTCACGGATTGACACTCCGATTCGTGTGGTTCATAAAATTGACACGAATCAACGAATTCTTTGCCCCAGTGACACTCCCAGCATTTTTCCAGTTGTTTTTTCTTTTTTCCAAATGTTTTTAGCACTGTTTGGCGGGTAAGTTTACCGTTTTGCCCCTGTCCCGTGCCCTCTGTTAATGCCCGTGAGCTCCCGTGTAGACTCCCGTGCCCGGGATCTTCTTCCTCCTGCCGCTCCTGACACATGAGAATGTGGCACGAGAGGAAATGGGAAGGAGACGGGCGTTAACAGGTGAAGGAGTAGGGGTAAAACGGACATTAACAGTGCAAAAATCATTTCAAAAATCCCGAAATTGTGAAAAATACCTGGATTGTCACTGGAGTAAAGAATTCGTCAATTCGTGTCAATTTTATGAACTACACGAATTAGAGTGTCAATCCGTGAATTACCAACGAATTCAATGTCACACAGACAAATTTCCCGCATGTGAAGGCTGTGCACCTAAGCATGCTTTTTTTATCCAGGTGTTAATTGTAATTGAGACCTATTTCCATAACATGGTAAGGTTTGCTTATACGTACGCATGTCATTTTTAGAAGGTATCGAAACTCGAAAGACTAGAGTAGACATGCATTGGTCAGTATATTGTCCATGTTCACACAACCAGTATATTGTGCATGTTCACACAACATGCAAATGGACTGACATTAATACTTTCAGTAGAGAAATAATTTTGAGATAAATAGGTCTCCTTTCTCCTGCTACAGTAGATACACATCAACTAGTTCCATAGTGATGTTTCTTAGACGGTTTTGTGAACCATCTGTACCAAATGTCAGTGATGACAATCGGTCATCACAGTCGGTTTTCCAACTGTTAGTGAAAAAACTCATATATCATAGATGGTTCCATTTTGGAACCGTCTGTGATGAGGAGGACATCATTACAGACGGTTCCAAAATAGAACCATCCGTGATGAATGAGATATCACAGATGGTTCTAATTTGGAACCGTTTGTGATGTTGATTTTTCATTGTTTAGAAAATTTTATTTGTTGGCTAGCCTCAGAAAATGCTAGCCATACCATTTGAAACAAAAGACAAAATAGTGAGCATCACCAGCATTATTATGACATACATTTCAAGAATGATCTCCGATCACATATGAACATACAACGCATCGTTTTTAGAAATTAACTCTGATCGCACATTACAATGTAGAGTACATTCATTTAAAAAATCAACTCATATATATAAAAACCAATTGAATTCATAGTTATTATAACAACTCACAAATTCACAGTAGAAGGGTATCTAATAAATTCACAACTGTTCAGGCGAGGCTTGAATGGTGTTCGCCTTTTGGATTAATGACCTCACGCATCAAGAAGGCACAGAGTTGCCTTCGAATATCTAGCAAGTCAGCCTGTTCCAACGCAGATTCATATAAATTCTTTGTGTATATAAATTAATAAGTGGAAACAACTATTGCAAAATTGACAAACCTCTATAACATTGGTCGTCTTTGAACCAATGAGGAGTTCCATGTTGTGGCAAACGTAGAATCCACATTGGTTAGTGCCCTTTGATTGCTGGTAGGACTGCCAAAATATAATAGGCTAATTAGTTTCGAGGGTATTATTATGGAGTGTGAAGGTATTATTGCATACTAGCGGATATCGAAAAGTTATAAGTATGGTTTAGCGTCGCTGGGTTCTTCTTGTGTAGACCTCCACGAGCTTTGTAGACACCGAACAATATGTCGAGTAAATCTTTGATAGGCTTCAAGTCATGAGTGCCACCCTTTTTAGAATTACCTAGTTCTATCTTGGTATAATTATAAGTAGAACCCAATAAAACCTACACAGCTATGTCATCATGGTCATTAAACTTAACTTCAAGCTACATTATATAGTACAAAGCAATAAGTATAGCAACTGGATGAAGAACTTACCTTGAGTTGTGGGGTAAAAGTATGAATTTTTTGTCCCAGTGAGCCAGCAATACTCTTTCCACGTACTCGTGGATGACTTCTAATTTTTCATCCATGTTTGCTTGGACACCATGTGTGGGTTAAGGAAACCCACCGGTTGTTTCCTTGCTTCTGCTTCCATGATCATATATCTACATATACAAAATCAAGGATCATATATATTGGACATTTATCGGTACGACACGAATGTACACTATGATTACAAACACTTACAATGTCCAGCATCTCATGAGTGATACGCCAAGGGCACTTAGGTTGTACAGTTTGAACAGATCGTTGAAGCCGACCACAAAATAACCATTGTAAAAAATACTACTCCTTGAAGTAGACTAGGATACTCGATGCACGTTGTGCCACCAGCTTGTTGCCTTGTTCCATGCACCAATCTTGCAATCTAATGTAGGCTAATGTGAGCATCTCCTAGCACTCTTTCGGTACGAACGACTGTCCCAGCTTGAATTGCCATGCCAATGGGGCAAATGGAAAGTGATGAGCTGACGTTGTTATCCTTTTCGATTTGCCTTTGTCGCCGCTTCGCCGTCTACCAAATGTCATCATCATGGGAGATGACTTGGCCCGAACTACAGTATCGGCCTATGCCTGACGGGACATGGTAGCCAATTTGGTGAGCTCCTTTGGTGCAGCACATGGCTCTGGTAGTGCTAGTAGCTCTGGCGCATCAAGTGGCTCTAGTAGTGCTTGTAGGTTTGGTGCTCCTGGGCGGGCATCGAAGGAGATGTCTTTCTTGGGCCACTTGATAAATGTACCGATGGCATCTCCTAGTGTGACGATCTCGTCGTTTGAGAGTATCTCTTGTGTGACGGCTTTACAAATTTCATGTATGCCATCGACCTCGACCTTCACGTAGCCCAGTTGTAAAGTACGACCATGCACTAATGCCCCTGCATCGGATGGATACATGCGCCCCGAAATAGTCTGAAGGGGAACAGAGCCATTAGCAAGCCTCACTTGGAGATTGCACGGTGTGACCATCTACGTAAGGGTACATAATTAATTAGATAATATGTCAAACAAGTCTATGTAAGGAGCATTGCAGACATTGTATATTACCCATGTTTCATTCAGAGGAAAACTAGCTTCGTCCATGTCCATCTCAGGGGTGGACGCGTAGCTGCTCCAATAGTTGGTTGGGCTGAACTGCGCCTGTTGTTCTTGGGCTTGCACATTCCATGCCTGCCTCTCCTCAGCCACCATTTGATCTATCCTTTCATCAAAGCTTCGTAGCTTATCGAACTACGCTTTGAGCCTTTCCTTAATCAGGGCTACTAGCCATTCCTCGCGCTCAGCTTTACTTCTCTTCCTACTCCGGTACATGTTGGAGTTATGTGGGAATCCCATATTCCAAGGAACTAAAACACCTAGGCCTCGGGTGTGACTCGGGTGCTTCTTGTTTCCCAAGGCTGTGGAGAGTACATTTTTCTCTCTGTCTGAAGTGAAAGATCCCTAGAAAGATTCTGTGCTCAACGATATTAGGCATTGGGACATTTCCTCATCGGCGGGGTTGGCAAAGGACACGTCGCTCGAAGACGTGGGACGTGACCTCACTCTTACCCAATTTTAGGTGTGTGGGTCAATGATCGAGGCAAACGGTGGCACGACCTCCTTCTGGACTGCCTTATTGTCCTCCCTCATCCATTGCGCAATCTTATCCGCGTACCCAGTTGAGCCGAGTCTGTATGGGTGGGTGTTTTTTGACTGAATGTTCTTGTGCGCTGCATTTTGACTCACAAACTCTTCCATCATCTTCAACTCGACAAATCGTCCCTACACATGTTCAATGATAAACCCGTACTTCTGGAACAGAGTTGTTTCCTTATTCACGTAATTAGTGACGATGACGCTCTTGAAGTTCTTCCACGTCTTTCACACCACTAGCAACGCATACCGTCACAATGCGGGCATGGCGTCTTGTGGGAGCTCGAATGATGTGAATATTTCTGTCACCAGGTTATCGCGCTCCTCATCTATCAGCATCTTCCATGATGGATATGTGATGGGGACCCTTTCACACCCAACGATCTCGCACATGGTCTGGAAAGCTACCACAGCATTTCGAGGCGCGATAGGGGCCCCATCGTGCGGATTAACTGCTGTGATGGTGTATCGGCTCTGAGGCCTCTTACTAAGACCTCTTAGACTGTGCCTCTGATTTCTTACGTTGGGTGCCTCATTAGATCCATTCGGTGATGAGGAATGAGGGGACACCATCTTATAATGAAGATCACATAAGAGGCAAGTTGGTAAATAAACAAAGTCATAGAGGCTCGTAGAAGAGGAAAGCAAGTAAATTTAAGCGTTCTTTAGTACGTTTGTAATTGTATGATGCAAATTTAAGAGAATATAAGTTAAGAGAAGCAAATTTAAGAGAAGGTAAGTTAAGAGTAGCATATTTAAGAGAAGGTAAATTAAGAATTATTTCGTACATACAAGATTAAGAGAATCGATATTGCTTACAAGGCCAATCAATATTGTTGAACAAAGTATGATAATAAGAGGATGATGTAAATGTGTTTGTGGTGCTCTCAGAAATTAGGCAAATTTGAAGATTTTGAATATTCAATCTCAATCAGAAATGCATAAACAAATCAATTAAGCAAGTATGGTCTTCAACCCTTACCACCTTATCATGCACATTAAAGAATTGATAATTAAGAGCATTGTTTCAAAAATCTAAGACCAGATTATATTCAAGTCAAGCAATGCTAATTAATCAATCGAATCAATAGAGAAGATGAATGCAAGTAGCTCTACACTTCTACCAGCATATCTAAGAGGTAACTGAACTAAACAAAATATAGATAGAGAAGTGTGCTACCAACACAAGTAAAGTGACAGTAGTTAATTAAAACTAATTAGACAAATAAGTCTATTGGTTCAAGGCGAAACTCGCAAAATTAACTGTTATGATCATTACTTTACCCATTGTCATCATCGAGCAATGAGAAGGCAGTAAGGTGGAGTTTACATGACACAAACAACATGTTATAAATCATGGAATATATATGTAGGGCTGGAAAATTAGCTCGTGGCTCGGCTCGGGCTCGTCCGAGCCTGGCTCGGCTCGCACAGGCTCGTGGCTCGGACCGAGCCCGAGCCGAGCCTGTTTTCTAGGCTCAAAAACACCGAGCCGGCTCGGCTCGACCACCGAGCCGGCTCATGAGCCAAAACGGCTCGGCGGCCTACCCACCCAGCAATACCACGAGCCACGGCCTCGGGCCAGCCCACCCAATGCCACATGCCAGTGCTACCCAACCCACGGCCAGACCAGGGCAAAAGCCAAGCAATTCCTTCCCCTAACCCTAATCCCCTCCCCTCACTCCCTCAGGCCCTCACCTGGTGGCGGCTGGCGCTCGCGGCTTGGTGCCTTGGTGGCCCGTGACGCTCGCCGCTCGGCGCCGGGCCTCGGCCGTCGCCATTCCGTGAGCTCGGCGGCTTGGTGCTAGCCTTAGTGGGTGGCCGTGACGCTTCGCTGCCGCGCCGGCGCCGCCATTCCCGTGACGCCGCCGCTTCGGCCATCCGCGAGACCGCGACCGCGAGGGGGATTCGCCCGTCGGCCCCGGCGCCCGCCATCCGCGACCGCGAGGGGGATTCGGCGATTCGCCCGCATCTTCCGATCTTCGGCTCTTCGCTTCCTTCAACGACACCTTCGGCAGTTCGGCTTCATCGTGACTCGTGAGATGCCGCATCCCTTTCCCCCTTTTTCCATTCTTTGTGAGATGGATGTGTTGATGTGTAGTAATTACTCTTGTATTGGAGCTGTTGTGATGTTGTCTGCGTGTAATGGCCAATGATGATTGAATTTGTTGTGTTATGCTTCTATACATATTTTCCATAAAGAAATCTAGCTTCAGCTTGAGAGCTATCGCTTCTTGAGTTTGGTTGATTGAGCTATGACAGCTTGGTTGATTGAGCTCGATTTGTGCAATGGTGATGGTCTATATATATTGCATCTGTGGTTATTTGTTGTTTAAATTGTAAATGGCACGAGTTGATGTATGCTCAAGATGAATCACCGCCTTTTGCACTAATTTGCCGAGTCATGCATATCTATTATCTATCGGAGTACTATGATCACTAATCGATATATGTATAATTGTATAGTTACGAACATTTACCAAATACCTGTTGAAGTATTTGGAACATTGCATGGCCATGCATGATTGTTCTTTGATTAGTGTTACAAGTTGTTTATACTGATTGCTACCTGCACTGTGAATTGCTTGATGCTTATTTCTCAACATACAACTCGTCATTATGCGCTGGCTCGGCGAGCCAACGAGCCGGCTCGCGAGCCGACCTCGAGCCGAGCCGAGCCGGTTTTTCAGGCTCGTCGTAGGGCCGAGCCGAGCCTGGCTCGGCTCGCCATATCACCGAGCCGCACCGAGCCGAGCCGAGCCTGGCTTGGCTCGGCTCGTTTCCAGCCCTATATATATGTAGTTTGAATGCAATTTGCAGTTTTTGATTGAAGCATACTGGACTAAGAGATAGCACAAAAAGAGAAGTTATATGGCAGCTAAAAACAATAACACATCATAGAACAGTAAGAGGAACTCAAAAACTAAAATGTAGAAGCAAAATCACAAAATCACCAATTTATATTTTGTAGGCAGAATTAAATCATGATTGCAGCATAATGACTAATTTACATGCATTGCTGAACCACCTCACATAAGATCTGTGAATAAGAGCATAAGTACATTGATACTAAGGTCTTCAACCCACAACCATTTCGGACATAAACCGCAGTGCATAATATTTACCATACTACATTGTAAATGAAACAAGCTCAAGGCTGAATATCTCAGTATACAACACTCTTGTTAGTTTTCTTGCTAGATCTACCAACACTTGCCACATATTTACGGGGAGGAAGTCATACCTTTGGTTTCAGGGGAGGAAGAAGGCACGAGCGGAGGCGATCGGACGGAGGAGGGGGCAGAGGCGAGGGCACACCACTGAGGGGGAGGGCCTGTGAAGAGAGGGAGGAGGGGCAGAGGGAGGTGGAGGCGGGCGGCGGCAAGGGCTATGGCTAGGGTGGAGGCAGAGTCGGTGGAGGAGAGGGAGGCTAGGGCGTAGGTGAAGGCAGACAACAACATGGGCTAGGGTGCGATGGTGGAGGTGGATGGCAGCGCTAGCGTGATGGTTTCGGGTAGAGGACAGAACGATGGGGGGTAGAAGGTCTGAACGATAGGGGTAGATGTTATATGAACCACATCGCAGACGGTTCCAGTATAGAACCGTCTGTGATCAAAATAACCTCATATAAATAATATGCATAACATTTGACAAGTGGTACTTAACTCAGTTGGCAAAAGGTTTTGTTATCCAACTTAAGATTATAATATGTAGATACATCTCATTAATTATAATATAGGTACACTTGAAATAAACAAAACGATCTCATCACAACTCCATTTGCTTATTCATCTATATAAAAATTAGCTCTTCACGATGATCGACATGGGTGTAGCTAGCTTCCTCAAGTTGATCTTTCTGAACCATGACGCCAATACCGATTGGAAGCAACTCGTCAAATTGATTGTATTCTTCCTCATGTACCACATTCTCAACTCTGACAATCCTTCTTTTTCAATGTTACATCAGTAAATGTGTACCCATTTAAGTCGTATCCTTTCCATGTTACAACAGTAAATTCTAGCCCTTTCGCCAACTATGTTAGCGTATCACCTGAGGAGCTTGCAATGATCAGTTGTCGCTTCTTCAACCATTTGTTAAATTGAATCTTTCAATTTGGATAGAGAGATAGATATACTCTCCACGATTTTGGAAAACAAGGAGCACCTGGGTCGCACCCGAGGCCTAGGTGTTTTCATTTTCTAGAAAATGGAATTCCCACATAACTCTAACACGTACCGGAGTAGGAAGGGAAGCAAAGCCAAACGTGAGGAACGACTAGTAGCCCTGATTGAGGAAAGGGCTGAGAAAAGGCTCAAAACACGCTGTTTGATAGTCAGCTACAAAGTTTGAGGAAAGGATAGATCAAAGGGTGGCTGTAGAGAGGCAGACACGGAACATGCAAGCTCAAGAACACAAGCACAGTTCAGCCCAACCAACCGTTAGAGTAGCTGTGCATCCACCCCTGAGATGGACGTGGATGAAACCAGATTTCCTTTAACGAAACTGAGGTAATATACATGTCTAAAATGCTCCTTAGATAGACCTGTTTAACATGTTAGCTAATTAATTGTGTACCTTTATATAGGTGGCCACACCGTGCAATCTTTAAGTGAGGCTTATAAACGGCTCTATTCCTCATCAAGCTGCTTGGGGGTGAGCGTATCCATCTGGTGCAGGGAGTTAGTGCACATTCATACTTTAGATCTGGGCTACGTGAAGGTCTAGGTCGATGACGTACATGAAATTTGTAAGGCCATCACGCTTGAGATGCCCCCAAACAATGAGATCGTCACACTTGGGGATGCCATTGGCATATTTATCCAGTGGCCTAAGAATGACATCTTCTTTGACGCCCGCCTAGAAGCACCTAAGCTACAAGCCGTATCGGAGCCACGTGATGCGCCAGAGCTACTAGCACTATCGGAGCCATATGCTGCATTGAAGGAGCCCGCCAAATTAGCTACCATGTCCCATCAGGCACATACCAAAACTGTAGTTCAGGTCAAGTCGTTTCCCATGAAGAATACATTTGTTAGACGGTGAGGCTGCAACAAGGGAAAATCGAAAGGGATGACCACGTCAGCCCATGACTTTCTATTTGCCCCGTTGGCATGGCAATTAGAGCTGGGATAGCCGTTCGTACCGAAAGAGTGCTAGGACATGCTTACATTAGTCTGCATTAGATTGTAAGATTGATGCATCGAACAAGCCAACAAGCTAGTGGCACATCGAGTATCTCGGTCAGCTTCTAAGAGGAGCATTTCTTACACCGGTTTTTGGACGGCTTCAACAACTTGTTCGAGCTCTACAACCTCAATACTCTCGATGTCTCACTCATGAGGTGCTGGACATTGTAAGTGTGTGCAGTCACGATCTACATTGAAGTCGTACCAATAAATGTCATATATATATATATGATCCTTTATTTTATATATGTAGGTACATGATCATAGAGCAAAAGCAAGAAAAGAACCGGTAGGTTTCCTCAACCCACACGTGGTGTCCAAGCAAACTATAGACGAAGACTTACAAGTCGTCCATGAGTATATGAAAAAGTATTGCTGGCTCAATGCAACAAAAAGTTCATACTTTTACCCTACAACCCAGGATAAGTGTTTCGTCCACTTGCTATACTTGTTGATGTTAATGCAACTCATAATTAGGTTCAATGACCATGGCGACATACCAGTGTAGGTTTTACTAGGTTTTACTCATAATTATACTAAGATAGAACTAGGTAATTTACCTTGATTCAGAAAAGAGCGGCACCCACAAATTGGCACCTACCAAAAATTTACTCGACGGGTTGTTTAATGTCTATAAAGCTCGTGGAGGGCCACACAGGAACCCAGGAAAGCTGAAGCATATTTATAACTTTTCAATATCCGCTAGTGCACAATAATTCTTCACACTCTATAATAATACCATCAGAACTAATTAACTTATTATATTTTGGCAGTGCCACCAATAGCCAAAGGTCTCTAACCTATATGGATTCTATGTTTGCCACAATATACAACTCCTCATTGGTTCAAAGAAGACCAATGTTACGGAGGTTTGTCAATCTTGCGACAATTATTTCCACTTATTAATTTATATATACGCAAAACTTTACTCTTCCCATCAACAAGCTTGGAAATGTGCTGAATCTTCATTGAAATAGGCAGACCTTCTAGGTATTCAAGGACATCTCTATGCCTTCTTGTTATGTGAGGTCATAAATCCAAAAGGCGAATACCACCCAAGCATCATGCAATGAGTTGTGAATTTGTTAGTTACCATTTCGATTAATTTGTAAACCTTGTGCTGTAAATTTGTGAGTTGTAGTTCTGAATTCAATTGGTTTTTACATATGTGAGTTGATTTTTGAAATAGATGCGCTGTGCATTGTAATGTGCAATTAGAGTTGATATCTAAAATGGATGTGCTGCATTTTGATATGTTATGCAAACTCATTTCTGAAATGTATGTCATAATAATACTGTGATCAGGCTATGATCTAGCTCAATCATAATAAGAATCTAGTGAAAACTATACATATATATATATATATCAACGAAGGTAACTAATTAGTTCTAACATCGTGTTATGAAAAAGGAGTAGAACGAGGTGGTATGAAAGCACATACTCAAATTCATAGGGTAGATATATCTTTGACTGATACCTTTATCCCATTAGCACGTACTCCATTCTACATAAGAAGAAATTAGTTAGGCTTGCAAGTTAGTATAGTACAAGGGCACGCACGGTGGATTTTTTGCAAGTAAGACACTTACAGAGTCTAGCAACTCATCAAGGCCACATCGAGGGCGTTTGTCTAGTATAGATCATATATGACCTTCCATTGGACAAAAAATTCACTGTCCCTGTGGAAAAAATCTTGTTCCTTGTACTCGATGGTGAACGACTCTAGACTATGCTGGGCCGCGTCCAAGTACCATTCATGGAATTGACGTATCTTTGTTGTTAGCTGGAGAAGCTCCACACGCCTGATCATGATACGCCTGGTGTATATGGCCATCTTACTTGTGCATACTCAATCTTTGCCGTGCCTAATGCTTGATTTGCATCAAGTCCAGTTTCATCGAAGAATTGTAGCATCTCCTTGGCCTTCTCCTCAGCTGACGTCCTCTCCTCTAACGTCTTCTTCTTGTAATAATCCTTAGTCAATGTACGCTCGTAGTTTGATAGACGAGGCATTTCTTTTTTATCCTTCAAATTTTTAACAGTCCTCAAGCCTTCGTAAAATTCTTCTGTACCAGGCTCAACCTTCTTCTTCGGTGACTTGGGTCTAAAAAATTTAGTTACCTTGCTTGTCCTATCTTGTTGGCCTCCTCCTCGATCATATCGTACGCCCGCTTCAGAAGTGGAGCCAGCTTCTTGGATTGGGTGGACCCCGTCTTCTTGGGAGCTGCTGGCTGAGTAGGTTGGTTTGTCTTGGCCAGCGCCTTCATGGGAGCTGCTAGCTGAGTAGGCTGGCTTGTCTTGGCCGATGTTGGAGTTGGAGTTCCACTGCGGGGTGGTGCAGGAGATGGGCTTCTTCTAGGGCTAATGTGTGCGGGAGGTGGTGTAGGAGTCGGGCTTCTTCTACCGTGGTCCAAGTGCGTGAGGTTTCTCCGTGGAGAGGACACGTCCACGTTATCTCAAAAATTATGAACCGTTTGCGCCACAGGAAGAAATTGTGTACCACCTCTCGCTAGCTTCGTAGCCCCGTCACCTCCAGGAATTTTGAGGTCAAGGTCCTCATACCCTGGGCCTACCTCCTCCACCGAGACCTTGGAGTAGCTCGACGTTATCTGTTGGCTATGGATGAGCTGCCCCGGCCCCACTGGGTGGGTGAGCCATGCCGTGGGCCTTTGACGTGCAACTCACAAGGTGTCTGCTGTGTGTTGTTGTCTACGGGATTGTGGCCCAAGTCTACTTCGGGCAGCCCACCGAGCACAGCTGCTCCGCTGAACGGAGGGGTTGATGATGTTAGGATTACTGGGAGGTTCCTGGCTTACCACCCGCTGTTGGCTCAAGGCTAATTACACCTCTCTTCGGACCTCTTCTTGCATTCCCTCCTGTGTTTGATTCAAGCGTTCTTCAAGTACAATGAGCTGTTGTGCCTGTCGGGCCTTGCTTCTCACCTGACTCCAATAGGTCTCGGCATCCTAACCGAAACCAACCTTCCACGGGACAACACAAATGCCTTCTGTACGTCCAGGGTCTCTGGATTTTGTAGGGCCCTTGTTAGCTCGTCGTTCTCCCTATTTAGCACGATGGTGCCCTGGGAAGACTCCTCGATCGACTATACAAACCTTCTGGCCACATCTCTCAGTACCTCCCCAAACACCGCATTGCTTTCATCGTTAAGGCCACCGTCGTGAGTATAGAACCAATGCTTTGCTCTATCGGGCCATTCCAATGTTGCGGGTGTGACACCCTTTGCCAGTAGGTTCTGTTCCCTCTTCACCCATTTGGGTATCACCTGGCGGTAACTACCAAGGCCGAGTCGATGGTGGTAATTCTTCTTCTGTGTATTCTGCTTGTTCTTCACACTCAAACTTTGACCTTCTTCCGAAGTCTTGTAGTTCACGAGCGCATCCCAGTGATCCTACAACTTTGGGTACTTGTTGAAGTCGGGTGTTCGATTCTTCTTGATATACGCCATGTTTAACTTCTTTTTAAAAGTCTGGAATGCGATGGCCATCTTCTTGAGTGTGTATCTCTTCACCTTCTCTTTGGTCCCTTAGGGAAAAGTGAATGTCTCATTCACATCGGTCTAGAGCATGTTCTTCGTATCTTTAGGGAGCTGATCCCATTTTGCTATGCTAATGGGCACATGGTCTCTAACGTGGATGCCATATGCAGAATTGAATGGCCCAAGCACCCCCAGTGGTGCAAGAGGTTGGCTGTTCTCACCAACTTCGGTAATAACATGTCTTGCCTTCGACTTCTTGCTTGGACCTCACTAACGTGATTGCCTACTTGGTTGACCGATCTGAAAGTATGGTGCAATCATGAACGGGTTAGAATGTTGGCTTAGTATGATAGTGGAACCGACAATAATGAACGGGTTAGAATGTTACCTCGCTGGTCTCATCAGGCTCTGCGGCCTCATCGACCTCGGTGGCCTGAGCGGACACAGGTTGATCCACAAGGCCGGGTTCACGCTCCCCCGCCTCATAACCATCATCTCCTGCAATCAAATTTCTCATAAATTCTTCTTGATTTAATCCTTTACCCGCCATCATTATTTCTTAGGCTAGAAGAAGGCACTGAAAATTAACAAAAATAGATCAACAAAAGATTGCTGTCAAGATGCATTCTACAACATCAGCTATAGGGAAAGGAATGACAGAGTTTTTTACTGAGGTATTTAATTTCAATCCATAAAATTGGTATTTTCATCATGTTTGTACAATTCTATGCAATATATAGATTTTATTTTCGAAAATAATTTTCATGCTATTATTTGCATGTTGTCCTCTGATTCTGAATATTTTTTTATTTTGTAGGTTGAAAGCTTAACAACTGTGCATCATAGATATCTTGTTTTGTTGGTTGGCTACTGCACTGACAAGGATCATTTAGCTCTTATTTGTGAGTACATGCTGAATGGAAGCCTTTATGACCATTTACGAGGTTTGTGATATGCAAACTTCAGAATTTATGATGTTGACCTTCTTGTGCAATCTCCTTCCCCATGAAAAAAGTTCTACTTAATCCTTGGATATATATCCTTATTTACATGGTTTGTAAGTTCTGTAGTAATCTTGCATACGCCAAGGTTTCACATAATGTAAATTAGTTGCATCAGTAAAGATCACATTTCATCTAAAGCTGATGGTACTACTCTAAAACGGCGAGGAGGACAGTGGGGAAGAGAAGGTAGAGGATGGGTGGCGACGCTGAAGATGTTCTTAACCTAAGTTGGTCAAATACTATCGACAAGTATACTTATACATTTCACAAGATACATATACATTTGACATTTCACACATACTTATACATTTCACAAGATGCATTGGAAGGAAGATCATTTCAAGGCTGACCAGACTATCGACCATGTCATCCTGCAGATTAGATACCTTATTCGGCTCGATGACCTTCTGCGACACCATCTTGAAGAACGAACACAATTTTATGATTGTCCCTCGTACCCAATCCGGCAGAACACCTCTCATCGCCATTGGGAGCAACTGTGTCATCAACACATGACAATCATGGGATTTTAGATGTACGATTTTATTCTCTTTCATGTTTATGAGTCTCCTTATGTTCGAGGAGTATCCAGAAGGGACCTTTACACTATTCAAGAAATTAATCATGTTTCTTTTCTCTTCCCTTGCTCAGAGTATAGCTCGTGGGGTGGTGATAATGTTGTCCTTTCGCTCTCTTTTTCGGATGTAGGTCATTCCTGAGTCCCAATAGTTACAGGTCCTTTCATGCTTGAAGTGTATCTTTTGATTTGTTGTACATATCTAGGAAGCCTAGCAGGTTCATCTAGATATTCTTCGTGATATGCATGAAGTCCAGTGAGTAGCGGACCTCTATGTATTTCTAGTAAGGTAAGTCCCAAAATATTGACTTCTTTTTCGAAATAGGCTTCGTATGATCTTATTCAGTCGGGACAAGTTTGCTACCAGGACTCTTTCCAAATACTACTTTTAGATCCTTTACCAAAGAAAATACAAGTGTCCCACTATGATGTAGGGGCTTCTTATGTTTCTCTTCTGTCCCATCAAAATTCTCACCCTTCCTCCGTAACGGGTCCTTCGTATCGAGGAACCTACGGTGACCTATGTACAAAACCTTTCAAGAATTTTTTAGGTACTTGTTGTCTGTATCCTCTAAGAAGTGGATGCAGGCTTTATATCCTTTGATAGATAGGCTTGACAGGTTACCAAGATAGATAGGCTCGATAGGTTACTAAGTGCAGGCCAATCGTTGATGGTTATGAATAGCAATGCACGAAGAATGAAGTGCTCTCTTTTGTACTCATCCCATACACATACACCACGTTCCACAGCGTTAACAGATCTTCAACCAATGGTTTGAGGTACACGTTGATGTCGTTTCTAGGTTGCTTCAGGCCTTGGATAAGCAACGGCATCATAATGTACTTCCGCTTCATACGCAGCCAAGGGGAAATGTTGTAGATACATAGAGTCACGGGCCAAGTGCTGTGACTACTGCTTATCTCACCGAACTGGTTCATCCCATCCGTATTTAACCCAAACCTTATGTTCCTTGCATCCTTAGCAAAGTTTTGGTATTTTCTATCAACTTTCCTTCACTGGGAGCCATCAGCGGGGTGCCTTAGCTTTCGTCGTCCTTATGTTCTTCTTTGTGCCAACGCATCATCTGGGCATGCGTTTTGTTCGTAAATAAATGCTTTAACTAAGGGATTATAGAGAAATACCACACCACCTTAGTAGGGGGTCTCTTCTTACGCTGCCCCTCTACCTCACTTGGGTCATCACGCCTGGTCATATACCACGAAGTTTTACACACCGGACAAGCTTCCAAATCCTCGTACTAATTGCGATAAAGGATACAATCGTTATAACATGCATGTATCTTCTGTACCTCCAACTCCAAAGGACAGACAACTTGTTTGGCATCATACGTAGTTTCAAGCAATGTGTTCCCCTCTAGAAGTAACGTCTCTATAAGGCATAGCAACTAGTCGAATCCCTTATCAGACAATCCATTGGTCGCCTTCCATTGCATCAGTTCTAGTGTGGTACGCATCTTTTTGTGACCCTGTCGGCAGTTTGGGTACAACAGTGTTCTGTGGTCCTCCTATAGGTGCTGGAACTTTTTGTAATGTCTTTCATCGATGTATTTTCCCTCTCTATCAAGCATCATCTGGTCTAGGTCATCATCGCCAAACTCCCCCAATGTATCTTCGAAAGAACCGTGTTGGCTATCATCTAGGATATTGTTGTCCGCCTCTTCTTCTTCACCATCTTCTTGTACAATCTATTCTTTACCGTGCTTAGTCCAACAGGTATAGTTTGATATGAAACCTCTTGTAAACAAATGGAAGTGAAAGGTGGCTAGATTTTGGCCACTCCTCATTCTTGCAGTCTATGCATGGACATGATATGTAGCCTAATGTAGTGTATGCATCGGCCGCACGAAGAAAATCTTGCAAACCCTGCAAGAACTCCGGGTAGCGTCGGTCCATGTACATTCATCGCCGTCCATCTACATTATGTTACATTAAGGTAACTGTTAGCTCATTTTCCGATAATGAATTATCGGACATTTCCCAAAATCCAAATTAAACTACTATTTACTTTATTTAAAAATTATTTAAAATTTTAGGTGGTCAAATTTAATTTTAGGTGAAATTTCTTTAAAAAAGTTAATATTTTTTAAATGACAATATTTCATCACATATTTTTTCTATAGAACTTGTTAATTTTAAGATAACTATATTTTTAAAATAACTTTATTTCATTACATATTTTTAAAAGGACTATATTTCATTAGATATTTTTTCTATAAAATGATTATTTGCTCCGGTATTCATACTCGACAAGTTTTTGCAACCTACTAAAAGAATTGATCGATCAAAATCTAGATTCAAAGTTCTTCATCGATCAATGGAACCAAAACCTAAATATTAGTTAGATCCACACCTTCAATTCGAGCTACATCATAATCCAAGCATCCAAGCCTACATAACAAGTTTTTGCAACCTACTAAAAGAATTGGCCGATCAAAGTCTAGATTCAAAATTCTTCATCGATCGATGGAACCAAAACCTAAATTTCAACTAGAACCACACCTTCAATGCGAGCTACATTATAATCCAAGCAAATTCCAAGCTTACACAATAAGTTTTTGCAATCTACTTGAAAAGATCGAGCTAGATTTTTACATTCATAATTTTTCATCGATCATGGAAAAAAAATCAAATTTTGTTCATATTTTAAGCAAAGAAGATGCTATATTTAACACCAAATGTAGTGAGAAATGATGTTACTAACCTTAATTAACATGGCTTCGAGTAAAATGACCAAAATTTTGAAATTTGAGTAGCTCCCCTCCCTTGAAGCTCTTAGCCGAAGCTCCACTGTTCTAGTCACGCGGTCACTGTTCTTAGCCGGGCACAGTGTGGGGGGAGGAAAAAGTTTATATTGGGACCTAGTACTGGTTGGAGGCACCAACCGGTTTTGATGCTCTAACATTAGAACCGGTTGGTGTCTCAAACCAGTACTAATGAGCCCCTGTGCCAGCTGGCCTGTACCCGTCTGCCGGGGACTCCTTAGTATCGGTTCGTGATACGAACCAGCACTGATGTTAGATTATCAGTACCGATTGGTGCGTTGAACCGGTACTGAGTTGCCCCTGCAGCCCAGTAGCCGTTAAATCGGGACTGTTGTAACTATCAATCTGGTTCGTGCCTCTGATCCAGCCTGGTATTCACATTACAAAATAAGAATACGAACAAAAACAGGATTACTAGGGAAGGATGTTCAAACAATAAAGAATAATATCTAAATTAACTTACTAGAGAAGACCGATTCCGCTGGCACGTCGATGCAGCGGGACGCCCCATTTTCATCTCTCAACAAGAAAACGCAATCGACAGAGACAACTAGGTCCAAGTCATCAACATAAAATCCTACCTACCCATAATCTCTTGCTCGCGAGCTAAATGAGATTAATTTCCATCAACAATTGAGGATTTTTCCAAGAGGATATCCTATAGGTTCTCCAAGCAACATAAATTAAATGAAGACGGCAAAATTAACTTGACCTCTCTCGCGCAAAACTAAACGCCTGGTCAAATCAAACACCAAGAAACAAATAATATCGCAAGGAACAATCGCCGTACGTACTTACTTAATTTCCTTGGTCCGTTTCAAATGTGCAAGATGGCCGTGGAAAAGTCGCAGTGCAAGCCCACTCGACCACGTAGTCGATCGGTGTGTGCTACCTGCTGGACTCGCCCACTCGACCATGTAAAAATCCAAATCCTTTTTGCTTTGGTGACGCTGTGATGTAGACATGCGGTATGTATGCATCTGTTGCTGGTTGCCGGGTAACTTCGTCGCGTGGAACTTTCATAAGCCGTGCACGCACGTTTTGCAAGGTACATTACAACTATAATGTTTACACTATTTTTGAGTAGCAATTGCTAAACATCCTTCCAAGCTCTATAGAACATCCTATATTCCTATTACCATTAATGGTAGCAGCTATTTATATATGCCTCAAATATTACATCTAATTTGTTCACCAAAATATAACACACTTGATTATTGCTAGCATAATATATAATCCTACTGGGAGAGCGTTGGGACTGTACCAAACAATACTAGTAGCTGAATTCGAGTTCAGCAGGTTCCGCAGTATACGCTTCCGTGAGTTCATTTCAGTGAAGAAACGTGTCCTGCGCTTCCTGAGGTCCAGGATCCATTATTTCAGGTGGGTGCACTCCTATACGTGTATGTTGGGGTGGTGTGTGCATGCATCCGTTGTACATAAAAAGCACTTAATTATTTTTTTATGAGGTACTTGATTATTGTTGTTATATCCTTTAATCCAAAAGGATCAAGTTGGTTGGTGTGATCTAGTCCTAAGGGTCAACATACTTTACAATTTAATTGTAATTCGTCGTAGCAGCTCACAGCCTTCAAAAGAAATTGCAATTGATCACGTGTATGATATGTAGTACCAAATTATCTCGCGCACAAAATAATTTCACGCAGCAGTGTCAACGTTCTGGCGTATATTGGACGAAGCGACAGGGAGGGATAGGTCCACTACTACAGACTGTCTTATCCACGACCTCCATCACTGCCGGATAAACCCGAGCCGGTAGTAATAATATTATCATTGTCGGTTCTAACTTCTACCGGCATGGATAAGAATAGCATAATTTTTTCGCACGAATGGAGGCAATATCATTACTGGTTTTAGATAGAACCAGCAGTGGTAAGAAGATCTAACTGCCGGTTTATATAAAAAACCGGTAGTGATTTATCATTGCCGGTTCGTCTATCAACCGGCAGTGATAAGTCCATTTTCACTGCCGGTTTTACTCTAGAACTGGCAGTGATATTACTGTTCCCCGTAATTAGTTAAGATACAGAACATATCAAACATTGTAATTTATCTCGCACAGAACATATCAAAGCATAATTAGTTAAAAAACAGAACATATTAAACATTTGTAATTTATCTCGCAAAAAACATTTACAAAATTTGTAATTTGCGTGATATGTATTAGTTAAAACACAGAACATTTACAAAATTTGTAATTTGCGTGATATGTATTAGTTAAAACATAGAACATTTACAAAACATAATTAGTTATACCGTCCATAATTACATATTTAGTCCTTATTATATATACAAAATATAACGGGCCAACGGCTATTAACTGTTTGAAACCCAAAATGGCGCAAAACCCTATATCCAAAAGTCATCGTCCTCCTCGTCCTCATCGCCAGAGCTACCGCCAAATGATCGATCGGAGTTGCGGCGGTGCTCCTCCTCCTCCTCCAAATCCGATTCGGTGGCGGAGTTGGTCCTGCCCCAACGCCGCAGGACCTCGCCGCCGCCGCTGTCGTCATCGTCGCCCTCCTCCTCCTCCTCCTCTTCTGCCTCCTCTTCCTCCTTCTCCGCCTCCTCCTCCTTCTCCTCCTTCTCTAGCGGCGGAGCGGGAATTTGTCCAGTACATGCCCGCTTCTTGGGGGGGACATTCTTGCAGCAGTGGTGGATTATGAGGAGTGGTGCTACAGATTGAGGAATGGGCATTATATAGAGGCAGAATGGGAAGGGCAACAGTTGGCAAAGGAATGGGGAAGCGAAACAGTTGTAGAGAAACCGGGAAGCGCGACGGTTGGCGCGAGGAGTTGGAAGGGTTCGACGTATCACTGCCAGTTTGTATTACCAACCGGCAGTGATAACAAACTATCACTGCCGGTTTACACCCAAAACCGGTAGTGATATATCACTGCCGGTTCCATTTATAACCGGCAGTGATATAACTTTTACTGTCGGTTTTAGTCTTTAACCTGCAGTGATATGTATTTTCCCGCCCTTCTGAATTTTCACGCGTAATTTGACCTTATCACTGCCGGTTCTGCGCAGAGCCGGTAGTGATAAGGTATTTATATATCTGGCCGTGACCGACACCTTCCCCAGCCGAGCAAAACAAAGAGGAGCTCTGTTTGCTCGGTTGTTATTTTATTGGGGAGGTGCTGCCAAAAAATTGTGTTAATATTTTTCTTGTATTTATCTTCGAGGTGACTTCTTCTCAGACCGAGCAGAATAAAAAGAAGCTCTGTTTTACTCTGTAGCTATTACCTTGGCGAGTTACTGCTGAAAAATTGTATTAAAATTTGTCTTGTATTTCTTTTCGAGGTTAATTACTGACTTGATCTATGTTATATTTGTAGTAAAATTTTACTTTATATATTTTAGGTCGGTAGTGCTCAAATTAAGATATAGCTAAATTATTTAATAAATTATAATTCTTATCCATTTTAGTGATGTAGTGGATTTTCAAGTAATGAAAATTGCTAGATGGACAATTATGCATAACTGTAATTCTTTTCAATAATGAAAAATTGTTATATGGATATTTAAATAGTAAAAATTGCTAGATGAATTATAAATAGTGAGGATTGCTAGTTGAATATTTAAATAATGAAAAATGGTAGATGGATTTTCCAATAATGAAAGTTGCAAGATACATAATTATTTAGAAATATATCCTTATATTCAATTATATGCTTGTTTGATGTATATTAATTGAATTTAATAGCGCTACATAACTAAATGAAATGAATAAATCTTGTAAATAATTATCAAATGCTAGATGGATATTTCAATAGTGAAAAAGGTTTGATGTATCTTAATATAGGCAAAATTGCTAGATGTTTTTGTAAATCTAATCATTTACAATTATTTTTTTATTTGCAGTTATGTGCTTATAATGTGTTTATCGTTTTAATTAATTAGCAATGCATGACTAATGTAAAGAATAAATTATTTTGATATGTTTATTGATATACTGAAATGTAGTTCGATATAATTAACTGTAGATGGACCGAAGGTGGATGTATGACATGGATCGTCGCGGTCCAGAGTTCTTTAATGGTGTGACTTGTTTTCTGAATACGGTTGCGGCACATAAGTCGAAGAATTTGGCGGACTATATTTGTTGTCCATGCGTTGATTGCAAAAATGAGAAGCTGTTTTCTAACATAGAGTCGATACGTGCACACTTGCTTCGAAGGGGTTTCAAGGCTGGCTAAAACTGTTGGACCGAGCACGGTGAAGATGCTATTGTACATGAAGGGCAACACAATGATGAAGATGATATTGTACATGAAGGGCAACACATTGATGAAGATGACAAAGACAATATGACGGCGGTGGAAGATGCATTCGTTGATAGCCACGAAGATGGTCTAGATCAAATGATGTGTGATGGGGAGGGGGACTTCATGAGTGAAAGGGAGTTTCAAAAGATCCAGCGTATGGTAGAGGACTCTACAACGCCATTGTACCCGGGCTGCAAGGAGGAGTACAAAAAGCTGCATACCGTGCTTTCACTACTGCAGTTGAAGGCAAGCAATGGTTGGTCCGATAAGAGCTTTACTGAGCTGTTATGTCTCTTGGGGGATTTGCTTCCAGAGGGTAACGTGTTGCCTTTAACTACGTACTAGGCCAAGTAGGTTGTTTGCCAGTTGGGACTAGAAGTACAAAGAATACACGCATGTCCAAATGATTGCATATTATATCGCAATGAGTTTGCAGACATGGATACCTATGTTGTTTGGAAAGCAAAGCGGTACAAGGGCAACGATGACGATATCGAGAACGATGATGTCGGGGTAAAGCGTAAGAAGAAGAGGTGTCCCCGTAAGGTGGTATGGTATTTCCCTATAATCCCCCGTCTGAAGCGATTGTTTGCGAACAAAAGGCATGTCCAATTGCTACGATGGCACGCCGAAGAACGTAAGAAGGATGGAATGCTTAGACACCCTGCTGATTCTATGCAATAGAGGAACATCGACAGAAAATATAAGAAGCACTTTGCATATGATGTGAGTAATATAAGGTTCGGGTTGAGTACGGATGGGATGAATCCTTTTGGCTACATGAGTAGTCGTCATAGCACTTGGCTGGTGACTTTATGCATCTACAACCTTCCTCCTTGGCTTTGCATGAAGCGAAAGTACATTATGATGCCACTATTGATCCAAGGGCCCAGGCAACCTAGCAATGATATCGATGTGTACCTCAAACCATTAGTTGAAGATCTTCTAATATTGTGGAACGATGTTGTACGGGTATGGGATGAGTATAAAAGAGAACTTTATCCTACGGGCATTATTGTTCGTAACCATTAATGATTATCCTGCTCTTGGTAACCTATCAGGCCAGACGACAAAAGGCTTCAACGGATGCATCCAGTGCTTGGATGATACAGCTAGCCGGTGGCTGAAGAACTGCCGAAAAATGGCTTACATGTGGCATCATAGGTTCCTCCGCAAGGATCACCCATACCGCAATAATAAGAGAGCTTTTGACGGGACAAAGGAGACTGCCTTAGCTCCGAAGAATCACACTGGGAAATAGATATTTGCCGCTGTAAAGGATCTTACAATTATTCACAGAAAAGGAGCCAGCAGTACATCTATTCTGACTTCCCGGGATAAAGCTCCTTTGTAGAAAAAGAAATTAGTGTTTTGGATCCTACCTTATTAGCAGCACTTGGAAGTTCGACACGCAATCGACGTCATGCACATAGAGAAGAACGTGTGTGATAGCTTGCTTGGTATCTTACTGGACATACCTGGCAAAACGAAAGATACACTTCAAGCAAGTATGGACCTCGAAGATATGAAACTCAGGAAGGAGCTGCATCACGAAGAAATGGATACAGGCAAAAAGTACCTTCCCGCAGCCTGCTACACTTTGAGCAAGAAAGAAAAAATTAGCATTTACGAATGCTTGCACGGAGTCAAAGTTCCGTCTGGTTACTCTGCTAACATAAAGAGACTAGTCTCAATGAAAGACTTAAAGTTAATTTGTATGAAGTCTCACGATTGCCACGTGATAATGACACAGATGCTTCCAATTGCAATTAGGGGTGTTCTACTAGAGAAAGTCTGAGACCCAATTATCAAGTTGTGTTCATTCTTCAACGCGATTTCACAGAAGGCCATCGATCCATTAAAACTAGATAAGCTGTAGGAAGACGTGGTCCACATTCTGTGCAGGCTTGAGATGTGTTTCCCTCCATCTTTTGTTTGGTATTATGGTCCATCTCATTGTTCACATTGTGAAAGAGATACGGATTTTTGGTCCCATATTTCTACATCAGATGTACCATTTCGAGATATTCATGGGGGTTATAAAGAAATATGTTCGTAACCGAAATCGACCGGAAGGCTGCATTGCCGATGGCTGGGGGAACTGAGGAGGTCATTGAGTTCTGTGTTGATTATATAGATCTCAAACCGATTGGTGTGCCTGTATCTCGACATGAGGGAAGGCTACAGGGGAAAGGGACACTAGACGAGAAATTAGTACGTACGAGCAATCTAACTTCATTTACACAAGCACATTTCGCAGTTTTGGGACAATTAGTTGTGGTGACCCCATATATCAACATGCACAAGAACATGCTATCCAAAACAAACCCAGAGAGGTCAAAGGTTTGGCTCGCGAGAGAGCACAGAGATAACTTCGGCGATTGGTTGCGTAGACACATGATGCATACAGAGACAGACTGCACTCAGTTGAAAGTGTTGGCTCAGGGACCGTCAACTACAATTCGGACATTCCAAGGATACGACATAAATGGTTTTACATTTTATACAAGAGCACAAGATAAAAAGCGCATCAATCAAAACAGTGGCACGTGTTTCTCCCGCAATTATTTCAATTTTTGCAATGAATCAAACCCTGAAGGTAAAACACAAAGTATTAACTTTTTCCCTTGTTCTACATGCATGGGGCTAAAATAACATCTGAACGGTAGTATTTCCCTTTGATGTGTAACATGTTCGTGCTAAAAATATTGTTCGATGTGGCAGTGTTTCTCCCGCAGACAGGACTGATGGGGTGACACTATTTTTTGTCTACTGATCGGTGTCAAGTGGACTCTTTCAGTTTAGATATTTTTTTTAATTCCTTCCGGTTTAGATTTTGTTTGCATCTTTGACAAGGCCGACACCATAGCAACCTCTATCGATCGGTATGTTCAAGATTGTCGCAGCGAAGTCGCAGTAGCCACTCACTCGACTATGTTCAAATCAAAATTGCCTTTCTGTGTGTGTTGGTGGCTTGTTGTGATGTAGACATACTGGCTGCTGACCTCGTGGCTTCGTTTACATATTTATACGTGGATGCCGGGTATAGCTTGAGTGCTTCATCGCACGAAACTTTCCGAAGCCGTGCACGTTTTGCCATGTAATTGGGCTCAATTAGTTTGTTCATGTAAATTTTGCTCAGCATTAATTACTGACGACATGGTTTGATATGCTCTTATTTTTGAGCGCTTATGCACTGTTCGCGGGCACAAAGTCTCTTATCCGCTTGATATGGTATGTGTACAACTTGTGGCCGTCTCTGTTTACAAGCGGCAGAACCATGTTCATGCGGAAACGAAGTCTTCATAGAGAATGACTATGATTTCTTTATTTAGTACCGATATTTTTTTTACATACCTTGATCCACTAGCTTTTTTTTAGTAAGACAAATAAATCCTAGAAATTCTCACATTAATTAGAGAAAAAAACAGTAAGATTACACCGTTTATTTTTATGGCTTCAAATTATAACAATGCAGGTTAATCAGATATATATGAGAACTATTACAGTTGCATAAGTAATACAACTCAATTTTCACTTATAAGCATTAGAGTTGTATAAAAAATATGTTTGTTTTTAAATAAATACATATGCTTATTGTAGTAGCTACCCTCTCAGATGCCTAGGAAATTTGGCTAGTTATATTATTAAAATAGAAAAGAAGACACCATCTTCACTTTCAAGGACTAGAAATAACCACACCACTACTGCGGATTAGGCATCCACAAGCGGTTTGAAACCGCTTTCAGAAGCGGTTTTAGAACCGCTTGTAAGTAACTGCGAGTGATACCCCTTCGGGTATCACTTGCGGTTCCCCCAACCGCTTCTGGTTCGACACCACAAGCGGTTGGGAAGGTGTCCAGGCAGGCTCGAGTAGCCGCCACGTGGGTGCCTTCCACAAACGGTTTGTGGGTTACCAACCGCTTGTGGAGAGACTACCAAGCCAACGATAGAGAGGTGCCACATGTGCTCTCTCCACAAGCGGTTGGAGTTACCAACCGCTTGTGAAGAGGCTACCAGCCAATGATAGGGAGGTGCCACGTGTGTTCTCTCCACAAGCGGTTGGAGTTAGCAATCGTTTGTGAAGAGGCTGACAGCACAGTGTTTTGATTATATTTAATATAGAATATGTTTTAAGAGGGGTTTTCGATATGGATTTTGACAATAAAAATAAATAGAACTACAGGAGTTTTTTTGACACAATTAAATATATATTATTTATGTGTACTCATTTAAATAATTACAGGTTCATTTACATGAAAGTACGAACTTAATAGACTAAAAAATGGACAAGTAGATGAACACATGAAATAATTATGAGCACACAGAAGCAACTTTTACAAGTTTTAAAGAATAAAAGGCGAATCTTGAGCTTATTTCTTGTGTGCATCGCTCTTTGTATCCTTGGTCGACGTTGATGTCAGTTCACCTGTCCTTATTTCAGGACAATTTCTTCAAGCCTTTGCGCGAAACTCGCCTTTGGTGGATACAATCTCGTCGACAATAAAGCCGATGAGTTGTTCTTGGATTGCTGCAACCCGGTGCGGCAGGATCACGCCTTGCACATCGATGTTGGGCTGACAAAGCGGGAAGTAAATAAATCTCTGGATATGTAATTAAAGTGTAAGTACTAAGAAATTGACATATGCACACTACCTCGGCGTTGCTTGTCGGTACATCGCCGTGGGTAATACTTTGCATATAGTGGCACACATAATAGCCACATAAGTTGTTTCGGCCAAATTACATTGTAGAACCTGCGATGAAATTTGAAAAGAAAATAATTATTGGGATGAAAAACTGTTACGGTATATTAATATTCTTTAATACGTACTCGAGTGCTTATTTGGGCATCAAATTCGTTCTCGAAATCTCCTTGTTGGTTCTTTTGGAACCTTGCGAATGCCTTGTGTGATGCGTTAGTATGAATAGTAATTATTAGAGTTGGAATTAGCAAGGTATTTCAATATAATAAGAAAACTATCATATATATATGTGCTATATACCTGTTTAGGATGTCAATGATATATTGATATTTTTCCACCGGAGTCCTTTTTGGGTCTTGAACAACGATCTGGCTACTATCAAGTTTGATGACAAGAAGGATCCAGTGAAACCTATTCATATATTGCAACATATATGTAACTAGCTAGTAGTATTATCAATGCCTTGGAAAAGATAAGAATGAGAGGTTGTATATATACGTACTCGAAGTTGAAGGGCAGAAGTATGTACGGCTTGTAGTGCTGTCCCAAGAATGCATCGAGAATGTAATCCTTAACAGCCTTTCGGTTGCATCCAAAGACGAACTCGTTAACAATCTCTAGGTCGATGAAGCCCACGTTGAAGTTGTTCTGTTTTCTACATCGTTGTATGTCCATTCTACATAGAAAGGGATAAGTTATTAGAGTTGCAATTTTATGGTACGAGAAAGCACACAGTAAAGGTATGAGCTTGACACTTACAAGCACCAGCATCTCATGAGAGACACGTTGATGGCGTCGGCATGGTAAAAATGGTAGAAGTCTTCGAATTCGAGCCATATGTTGTTGTCCCCACGATAAAAATAATGTTGTGTGTGATGCGGAGGGGGACATCGTTCTTCCTTGAGTGGACTCTGTCATGTACCATTCGTGAAATTGCCGCATCTTGGTTGACAGATCCTTTATCTCATTAGAGTCAATCAGCTCCCGGCCCAACTCATATTGCCATCTGACCTTTGCCATTGGGAGATCATCTGTTAATCCAAGAGCTGCAGTTGTGGAACTGAGTCCTGCCTCCTTCATAAACCTCTCGAGGTTCTCCTGATCTTGGTCTCTCTTCTTCGTTGCCGTCGCCGTCTGACCACGTTTATTCTTCCGTGTAGACTTTATTATTGTCCATTCATAGTTGGACGGCATAGGCAGTGGCTCCGCACGGCATGTCGCGAAGTGTTCCGCCGCTTTTGGATCATTTGGTACATTTGGCTCTGACTTCTTTTTTGCGAAGTGTGTAGCCAATTCTCCTTTGATGACCGCGTCATTCTCCTCCTTAGTCATATCATATGCCCTCTTTGGAGGTTCTTTCATCTTTTTCGATCGGCTGGACTCTGCCTTCTTGGGAGCAGGTGGAGGAGCCCTTTTGCTATCGAGCTTCTTCCTCGGAGGAGATAGTGGAGGCGTGGTTTTCCTGGGGGGTTCTTTTTTGTTTGGGATGTTGGTGGTGGAGTAGGGCTTCTACGTGGAGCGGGTGGTGGAGGAGACGTGCTCTATTTTACCGGCGAGGCATTGCGTGGAGGTGACGTTGGAGGAGGTGTGGGTTGCCGTTGTGGAGATGACGCGTCCACACCATCTGGAAATATGATGTACTGTTTGCGCCAAAGGATGATATTGTGGAGGGCCTGTCCAAACTTGGTCACGTCATCGCCTCCAGTAATATCGAGGTGAAGTTCTTCAAATCCACTCAGCACCTCCTCCACCGTGACCTTCGAGTAACCCGGGGGTATCTCGTTGCAGTGGAACGTCTGGCCCTGCTCCACCGGAAATGTCATGTCGTAAGCCACCTTGATGGAGAGGTTACTGTAACATCCCAAAATTTGGGTTTTCAAAAATTTATATTAAATTAGCTTTCCAAAAATTTTACATCAATCTTATTTGATTAAAGAAGCTTAATTTAGAATTTTCTAAATCTAAAATAAATTAATGTGCCTTCTGTGTGCATCAAGTAAATTAAAATTTAGTTTTTACAGTGTTCTTTGTAACTCAGGGAATTTCTCAAATTTGAGATTTGCTAAAAATTAATTAAAATTATTAATTAAAACATTTGGATGTTAATTGGATTTTTATTGGATTTTTAATTTGAATTATTAATTATTCGGGCAATTCTATATCCAAATTCCAAATCAAACCTTTCCTTTGAAATTCTATTTAAATTCAAATTTTGGATTTTCCTCGGTGTTCTAATTAATCAGCATCCATATCTTTCCGAAACTAAAGTTTAATCTTTTACCGTCCGCAAAGTCAAAATTTCAATTCCGGTCCTTATTCAAAATTTTACCCGAGTTTTAAAATACTCTAAAAATCTCAAAATTCATAGAATTAGGTTCCAAATATTCTAAAATGATTTTGAGAATTTTTCCAAGATTTATGCAATTCCTCTGGTATTTTATCTCTCGTTCTTTCATTAAATCCATTTTTATTTGTCCTAAAATTATCTAAATTCCAAAATTCATCCAAAATCAGCGAAACCAATTTTATTGGGTTCCATTTTATTAATTATGATTTATAGGATCTTTTCTGGTATTTTTAGATCTTGTTATCTAATTTATCTCACGCGCTTTAAAAATAGCACTGTTCATCTTCTCCAATGAGATCTAGCATGTGTTCATGTCTAATCCCTTTGCAAGCCAATCTTCAAATCATCATATCTCTCAAAATACTGCACCAAATCACGTGGGAGCTGAAGCATCGCGACAGCGTCGTAATGGAGAATAAATGCCCTGCTGTTACCCATCCTCAATCCGAGCGAAACGGCCGCAATTAAGCGTTAATGACAATTTATTGCTCGGCCATTATCTCGGGCATCTCTTCACCTCCCCGGACGTGCGAGTACTTGAAATGTGCGTATTGACGTTTCCTATTCCGTGCTCACCTTGCCCAGTTGATTCAGCATTGTTTCCCTTTCCAAATCTCGAGAAAACCCGATGCCCGGCGTTCTCCAAAGACACCGGTGAGCTATCTTTTGCTCCGGTGAGTTTCAGGGTAAACCAACCGCGTCACTTTGTGCCTTTTGCTTCTATGATCATAACCATTCAATCGGATTTGATTTTTGTTGTAGTTTGACTCCGAATTTCGAGTTTGTTCATCGTCGGTTGTCGCTCCATTCGTCGTCGATTCCTTCCAAACCGGTAATCCCCGATCAAATTCCTTCTAGGTATAGCCTAGTATGATCTTGCTCAACACTGTGCTCTCGCTGGTTTTGAGAAATTCCGTGTTTTATTGTGTTTTTGGCCACCATGCCATTTGGATCGATTTTGGTCGCTCCAGTCGCCGATCTCGCTGCCGCTCTGGTCATCTCCGGGGTCAGCCGACGTGCCCACGGGCTCTCCCTCACCTCGCCGCCCCTTTCCCCACCCCCGGCCGGTCCTCCCCGCCGCCGGAGCGTGCCGCCGCCAAGCCGCCATCGCGCCGTCTCCCCGCGCTCCCACCTCCGGCCGACCACCCCATCGGTCTCCCGTCACCTCGCCGTCCCGTGCGCCGCCGCGCCCGCTCGGCCGCCGCTCATTCACGGCGCCAAGACTGAACAGCGTCGCCGAATGTCGGCCTATTTTGGCGTCACGTTCCTTATTGGCTCATCACGATTTTTGGTGATCCATCTATGTCAAGGTGGGCTCTATGGTACCCTCTATCTCCCTTTCAAATTTTGTGCAATTTGGTTCATGGAATCAAAAGTTATGGCCATTCCAATCTCAAATCATGTTTCTGCCCGTTCTCCCTCGTTTTTGCGAGTTTGATCGTGAAATTTTTTGTGTAGACTCCTGGTGATGTCCCCTACATGGTTCTCACCCTAACCCATGGTTTTGACCTTATGATTTTGTGTAGAAAATTCTTTTCTCCGATCAGACTGCGTTGCAGACAGCCGAAAACTTCTTCGGGCGTTCCCCGTTGATCCAAAAGGTAAAACTCAGATCCGTTCATGTCATATTGTGCCAAATATTCCCAGATAGCTCTTTGTAAAATTTGGTTACGTTTTATCTATTATTTTAATAGTTATGACCGTTTGATCTATTAGCTCCGGGAGCCATTCATCGGCAGTTTGTGATCAATCCAGTGGGTCGCCGCCAAATCTGCCTATACTGTTGAGTTCGTCTCATCGCGTTCTATGCGATGGACATTTCCCCTTTGCTGTTGCATCTACCGAAATTCTTTTTATTCGTTAGCCGCCGCCTTTTACTGCCGCCGCGCGTCGTCTTGTGCCGCCAACCATTTTGGTTTGACGTGGCCAGGCCATTGTGTCCAGTAGACCATTATTCCCTATTTTGCCCATCGGAGAAGTTCAATTGATTCCCGGTTGCCGTCAAAGCCATGTTCTAGAATCTACCCGTCGTCTTTTCAACCTAGTCCTCTGTTATCCATTCGCGTCTCGGTTAGCCATCCTTGGTAGCATTCTATCGCTGCTATGTCGTTGCACCGACGGTCGCCACCTTGTTATTTCATGAGCGTTCTGTCATCGCTTCACCTTCACCGTTAACGTTTCGCCGTTAATGTTCTATCGTTAACGTTCCGCTGTTAACGTTTCGTCGTTAATGACCCGCCGTTAACGCTTTGCTCTCATCACATGTGTGCATGCAAGTAAAGGCCCTAGTGCGATGTTATCATCTTTTCTATCGCCTTGATGTGATCTAGCCCTATCACCTTGAGTTTAGCCCCATCTTCGTATCATTGCCGTCTTGTCATCATCAAGCCTTTTCATCGATGTATGACTGAACCCCATATCGAATCATAGTGGATGTTGATCCCACTTGTCCTTGTCTTATCTTTGAAAATCTAATCTGCCATTGATTGGGAAATCATTCATGGACTTGGTTGATACACCATTGCCCATATGTTAGTATCTATCCAGCTGAGTTAATAAATCTCATGGAATGTTTCCTGGAATATACTCCGTTCTTCCCTAAATATCAGTCGTAACCTTCTCGATAAATCTTCTGAAAGCCTGTTCTCTTTTATCCAATCTTCGATCAAATTCAAGTTCCTAAATTCAATCCCTTTCGTTCAGTACCGACCTAATATTAATTTGGAGTTTATTTGAATTGCTTTTTGAGTTTTGTTGTATTTGTGCTTCTTTGTCGTTAGACACGTCGTCCAGAAGTTACCCGAAGTAGCTAAAGGATGAGGAAGTCGAAGCATTCGATTGAAGAGACAAAGGTTGAGGAAGTCGAAAATCAATTTACAAGAGTAAAGAGCAGTTTATAGCAAGTGCCAAGCAAGTTGTGCTTTGATCATATTGCTCCTAGTTTTACAAATTTACTTTGATTCAAATTATTGCATGCTAGTTCAAGATTAAATGATTTAAATTAATTTGGGATTAGTTATTCAATACAATTGCTAATATCACCTTGCCATGATTATTTGTATGCCATAATTCATTTGTCACCCTAAGATGGTTGATTATTAGTTGGTTGTTATTACTTGCCAACGTGGGTTGGTTAGACCGTGTATAATTGCTTAGCCATGCCATGCAACTCATGTCTTTTGAAAATAAAAGGTTAATACTGATTAATGGATTATGAAATGTATTTGTGAAATGGTGTGACGTGTTGCCACACGATGATGTTGATATGTGGAACCAGTGTGGTTCTGCATGGATGTTGAGTTGTTGGCATTGTGTTGCGCAATAATCAACTGGGGTGGTAAAATGTTTTAGACTAAGGCAAGTGGCAAGAGTGGCATTGGATATGTCGCTTTGGTATTTGGCGGTGTTGTTGGTGAATTATTCGGGGTAGTCTTGCCTTGGTCACCCTAAGGACTTCACCTTGCAAGCCTTTGACCTGAGTCACTCGTACAACCACATGTTTGAATGGGAAGACTTAGTTTAGTAGGATTCTGATATCTCACCTTTGATACCTTGGGGTGGCAGTTACACAGGGGTAACTGTATGGGGGAGCGTACCTGTGCTACGGCTTGGTACCCATCCAACGGTGTTCGTCGGTCCTATACTTCGGCTCAGTGTGAGAAGTGATAGTGAAGGCAACCCGGAGAGGTTTCTAGGTTGAGCTAGAAGTTTCTGAAAGGCTTTGTTATGATCGCTCATTCGCATACTCTTGTATGGCGATTCACGGCTGACGTGGTGAGTTGATTGTATCTTGTGGGTAAAGTTGTACGTCAGCTGATTGCATCTTGTGGGTAAAGTGTACAACCTCTGTAGAGTGTAAAAACTATTCGAATAGCCGTGTTCACGATATTGGATATTGCTCGGGGATTACAGTCAAGGGTTAGATTTTGATAAAAATGAGGTTGGGAATGTGGACAATGTGATATGGAAATTGGTTAAGGAAGAGCAATGCTTTACTTGAGAATGATTACGAAATTTATTATGGGTATTACTTGTTTTACTGTTTTTCAATCTATTTATGATATTCATTTGGAAATGCTGTTTTATGCAAAATAGCCAATTCAGCCATTCAATTAGAATAAAATTTGTGCATATAGTTATTTAGACTTGCATTACGTGCACGACTTGTTGAGTCGGTTGTATACTCACCCTTGCTATAACAAAACATCACCAGTTGAGGAGAAGTCTTAGTCTTGAAGAAGGAGAGTTCGCAAGAAGGTGAATATCTAGGAGTTGAATCTTGTCAAATGCCTGTGGTATTTTGATGGGATTCACCGACGTTCTTCGTTCCGCTGCTGTTCGTTTTACTCTGAGTTGAAGCCATCTAGGCTTCACAATTGTAAGTTGACCTTAAGGTTGTTCAACATGTTATATTAATAGATGAATACTTTATTTATTATTCCGTTGTGTATGATTGTGAAATTCATCTTTGTTAACTATGGGCACTAGCTACTGATCCTGGGACTAGTGCTGAAAACACAGAGGGTTTCCGGATTGCGAATTTGGGTCCCGACAGTTATGCGTATCAACGTGTAGCTCACACTAGCGGCAAACCCTTATGTCATCCACAGGATAATGGGCTATCAAGTTGTCCGCTTCAGGGGCCCCGGTGGACGCGCAGCTACTCCGCCACGCGGAGGGGCTGATCACGACGTCCGGCTGATTGCTCGGACCTAGTCCCTGAAGCTTGCTGAGGGCAATTTGTACTTGTTGCGCAACTATGTCGCCGATGCTAGCCTAGGTTGCTCTGAGCTCTTGTTCCAATTGGTACATTTTATACGATTCTCTTGTTTTGCTTCTTTGCTGGCTCCTGTACGTATGCGCATCCTTGGTGAAACCGTACTTCCACGGCGTTAGCTTGCCCATACCTCGTGTCCGTCCTGGGTGCTCAGGGTTTTGAAGGGCATGTGTTAGCTCGTCATTCTCCCTGTCTGTCACTAACGTACCTGCCTGAGATTGCTCGACAGCTTGTATAATCCTTTGGCCAGCCTCTTGCACTCCTGGTGCCATCACCAAGCTGCCGTCATCTGCAGGGCTCCCCCCATAACCCATGAACCAATTGCGCATGTGCTCTTCCCACAAAGCAGTAGCCGGTGTGACGTCCTTCGCCATTAATTCTTGTTCCTGCTTCTCCCATTTCGATACAGCCTTGAGGTAACCAACGGTGCCAAGATGGTGGTGGTATTTCTTCATCTGTGAATTGGTCTTGTTCTTCTAACTCGCGGCCTGGCCTTCAGCTGACAGCTTGTACTCCTCGAATGCTTCCTAGTGATCCGCCAGCTTAGGAAATTGGTTGAAGTTAGGTCTTTCTCCCTTCTGCACATACTTGCGGCTGAGAGACGTTTTCCACACCTGAAATGAGGTTGCCATCTTCTTCAAAGTGTATTTCTTGGTCTTGTCTTCAAACCTTTGAGGAAATGTGAAATTTTCCTTAATATCATGCCAGAGCAGGTCCTTGGTAGCTTGAGGAACTTCGGCCCATTTTTTGATGCTAATTGGGACGTGATCCCTCACGTGGTAACCGCAAGCGTTGTTGTATGGCCCAACTGCTGAAAGAGGGGCAATCGGCATCCCTTCGTTGCTAACGTCGGTAAACGCATACTTTGTGGACGGCTTCTTGTTAGGTCCCCGATGCTTGGATTGGTTGCTTGATGTACCGGGCTTGAAATACACAAACATAGGTATAAACGTGTCAGAGTGTATTATATTAATGAATTGCGATTAATTAACATATCCACGGGGATTATATTCTTCTGGCTATACCTCATCCTCGCCGGAACCAGTGTTACCGGACGGAGAGGCTCCAGCGTCAATGGCTTCATCGGTTGCAGCCTCAATGGCCTCACCGGAACCAATGTTAGCCTCAGCGGCAGCAGCGTTAGCATCACCCTCGATGCTGCCCAACGCGATGGACTCTAGCAAGAAATGTTCTCCCTCGTCGAAATTAGGGTCACCATGTCCTAGTTGCGCCATCTATCCTAATTCTGAAAAAATGTCGACATAAATATCATATCTTTTTTATAGCAATAATGTGTTATTATGTGTTGACAAATATTTAATGGATATTTGAGGGGAGCAATTTGGTTGTTTGACATTCTATACTCTTTAGTCTTTTTGTGATTTGTTCTAGACTAAAACCTTTTGAGAATGCATTTAGTTGGAAATATCTTTGAAATTTGACTTGTGTGCATATATCAATTATGACATAATTAAATATTGTCCAAGTAGGAGCCTATAGTTTCTGTTGGCAAGAGATGAACAAATTTGTTCTATGTGGGTATTTCGAAGTGTATTTTCTCTGCACCTAACTTTTGTATAGTACAACTGATCCTACACACATCACAATTCACAACTACTATACATGTAACATCCCGAAAAATTCAACAACAAATAAAAATAAGAATTTCAAATTTAAAATCATTCACACTAATACTATAAAAATAACCAAAAAAATAATTAAATTTACAATTTGATTCTTATACATCAGTCCTATAAAACCTGTTCAAAAACCCAAATCCTTGAACCATCCTTATATTAACTAAACACACTCCCTTTAACATCCACTGTTCTCCAAGCATTTTTTATGTCAAGCCGAGAAGGCATAAAGAACTTCAGTGAAGATCGAGATCGATCTACTGCTTTTGGCGTCCTAACGTCAGAATGCTTTCACGATATTAATGTGAAGTGTTAATGAGGCATGAACTTGTTCACTGCGTATGCGTATCACATCTGCGTGACGAGATTAAAATCATACGCTGGAATGAAACAAGAAACTATACTAAATCAATCAGCTTTCAGATATGCTATGCACAGATTTAGTTAAAAAAATGCTATATACAGATTGACGGATACTAAGCCAATCAACGAGATACAAAATTCTGTCTACAATCATTAACATGGGCAGTTTAATTTGTGCATGTAGAAATCTGCTCTGAGATTGATGAAAAAGAACTCAACCACCAAAAGAACAACAATTTTGAATGAAGCACATAACAAATAAAAACCTACAAATATGTGTTCTCTGTTTCTCCAATCTCCATTGAATTTTTCAGATGCCAATCTCCATTGTTAAGACGGTGCTATTTCTCCTATTTACTTTATCCAAGCCAATTGTAATTTATAAACACACCAATTTTATTTCTAACACTAAGGAGAGAGAGGTGAGTACCCAGTCATTATACACAAAAACAGACGAGCGTACGAAACAAAAAAGAAGAAGGAAAGAACGGCATTAAAACGGGTGATAGCTTCGCTGCAACCCACTAACGTTGGCAAACAACCCGACAAGCTCTAGCTTGTACAGAAGATACTACCTCCTCCGGCCGCTGCCTCCTCCTTTGCCGTAATAGCTCCATCCACGACCGCTCTTGCTTGTGGGCATTTAGTCGAACACCTTGTGGACAGCAGAATAGAGAGGGAGGAGGAGGGCGCGCACAGCTATACCTCGGTCCTCCGGGGTGGAATGACGGGGTGGCGTCGGTGCGGTGGTGGAGGAGGCGTCGGCGAGGTGGCGTCGGCGCGGTCGCGGAGGAAGCGTCGACGAGGTCGAGTGGCGCGGGGGTGGAGTGGCGCCGAGGCGATCGGTGGCCGAGGAGGGCGACGGCGTCGACGAGGACGGCGCGGTGGTGGAGGAGGGCGAGATGGCGGCACGGGGTCTCGACGAAGGTGGCGGCGGTGAGACACAGGAGGCTATCAAGCGGGACATAGAAAATATGGGGTGTGAGAGAGCGCGGGGAGAATAAGGCTATAAAGGGAACCCACTTCTATAAGCGGTTGGTAGTACAAACTGCTTGTAAAAATAAAAATTAGAAGCAGTTGGTATTACGAACCACTTGTAAAAGTCTTCTACAAGCGGTTCATATTACTAACCACTTATAGAGCGCATGGATGGGCGGGAGTGGGAAAGGACCTATACAAGCGGTTAGTAACACCAACCGCTTGTAGATCACTTCTAGAAGCGGTTAGTAATACCAACCGCTTGAAGAAGTAATCTATTCAAGCGTTGGTAGTACGAATAGCTTGTAAAAGTGTTGACCGGCTAATATTCAAAAGAATAAGGTGCCCTTATAGGTTGACAAGATCTCTTCCTCCCCCCTGGCTAGCGCGGGGCGCTTGAGTGCGGGCTCACCAGCGTGGTCGCGGGTTCGAGCCCCGCTCGCGCTACCTAGCCTTTCTTTATTTTTACGATTTCACTTCTACAAGCGGTTGTTACTACCAACCGCTTATAGCAGTGATCAATTCAAGCGGTTGGTAGTACGAACCGCTTGTAGAAGTGATCTATTCAAGCAGTTGGTAGTACGAACCGCTTGTAGCAGTGATCTATTCAAGCGGTTGGTAGTACGAACCGCTTGTAAAAGTGCCGACCAGCTAACATTCAAAAGAATATGCTTCCCTTACTGGTCGACAAGATCTCTTCCTCCCCCTTGGCTAGCGCGGGGCGCTTGAGTGTGGGCTCGCCCGCGTGGTCGCGGGTTCGAGCCTCGCTCGCGCCCCTAGCCTTTCTTTATTTTTTTATTTACTATTTGTAAAAATGTTTTTAGCACTTTTGTTTCATTTCAGAGATTATAAAAATGCTTTTAACACTTTTATTTCATTCCAAGTAAACACATAATACAGTACAAGACCGGGCCTTTCTTTATTTTTTTATTTACTGTTTTACGATTGTTTCATTTCAGAGTTTGTAAAAATACTTTTAGCACTTTTGTTTCATTTCAGAGATCGTAAAAATGCTTTTAGCACTTTTGTTTCATTCCAAATAAACACATAATACAGTACAAGACCCATGTTACATATACATAGTTCATACAGTAGTGGTACATCTTAAGTAGTCACGTACTTTGTTTTTACAAGTGTTCCTTCATTATGATCATGATGTATGAAATGAGCATCCACATCTATGTCATTCAGGAGGCTTATGTCGACATCCACCGCGAAAGGAGGGAGCTCGTCGAACTGACTATACTTTTCCTCGTCTGTGACGTCCTCAACTCCAACAATTCTTTGTTTGCCTTGGAGAACCACGTGTCGCTTTGGCTTACTACTATAATTTTTTTGCTTGTCCTTCTGCTTCTTAGGTTTGCTTGACATGTCCATTATGTAGAAGACTTGTCTAACATCATTCGCGAGGACGAACGGTTCGCGCCTATAACCGACTTGTGTGAGGTCCACGATTGTCATGCCGAATTTGTCGACCTTCACGCCGCTTGAAGTCAGTTTGACCCATTGGCACTTAAATAGAGGGACCTTCAAAGGTCCATAGTCGAGCTCCCATATCTCTTCTATGAAACCATAATATGTATCCACCTTGCCTTTGTTGTCTTCGACGTCTATACGGACACCACTATTCTGGTTGGTGCTCTTGTTATCCTGGGATCTGGTGTAGAATGTGTAACCTTTTATCTCGTACCCCTTGGATGTCACGATTTCACTAGATGGCCCCCGAGCTAAGCGTTGCAACTGTTCATTGTCTGACCCTTTGAAAAGGATCTAGTTTTGTAACCAAGTGCCGAAAGAATCCATGTGCTTCAGTGTTATCCAATCCTCAGTCCTCCTCGGGAAATCGTGGCGTAGAATACTCTTGTGCTCAAGGACATATGAGGCCACTACAGTTGATTGATTCAAAACCGTGAAATGTACTTGCTTAAATGTAAGAAGATCATTGCATGCAATTGCTTTCCTTCCTAGTGTCCCTTTTCCCCATAGCCTCCCCTCATGGCGTGATATAGGGACGCCGATCAGATTTAGATCATTAATGTAATCCACACAAAACTCAATCACATCCTCTGTCCCATAACCCTCGGCAATGCATCCTTCTAGACGAGAACGGTTACGGACATACTTCTTTAGCACAATCATGTACCTCTTGAAAGGGAACATGTTGTGCAGATACACGGGTCCGAGAATACCTATCTCTTTGACAAGGTGAGCAGTGAGATGAACCATAGTATCAAATAATGCAGGAGGAAAGATCATCTCAAGACTAACCACACTTTGTACCATGTCATCCTGCAGCTTACTTAGTTTATCTGGGTCGATGACCTTCTGTGAAACCGTGTTGAAAAAAGAACACAGCTTTGTGATTGTCCCCCGTACCTACTTAGACAGTATGCCTCTCACGACCTTGGCAAGGCGTGTGTCATTAACACAAGACAGTCATGGGATTTTATGTGTACGATTTTATTCTCTTTCGTGTTTATGAGTCTCTTTACATTCGAGGAGTATCCGGAAGAGACCTTCACGCTGTTCAGGCACTCTATCATGCTTTTTTTCTCTTCTTTGCTTAGAGTGTAGCTCACAGGATGTAGGTAATGTTGTCCTTTCCCTCTCTTTTCCGGATGTAGGTCGTTCCTTAGTTCCAAGAGTTTAAGGTCCTTCTGAGCTTGCAGTGTATCTTTCAATTTGCTGTATATATCTATGTACCCTAGCAGGTTCAAGCAGACATTCTTCGTGATGTGCATGAAGTCAAGTGAGTGACGAACCTCCATGACTTCCCAATAAGGCAAGTCCCAAAATATTGACTTTTTCTTCCACATGGGTGCCTGACCATCCACATTCTGCACATGTCTGCTTCCAAACCCCTTTCCGAATACTACTTTCAAATCCTTTACCATAGCAAACACATGTGGCCCACTACGATGCTGAGGCCTTGCACGAAGGTTTGGTTGCCCGTTAAATTTCCTACCTTTCTTCCGCAACGGGTGACTCGTAAGAAGAAACCTACGGTGACCCATGTACACAACCTTCCGAGAGTTTTTTAGGTACATGCCATCCGTTTCATCTAAGCATTGGATGCAGGCTCTATATCCTTTAATAGTTGGGCCGAACAGGTTACCGAGAGTAGGCCAGTCGTTGATTGTTACAAATAACAATGCACGTAGGGTGAAATACTCCCTTTTGTACTCATCCCATACCCATGCACCATCTTCCCACAACGTCACAAGATCTTCAACCAATGGTTTCAGGTAGACATCAATGTCATTTCCAGGTTGCTTGGGGCCTTGGATCAACAATGGCATCATGATGTACTTTCGCTTCATGCACAGCCATGGAGGAATGTTATAGATACATAGTGTAACAGGTTAGGTGCTATGGCTGCTGCTCAATTCTCCGAAAGGATTCATCCCATCGGTACTCAACCCAAACCTTATTTTTCTTACCTCATCTGCGAAGTTCGGGGATCACAGGGAAATACCACAACACTTTAGCTGGAGGTCTCTTCTTCTTACGCTCCCCATCTATTTCACGGATAAATCACGCTTCACCTTATCCGTGATTCTTTGCTGCTGGACAAACATCAAATCGGCATACTCATTGCGTCTGAGGATACAATCATTAGGACATGCGTGTATCTTACGTACTTCCAATCCCAAAGGGCCAGACGACTTGCTTGGCTTCATATGTAGATTCGGGCAGAGTGATATCTTCTGGAAGCAACTTCTTTATGAGTGATAATAACTCACTAAATCCCTTATCTGACACACCATTTGTGGCCTTCCATTGCATGAGTTCGATTAGTATGCAGACTTTTTGTGGCCACCTTACAGTTTGGGTACAAAGGAGTTACGTGATCCTCTAACATGCTGTTGGAACTTCGAGCTGTCTTTCATCTGTGTAGTCTCCTCTCCGTCACACGACATCTAGTCTAGCTCATCATCACCAAAGTCACCAAGTGTATCTTCTGCAGAACAGTATTGCGTGCCGTCCGGGATACCATTGAATCCACCTTCCTCTTCCTCGCCTTCTTCATTGTCTTCTTGGCTAATCGCCTCTACTTCGCCATGGTTGATCCAACAGGTATAGTTTGGCATGAAACCTCTCCTGATCAAGTGGTTCATAACTTGCCATCGCTGGGAGTGCTCCTTCTCATTCTTGCAATCTACACACGGACAACTTATGAAGCTGCCTGGAGGCAAGAATGCGACGGCCGCATCGAGAAAAGCCTGCACGCCATCAATGAACTCTCTCGAGCGACGGTCCGCATTATACATCCATTGACGGTTCATCTACATCAAGTTATAATTTCATTAAAAATTATAACAAATTTCGTTACAAAAATTATAACCTAACTTATAGTTACATTTAAAAATCTAAAGCTCATAGGCACTTAGATCTACCTTTGTAATTATTTTTTTCTTCTTGAGTCTACAATTAATGACCATATTTTTTCTTCTCCAACAAAAAATGCTCCACCAATACCTTCATCAAATTAAAGACCTACCTTTCTAATTATTTTTTATCCCTTTTCTACCTTTGTAATTATTTTTTTATCCTTCTACATGTTTTTCTATTTTATTTCATACACCAATAATTACTTCCTTACAATCTACCTAGATCTTCCCAACTTATTGTGATATTTAAGATTCTAAAGCTAACAAGTGCCTAGATCTAAAATTTCCAATCACCTTTACCTTGTAATATCATATTTTGAACTAGATCTCCTCCCTACAATTGATCATGGCCTTGCCTAAAAAGTTCTAGAGTGAGCTAGCTAAGAAACACCTTTCAACAAGAACAAATTAAGATTTCTCCACATACATTGAAAAAATAGCAATATCTAGGTGAGAAGGATGTTGGCATGATGTTACTAACTTTGAAACACTTAATTTGGAGCTAATCACCCGCAATTAAAAGTTTGGACAACACCTCCCCCAAGAACAGCGCTGGGCCGCCTCTTCTCTGATCGATCACCTCTGCTGGCTCGTGGAGGAAGAAGGGTTTAAATGCGCTGGCGGGAGGGCTTCCAGAAGCGGTTTGAGACAAGAACCGGTTCTAGAAATTCTAGAACCGGTTCTTGTCTCAAACCGCTCTATAGACAAGAATTTGAGACAAGAACCGGTTCTAGAACGCAAGCTCCAGAAGCGGTTCGTGTATCAAACCGCATCTGGAGCCCTCCCGCCAGCGCATTTAAATGCTGGCTCATGCGGTTTGAGACAAGAATCGCCTCTAGTGGTTTGATATGCATTTTAATGCATTTAAATGCGCTGGCGGGAGGGCTCCAGAAGCGGTTTGATACACGAACCGCTTCTGGAGCTTGCGTTCTAGAACCGGTTCTTGTCTCAAACCACTTCTGTAAATATAGAAGCGGTTTGAGACAACAACCGGTTCTAGAATGCAAGATCCATAACCGGTTCGTGTCTCAAACTGCTTCTGGATGCTCTCTCCGGACCGTTGCCTACGAACTACCTCTAGTGCGAACATCACAATGGGTTTGCACCAAACCGCTTCTGTCGGCGATCGGGATCGCCTGACCGCAAATGTGAAAGTGGGGTTAGTGTGAATGGGGGACCCAGAAAGAGCTGCACTCAACGATGGATCAGACGTAATTCGGGGCGAGGCGCCAACGAGTAAGAGACAGCGGATTATACTGGTTTGAGCCCCCACAAGGGTAATAGCCCTACTCCAGTCTTCTCTTGAGACGGAGGAATTCACTAGTTGTGCGTACAGAAGGTGGATTACAGCTCGGGCTTGAGCGTTCTGGTTGTGTTTGCTGGTCTATTTCTAGTGCGCTGATGTTGTCTTGTCCCTTCCGCCGTTCTATTTCAGGGGACTTTATACCCCTCCCAGCCGTTACCAGAAACGGCTAGGAAAGATTCCCAGGGTAGTGCATGGCGTGCAATGAAGACGTGCTGCAACCATCCCGGATCTGACGCCCACATCCGCCATAACTCTGAGATCTTCGGTCTTGTTAACCGCTGAGTAAACGCACGCCCCCGAGCCAAGGTCAAGGTCGTGCGGGGACGGAACCCCCCACTGCCCAAGCTCAAGGTCGTGCGGGAATCAGCGTCGCTTAGGTCGTGGTCGAGGACCCTTGTTGCATCGTCCTGAGCTGGGGACCCTGTTGATCGTGCGTTGACTTAGTCAGAGGCTTCTCAGTCCTCGACAACTAGCCCCCGAGGCTCAAGGTCGTGGCAAGAACTTGGGTCGACCTCGAGCCTCCCCATACAGACAGAGGGGACTGTTTTCTGGAACTTTCGAGACCGAAGTGTTGGTCGGGCGGAGACCTACCGTCTGGCCTTGGCGACGTTACACCTGGCGCCCCTTGATCGTCAAAATTTTGGTACAGACATGATCGAACAACGGAACCGTTCGCAACGCCTCGATCCCGCCGCGCAGCCCTTAATTGCGCCTGTCGAATCACCTAACAGGCGCGCCTTTTGAGATGCCCCAACCTCCGGCCTGTAGCGCATCGAGTTTATAAAACTCGAGATCATCGCCACTTCGAAAAACTCTCGACTTCTTCGCTGACTTCGCCTCCTAGAACCTCGCTCGAGCCCTTCTTCTTCCTCCGACCAAACTTCCCCTCAACCGCCATGGCAAAGCTCGGGAAAAGTTCCCTGACGGCGGCAAGGATGAGAGAGCTTGAGGGCTTGGGGCTGTTGGACCCGGCGACGTGGCGGCTGCCGGCCGGAGAGATCGAGCCGCAGCCACAGGACGATGAGCTCGTCAGCACGGAGCACTACATGCTCTTTGGCCTGCGGACGCCGGAGAGCGACTTCCTAGCAGCCGTTCTCGCACAATGCGAGATCGAGCTTATCAATTTGGTACCCAACTCCATCCTCCTTCTTTCTGTCTTTTCTCATCTGTGCGAGGGGTTCCTAGGAATCCTTCCCACCCCCTCGCTTTTCTTCTGTTTCTTCTCCCTCTTCCACACCGAGAAGGACCCCGTGGTCAGATGCCTCTACTTCCGGCTGCGAACGGGGATCCCTTGGTCTTTCCCCCAAATACGCCCTCGCGACTCCCTCGGCCCATGGACCGAGCGGTGGTTCTACTTGAAGTAGGGTGAAGACGGCGCGCTAGCGTTCGATGGCGCCCCCATCAATGGGAAGAAGCAAACCCCGAAGGCGGGTGACCTGGAGGACGACCAAGAGGCCATCGCCGCCATCCACATCTGCGCCTTGCGAGGCCTCACTGGGCAGGCCATCGCTAATGACTTCCTGAGGAGCCGGGTGTTCCCACTGTGGAAGTGGGTGCACCTGTTTTTCGAGATCAAAGGCCGCGATGACCTCACCCGCGAGTGAACGTCTGGTGAGTCATCTTGCCCTGAAGCTTGTGGCAGTTTAGATCTTTGGGTTCCTTTGATGAGTTTATCTTTCCAGCAGCACCGAAGGAATCTTGGATCGCCGCCCGAATGAGCGAGATGTTCGGGAAGGCAGCAAATGACTACACCCTCGACGATCCTATTCCGAGGAACGTGCTGCGCTGTAAAGCAAAGGTAAGCGGCCCTGGACCGAGCTTCCTAGCCCGCAAACGCCTAGAACCTTCTTTGATTCTTAGGTGCACTTGCAGGACAAGCTCGAATTGCTCGAGACAGCAAGGAAGATGTTGCCTCTGCCTGAGGCAGGCAAGGGCAAGAAGACGGGCAAGAGGCTAGCCCCGGACGGAGCGGGCGGCCGTATGATGGTGAGCATCCTTGGTCGAGCCCCCGAGCTCTTTGCTCGTGCTCCTTCGCCCTCTGACTTGGATCTCTTCACGTAGCAACAGAGTGCTGCGGATGCAGCCAGGACCTCGACCGAGGGTCAGGACCCATAAGCCAGAAGAACAAGGCCGAGGCTCCCAGGAAGGACTCCCCTCACTGCGGGGCACCAAGGGCCTCGCCACCCCCTGAGCGGAGGCTGCACAGACTCGAGTCGTCCTTGGCCTCCTTCTCGCTTGGATTCTCTTCTATCTTCTTAGCTTTGTAGCCTTCCTTTATCGCAGACCTTGAACGCTCGAGCTCACTGCCTGCCCGCCTGACGATGACTGTTGTCCAGGGCAAGTCTGAGTCCGACGATGAGGAGGAGCCCTTCTACGTGCTGGCGCCCCACCGGCCCTCGAGCCGGGGGCACACCCCCACAGGCCCCCAGAATTGGGCCACAGTTGGGGAGTTCAACCAGGGACTCGACGACCTGGACGAGGACGACGCCGAGCTCGCGGCCATTGAAGATGATGCCACCAGCTCCGCAGATGCCGAGGACGGTGCTGACTCGTCTGAGGCCACCGAAGGAAATGGCACCGGGGACGCCTCAGCCACAACTACAGAGACTGCCCCGATCGTGGCGGTCGGGACTCCCCGAGCTACCGGTTCTGAAGACGTTCTGGCCGTGGCAAGCACGGAGGACCAAGCCGTGGGCCAAGCCCGGACCACCGTAGGGGAGGGGGCTAAAGACCCTCCAGCTGCGGGGGACAAGACCGAAGCCACCACCGAGACCGAGCTTAGGGGCGGGTTGAGCCCCCTCGACGAGGAAGCTCGAGGCGCGGCTGCCCACGATGGAGCACCCGAAGGCCACACCCCCGATGACCCGGTGGCAACGACGGGTGACACTGCCCCAAGAACGTTGGGCAGCAGATCCGCCGAGTACTCCCATGTAGCCTTCGAGGGCCATCTTACCCAGGTACTTGAGATTCTTCAAACCTGGGCTCAAACTTTCCCTTTTTTCTCTTTCTTCTAGCGAGTGCCGTGTTGACCCCTCGAGCCCCGCAGGCCATCAGCTCAGTCACCCAAGGGCTGCAAGGCCTTCAAACACATGCCGACGTGCTGAGGGCCTTGCTCGATGTATTGGAGGCCTGGGAGACGGCGCGCTCCAAGCTCGTGGAGGACTTGCGAGCTAAGCGGGAGGAGGTCGCGCAAAAGGCGGCAGACGACTCCAACGAAATCGCCGGCCTCCGCAAGGTGGTGAAGACACTCGAGGCTTCCCACAAGTCCAAGCTGGAGCGGGCCATCGCCTCGGAGCGGGACCACGCGTACAAGGCTGTCGAGGACGAACGCGTGAGGTCGGCCAAGGCGCTCGAGGCCGAGCGAGCCAAGGCTAAAGAACTAAGCAAGGCCAGCTGTGGACCAAGCAGCCACCGCGTCGAGGGTCTCCCCTGAACTCGAGGCCAAGGTTCAAGAGCTCGAGGAGAAGCTGGGCTGGGCAAGCAAGACGACAAAGAGCGCCTTGTCCTAGCTTCAAGAAGAACGACGCCGTGCCACCGAAGCCTCCACCGAAGCCCTCTGACTCTAGGGCGAGCTATCGACCTTGAGGTCCAAGGTCGCCGAGCTCGAGCAGGAGAAGCACTAGCGCGAGATGGCCGACTTGTAAATAGGGTTAGAGTTCCTGTAAACAAGACCTTTTGTAAGACAAAAAAGGTTCGATGACATTATTTTGGCAAGAATAATTTAATGTCTTAGTTTGCTTTATCATTTCTCGATCAAGAGATTTTTTCCCTAATTGTGCACTTAGCCTTTTCTGGTCATGGTATATCTCGTCCAGCCCCCGTTGGGCTCAAGGTCGAGCGACGCTGGCCTTGGGCGCAAATTAGAAAACCTGTAAAGACCAAGACCTGCAAGATCGGGGAAAAACCCACAGGGAGCATAACATAGGCGCACGAGGAAAGACTTTAGGCTTTAGAGTGTTAGGATCATTTCTAGGCCAAGCCTCTCGAGTCTCGACGATGACTTGCGCCTTGCTCGTTGGGCCCGGGCCTGGGCTTAATTCGAACCCTAGCACAGGGGGAGTGTTGATGCGAAGAGATTCGGCTTACAAGCAACTCGACCACTAGGGGTGAATGTTTAAGCTTCCGGCACTAGGACCAAGAGCAAGCGCGCTCGCTGTTAGGCTGGACCCAAAGAAGCCCTGAATTCGGGCCAACAGAAAATATAGAACGTAGAAAAAGGATGTGAAGACCAAACATGACGAATGAACAACAACAACTTTATTGAAATCTGAGGTAAAGGGTTACATATAGAATTTTTGAAGCTGGTCAATGTTCCACGAGCTAGAGAGCTCTCTGCCATCGGGCAACGCCAGTCGGTAAGCCCCCGTGCGATCTGTTGAAACAACTCTATAGGGGCCCTCCCACCGCGGGGATAACTTGTTGGTGTTGGATGGAGCCTGAATCCGTCTCAGGGCTAAGTCCCCAACAAGGAGCTCCCTAGGTCGTACCGATCGAGATGCATGTCTGCGAAGAGCTTGCAGGTAGTCTTGTAGTATAGCGATTGCGGCATCTTACTTCTTACGCGAGGGTAAGTTCAAGGGACCGTTCTTGCTTTCGAAGTCGATCGATCGACCAAGCTAACTGGCGAGCCAGCGTGGTCTCTGGAGGCGGGGCGGCCGGTGCATGAACACTGAGCGGGAGGGTGTGGACCTGTTGCTCGGTGGCGTGGTGCGAATAGACCATAAGGCGGTGGGAAGTTCATCCACCCGAGTCTGGCCGTGTCGTTCGAGCTCATCGATACTTGCTTTTGGCGCCTTGAGCGATTTGTCGTTGGTGCGCTCCTTTGCTCCAATGCTTTCTGCGGGTGAGCCACGAAGCATAGCATACTTTGGTCGCAAATGTCTTCGTAGTACTCTGGAGCGACTCCTTTGGTAAATTGTGTTCCATTGTTAGTGATGATTCTGCATGGAACCCCATACCTGGTGACCACGAACAAGCGGAAGAACTTGACCGCCGTGCAAGCCGTGATGGTCGAGACGGGTTCGGCTTCGATCCATTTGGTGAAGGTATCGATGGCAACGAATAAAAACTTCTTTCCCCGGTCGCCTGCGGGAAGGGGCCGAGGATGTCTAGCCCCCAGGTCGAGAAAGGCCAAGCTAGTGGGATGGTCTGGAGCGCATAAGCAGGCTGGTGCGACTTTTGGGCGTAGTATTGGCAGGCTCGACAGGTGCGGACGATGTTGCGCGCATCCTGGAGTGCTGTTGGCTAGCAGAACCCATACGGAAAGCTTTCCCGACCATGGTCCTAAAAGAAGAGTGTGCTCCACTGAGACCTGAATGAATGTCGTGTAATAGGTACTTACCCTCCTCCGTGGTAACACACTTCGTCAGGATGCCAGAGACATTACGACGATAAAGCTTGCCATCCACAAGTTTGTACGAGCTCGCTCGGCGCTTGATCTTGCTCCTCTCCGCGGGATCGGTCGGGAGTTCTCCTATCACTAGGAAATTGTGGATCGGCTCGGCCCACGAGGGAATACCTTCGATGAAGGTGACCGAGGCCCCTTGGTCGGAGATTGAAGGCGACGCTAGGGTCTCCAGGATCACATCCGGAGGGACCGTGTCGTTGGACGACCCGAGCTTGGAGAGGAAGTCCACGTCGGAGTTGTCCTTCCGCGCTACATGCGTGATCTCCAGGTTCTGGAACCACTTCTCCATCTTGCGCGCCTCGGCGAGGTACTTGGCCATGGAATCCTTTGAGCACTGATAGCCTTTGTTGGCCTTGATGACGAGTTGTGAATCGCCCTTAACGACCAGCCGCGAACACCGGCGCTTTGCAAGCTCGAGCCCGCGGAAGAGCCGTACTCTGCTTTGCATTATTTATCGGCGGGAATCGAAGCGAACCACATACCTCGACACAATAAGCCTGCTGAGAATGAGGATCCGGCCCGGCGTGTGAAAGACCTTGAACCGTTGAAGTATATGACCCAGGGTTTCTCCTCCTCGACCTCGAGCTCAAGAGCTGGCTGCGATGTCTGCTCGACCACGAAGTCGGCAAGCACCTGCGACTTGATGGCCGTGCGCGCCACAAACTTGAGATCAAAGACGGCCAACTCCATGGCCCACTTGGCAATGCGACCTCCGGCCTCTGGATTCCTTAAGATCTCCCCAAGCAGAAAGTTGCTCGGGACAACCACGGAGTGAGCCTGAAAATAATGTCAGAGCTTGGCGAAGCCATGAGGAGGGCGTACAGTAATTTTTGGACCTAGGGGTAGTGCTCCTTTGGCCCGTGAAGGATTTCGCTGATGTAGTAGATCGGGTGCTGTCGTGCATCCCGCTCGGCCACCAGGCAACACTAACTGACTGGTGGTGGCGCGAGTAAAGCAAACAATTTCTCGCTTTGGTGCAAGAAATTAAGTAAGTAAGGGTGGGGTTGACAGGTATACCTTCAGCTCGTCGAAGGACCGTTGAGCCTCGGGCGTCCACTCAAAGCCCCCGTGCTTGCACAAGGCCTTGAAGAAAGGCAGTCCGCGCTCGCCGAGCCTCGAGATGAACCGGCTGAGGGCAGCCATGCGGCCGGTGAGGCTTTGCACCTGCCTTACCGAACTCGGGGGGGGGCATCTTTTCTATCGCCTCGATCTTCTCCGGGTTTGGGCCGACCCCCAAGCCTCCGATCATGTAGCCGAGCACCTTCCCTGAAGCAGCGCCAAGCACGCATTTCTCTGGATTAAGCTTGATCTTGTGCTTGTTCAGGTTGGCGAAGGTCTCCTCAAGGTATTGAACGTGATCGGCCTCGGCAGAGCTCTTGACGATGATGTCATCCACGTAGACCTCGAGGTTGCGGCCGATCTGAGGCTCGAATGTCTTGGTCATCGGTATTTGGAAGGTCGCATGGCCGGCGTTGCGAGACCGAGCGACATGGTCCGTGTAGCGTTGGGTCTCGAACGGTGTGATGAACGACGTCTTGCTTTTCGTCGTCAACCACCAGCTTGATTTGGTGGTACCGAGTAGGCGTCCAGGAAGCTTAGCAGCTTGGCATTCGCCCTTGAAGTTAACAATCCGGTCGATCGTGGGAGAGAAGTTGTCGCCAGACGCATAAGTTAAACCTCGTGTGATCCACGCACATCCTCCACTTCCCACCTTTCTTACGCACGATGGCGGATTTGCGGCCATTGAATGTCGATCTTGCGAATGAAGCCAGCCTTCAACAGCTTGTCAAGATTTTCCTTGATTATGGTGACCTTCTTAGGAGAGAAGCGTCGCAACCAGCGCATGGCGTTTGTTGGGCGCACTGCGATCTGTGTTCGACCACCTCCTCGGGACTCGGCATGTCGCCCGGCTCCCAGCGAATATATCTTTGTTGGCGGCGGAGGAAGGTGTGAGCTCGAGTTCCTATTTGGAACTTCGGCTCGGCCAAGCGATGGGCGCGCTTGGATGTGTCCCCCTCCACGAGCGGTACAGCTTTTGTAGTCCCACTGGGTTGGATGACTGCCTTCTAGTGGGCGACTTTTGTGGTAAACCAGGCCTGGCGAGGCGACATGTCGGCGAGGCCAAGGCACAGGTCTCATAACCGTCGCTGCCTTGAGGTCGCCCCTGCGATGATGGCGCCGCTAGGTCCTGGGAGCTTCATGCAGCGGTGGCCGTAGTGGTTCGCCGCCATAAACTTGACCAAAGCCGGGCGGCCAAGGATGGCGTTAGGGAAGATCTCGCCGACCACCTCGAATGTGATCGGCTCGGTCTTGAAAGTTATGCGGCGCCAAAGGTGAAGGCGGGACCACTGTCCCAAGGGGTGGTCGAACTTCGAGGACAATCGAAGAAGCGGAATCGCGATATTCTTGACCTTCGGCCAGGGATGCGCATCGGTCGAGTGCACTAGCTTGGCGGGTTGAGAGCTGCCCCCATCAACCATATCCCTTGGACCAAGGTATTACTAATGGTGGGAGTCACGACCAAAAGTGGTCTTGAGGTCCTTGGACATACCAGGGGCATCCTCCGGCGTGAAGGTGTCGTTGCCCGGCCCATTGCGGGGCTGATCCACGAGCTTCGGCGGTGGCCTATAGACCCCGTCGGCGGCATCCTTGATCTCGCGTCGGGGTGATCGCCCGGCGAAGCGCGAAGATGACGTCGATCCGGTGATCACCCTGCTGGAAATCCAGGTCGAGATCGGCCTGGTCCTCCCCCGTGTTTACCCTATCGGGTTGATCTCCCTCTTTCGGGAGTGTGGGCATGTCCCCGCGCCCATCGTAGAAGGCCTTCAGCTTGGCTTGCCAAGCCCTGCAGCCTCGCAGGTCATGATCCGGAGTCCCGTGGAACAGGCAGAATTTACCTTCGTCGAACCGAGACCGCTCCTCAGGGCCTTGCGGGCGGTCATCGGCCTGCCGCGACCCAGACCGGCGATCCTCCTGCCGAGGTCGGCGTGGCGCTTTCTTTGGGCCGTGGTCGATTTATTTGAGGCGGGGCCTCTCTGGGCGAGTCGCATTTCCATGACTCTCCGGTGGCCGTCGCCAGCGGTCACCGAGGTCGGCCGCCATCGCGCTTGCGGTCCCGCTTCCACTTCTTGGCAGCCGAGCCTTGGTCGGTACTCTTGCCGTTGGAGGGGCCGGCCTCGCCCGGGTTAACGCCAAGCTTACCTTGGTCGTAGTCGCGCTTCCAGCGGACCGCGTCGTCTGCGTCCACGTAGCGCTCCGCCATGCGAAATAGCTTGCCGACGGTGAGCTTTGTCGTAATCTCCAGGTCTTGGTGGCGCCGGTCGCGGGCGCCGAACGAAAACGCTTGATCGCGGCCTCGTCGGATACACTAGGGATCGGGTTCTAGTGCGAATGAACGCCTGCAATCGCGGAGGGTTCGTTCTTTCCTGGATCACCGGTCCAGGTCCTTCTCTCTACCGGGCCGCTCGTAGCAGCTCTGCATGTTCGAACAAAGGGCGCTCTGAATTTGGTGCCACGAGCGGAAAGTGCTGGGCTTCTGGTTAAAGAGCCAAGTGCGAGCAGCACCGTCCAAGACGGTAGGGAGGTAGTTGGCCATCACGTACTCATCCCCTCCCGCGGCCAAGATGGCGGTGGTGTAGATCGATAGGAACTCATCGGGGTTCTTCGTTCCGTCGAACCGCTCGATCAGGGCGTTGGAGTATGTCGCGTAATGGGCGGAGACGGCGCGCTGAGAGGTGCTCGCTCTTCTTTGGTCGGACTCCTAATCGCCTGGCGCTCCACCCTACAACCTCGACGGCCATGGCGGTGGGCCCGAGCATCGCCCGGGAGAATGCTATGGCCTTCGTGGACGGCGGCGCCTCGAAACGTCGGGAAAACGATGTCTTCTTCTTTGGAGCAAGAAACGCCGTAAACGGCCGCGGCCTTACCGTTCGAGTCACACTCGAGGAAGCGGCGGCAGGCGGTATCTGGGGCGAACCTCGGGATTGCCGGCGCAGAAACCAGCGGGGGACTTTGGCGCTGCGTGCTGCCATCGCTCCTCGGGGACGGGGCAGGACCCGAAGGATAGCCTGAGTGCGTGAAGCGCGGCCTCGTTGGCAACCTTATCAAGCTTCGTCTGCGAGCTTCGGCCAAAAACCCGACCTCGGGCGGGCGCGGTCGATCATGACTCGGGCGATCACACGGAGGCGCTCGCTCGATTGGGGAGCTTGGAACGACCTGACGACGTTTCGACCTTCTCGCGCTCCTCCCGCTGGAGGGCAATTACGGCCTGGTTGATGGTGACTTATGCCATCCGGCGAGCATCTTCAGGGTCTTCGGGCTGCGCTCCCCCTCTTCCACGCTCGTGCCATGGCTAGTGGCCATGAGAATAAGCCGATTACGCAGCGGCGGAGAGGGGGAGAACAGGGACGTGGAGTTTCCATGCTCGGGGACGGCTTTGGAACTCGAGCTCGCGGAATGCGCTGTTGCGGAGGATGCTATACCTCGAAAGTCTTCAACCTCTTCCGGATGAACGAAGCTTTCGGGCTCCACGGTGGGCGCCAGCAATCGACGATTGGGATCGCCTGACCGCAAATGTGAAAGTGGGGTTAGTGTGAATGGGGGACCCAAAAAGAGCTGTGCTCAACAATGGATCAGACGTAATTCGGGGCGAGGCGCCAACGAGCAAGAGACGGCGGATTATACTGGTTCGAGCCCCCACAAGGGTAATAACCCTACTCCGATCTTCTCTTGAGGCGTGAGAATTCACTAGTCGTCGTCTGAAGGTGGATTACGCCGGGCTTGGCGTTACGGTTGTGTTTTTGGTCTATTGCTAGTGCGATGTTGTCTTGTCCCTTAGCGTTACGCTTCAAGGGACTTTATACCCCTCGGCCGTTACGAAATGGCTAGGAGATTCTGAGGTAGTGCATGGCGTGCAATGAAGGCGTCTTTGCAACCGTCCGGATCGGCGCCCCGTCGCCTTAACTCCTGGATCTTGATCGTGGTAACCGATGAAATATAGCGCCGCCCGAGCCAAGGTCGAGGTCATCGGAGACGGAATCCCCCTACCCAAGCTCGAGTCCGCGGGAATCGGCGTCGCTTAGGTCGTGGTCGAGGCCCCTTTGCATCGTCGTGGGGACCTGATGACCGTCGTTGACTTTGTCGAGCTTCTCGGTCCCGGCCGACTTCTAATAGGCGGTTGTGATGCGGTTACGTAGTAGTGCACGAATCAAGGAAAAAGAGAAAGATCTACACTATTGACTGTAGATGGTGCAGATTATAACAATGCATATTAAACGTGTACAGAAATGAGAACTACTACAATTGCATAAGGAATACAACTTTATTGTCCACCAAAAGAGTTGTATAAACATATGCACCGTAGTATCTACTAGGATACTTTTCGCGGCGTAAAATGCTGCATGTGTTGTTTTTTTCGTAGAAACAATTTTTTTTTCGGTGGTGTTTTTTTTAAATCTTCGAGAAAATGAGCAAAATGGCTGAAAGGACACAAACGAAATCACTTTTTGTTTTTTGACGTAATATGATGTGCGCGTTGTTTTTTCGAAGAAATAATTTCGTATTTTTCGGCGCATTTTTTTCATTATTTATCTAGGGTCGTCTCACAAAAGATCCGTGATTTTTCTGAAGATCTTCGTAAAAAACCACAAAAAGGACCTATACGTAATTACAAATTTTTTCAGGGACCAAAACGCAAAAAAAAATTTTGAGCCGAGCCGAGCGGCTCGGGTCAAAGCGGGGAGAGCACATGAACTTTTCCCACATTAGCAGATGTATTATTCGTACAATTGCACAGAACATTCAGCAAGTTTCGATTAAGTATGTTATGGATAGTGCGGAATAAGTGCGATAAATATATCAAGATGGTTTAATGCCAAGTATGTTTAGTATCAAAATGAGAATATCAGAATTACAAGTTTTTTTTTTGACGAGGAGCAACCTCTCTCTATATATATGGGAAAAATATCTTCTACTTCTGGGCGTAGCTACTCCCACTCCATCCACCGCTTACTCCGTTCTAAGATCCGTGCGACTATATTGGTTGTTTTGGAGTGTGTGCTAATTATCTATAGAACCCGACCCATATAGAATAATGATTCCTATATTATTCTCTCATTTTAAATGCATGTCGGTTGCAACTGAAAAATAATTAGAACATCTGTTTCCCATCTCACGGCATTGGCATTTGTGAGTCGACTGGAGCAGCATCGCATGGCCGCCCGGACTGCGGGTGATCTCGCCGACCACGACGTTTGCCCGGCCAAGTTGATCAGGCGTGTCGAATATTTAAATATAAGATATGGAGATACCTCATAAACTCAAAAATCAGACCATATATACCTCTATCAACAATTGGATACTCCGAATATCTCGGGTCCAGTCTGATGGGACTTAATATATAGTAAAAAGAATATCCCCATGTAGAGAGGGATATCTCCATGAAAGGAAGGATTCGATCATGTTCCCAATATGAGAAAACCCATTCGAATACGCCTGGCAGTTATGGAAGTTTGGATACGATACGGAGATTCTAACGGCAATAGACTCTTCATCGACCACGATTCGGTACTCCAACCCACTATATAAGGGTAAGGGTAGATGTCGTCAAGAAAAAGCAACTCTCAAGCTACAGCCATCCGGAGCTAGACATACGGGAAGATCTCCAAACAAAACATACATTAGTCATAACTTAGCCACCCCCAAAGAGTAGGGTGTTACTCGATCCAGAGGCCTGAACCTGTCTATATCGTGTCTCCCGATTGTGTGTTTGACTCTGCGCATCTCGAAGGTTCCCGAATATAAGTTTGTTGTTGATCACTAACCTTCGACAGCTAGCATGTCAGGTAGGGTCCTTCAGTTATTTTTGCAGATAAGACATGTCTTCGGTGCGCATCCACACCGGAATTCCTTGTATCCACCAAGCTCTGCTAGTGGAATCTGAGATCACCTTTGGAGCCATGCTGTACTGATGGGGGTCGTTTGGAGATCTTGAGCACATCGGCTTCATTGAGTCCTGTTCTGAAGACCTCTACTGAGAAGTGTACTTCATAGAATTCGACCCTATGGAGCCCAGCGTACTCAAGTGCGTCGCCACAGAGAGTGACAGTGACAGCGATGACTTCAACAGTTAGTGCAGCAATAGAACAGATCGATATGTGTTCATGGCCAAGGCCAACAATGGCACTACTGCCAGAAGTTCACAAAAGTGGGATCCTGGGGTAGAAGCCATGAACGACCAGCAACACCACATCCCTCTAGGCACACTCCAAGATCCCGCGGCAGCAGCCACCTCAGCGCATGCAGCCGCGGACATCGTTGCTCCTGGCACGGCAGACCAACGCCGTGATCCAACCGCCGCAGCCACTGCAGGGATCACGGCCAGACTATCAAAGCATATTAATCTTGATAATCCAGCGACACCTCATCTGCAGGTGCCATGTTTTCAGGTGCAACAGACTTTTGGCAGCGTGACCATAATAGCAGGCCCGGCTGCATCTTAGGAATAGCATCTCATCAGAGCCACCATAGCGACATCTTCAGTACTCTTGAGGACAATGTCTAGTGTGCTCATATGCTATTAAAGTCGCTTCCACTTTTGGATCTGACTAACCCTATGACACTAGTGTTCGACCAGATGAGAACACTACTTGATGCAATGCAAGCCCAGACTGCTCTAGTTGCCAATCCAAGGTTCGGACATTCTAGCCAACAAGGCGCTCAAAGCCAGCTACCGGGACCATCTCACGATAGTTGTCGGGTAGCGAGATCAGCAGTGGCTAGCTCTAGCCATCGTAATTCCAGAACAGCCCATTCCAACCCCCGCCAGAAATACCTTGGAGATCTCCGAGACCGAATTCCGCACAATCGATGAGATTTGCTTGATGTCTTGCGAGATCGAAGGGAAGAACAAGACCGCGAGGACTGCAAAAGGCGACAAAACGAGTCCACATCCTCAAGAGGCTGATCCTCGGTGCGACATGCACGGCAAGGCGAATCTTCGCCCTCGAGGGGCCGCTCACCGCTGTGACACAGGTTCGCCCCTTGGCAAGATGTGTATAGATGGCAGCGCTAGATAACTCTTGAGGACGTCGATGAGGGATGTAAAGTGTTTACTCCTGCACTTCACACGGTCAGATGGCCGGACAAGTTCAAGCCTGGTTCGGTTGAAAAGTACTTAGAAGAGATTAACCCCATCGAGTGGTTGTAGATATATACTACGGTCATGAGAGTAGCCAGAGGAAATGAGAAGTTGATGGCCAATTACCTGCTTACCACTCTCGATGGAGCGACAAGATCTTGGTTACTCAACCTCCCACCTCAGTTGATATCGTCGTGGGCAGAGTTACGGGCCCAGTTCATCACTAACTTTCAAGGCACGTATGAACGCCTTGGAACGTGCATCGACTTTCATCGGCTAGTACAGAAACCAAGAGAGTCGTTGTGCAGCTTCATCCGACGCTTTAGTGATAAGCGAAACCTGATCTCGGACATCTCAGACGAGGCGGTAATTATGGCCTTCGAGAATGGGGTCAAGGATGGAGATCTGAAGGGGAAGCTCGCCACCCGAAAGATCAGAATCACTAAGAAGCTCTTCGAGTTGGTGGACAAATACGCCATACGTGCTAAGGTCTGAGAACATCTCGATAACCCCAAGCCTAGCAACGACAAGCTCGAGTCATCCAAATAATGGGCAAAGAAGAACAAGAACCATGGAGAGAAGCGCAAAGGCAACTCCACCGTAGCCGCGGTTGAAAGGGGAAAAGTGCGCAATCTAGGCGACAACAAGGGCCGAAGTCGTGGAGGAAACAAGTATTGCCCCGTTTGCCACACAGACAAACACGACTTCGATGAGTGCCAGGTAATCAGCAAAAAAGTCCAAGAGAAGCTCAAAGCCACCCTCACCGAGCGCGGGATTGAGCAGGCTAAGGAGAAGCCTAAGGACGATGAGGCCGAATACCGTGGGGATGATCACAAGCTAGCACATAACTTTGAGGGGTCTGCCACTATGAGTCCAAGCTGCAGTATAAGACAGTCGAAAGAGAGGTCAACCTGGCCATGCCAACTCTCCCCCGATTCCTCAAGTTGTCAGAGGTACCAATCACCTTCGAAGAATCGGATCACCGTCTACGGTCCCACATCTAGGATGGTACCTAGTAGTGGTCGAGCCCACCATCATGAACATCAATGTCACTCGAACCCTAGTCAATGGAGGCAGCTCGTTGAACCTCATCTTCTCAAAGACACTGGAGAACATGGGAATTCCCTGAATCGAGATAAAGGCCGAAGCCGAGCTATTCCATGGCATAACTCCGCGTTCATCCTCGACCCCACTGGGCCAGATCGAGCTGCTAGTCACATTTGGCATGCCAGACAACTTCCGCACCGAAAAGATCCTCTTCGACATGGCGAATTTTGAGACTACTTATAATGTGATTCTGGGCCGCTCAATGCTAACAAAATTCATGGTGAGGAACTTAAATATGTCATCCAACTCGATTTTCATGCTTCGAATGACATTGCAGAGTATGAGGGACTGGTCAACAGGCTCCAAATAGTTGTGGCACTTAAAATCAAGTGATTACTCCTGAAAGGGGACTCACAGCTAGTCATAAACCAAGTGCAAAAGGAATACCAGTGCTCGGATGACAACATGTTGGCGTACCTGAGCGAGGTCCGCAAGCTAGAGCACAAATTCGAAGGACTCGAGGTAAGGCACATCCGGCGGAGTGATAACGCTACCACCAACGAATTTGCTAGGCTCGCTTCATCCCATTCACCTGTGCCCGTGGGAGTCTTCGTTAAGAAACTTCCTAAACCATCTGTCTTCCCCTATGAAGAGCAGATGTTGCCCCTTTCGTCGGCGGTTTGCTTTCGAGTCGTGAGCAAAACTTCGCGGAATGTAAACTACACTACTCAAAAGCGAACTGACCTGGATGACTCCATTCCAGGCCTATCTCAAAGGTCGAGAGATCCCTGACGATGATGCCTCAGCCAAGAAAATTGCATGTAAGTCCAAGCTATACGCATTGGTAGATGTTAAGCTCTATCAGAAAGGGAGTAATGGAATCTTGATGAAGTGCATCACTCAGGAAGAGGGCAATAAAATATTGCTTGATGTCCATGGAGGTATCTGTGGCAACCATGCGTCCTATCACACTCTAGACAGAAAAGTTTTTCGACAAGGGTTCTATTGGCCGACTGCCCTCTAGGATGCTTGCGAGCTGGTGAGAAAATACGAAAGCTGCTAATTCTACGGCAAGTAAACCACCCGACCAACCTAGGCTCTGCAAACTATTCCTCTGTCTTGACCTTTCTCCATCTAGGGCTTGGATATCTTGGGACCTTTCTCCAAAGCTCAAGGAGGTTATAAGTTCTTGTTCGTGGTAATCGACACATTCACCAAGTGGATCGAGGCCAAACCCGTCAGGAACATCACCTCAGAAGCAGCCAAGAGGTTCATGAGGAGCATCGTTACTCGATTTGGTATTCCAAATCGAGTGATTACCGACAACAGTAGTTAGTTCAAGAGTAGTGCTTTTACAATCTTCTGCGAAGAACTAGGAATCAAACTGTGCTTCGGCTCTATAGCTCATCCTCAGAGTAACGGTTAGGTCACACACGCCAATGGCATAATCATGCAGGGGATCGAGAACCGCGTATTCGATAGGCCTAAAGCTTACTCGACCTGGTGGGTAAAAGGGCTTCCCTCAGTGCTATGGGCCGTTCGAACATCGACTAGTCAAGCCACTGGTGAGACTCCGTTTTTGTTAGTCTACGAAGCAGAAGCGATGCTTCCGACCGAGTTAGCATTCAGGTCAACTCGAGTGAAGAACTACTCTGAAAAGGAACAAGAGTAAGAGCGAGCAGGCGACGTAAATCTACTAAAAGAATACAGAGACCAAGCGTCTATTCGTGTAGCCAAGTATCAACAAGCCTTGCGCAGATACATGGCACAAGAGTCTAGGAAAGAGAGCTCAATGCTAGGGACTTAGTACTACGAAAGATGCAGAAACAAGACAATCGTAACAAGTTATCACCTAAGTGGGAAGGCCCCTATGTGGTAGTTGAAGCTACTTGACCTGGATCGGTGCAGTTATCTATGACAGACGGCGTGATATTGGACAACTCGTGGAACATTGATCAGTTAAGAAAATTCCATACATAAAAGAAAGCATCACATGAAAAATCGAACAAAAAACTCCAGGTAAGTAAAAAGATAATTTTATTCATATCGCTAACAAAATTATTCTATTACATTTGAAGACAGGCACCCTATAACTAACTACTTGCCTTCGAAGGCATCGCACCTCCTCTTCTGCTCCCTCTAGGGCTGGTAGCTGATGGCCCCCGAGATGGGCCTGTGCCCTCGGTAAGAGCTGGAAGAAGCGGCGAGGACGCACCAACCAGTTGACGGGAAAGGAGGATCCTCCTATGCCACCAAAACCTGGGCGAGCAAGCGCTGGATTGATGAAGCTGTTTTGAGCTTCACCTTCGCCGGTAGCCTTGCCCTTTTCTCCTCCGGTGTTGGAGGTGGCAACACGCAACTTGCTCGTCACGTCGTCCTCTTCCTCAGGGCAAACTTCCCTCTCGATGGCCCTCCAGTCGATCTCCTCCTCTTCCTCAGGCTAGACCTCCTTCTCAACAATGTCCTAGTTGATTTCATTATCTTCGTCCTCAGAAAGGACAATGACGATGCGCTGCAAGGGCCCGTGGTTGGAGGCAGAGGTGGGATCTCAATAGAAATCTCCTAGGGAGGGGCTCCTCTGAGGATCTCCACAGAAGGAGTTGAGGGCGGCGAGGAGGCCATAAAAATGTTTGAAGAAGATGGAGTGTTGCAAAACAAAAGGAAGAGAAGGGTGAGGCCAGGTGACCACGCGTGCCGTCTATTTATAGCCCTGGGAGTAGGTCAGGCTAGAAGTCGCAACCCAACTGGAGTCCGTGTCGGTTCCGATCTACGAGGCATATTTCTTTACTCTCACGTAAATGCAAAAGCCGAAGAGACGCTAAGTCATGATGGGCCACGTGAAAACTGAAGGACACGATGGTTGCAGCAGTTCTCAATCATAATAACTGAATAAAAATAATGCTAAGCCTTATCGGTACGCCTGAGGGCTCATGCACCTGAGTGTACGGCCGAAGGCCGCCGTGCGTGATGCTTGTGCTCAACTATCTCCTCGATGGCCTAATCGAGTAGGAAGTCAGGGGCCACATCATGTTTTCGTTAACGCTGAACTCCACCAAGTATGCTCAGGGGCACACGCGCTAAAACATACGATCGAGAGTTGTCATTTAAGACAATTGTGCCCTGCTTCCTCCTCTGATCACTTATCGAGTAGGAAGTCGAAGACAATAATATTTAGTTGTCAGCGCATTCGGTTTGCCCTCGCCCTGACGACTAAGTCGAGCGTAGGGTCAGGAGCTGCATCACTTGATATTTTAAATGCTTGGCATTCCCCTTTTCTCAAGTGGAGCAGAAGGTCACAAGCCACATTTGGCGTGAAGGCACATACGTTTCTCAAAAGTGCCTTATCGAGTTGGAGGTTGAAGGTTATGTCGCCTGAATTTTCACCTCCGCTTAGCCCTATCCTCAGGTTGAGACGCCTATCTAGTAAGAGAATTAGAGTCGTAACAGGTGTGTGACGTTAATGCTCTGCTGTCACCTCGATCTAGCTATCGAGTAAAAGTCGAGAGCTGAATCACTCCATTATGCTTACTGTACTCTACTCTCCACCCGATGGTCTCATCGGGTAAGGAGTCGGGGGCTACAGGTAACTCGATGCACAAGTACCTTGATGCCTTTTTTCCTTTTTAATTTTCTGCCTTTTCTCAATTTGTCTTTGGTCAATACAGTTATCGAGTGGAGTATACTGCAGGCACAAATTCTTTACTATTAGCTTATATGAATGCAAATTCCTTTGCACGTATTTACTCAATTACGTGCTTAGCTGGTCAACGAGCGAAACTAAAGCACGGCCATGCCTGAACCTGATGACGAGCAATTCTATCCTGCGCGCAAACGAGCACAAGATTGTAAGACATCTAACGCTTAGCGGCCAGTGGGAGACGAGGCCTCTAGTCAGTTCTACATGCGCTGCTCAGCAAGTTCATGTTCGCTACATAGTCCAAGTCATATATAGTCGATAAAGGCTGGCAAAGAATTGCATAACTCTCGTTGTTGTCTACATAGCACCAACACTATGCACAGCCTCTCCAGGCGTAAGCTCGGGGGCTTAGAGATTTGACGAGAATTTTCTCTTTAGTCTTGCGTGCAGGTATAGCCGAGATATGGATGTAAAAGGTTAAAAGCTTATATAAGTGCTAATCAAAATTGCATCTACTCGTGTCTCCTTTGTTCATTGGCAAGGAATCAAGAAGGCAAGACATGAAAGACAAGTAAGTCAATTAGTATTGCCAGTAAAAGACCACAGCATCGGCAGAAGTTCAATTACACTAACAAGACAAAGACTAAGGGTTTTTGTGGGCGCCTCCATCGAGAGTCAACTCCAGCTGGTCTATGAACCTCTTAGCATGGCTTTTGAAGGACTCGATGAGGTTCGTAGCCTCATCCTCCTCGCTGGTAAAGCCTTCGTCCAAAATCGAGAGGTCCAGGCCCGGATAGTGGTTCTTCACCAGACCTAGTAAATACGAAGACGCAAGACGAGCCGATGGAGTCATGTTTTTGAGGGTTTTTGACTGCAGAGGGCTAACGCCGTGTCTATTGTAGCGTTTTCCCCTTCGGTCACCTACAGGATTGCTTCCGCCTTGTCTCGGTTGACTTGGCCTTAAGCCACACGGCGTCCGAAGTGGCTTTCTAAGCCCTTAGCGCTTTCACCTCTGCCTTCAATTTTTTTGCCTCTTCCTATGCGTCAGTCCTGGCCACCTTCACCTTAGCCAAAGTTCCACCAGCTCAAAGTCTTTCATTTTGGTTACTTGCTGGTTGGAGGCCGAGAGCCGCTCGTTCTACTGATGGGCTTGTTCACAGAACGCTTCGACATGGCGCAACGTCTCTGTGACACGCTGTCAAAAAAGGTCAAAAAAAGCTAAAAAGAGAGGGGCGGAGCAAACAATAGGTTCAAGGCGAAGAGGTAATAGGGCGTAGTTACATACCTGCAGCTACGGCTTTAGGACTGACCAGTACTCGAAAGACGTTGGAGGAGCAGGAAGAGAGAAGATAGTCATCATCGTGGTTGGGGCCAGTGCCTCAGAGGTTAGCTCGATCACAACCATGTTTGTAGGTGGAGAGGTGCCGGCAGTGGCACCATCGACTGCACTGCTAGGTGCACCCTTCCTGCAGGAGGCTTCCTATGAGGTTTTCCCAAAAAGAAAAAAGAGAGGCAAAGTGCGGCGAAAAGAATAGAGAAGTAACTTACTTCCCCATCATAAGCTTCGCCCTTATGTACTTCTCTGAAGTAGATGCTTTCCTCGAGACCGGTTTGGTTCCGGCAACCGCCTTCTTGACTAGCTCGGCTGGTTGGAGTGATGGCGCCGACGAATCAGTGACCGAGGATGGAGCCTGCCACGCATGACGACCATGAGCAAGATGCCAGGTTATAAGCAAATTAAGTAACTACCTAACTGTGGCATTACCGTTCCGAGCATCTCGGTCAATGAAGACTCCCTTCAAGGAGACACCTACGAAGCAGCTACTAGATTTCGCGCATCAGCACTCCAGGTAGCCCACTGGTCCTCCAAGATCTATTGGATTACATCAAAAGTGATCTCATAGCATCTGAGTGAGCGATTGAATATCACCTAGCCAGAGGGGCTCGCCGGCGATGTCCGAGGCCATTTCGGTGGTCGATGGAATGCCGGAGATGTCGACCTCCTCGCTTGAGAAGATTCAGCCACCTCTTGTTCAGGGGATGCTTCGACCCCACTGGGATCTGTGGCAGGCACCTTGTCATCTATGGACAGCGTCGCGCCGGTAGGAGCTAAGCCCGATGCTTGCCCACCGTCCCGAGTAGGCTCATCGTCCAAGCCGATGGCTCCCTCGAGCTACCCGCTATACTCGTTTAGTGCAGCCTCCTAAAGACAAAATTGCTTAAGCAACAACACATACACATGTGTGGTAGGATTGGTCATTATTCGATACATACCTCTAGTTGAGGATTGGTCAGAGAATAGGCCTCTACACCGCAAGGGCTAGATTCTGAGCCCTGGAACATCTTACTCAGTCAGGAGGAGATGTTCGCATCTGATAAGACTATTGGTCAGTAAGTTAGTTCGTTAGCCACCAGTCATGGAAAAAAGAGCAACATATAAAGTTATCGCTACTTACTCTCAAAGTTGTCTTTGGTTGCATCGTCGACCCCAAAGTAGTCCCAGGCCAAGTGGTCCCGGCACTTCAGTAGACTCGATTGCCACGTAAGAAAGTCCCAGGCGACATGCCACCCAGTTAATCCCCTTGACGAATACTCATACCAGGGATACCCCCAGCAAGCCGGAACACCAGATGGGTCGTCTTTGGCCCAGCTCTGGCTGAAGGCCTCATTGGGTCACGAAAGGTCCTCGACCCCGATCAAGCCCACTAGGGGGCGGTCTGACCTAGTCTTAGGTCGGGCGCCATGATCTCTAACTGGCCTCGGGTCGAGGCGCCATGAGCTCAGGCCAGCGACCTCGCCATAGGGTCAAAGATAAATGCGCGAGCGACCTCGGCCTGGCCACTGCCCAGCGGACCACAGCAGCCATCTTTGGGCGAGTGGCTCCTTCAAGGCGGCGAGGAGGCCGCCAAAGTCAAGCACCTATCCCTTCACCCCGTCATGCAGTGAGAAAGCGCGCTCCCTCCAGGCGGCTTGAGCCTGTGTAGCGGCGTCGACATCGACAAGCGCCTGGAGGCGTGTCGCCCCTTCCCGAAAGCGTCGCTGTTGTGTCTACCAACCCAGGCGTGGGGTGGACAGGAACCTGTTAGTCACTAGGACCGAAGACCAGGACTCCAAGGCGTAGGACACCCCATCCTTTTTTCTCTCTAGACTCCCGTGTAACCTAACCCCTCCGCCTATATAAAGGGAGGAAGGACCCTCGACCAAAGGGAGAGAGCGGACACTCAGACGCACAAGCTCATACAAGCAACCATAGACGAACGGACTTTGGCACACGGCTCGAACGCTCCTACCGCTTTGAGCCCTTAGCTTTTCCCGAGCTCCCGAGCTCTTCCACTCGGACGAGCGCTCAAGGCCAGGCTTTAGCCCTCGCTTGTAATACCACGCAGTCCACGCCCCAAATCAATATAACCATCACACGAACTGGAAGTAGGGACTTTCGGCCCGAACTAGTACATATCTTGGGCTCCCTGAGTCAACCATTCAAGGAGAGGGAATGCGCGCCCCCTTAACTTACAAATTTACTTGCCGATATACGAAACACCGACACCCCTCTTCCTCAGCACCTCAATTTTCTTAACATAAAGCGCGTTCCGTGCAATTAACGAAGGGACTTTCGTCTAGAGGTCTATGTAGTTTGGGAAGAATGGCTGATAAGCTAGAGGGAAATTGACCGTGTTTGGTGAGATGATGTAAAACCACCGCTTCTTCCAGTCAGATTGCTAGGAAGAAGTGACCGAAATTGGAATGTACGCACTAGATGTGCCACTGCGGAGGTGAAATCCAGCACTCCCAACGACCTCATTCTTAGGCGACCTCTTCAGGCAATGAAAATGGCAAAACAAATTGAGCCTGGGTCTGATACCCAAGAAGGCCTCACAAAGATGGACGAATACACTAGGCATCATAATCGAGTTAGGGCTTAGGTGAAAAAGCTGAATTTTGTAGACGTCCAGATCATCAAGCAGAAATTTAGAAGTGGAAAAACTAAGACTGCAATGGAAGAAAGATTCAAAAACCACAGTCTCATCTTAATCCTTAGGGGTCGGATAAGACACACCAACAAACGACCTCTAGTGGAAGAACTCCCAGGGAGGGACGAAGTCGTCTTCCTCCAGCTCCGCGAGATGTTTCTCCATCATTGTAGATTTTTCCCATACCTTCTGGAAGGTTTCGTCGCTGAAGATCGGCCCCGGCCACCTCTGCTTCCTTCTTCGGCTGTGTAGCGGCTTTAGGGCTGGCAAAAGGACCAGAAGCCATTGGAAATAGACAAGAAGAGGATCTCTCGAAATGCAAGCGACGCAAGGGCTCAAAGGGGTGAGGCAGAGGTTTCGAGAATAAGGCTAAGGATGAAAGAATGAAAAGGCTATAGTTCCAAAACTAGGGATTTATAAGCCAAAAGCTACTAGGCACAAAGGTTCATTTCCCGCCGTACGACACTTTGGTCACCGAGAAAAGCGGAATGATGGTGCCGCATTCAGCGTAGCACCTCAGACAGGAGCAATAAATGCTCACCTACTCAACATTTAGAATTTTTGACAATCGTTCCAACTCTGCTAAGAGTCGAGTTAACGAGTCGATATTGAGCGGCGTGAGGCTACCCTAAGCATTCGAGATGGACTGGCAGCAAGGCGCTCGACCCAGCACATCCTACTCGATACTTAGCAATTCTCAACTTGCTCGAATCATTCGACCACAAGCAGGTGAGGCATTACTTGACCAAACCAAGTTTAATAGTAATTGACCAAGCGCTCAAACGAACTCTCCACTAAGCAGAGTTCAGGGGCTACTGTCGAATATCTAAATATGGGATATGAACGTACGCCATAAACTCAAGAATCATACCACATATACCTCTACCAGCATTTAGATACTCCGGATATCTCGAGCCTAGTCCGATGGGATAAGATATACAGGAAAAAGAATATCCCCACGCAAAGAAGATTTGATCATGTTCCTGATACGAGGAAACCCACTCGAATACGCCCAACAGTTATGGAAGTTTGGGTACGATACACTACTACAGAACCGGCTACCACAAGTGGCTCGTAACCCCCTTTAGAAGCGGTTTTATAACCGCTTCTAAGCAACCGCGTGTGATACCGTCGGGTATCTGGCGATTCTCAGCTTTTTGTTTGTGGCACGAAGTGGTTGGGAAGGTGTCCAGGAAGGCCAGTGGAGCCACCACGTGTGGGACTCCACAAGCGGTTCGTGTTACAAACCGCTTGTGGGGAAGGATATCCAGAAGCGGTTAGTCTTACCAACCGCTTGTGGAGAGCGACACTCTAAGCGGTTGGAATCACCAACCGCTTGTGGAGAGTTTTTCGATTATATGTATTATAGAATATGTTCTTCACGGTGTTTTTGTATATCGTTTTTGACCATAAAATTAAATATGAGTGGAGGAGTTTTTTGCGCAATTAAATATATATTATATATGCATGCTCATACACATGTTCACAAGCTAGCTCACTACACAAAAAAACAAACTTAATAGTGTAAAAAATGGACAAGTACATACACGCAACCGACGTTTACAAGTTTGAATGATTAAAAAAATGATTATCGAACTCATTTCTTGCATGCGTCACTCTTTAAGTCCTTGGTCGACGTGGATGTCGTCATCAGTTTAGCGGTGTTCAACGCAGGAAACCTTAGTGGAACTCGCCATTTGGAGATACAACCTCGTTGACAATGAAGCCGATGAGTTGTTCTTGGAGTGCGCACACCCGGTGAGGCGGGAGCACGTTAACGTGCTCATCGATGTTGGGCTGACAATTAATTAAGCGGGAAGTATATAAATATCCGATCACATGCAATTAATTAAAATGTAAGTTGTAGCTAACAAATTGACATGCATATCTGAACCTCGGCATAATGTTCGACTCATCGCCATGGATAAAACTTTGAATATAGTGGAACACGTTGTAGCCACATAAGTTGTTTCTAGTCGTCTAGCGTTTAACCTTCACGAGGAGAAATTTCAGAATATCAGATGAAGAAGCGATATAGGGCATGTATATTAATAATAGTTTTTGTAGTACGTGCAGAGTGCTTATTATGATTTGAATTCTTTCTTGAATTCTCCTTTTGTTTCTTCTTAAACTTTGCAAATGTCTGTTATGACGTCAATGAACCATTGGTATTTTTGGATTGGATTCCTTCTTGAGTCATGAACTATAATCCTGCTTTGTTGTCAAGCTCGATGACTAGAAGGATCGATGAAACCTATTCAGTATATTGCAACATATGCGTAAGTAGCTAGTCGTACTATCAATGGCTTAAGAAATACAAGAACAAGAAGTTTGTGAGAACACGTACTTGAAGTTGAAGCGGAAGTATATGCGGTTTGTAGTCTTTGTTTCAACATTGCATGCAAAATGTATGCCTCAACTTATGCGGTTTTTGCTTGTCGTATGACGGACTTTCTCATTGACAACCTGCGGGTCGATGAAGCCAGCGTTATGTTTGCCAGTCTTCTACATCGTTGTATCTCCATTCTACATAAGAAGGATAACTAAGTTAATTAGATTTTCAATTTTGTGGAGTGCGAGAGGAAGCAAGCGATAAACTTAGTAGATCGACATTTCTGAGACACCGGCCGAGGACATGAAAGACACGTTGACTGACGTCTCCTTGGTACACATGGTACAAGTCCTCGAATTCGAGCCATATTTACGTGTTGTTCCCATGAAGAAATGCTCATCTTGGAAAATGAGGAGGAACATTTGCTCTCCTTTAGATGCCCTTTCATGTACCATTCATGCATTTGGCGCATCTTGGTTGGGAGATCTTTTATATCTTTTGGATCAATTAGCGGTTTGCCCAACTCATACTTCCATCGGTTGGTGCCCTTTGGAAGATCTGGTCTATTGATTGAGTCCGCCTCCTTGAGAATGTCATTTCCCTCAAATTCACCAGACTCTGCTCATCTTCCACTTTCTTCTTCTTTCCCGCCAGAGTTCGTGTATTTTTCACTTTGTAGCCTTTCTTATTGTCCTTTTGTAGTAGCTTATCACAGGCGGTGGCGCCGTTCGCATATTGAAAGTGCTTCACGCTTTTTTATCTATTTTAACCTTGGGCCACAGCTTCTTTGGCGCAAGCTTCGGCCACATCCATCTTTACGGATCTGACTAGCTCCTCATGATCGAGATCATATGGCCTCTTTGGCGGTTCCTTTGATATTCTCTGTCTGCCGGATCTTGGGCTTCGTGGGAGGAGGTGCGGTCTGGGATCCTCGCCGACATCGAGCTTCTTCTGGGGAGATCTTTGGGCGTGGTGGCTGGAGATGTTGGGTGCTTCTTACTTTCGGCGGTGGCGGTGGTGGTGGCGGAGTCGGGCTTCTTTGTGGGCGGGGAGGTGGAGGCGTGGCTTGGACCACCACGGGGAAGCATTGCGAGTGTGGCTGGAGGAGTCATGGGTTGTCGATGTGGAGGCGTGCTTGCTCCTGCGGTGGCTCAAGCGTGGGGCCTCTCTTCTTTGGAGATATAACCTCCACACCATCTGGAAATATGATGTACTTTTTGCGCTAGAGGATGAATGTGCCATGGAGGGCCTATCCAAGCTTGGTCACGTCGTCGCCCCCAGCAATCTCGAGCATGAGATCTTCGAAGCCCCCCACCACCTCTTCCACCGTGACCTTCGAGTATCAGGAGGGTATCTGGTTCTTGATGGAACGTCGCCCACCTCCATCGGATAAGCCATGCCGTAAGCCACCTTGTAGGAGAGGTTACACATATCAATGTGTAGCTTCGCCTTGGCGCGCGAACCTTGATGTTGTCCACGGGATGGCCGGCCTGCGAGGTAAATGCACTTTCATGATGGCCACGGTGGACGCGCAACTGCTCTTTTGCGCGGTTGGACTAATCACAGATTCCAGCGCCGCCCGAACATTGGTCGCACGTAGTACTCCCTGAAGCTGGCTTATTGCTTCGGACACTTTTTGCGTGACCATATCTTCGATGGAAGCCTTCGTAGCTTTAAGCTCTTCCTCCAATCGGCACACTCTACCCTGATCTCTCCTCTTGCTTCTATCCCGTCTCCTGTAACTGCTTGAGTCTTTGGCAAAACCGTGCATCCACGGTACCATCCCGAAACCTCGTGTCCGTCCCGGGTGCTCAGGGTTGTGAAGGGCATATGTTAGCTCATCATTCTCCCTGTCTGTCACCAAGGATCTGGCCGAGAAGCGCTCGATGGCTTGTACAATCCTTTCACCAACTTCTTGGGTATCGGTGCCATCACCAAGCTACACAATCATATGCAAGTTTGCCCCGTGAGCCAAGAACCAATTCCTGTGCGGGGCTCCCAATTCTCGATTTGGTACAACATCCTGCTTGCCAAGTTCCTCTTCCCGCTTGTCCCATTTCTTTGCGGCCTTGATGTAACCACGGTCCCAAGATGGTGGTGGTATTTCTTCTTCCAGGCATTCACCTGTTTTTTCTCTCGCGACATCACGCATCCAAGCGGACTTGTACTCCTCGAAAGCATCCCAATGATCCGCCAGCTTAGGAAATTGATTGAAGTCTGGCCTTTCTCCTTTGTCGATGTACTTGCGGGTGAGGGACGACTTCCACTGCTGAAAGGAAGTTGCCATCTTCTTCAAAGCCCATCCCTTGGCCTTCTGTTTGTACCCTTCTGAAAAAGTGAAATTTTCCTTCATATCATTCCAGAGCAGTTCCTTGGTAGGCTGCGAGGACTTGACCCATTTCGGATCTTGATTAGGGCGTGATCCCTCACATGGTAGCATAAGCATTGTTGAAAGGGCCAATTGCTGATTACGGGGCAGCAGACTCGTCGTCTTGAGCGGTTATCACGTACTTTGTCGAAGGCTTCTTGTTGGGTCCTCGGTTAATTCGGCGGGTGGCCGATGATGTACCAGTTGGATACACAAACACATATAATATGAATGATTTTAGAATAATTAACATGTTTACTGATGATTTTATAATGGGTAAGTAGCGGTGGGAACTCCTTGACCGGCTGGCGTACGGTCAACGGAGCCCCCAAGCTCGGAAGGCCCCGACCACGACCTGGGTGCATACTGGAGCGCTCGACCTAGAGCGTTGTGGACCCGGGTTTGACCCTGCTCGACCTCAAGCTCGGGCGGGATCTCGTTCGAAGCCTCGGTCATACAGATTTCGGATCGAGACATCGGCTGAGTTGCAGAGAGCGGGTCGTGGGATGACTTCGAGTCTTGCTGACAAGCTCGGGCGATTCTTGCTTGAAGCCCTCAAGGTGCTGAGGCCCCTCTCGAGGATGGCTCCGGCCGTTCGTGCAGAGGAAGTATAAAGACCAGGGCGCATGAGCTCCAAGGACACGAAGACAACACACAGACAGCTTGGCGGTATGCGAACTAGGAATCACCTTTACCATCTTAAGTTGTAAACACCGCTCAGTATACCGGATAACAAGAATCACCACCCATGGCGGCGGAGTAGAGCTATTACCTTCATGGGGGCTCGAACCGAGTATAAACTCTTGTCTCCGTGCTCGTTGTCGCCTTGCTCCTACCATCACCGCGATCGATTTTCTTCCTTCGTTCGAGTAAGCGCAGCTTTCGGGTCCCATAAACTCTCGACCCTACCTCTTTCTTGCGGTTGGCGATCCGATCGTCGGCATTTCGCGCCACCGTGGGGCCCGATTGTTTTGCTCTTTCGCGAGAGCGACACCAAGACTCGAGGAGCATGGCGCCCTTCGCCAGCCAGATTTTCTTGAGAGCGGACTCCGACTCCGTGTCCTGTTCACGCCCTACGCCGCCGCCGCTTTCGGCGGCATGTTACGGTGGCGGGCGGGCAAACATTGAGGGAGATGCGGATGGCGCGTGATCCGCAGAACCGGAAGACGCTTCGCCGGATGGTGCGAGTTGCCATCAACCAAGCCATAACGGCTCCGGCAGGAGGCCGAGAGAAGGCGAAGACATCTTGGGCCACCTCCTCCCCCTTCAGGGAGCGCCTCGCCTTCTCGCCGGGTCATGGCTAACCTCGATAGGCGAGGTCGGACCTCTTTGGCGAGCCACGGCGAAAAACTTCGTCGGCTGCGGCCAGAGGTGGCACCTCCGCGGCATCAAAGTCAACACTGAGGACCCGCTCGGAGAAGTAATGATAACACGTCGCGCCATCGATCGCGTCGGACACCTCCTACAGAGTTAGCCCCGAGCAACAGGCTCGGGGCGAGGCTTCAGCAGCGGGCCGGCGTCCCACGGCACCGCGCCAACGAGACGAGGCTGAGCCGAGGCAGCTCCCGAGTCGGCGGCGGAGTGCGGACCTCTCCGGGGCGTTCCGCCCAGGCGTCGCAGATCGGGACCGCTGCGTTACCAACGGTGATTCCGTGCTCGGCACCATGGCGTTCCGGCGGAAGTCGGACGCATGAGAGCCTCGACTCGAGTCCGGCGGCGAATAGGATCTTGTCGGCGATGACCATGACCGGTGTCGCCTGTCGGCCTATGGTACATGGCGTACTCGGCGGCCTTCATCGCGTCGCGGTGGAGCTCGTGGTCACCGTGCACGGGTTCCATGCAAGATTATCGCGACAACGGTACTCGGTTTACCAATGAAGTTGTTCGGGAGTTTTGGCGAGGAACTTCGGCATTAAAATTTGCTTCGGTGGCTCACCCCCGAGCAGCGGAGCAATGGAACGCGCCAACGGGCAAGTCGCCCGTATGCCAAGAAACGAGTCGCAGATGAGCTCGACCGTCTGGCAAGGCACGGGTGGACGAACTTCCCACCGTCCTATGGTCTATTCGCACCACAACAAGCCGAGCCACAGGGGTCCACACCCTTCGGCTGCGTGTTGATGCGGCCGCCCCGCCTCCCGAGGTCACTGCTGGCTCTGCCCGAGGGTCGGTTTGGTCGACCAAGTCGACTTGAAGCGAACGGCTCTCGACCTCACCCTCGCGAGAAGAAGTAAGATGCCGTGCACTGCTACGATCAACGCACTACATGCAAACTCTTCGCAGACATGCGTCTCGATCGGTACAACCTAGGAAGCTCCTTGTTGGGGACTTAGCCCTGAGGCGGATTCAGAGCTCGTCCAGCACCAACAAGTTATCCCCGCGGTGGGAGGGCCCCTATAGAGTTGTTTCAACAGATCAAGACGGGCTTCTTAGGCTAGCGATGCCCGACGGTAGAGAGCTCTCTAGCTCGTGGAATATAGATCAGCTTCGGAAGTTTTATGTGTAAACCCTATGCCTCACATTTCAATAAAGCTGGTCTTTCATTTTCAATGTCTGCTTCCGGTGATGTTACTACTATTTCTTTTTGAGCGGTTCCTCGTTTGTTTTCCTCGAACACGACCCTCGGCGCAAACACATTCGCTCTGGTCTAAGCGGACGCAGTTTGGCGTTCACCGCCCGTGAGCGAGCTAAGCGTAAGCGAACCTCTTCGCAATCTAGCTCTTCCCGTGCTCGGGCTCGAAGTTGAGAACCTCGCCGCTTTAGCCGCCGAAGCGATATGCATGGTCGCAAGGACCGTTCGAGCACTAACGATGTCCGCCGTGCCCTTCTACCTTGCGTGGTGTTCCTCCACTCTGCAGGTTGTGGCCCTCGTCCATATTTAAGTCTTGTGCCCGAGGCACGCGCCGCTCGACCTCGGACCCAACGGGTTGGGTAAGGCTACCCTATCGGCGCATGACCTAGAAAGCACGGAGCGGCTAACAAGCAAAGCAAGAAAGACTTCAAAGTATCCCCAAACCACGGGTCCCTAACGAGGGCGAGGTTTCTTTGTACACCAAAAACTAACCATTCTGTTAGTACATCCCTTGCTTTTTAAAGTTTTTTTTACAGGTCGGCCATCTCGCGGGCGAGCTTCTCTTGCTCGAGCTCGGCAACTTTGGTCCTCAGGGCCGATAGCTCACTCTGGTTCTGGAGGGCCACCGTGGAGGCATCCGAAGCTCGGCGCCGTTCATCTTGGAGCTGGGTCATCGCGCTCGTCGCCGCCCTTTTGGCACGCTCAAGCCTCCCTTCAAGCTTCGAGACCTTGGACTCGAGCTCGAGGACGCTCTTGTAGGAGAAGACCGGTCCACGGTGGCCTTCTCCAATGCCTCGACCTTGGCTCGCTCGTCCTCGACCGCCTTGTTGGCGCGGTCCGAGCTCTCTTCGAGTTCGGGATCTTAGCCTCGAGGTCGGGGGCGCTGGCCGGTCGGGCGCCCACCCCCTGCAGCAGCCTTCTCCGGGGCTTCAACTTTGGCCCGCTCGACCTTGAGCGCCTTGGCGGCCGTGCGGCGCTCTTGCTCGACGGCCGTATAACCATGGTCGCGTTCGAGGCCCCTGCCTCGCTCGAGCTCCGCCAAGCATGGGCTACTTGTGCCCTCATAAATGCAGCGAATCGTCAATCTCTGGGCCCTCGCTCGAGCTCTCCTTGCTCGACCTCAATGGTCCTGGATAAGCTTGTCGCGCTCAACCTCCAGCGTCTCTATTGCGTCGTAAGGCCCTTCAAGACTGGCGGCATGCTCCACGAAGGCCTTATAGCCCTTGGGTGGCATGGTCGATCACCTTCACGGCGAGTAGGGAGGCCCAAAATGAGGAATAAGGAACACAGCTACGGCTACAATCTAAATGCGCAGAAGACCCTTACCTTGCGGAGATGGCCTTCAGCGATCGCGGTTAAACTCTCGTGATCGTCGACACGATTGCGGGGATCTCTTCCTCCTCGTCGGCCGGCGCATTAGTGTCAAGGTCGACCCCAACCACCTGGCGCTTCGGGCGGGATCTCGAGTTCTCAGCCTAGGGGCGGCCCGGTCGTCACCTCCTCCGGGAGTTCGACCCATCAACAACCGTGGAAGGCGCGGCGCCAAGATCTTGGTCCCACCTTCACGACCGGGGCCCCACCGTCTCCGGCTCGAGGGGCGGCGGCCGGTCTGCCACAGATTCTCGACCTCCATGGCCGGGTACCTGCGGCCTCGGTGCTACGCAGAGCCGCTCAGGCGGTCATGGAACCCTCTGACTGGTCACCCGGTGGTCGGAGGAATCGCGCCTTGGCGCTGGGGCGGCCGTGGTCGGGAGCTCGGGGTGTCGCCTCGAGCGGCGCCACGGCCACAGGGCACCCTCCTCGCGGTGAAACCGGGAGAGTCGACAACGGCGGACGCATCATGATCCTCGCGGTGTCAAAATCCGTGGCGGTTGCGGGCTGGAGCTCTCCATCGTCCGAATCATCAAGGGCCTGGTCAAACTCACCGACCGGAACCAGTCCGACGACCCCGACGGGTCCGCGTTGGGCGCGAAAGGCGACGCGGGACCAACTCAAACGTATCCTCCTCCTCGGACTCGGACTGCGCCGGACAATAGCCATCGTCAAAATGGGCAAATTTCGAGCTCGGTGCTCACGATCTGCGATCAAAAGCATATACTAAGCCAAAAAGATCACGAAGCGCGGCGACCGAGATGCAAAGAATTTACAGGTCACCGATCTCAATCTCGCCGAGGGTCGTCGAAGGTCTTGTTGCCCGATCTTTGTCGGGGCTCGCTGCTAGCGTCCTCGCGACACAGGATCTCGAGGCCCGAGCCGCCTCGACCTGCCGCAGCAAGGGCAGGTTCAAGCCCAGGCCGAGGGGTACCAAGACTGGCGGCCGCGCCGCCTTCTTCTTTGCAACTAGGAAGGTCTCGTCAAACTGCAAGGCACATGAACTTAGGCTCGGGGGCTCGACCGGTAGGGTCCTTACCGTGGCGCGGTTCCCCCACTCGACATGCGGCCTCTTCACCTCCTGACGGCTTGTCGGGTGAGGGGGCCTCTTCCTCCCCTTCTTGAGTTTGCCCCGCCGAGCAATGGAGCATCCTCCATGTCAGACGCAGCTCCTGATGGTCCTGAGAACTTGCGTGGGTCAGAGGGACCTTCGCTAAAAACAAGATCAAGGGCAAGGTCGGGACGGCTTGCCTCAGCCTTCCGGCGAAGTACGTTCTTCGGGACCGGATCGTCGAGGGTGTATCCATGCGCCAGCTTCCCGAACATTCGAACATCCGCCGGAGACCGGTGATTCGCCGGTGCCGCAGAACATGGGCTGTCAAGAAAGGCTGGAAGATGGATTTCGAGCGGAAGTTCCAAGGGCGGAGGCCTTGCCTGTCGAACCTTCACGAGTGGGGTCGTCGTGCCCCGCGATCTCGAAGAACGGGTGCTCCCTCCTCCGCAGAGGGGACACCCGGCTCCGCAAGAAGTCGACGGCGATTGCCTGCCTAGTAAGGCCGCGCATGGCGCAGATATGTATGGCAGCAATGGCCTCCTCGTCAACCTCCAGATCTTCGGGCTCGGGGGTCTCCTTCTTCTCGGTGACGGGGGTCCCCTCGTACGTCAGAGCTCCGAGCTCCCCTTTCTTCAAATAAAACCACCGCTCGGGCCAGGGGCCAAGTGAGTCCCGGGCGGCGCACTTCGGGAAGAGCCATTTGAGCCCGGTCCGAAGTCGGAAGTACAGACATCCGACCACAGGGTCCTTCCCGGAGCGGAAGAGGGAGTAGTAGCGGAAGAACAGCGAGAGGGGTGGGAAGGATTCGAGAATCCTCGCACAAATGGGAAAAGATGGCGGCGTAAGGGCGGAATTCGTGTCGATTGATGAGCTCTATTTCGCAGCCTAGAAAGAACGCCCGCCACGAACTCGCTCTCCGGCGTCCCGCAGCCAAGGAGAGCGTAATGCTCGGTCTGAGACGATCTCATCATCCTCGGGCGAGGTTCGGTCTCGCCGCCGAACCGCCATGTCACGGGTCCACTATCCCTGTGGCCTCGAGCTCCTTCATCCTCGCGGACGACAGGTGCTCCTTCCAAGCTTGGTCATGGCGTAGGGCGCTTGGTCGAGGAGGCGAACGGAAGGACCTTGCTCAGCGAAGAACTTGGAAGACGAAGGGCTCAAGGGCGAGTGCTTTCTTCTTTGAAGATGTGGTATTTGGGATTATGAACCGCAACACGGTAAAATCCATCCACGGCGCCTTAAAAAGGCGTGCCAACTATGACTTGACGGCTGTGATTAAGGCTTGGGCTACGGGGTCGAGACGCCGCTAGGTGCCCATCAACCGTTCACATCCGTACCAACATCGAGAAGTCCGAAGGTCGCCAGGTGTCGTGGCCAAGAGACTTGCCTTATGGTCTCCGCCGAGCCTCGACCAAGGCGTCAAGACCTACGAAGGGTTTTTCAGTCCCAAGAATAAGGCTCGAGGTCGTCTTGAGGGTTCCCTCCGACCTAGAGCCTCGGGGGCTAGCTGACGAGGGCTGGGAACTCCTTGACCGGCTGGCGTACGGTGAACGGAGCCCCCAAGCTCGGAAGGCCCGACCACGACACAGGTGCATCTTGGGCTTCGACCTAGAGCTGTGGACCTGGTTTGACCTCGCCGACCTCAAGCTCGGGCGGGATCTCGTTCAGCCTCGGTCCGCCAGGATTTCGGATCGAACATCGGTGACCAGTTGCCAAAGAGCGGGTCGTGGGGATGACTCGAGTCTTGGCACAAGCTCGGGGCGATTCTGCCGGCCCTCAAGGTGCGAAGGCCCCCTCTCCGAGGATGGCTCCGGCCGATTCGCGCTGAGGAAGTATAAAGACCAGGGCGCGATGAGCTCCAAGGACACGAAGACAACCAACGACACGCAGCAGTCACGAGCTAGGAATCACCTTTACCATCTTAAGTTGTAAACACCGCTCAGTATACCCGGATAATAAGAATCACCGCCGCGAGGCGATAGAGTAGAGCTATTACCTTCACGGGGGCTCGAACCAGTATAAACTCTTGTCTCGTGCTCGTTGTCGCCTTGCTCCTACCATCACCGCGATCGATTTTCTTCCTTCGTTCGAGTAAAACGCAGCTCGGGTCCCATAAACTCTCTGACCCCTACCTCTTTCTTGCGGTTGACGATCCCGATCGTCGACAGTAAGAGTATACCTCGGTACCAGTGTTAACGGCCTCATCGACATCGTCAGCAGCACCATCGTGATTTTCCGCATCAGTGTTAACGGCCTCATTGGCTAAGATGCTACCGAGCGCAATGGTCTCGAACATCAGATTTTCCGTATGATCATATTCCGGGTCACCACGTCTTGGTGTCGCCATCTAGAGTAGAGCAAATCTCGAGGCTTAGATTATATATAAAGACAAGATTGTCGAGAACAATTCGAGTTTGAAAGCATAGTTTAAGATCGCCAAATTTTAACTCGTGGTTGCAACGTGAAAACCATCGGAGCGGTGTGAAAACCATCGCCAATTTGGTCTTAGGAATGTTCCAATTCATATGATTTGCGTATCATTTTTCCGGTCAAATTTCCACGGTTGTGGTGTGAATGTTACCTTTAGTAGGGTTATTGTTGTCCAGACGTACTTATGTGTAAATCTAAGACTTGGTTTAGCGTTGTTATATATGAATATTGTAGCTATGAACAAAGTATTATAAAAAGGAATTACCCAAGTCAAACCGCACCTTATAAAAATCAACGGAGTATATTTTTTGTCCCTCTAACTCTTGCCTTGGTTTAATTTAGGAAGATTCAGTTTCTGACCTTACTGCCGTATGGCTTTGGTTCAAGAAATACTCAAATGATAGAACAACGTGATAGCAACATAGCAGTGACATTGAAATGTTTGCATGCTATCATCAATTATACAACAAACCGAATAGTGCAATACATATTCAATGTTGACTTTTGTCATGTACATATAATAGGTAGACCAAGTTCTACAAAAAAAAACATTTCCATGTCACCCCAACCAAGCTTGCAAATTACATCTTTATGCGAAATGGAATATTGACAAAGCAAGCGACATAGTACTAGAACAAAATAAGAGAAAATACCCATTCACGCCAGTGGGAAAAAGAAAGAACGAGAAAATGAGGGGCCCCAAAATGGAAAGAAGCGTCACTATCTTTGCTCCACATGTGGCTTGGCGGTTTCTAGATGACCAACAAATAGGCAAGAGATGTATACTACTTGAGATCTTTCTATTCCATATAATCATAACTGCACAAAGAGATGAAAAATTACAATTTGATGTACCCCAAAGACTTTGGAGATAAATAACATGTCCTAGGGAAGAGGGTAAGTTTCTAATATGCAGAAGTCATAGCTCATATGTTCTCAAACGACTACATCAAACATGCATGGTGAAGTTTGGATCAATACCATTATCATGGAGTTGTAGAATACCTAAAAGCTTAAATGGCTTACATTTTGCTTTAACATCCTAGACTATGCTGAATGGTAGTTTACACAGCTACACCAAGCGCACTTCTGAAAGTCCAAATAAATGGCACATAAAACCCAACAAGCTTGTTTCTCACGTTCATCTTGGAAAAAAGGCTGCTAATCACAAAGACAAAGATAAACACTAGGTATACAAACATATATACAATATTTTTCATTACTCCAACATCAACATATCAACAAAACTCCTTGTGGGCATTTCACAGAACACCTTCTCGGGCATGAAAGCAGAGAGAGCAGGGAGGCGTTCACGGGTACCTAGGCCCTCGGGTGGATTGGTGAGGCGTCGGTGGTGGCGGTAGATCAGCAGCTCGATGGTGGCGGTCGACGGAGGTGGCTGTGGCGCGCGCGATAGAGAGGAGGCGATCGGGGACTTAGAAAATTTGAAGGTGTGGGAGAGTGTGGGGACTTAGAATATTTAAAGCCCTACCCACTTTTACAAGCGGTTCGTAATATAAACCGCTTGTAGAAGTACCATCTACAAGCGGTTGGTATTACAAACCACTTGTAGAAGGGACTCTACAAGCGGTTCGTAATACCAACCGCTTGTAGAGGACCTCTAGGCTGGGATGGGTGGGCAGCCCCGATTACAAGCGGTTGGTACTAACAACCGCTTGTATATATTAATCTTACAAGCGGTTGATAGTACCAACCGCTTGTAGAAGGCTGTACAGTAAAAAAAAGAATGGCAAGGGGGCGCGAGCGGGGTTCGAACCGAGGTGGACGAGCCCGCACAATCAAACGCCACACGCTAGCCAGGGGGGAGGAAGAGATCTTATCGGACAATAAGGGCACCATATACTTTTGAATATTACCCGGTTAGCACTACTACAAGCGGTTGGTATTAATAGCTGCTTGTAGCTTGCGCTCTACAAGCGGTTGCTAATATGAACCGCTTGTAGAAGGTCGTACAGTAAAAAAAGAATGGCAAGGGGGCGCGAGCGGGGTTCGAACCGGGGTGGACGAGCCCGCACACTCAAACGCCACGCGCTAGCCAGGAGGAGGAAGAGATCTTATCGAACGATATGGGCACCATATACTTTTGAATGTTACCCGGTTAGCACTTCTACAAGCGGTTGGTATTAATAGCCGCTTGTAGCTTGCGCTCTACAAGCGGTTGATAATACTAACCGCTTGCATAGGGCCTTTCCCACTCCCGCCCATCCATGCGTTCTACAAGCGGTTAGTAATATTAACCGCTTGTAGAAGTCCTCTTTACAAGCGGTTGATAATACCAACCGCTTGTAGAGCACTTCTACAATCGGTTGTTATGACCAACCGCTTGTAGAGGTACTTCTACAAGCGGTTTATATTACGAACCGCTTGTAGAAGTGGGTAGAGCTTTAAATTTTTTAAGTCCCCACACTCTCCCACACCTTCAAATTTTTTAAGTCCCCGATCGCCTCCTCTCTGTCGCGCGCGCCACAGCCACCGCCGAGCTCGCCGACGACCGCCACCGCGTCGACGCCCCCCAGCCAATCCACCCCGGAGGACCTAGGTAGCCGGCGAAACGCCCCCTCCTGCTCTCTCTGTTTTCATGCCCACAAGGTGTTCGGTGAAATACCCACAAGGAGTTTTGTTGATATGTTGATGTTGGAGTAATGAAAAAATATTGTATATATGTTTGTATATATAAATGTTATGATGCTTACTGCTTAGAGTATTGTCCCCTTGAATTCTTAGTTATAACTATTGTCTTATAAAGGTTTAAATTTGAAGCTATTAATTCATGTCGACGGCTTCATCAAATGGCGGGATGAAGAGACAACTAGAGGCATTGCGGATGAAGCTATCGTGTCCTCGATGCGGGGATCCTGCAAATGTGTTCACCTCCCATACACCCAAGAATCCATCCCGAGTGTTCATGAAGTGTTCGAATATGTCAGTAAGTTTTTGAAGTTATTCATTTGTTCATATTCCTTGACTTTCACCTTCCGTTCCATTCTTTCTGTTTGAAGGGCACAACATGTCGGTATTGGCAGTGGGCTGATAAAGCCAGCTATTGTGTTGAAAATCTTGCAATGCAAATTGCTGCATTCCAAGAAGATTTGTTGCCAAGTGATGATGGCCTCACGGTCGTAACATTTAATCTGTTGCAAGCCGTAGAGATGCACATCCATTTTCGATGACAACAAGAGTATTAAAAAGCTAGAAGAAAGGATGGAAAGAGTAGAGGACATGCTAAAGAAATTAGTTAATATAGCTATCAATGTAATGTTTCTCCTTTTATATGATGTACTAGGTAAGTAGCAGTAGACAACCTGTGCTCAAATTGTTGAAAGCTTGTATGTCAGTTGTGTAAATTTCACACTGCTTTTGGGGTTTTTGTATGGGAATTTATGAGCTAACTATGCTAAGCTGAATTTCTCTTTGTATGTCTGTAATTTTCTTTTTTTAGGTATGCTAAAATTTATGCAGTCTTTTTATAGAGTGGATATAAATCACAGAATAAATGTCATATGAAATAATTTGTATACAAGCAGTATATCTTAAGTCTTCGTCTTTACAATTGTTCCTTCGTTATGATCGTGATGTATGTAAGGAGCATCGACATCACTGTCACGCAGGACGTTTATGTCGACATCAACTGTAAAAGGAGGGAGCTCGTCGAACTGACCATACTCTTCCTCGTCGGTGACGTTCTCAACTCCTACAATTCTTCCTTTGCCTTGGAGAACCACATGTCGCTTTGGCATTACCTTTTGCTTGTCCTTCTGCTTTTTAGGATTGCTTAACATGTCCATTACATAGAAGACCTGGATCACATCGTTCGCGAGAACAAACGGTTCGCGCCTATAGCCGACTTCTGTGAGATCCACGGTTGTCTTGCCGTATTTGTCGACCTTCACACCATGTAACATCCTCAATTTCAGGTTTCTACTAAAAACTAATTTAAAATAATTAACTTCAAATTTGGATCTTTCTCGGTGTTATATTTAACCTGGCATCCATATCCCTCCAATGTTCGGACTTCATTTCATCTCCATCTGCAAAAGTCGGAATTCGGGATTTCGGTCCTTACTCGAAATTTCACCTGTGTTCCAAGATGCTCCAAAAATCCAGACACCTATTGAATTAGGTTCCAAATATTCCAAAACATTTTTTATGAATTTTCTCAAGATTTTTGGAATCTCTTTGCTATTTTATCTCTCGCGGTCTTTCATCAAAATCGGTATATTCGTTCCGGAATAATCTAAATTCCAAAATTCATCAAAATTCAGCGAAACCAATTTTATTGGGTTCCAAATAATCTCTAGTAGTTTTAGGAATTTTTCCAGGATTTTTAGATCATTTTTACTATTTTATTTCTCGTGCTTTTGTCCCTTCATTTCTTCCAACCAACGAGAAGTCGACACGTGGCAAGTACTGTTCAGCCTTCTTCCACCTCCAGCCAGCCACTTCGAGAGCACGATTCTTCTTCCGTTCATGGCCCTTCAAATTCAAATCACCGTAACTTCTCATTTCCTCCACCAAATCGTGCGTGGTTGGATCCATTGCGAAGAGGGAGATGAGGAGAACCCATTTTTCATGACCATTCATCTTTTAACCCACCGGAATTTGATTAATTGACTGGAAACCGTTTTGCACTAAAACTTCAATAACTCAGCCGTTTCTCAACGAAACGACGAGCTTCCACCTCTCAACTCTTCGTCTCAGCGTCCTCTACCCTGTGCTCACTTCCCCTTATAGCCTCTCTACACCATCTCTCTGAAATAGTGCAAAAACCGACGTCCAGCGTTCTCCAAAGACACCGGTGAGCCATCTCTTGCTCCGGTGAATTTCTAGACAAACCAACCACGTCACTTTGTGCCCCTTGCTTCCAGGAACAAAACCATTCAATCGGATTTGATTTTTGTTGCAGTTTGACTCTGGATTTCGAGTTTGTTCGTTGTCGGTCGTCGCTCCGTTCGTCGTCGATTTCTTCCGATTGGGAATGAACTAATTCAATTCCTTGCACCCGTAGACTCCCCTTGATGCTAGCTATCCCGTGCTCACCTTAGTTTCAAGAAATTTCAAGTTTTCGGGTGTTTTTGATCGTCATGCCGTCGGCTTGTTTTTGGTCGCCAGTTTCGTCGCTCCATCACCGCTCTAGCTAGCTCGCCGCTGCCATGGCACCGCCCATCTGTCGTCTGCATCCTCACGCCGCCCTTAGCCACCCATGCTGCCATGAGCCATCCTCCCCTCAACCGACCGATGCCATTTCTTTTCCTGGCACTTCCTCCCTATTCGTTCTTTGTTCCATAGCCTTCTCTGTACAGAGCACATGGAGAGGAAGGCCAAGACAATGACCAGTGGACCCCGCATGTAAGAGACACAGGAAAAATCAGGAAATGCTGGAAAAAGAAAGATTCCAAAGGAATATTCCTCGGTTTCCAAATTTCAGGATTTTCAAAGTTCAAACGCTTATATCTTTTCCGTCCGAACTCGGTTTGACCCCATTCAAATTTCTAAATTCATATAAATTCAAGATCTTTCTGTCAGTACTAATTTTGTAATTTTTGGATTTGTCCTATTTTATTTTATTCATTTAGTTGTACCGTTTTGCGCGTAGCTGAAGAGTTTGCCGTAGTCGCCAACAAAGGAGAAGACGTTCAGTGCAGCGCATCGCATCTCGTCGATGAAGGCAAGTCTTCCTTGACGCATTTTGTACCCAGTTTTGTAAATGCTTTTGAAACTGTTTCTTTAAACATGCATTGCTATTTACATAAAAGAATGATGTTAACGTTAGACTGTTAGCTATACCTGTTGTTTATACCTCCTTGATATTGTATCCGTGAACCTTTGTCACCTTAGAACAAGTATTCCACCATAGTAATTATTCTTGATTAAATAATCTTTGATTAAAATGGAAATTGGAGCTAGAACCTAGTTTTTGTTGGAGATTACATGAATGTTAGTGTTGATGGGGATTAATAATTATTATAGTGATCAAGGAATGTTGATGATTGAAATATTGTGAAGTTGGATTGTTAATATTTGTGGGAAGTTATTATTGAGGAGCTGATTAAGAAAATAAATACTGATTGAAATATGGATGGTGATAATCATATGTGAATTGGTTGATTAATATGGAATATGTGTGATTGATTAAGATTAATTGGTTATGATCATAGGAACTACCATTGTCAATGGATTAAAGTAGATGATTTTGAGAGTAATATTTGGGTGGTTTAGTAATTAATATTATGAAGTATTCTCGGTGCACTTAATAGATAATAGTGAGAATCATACTTATGGATTAAATAGATAATGTTGAGAATCATACTCAGTGAATTTAACAAACATTCTTGGTGATTTAGTAGATGATTATGTGAAGTATTCTCGGTGAATTAATGTAGATAATGTTGAGAATCATACTTGGTGGATTTAGTAGACGATTATGTGAAGTATTCTCGGTGAATTAATGTAGATGATGTTGTGAATCATACTTGGTGGATTTAGTGAATGATATTGTGAAGTATTTTTCGTGGATTAAGTGGATGATAAAATTGATCAATACAAGAATGATGGATAAATCAATAATGCAATTTATAGTTCTAGGAAGATATTTCATATTCAGTGACAACTGTAGTTTAATATGATTTTGGAGTCATGATTACTCTTGATATAGACTTCACTTGTTGGAATATCATATTGGATTGGATTATGCAAGTGCCATTATAATAATGTGAGATCTTGGTGACTTCATGATTTTAGGAGACTACATAATTGATTATAATAATTTTTATCAACACTGAGAATTGAAGTTTATTAAATAAACTATTGGTGGAATAGAGTAGTTCGGTAGAAATGCTTATGCTCGCAAACGGTCAGTATACACCTATGGGTGGGGATTCTTTATAAACTCTTGCAAACTTGTGTTGGAAATTATAGGCAAATGGTATTGCCGTTTGTTTGTAAAATAAAAATAAAAAGGAAAATGGTTTAGATTGGGGCGGAATGGTTTGTCGGGCGGGTGCAGACAGAGCACTGGTCTTGGTTTGTGGAAGCCGCCCTAGTCAAATTAAGGACCGACTCTTATGATTGTCCATTCTTAGCACAACAGTACAACCACATGTTAAATGGGCTCTGACCTGGCTGAATAATTTGTAGAAACCTAACTTAGACTCACCAGATGGTGGAATGTGGGTGCCAGAAAGAGGTAAGTCGTATTTCCCACACGGCGCAAGAGGGGGCTTCTATACTGGGCAGATAGAACCCTAATAGCGGTGAAACCTCAGCAGGTGAGTCGGGTTAGGCGTATACATTGTAAAGGCCTTGTCATGATATCTCTGCCGGTACACCTAAGGAAGTGTGTTAATGGCTTGGCATCAAGAGAATATCATGTCTTGTGGGTAAAGTGTACAAACTCTGCGAGTAAATAAACTATTGAATAGCCGTGCCTACTGGTCAAGGGCGGCAAAGAATGCTTTGCATATTGGTAATCTTTTGGTTTTGTTTTCGAAAATGAACTTTGGGATTCGGGAGAGGTTAGAACTCTCAGATGTGCCTCTGGCGGCTAGAGCCAGTCAGGTAGATGGAACCTGTTTTGGACCATGATAGATAGAGTCATGAGTTGGTTTACCTTAATCTTTTTAAATGTGACGGATAGAGCCTGTATACTAGTGATTGGTGGCTAGAACCTTCACTAGAGATATAATTATTTCAATAGATACAAATATTTGATAAATCTGCTTTACAAAAATTTATTACAAGTAAAGTTTGTTGAAAATGTGGCTTTATGCAAAAGAACCATATTAAGCCTTCTTTGATATAGCCTTCATCATGCATTTTTACCAAGACTTGCGGAGTACTTTATGTACTCACATGCTACACTCAAATCATCTCTCAGAAGGTTGAAGCTATCGAAGGAGATCACCTGGACTAGGACGCGCTCCCCACTCGATTGCTTGTGGGCATATGGTTGGGTCATTACTTGGAGTTTTCATCTTCCGCTGTAGTTATTCAAGTTGTTCAGCCTTTTAAGGCGGTTTTGGTAAATCTCGACCATAAGGTTATTGTTCTTATTTGATGTTATTTATTACTTCAATATTTAATCCTGATATGGTCATTGATTTACCACTGTTTCGACTGTGTGTACTAGCTACTGATCTGGGACAAGTACAGAAATGCACAGGAGGTTCCGGATGGTAAATCTGGGGTCTCACACACCATTTGGAGTCAGCTTGACCCATTGGCACTTAAATAGAGGGACCTTCAGAGATCCATAGTCGAGCTCCCATATTTCTTCTATGAAACCATAATATGTGTCCAACCTGCCACTGTTGTCTTCGGCGTCTATACGGACACCACTGTTCTGGTTGGTGCTCCTATTATCCTGGGATCTGGTGTAGAATGTGTAACCATTGATCTCATACCCCTTGATTGTCACAATTTCTTGTGATGGTCCCCGGGCAAAGCGTTGCAATAGTTCATCGTTTGACCCTTCCTCAAGGATGTACTTCTATAGCCAGCTGCTGAAAGAATCCATGTGCTTCAGGGTTATCCAACTCTCTGTCTTCCCTGTGAACTCGCGGCGTAGGACACTCTTGTCTTTGAAGGACATAGGGGCGACTTCTGATTGATTGCTTCGAATAGTGAAATGTGCTTGCTTGAATGCAACAAGATCATTGTATGCAACTGCTTGCCTTCCTATTGTCCCTTTGCCCCGTAGCCTCCCCTCATGTCGTGATATGGGGACGTTGATAGCATTTAGATCATTCATGTAATCAACACAAAACTCTATCACCTCCTCCGTCACGTAACCCTCGGCAATGCAGCCTTCGAGCCGAACAGTTACGGACGTACTTCTTGAGGACACTCATGTACCTCTCGAAGGAACATGTTGTGCGAGATACATGGTCCAAGGATACCTATCTCCTTGACAAGGTGAGCGGTGAGATGAACCATGATATCAAAGAATGCGGGATTTAAAGATCATCTCGTGGCTAACCAAACTTTGTACCACATCGGCCTCCAACTTAGGCGGTTTATTTGGTTCGACAACCTTCGTGAAATGGCGTTCAGGAAGGAACATAGCTTTGTGATTGTCCCCGCACCCACTCGGGTAGTATACCTCGACGACTCTACGGAGCAAGCTGTGTCATCAACACAAAGGCGTCATGGGATTTTAGGTTGTGGAGTTTGTTCTCTTCGTGTTCTGAGTCTCTTTACATTTGAGGAGTATCCGAAGGGACCTTCACCTTGTTCAAACACTCAATCATGCTTTTTTCTCTTCCTTGCTTGGAGTGTAGCTCGCAGGATGTAGATAAAGTTGTTTTGTCCCTTCTTTGTTTTTCGGATGTAGGTCACTCCTCACCTCCATGTCTTCAAGGTCCTTGCGAGCTTGCAGTGTATCTTTCGATTTGCCGTACATATCTATGTAGCCTAGCAGGTTCAAGCAAACATTCTTCGTGATGTGCATGAAGTCAAGCGAGTGACAAACCTCCAAAACTTCCCAATATAGCAGATCCCAAAATATTGATTTCTTCTTCCATGTGGGTGCATGACCATCCTCGTTTGGCACAGGTATGCTTCCAAGACCCTTCCCAAATACTACTTTCAGATCCTTTACCATAGCAAACACAAGTCGCCCATTACGATCTTTGAGGCTTAACAATTCTGTTCCCCATTAAATTTCTTGCCTTTCCACGTCAAAGCATGACTGCTAGGAAGAAACTGCGGTGGCCCATGTACACACACTTAGAGAGTTTTTCGGTACATGCGATCCGCTTTATCTATGCACTGAGTACAGGCTTTAAACCCTTTGATAGTTTGGCCGGACAGGTTACCGAGAGCTGGCCAATCGTTGATTGTTACAAACAACAATGCATGCAGGTTGAAATACTCTCTTTTGTACTCATCCCAAACCCGTACACCATCCTCCCACAACTTCACATGGTCTTCAACCAATGGTTTCGAGTGAACATCGATGTCGTTTCGGGTTGCCGGCCTTCGATCAACAATGGCATCATGATGTACTTCCGCTTCATGCCGTACCATGGAGGAATGTTATAGATGCAAAGCGTCACAGGCCAAGTGCTATGGATGCTGCTCAACTGACCGAAAGGATTCATCCCATCGGTGCTCAACCCAAACCTTATGTTTCTGACCCCATTTGCAAAGTTTGGGTAAGCCCGATCGACTTTCCTCCACTGCGAGCCATCTGCAGGGTGTCTAAGAATCCCGTCTTCCTTACGCTCTTCTTCATGCCAACGCATCATCTTGGCATGACCTTCGTTAGCAAACAGACGCTTCAACCGGGGGATCACAGAGAAATACCACAATACTTTGGCTGGAGTTCTCTTCTTCGCACGATTTCCATCTAATTCACCTGGATCGTCACGCTGCACCTTATACCGGGATTCTTCGCACACTGGACAAACCACCAAATCGGCATACTCATTGCGATACAGGATACAATCGTTAGGACATGCATGTATCTTCCGTACTTGCAATCCTAAAGGGCAGAGGACTCGCTTCGCTTCATACGTAGATTCGGGTAGAGTGTTACCTTTCGGAAGCAACTTCTTTACCAGTGATAACAAACCATTGAATGCCTTGTCTGACACACCGTTTGTGGCCTTCCATTGCATGAGTTCTAGTGTAGTACGTAGTTTTCTGTGGCCCTGTCCACAGTTTGGGTACAAAGCAGTTCTGTGATCCTCTACCATGCTTTGAAACTTCTTGTATTGTCTTTCCTCTGTGAACTCTCCCTCTCCGTCGGAGCATCTGATCTAGCTCATCATCGACAAACTCGTCGAGTGTATCTTCCACGGACCCGTATTGAGTGGTGTCCGTCATACTGTTGGCTCTATCTTCCTCTTCTTCGTCTTCTTCATCGTCTTCCTGTCGAATCGCCTCTGTTTCGCCAAGGTGGGTCCAGCAGGTATAGTTTGCCATGAAACCTCTCGTGATCACATGCCTCATAACCATCCATCGTCGAGTGCTCCTTCTCATTCTTGCGATCTGCGCGACGGACAACGATGAAGCTTCGAGGCAAGAATGCAACGGCCGCATCGAGAAACTTCTTCATGCCATCTCTGAACTCTCTTGACCGACGGTCCACATTGTACATCCATTGCCGGTTCATCTACACCAATAAAAATAATAACAACATCTATCCCAATATTTAATTAAAGCTAACTATGTCTAATAGTTTTGTATTTTTTTAGTCATTATGTATTCTTTTAACTAAAGCCAACTAATTATTTCTAATCCTCCTGCATTTTTTAAATAAAACTAACTAATTGTTACATTTTCATGCAAATCTTTTCTATCATTCCGCATTTTAATTTTACTAAATAAAAATTATTTTTTACCCCTTCCCCACCTTTGTAATTTTTCATCGTTTCACATTTATTGCATTTCATTTCATACACCAAACAATATATCACCTTAAGAAAAAAATAAGCCAACAACAGAAACACTAATTAATTCCCACAAGAACAAAACATGATTTCTCAACATCCAATGCACAAAAACATCAATATCTAGGTGAGAAGGATGTCAGCAACATGTTACTCACCTTAGGAACAATTAATTCGGAGCTAATAGCCTCAATTGAAAATTTTGGCAGCCCTCCCCCCATGAACTACTCTCGGCCCACCACTCTGCTGTCCTGTGCGAGCTCGGAGAGGAAGATGGGGTTTAAATCTTGTTGGAAGATGGGGTTTAAATCTTGTTGGGCGGGAAGGGGTCTCTGGCGGTTACACACTAACCGCTCGATCCCCACCTATAGAAGTGGTTCGTGTCTCGAACGCTTCTAGATCTCTAGAAGCGATTCGAGACACGAACCGCTTCTAGAGGTGGGACTCGAAGGGGTTCGTGTTAAGAACCGCTTCTAGAGACCCTCCCGCCTGCTACTCCTGAACCGCTTGGCACGAGAGCACAAGCGGTGCGCACCTAACCGCTTGTGATAGACCGGTTGTGAAGGCTAGTTCTGTAGTAGTGATACGGAGATCCTAACGGTAATAGACTCCTCATCGACCACGATTCGGTACTCCAACCCACTATATAAGGGTAAGGATAGACGTTGTCAAGAAAAAGCAACTTTCAAGCTACAGCCATCCGAAGCTAGACGCACGGGAAGATCTCCGAGCAGAACATCCATTAGTCATAGCTTAGCCACCCCTAAAGAGTAGGGTGTTACACGATCCAGAGACCCGAACCTGTCTATATCGTGCGTCCCTGATTATGTATTTGACTTTGCACATCTCAAGGATACCTAATTATAAGTTTGTTGTCTATCATTAACCTTCGACAAGGCAAGAGCGACAGCATGGTATGTATTTAGGTAAGTGTATTAGTACCTTTCTTTTGCCTTATGCTTATCCACGGAATATACAATTCTTTTCGCTTCATGCATGTAGATTAGCAGGCCAGAGGAGCACTGTATGATCAATGCTTGGATTAAAGCACCATCCACCATGGAAATACCATGACTACGAGGCAATCATGTCTGTAGGATCGAAATATACTAATGTAGCAATCAGAGGGGGGGTGAATGATTGCGCGGAAGCTAAAATCAAATTCTCAAACTTTTCAAACACCCCAATTGAAACTCAAATTGCTTGGAAATCAGTTTATGCAGTTGGGAAACCAATAGACCAGTCTGGGCGACCAGTAGATCACTTGGGCGACCAATTTGGGCACTTGGGCGACCAGTAGAACAGACCGGGCGACCAGTAGAACACTTGGGCGACCAGTAGGACACTTGGGCGACCAGTTTGGCACTTGGGCGACCAGTTTGGGCGAGCAGGTTGGGCGACCACGTTATCAACCGAGCGACTAGTTTAAAAAAACTAAAATTTTGGAGATCTAACTGTTGGATTGATGTGAAATTTTAATTGTAGAAACTGGACTCAATTCCGCAGCTAACAAAAAAAGAATCAGGTCAATCGGATCTACGGATCTAAAGTTATGTCCTTCGCAAGATGACTAAATCCGGGCGACCACGCGAGCAGTTGGGTGAGCAGGACATCAATTTGGGTGAGCAATAATTCCTAAAGATCTAACCATTGGATTTCTGTTAAATTGTAACTGTATAAACTAGACTCAATTCCTAAGTGAACAAAAAAGGAATCAGGTCGATCGGATCTACGGATCTAAAGTTATGACTTTTGTAAGATGACTGAAACAATTAGCGATCTAACAGCTGGGCGACCAGGCTAGCAATCTAGGCGACCACAAATTACTAAAGATATAACCATTGGATTCAATTATGAATCAAACCCAATAAGAATAAATCCGATCGGATCTACGGATCAAAAGCTATTACCTTCGCAAGATGATACCTTTGCAAAGAACCGAACTCTATGATGAACTTCGTGACTGCTGTGATGAACAAAACTTCAAGCGATCGATCAACTATGTCGAAGTCAAGATCAAGACAAAAATCACCAGCCGCTGAAGATGCAAGAAGGATCTTTATTTTTGATCTGGTTACAGTACTCAAACAAAAGAGTACAACCCTAAAATCTTGTTCACCATAAACAGGAGACACCTCCTCCTATTTATACAGAGCAAACTCACAGAGATTGACTACAACTCCACTTCCAACATGGAAAGAGTTCGTATCTATCTCAACTTGGCCCAACATGGCCAAAACCAAAACCTTGGACGTATGTACAGCCCACCTGCTGTAATTACGTGACTAACCAGCCTCCATGTGCATGTTCTCTAGCCCGAACATCCCCCATGACATTCTCGACCACCAAGATCTCGATTCCTCTCTGAACCTAGTCCCGAACCTCAGTTCGTCCATGAACCTAGTTCCGATCCCGTCATCGACCACGTTCGCCCTCGAGCAACACCTGCACATGAATAAACAAAAACAATTCCGAGCACAAGTCCACGACTTAACTCAAAGTTAATCCATGCAACCACTCACATGAGTGCATTGCATCAAGCAAAACCATTATGCTATCACCAGCATAAACAAACGATCATTTGAGCACAAGTCCACGACTTGCCTCAAAAACAGTCCATGCAACCACTCACATGAGTGCATTGCATCAAACAAACTTCATCATGCTATCACCAACATGATAATCATCTCAACATAGCACATGCACAAGCACCACACATGCCATAACCAAAATCACTTTACAATGCCAATTTCACCATTCAACCAATTTTTCATCACATGATCTCACAATCTCCCCTTTGATGAAAACATTGGCAACACCATATGGAAACGAACATTGGCATTCACCTCACAATGGCAACACCATTTTTAAAAGAAGTAAAGTGACCAAAAGATAGAAAGAGAAATCTCCCCTCACAAAGAAGAACAAAAAAATCTCCCCCTATCTAAAAAGAAAGACACCCCTAACAGAAAGAAGAAAAGTGTGTGTGAATGTGCACTGTGTGACCAAAAATCTCTCCCTTTGACTCCAAAATTTCTCCCCCTTTGACAATGGATTCATCAAGAATGCAAAAAGAGAGCAAAAGAGAAACTTCTCCCCCTTTATGTTGTTGTTTTCTTTTTTTTATGTACTGAGCATTATGAATCATGCACAAATGCATTTGCACCAAGTCATGCTATCAACAGTACTTGCACCCTCAAATCTACACATAAACAATGTAGAGTAAGCATAACTAGAAATCAAGTACTATTAATGATTTTTTTTGCATGGCATGATCTCGCTTTCTCAACAATCTTAAAACCTGAAAACATTGAATTTTTGTGCACTTTATTTGTGCTTTGAAAAAAAACTGATTCATTACTTTGATTGCAACAATAACAATTGCAAGGAATTACATGCACCATCAGCCTTACTTTTCAACCATGCCAAGCAATCACAAACTTAAGGTTTCATGGTTTCGGTCATACACAACCTCTTCCAAGTTCATATCATAGTGCAATGATAAGCAGTCTCGTAAAGAAGAAGTGCGACAGTACATAACCTTGATCTTGCGTTTATCAACAATCACTTTTTGAGCTTTAGCACTTAACTTTCATATTTAGCACTTTTTCGAGCAGGATCAAGATAGCCAAGAAAGTTCAACCATGACAAGATTTAATTCAAGTTCTCATTTCATTTAAAAAGTCATGACATAAACTACACCATATATGTATAAACAGGAAGTTGCAAAGACCTTGTAGCATAAACATGGCTTCAAATGACATATGTGTGTGAAATACAATGCTCAGTACTTTTACTGTTTTTCAATTTTTTTTGTTTTTTATTTAAGAAACACACGAAACAAAACGCATGTTACATAATATTACAAAAACTTCAAAGAACTCCCCCTCAAAACAACCATCTTAAAAACCTTCTACAAAATTGTCACCTAAAGAGAATTATTTTAAAAACAAAAGACTAAAAGAACAAACCTCCCAAAAAGGCAATCGAAAGGAATTTTCACCAATAACCAATAACTCCCCCTCAAATGGATAACCAATGAGATCAACAGAGAGGAGATGATGATATACATGAGCTTGAGTTATCATGGTATGTTCAATTAAGCATAGGCATGAATCATGATAAGTGAATTCAAAAGATGAAAGGCATGATATAAGATATAACATTATTGAACATGCCAGAGGATACATACGAGCATATGAACAAACATCTCATCTAATGTCACAATTAGATATCTGTGAGTGTAAAAGACATGAGTGTAAAAAATAGCTCACAAAGTAGATGAAGAATTATTGCACATGCCTCTTGAAAACCATCCCAAGGGTGAGAACCATCCAAGTCTTGATTCCATCTTACAAAAGACCAAGATCCACTAGGCTTCTGTTCTCCAACCCAATCCTGAAAAGCCTACATAGCACAAGAAGATGTCGAGGCCTCGGTACTGGGGTTAGAAATAAAGCATTTAGGAATCCAGTACTGAGACACACGATGAGTAGGCATAACACGAGTATGCTTGTTCACAAAATCAGATTTGCCCTTTCCCATGTTTCTTGTAACAAAAGGTGTTTGCATCATCCTCGGCACAACACGATTATGCTTGTTCACAAAATCAGATTTGCCCTTTCCTGTGTTTCTTGTAACAAAAGGTGTCTGCATCACCCTAGGCACAAAATGAGAATGCTTGTTCACAAAATCAGATTTGCTCTTTCCCGTGTTTCTTGTAACAAAAGGTGTTTGCATCACCCTAGGCACAAAATGAGGAGTGAAATGTGCCCTCCTGAAATTAGACCTAGCCTTAGCCTTTTCTTTCTTTTGCTGTTTGGCTAGCCTAAAACAAAAATCTACTAAGTGTCCATCTCTACCACAATGAGTGCAAGTGTACTTAACATGATGTTTAGCTTTAGAAACAGAAGTAGTATTTTCTTTCATCATAGTAGAAGATAACACACCAGCAGACTTGAAAACTGTTTTCTTAGGCTCATTTGCAATCTCAAGTTTTCCTCTTCCAAGTGTCTTAACAACAGTAGGAGCATGGAACTTATAATGAGCATAAGAATCAAAACCTAAACCTTTGTGATGAGTACTGACTTTTGATTGATCCAAAATCATGTTTAGGTTTTTCTTTCCAGTAGTGAACCGTTCTAAAGATTTTTCCAAGTAATCAGCCTTTCGAGAAAGAGTTAAACAGTTATTACATGGAACGTCCACTTTTCCTTTCTGTTTGCGACAAGTTGAGCATGAGATAACTTCATGAGTGAGCATAGCATCTGTCATTTAAGAAACCCTAGCGTTTGCATCATGCAACTTCAATTCCAGTATAGCACATTTAGAATAATGAGTTATATCATACAAATTAACAGTTGAACAGCTAGCGTTTTTAACATGTTTCTCATTTTCTTTCTTTTTAGCATTGACTTATTCTAACAAAAAAACATGTTCTTTCCTAAGCACAGTAAGCTCACTGTAGATTAAGTCACATGATTTGCAAGCATCATCATCAGAAATCAAAGATTTAAGTCTAGCAATTTCAGCATGCAAAGATTCCACAAGAACATCATGTTTCTTAATTTTCTTGTCACGTTTGTCAAGCAATTTTCCAAGACGAGCAACAGCAATAGCTAATTCATCGTAAGAAGGTTCTACCTCATTGAAGTCGCTGTCAAGGTCATCCTCGGTGAGACTTTCATCACTTCTGGCCATAAGACACAATCCTATCAATTCATGCTTGCTTGGAGCTATTGTGTCATCTTCACTGCTCTCTGAATCTACATCACTCAAATTTACTTGTTCAAGAGCAGAGAGAACCCGGTGAACAACTTTTCTGTTGATGAAGCTCTTTTTCTTTCTATCACTTGGAGAGAACTTCTTCTCTTTTCTTCTGTCATTGTCCTTTTCCTCCCTTGATGCTTTTCCTGCAAGTTTAGGACAATTTGAACGAATGTGGTTGAGGTCACCACACTCATAGCATCTTGGAGAGCCACCACCAACTCTCTTTCTCATTCTCACATTCTGCAAAGCTTTATTAAAATGAGAAGAGAGTAGTGCCAAATCTTCTTCAGGAAAATCTTCAATCTGTTCATCAGTTAGTGAAGACAAGGAAGACAAAGCAAAACTTGAAGAAACATTATTCTGAGACATGCTAGATTGGGAGGTCAGTGCAATTGATTTTTGATCAGTCTTCCTAGCAAGAACTTCCAACTCATGAGTTTTTAATTTAGAGAACAGAACATCTAAAGTGAGTGTACTCATGACAGTAGATTCTCTAATGGATGTAACTTTCATCTCCCAAATAGACATGTCTAATGCACCAAGCAATTGTCTAGCATTTGTAGCCTCATCAAAGAAAACTCCAACAGCACGTAAATTGCTAAGAATTTTATTGAACCGTGCAAAGAAATCATCTAGAGACTCACCAGGCTTCATCTCAAATCGCATGTATTCTTTCTTATAAATATCTTGCCTAACCTCTTTGACAGTGTTAGAACCTTCATGATAATCACAAAGAGATTTCCATACCTCATATGCAGACTTGAGATGAATCACACGATCAAAATCACTTCTTCCTAGTCCTTGGATGATCAAATTCCTTGCTTTGCTATTTGCTTCAACATGTGCTCGATTTGTGTCATTGACTTCATCATTCTCAGGAACATTTTATGGCTTGTAGACCTTTTCCCAAATTGCAAAACCCTGAGCTTGAATATATGCCTCCATCTTTGCTTTCCAAAACTAAAAATCAACACCATCGAAAACACAAGGTTTTATCGAATACCTATCCATCGCTACGGTTTTTAATCACCTGTTAAGAATAATTAGAAATACCTTGCTCTGATACCACTTGTAGGATCGAAATATACTAATGTAGCAATTAGAGGGGGGGTGAATGATTGCGCGGAAGCTAAAATCAAAATTTTGAACTTTTCAAACACCCCAATTGAAACTCAAATTGCTTGGAAATCAGTTTATGTAGTTGGGAAACCAATAGACCGATCAGGCGACGAGATCACTTGGGTGACGAAGAGAACGATCCAGGCGACAAGAGAACACTTGAGCGACCAGTAGGACACTTGGGCGACCAGTTTGGCACTTGGGCGAGCAGGCGAGCAGGTTGGGCGACCACGTTATCAACCGGGCGACTAGTTCAGAAAAACTGAAATTTTTGGAGATCCAACCGTTGGATTGACGTGAAATTTTAACTGTAGAAATTAGACTTAATTCTGTAGCTAACACAAAAAGAATCAGTCAATCAGATCTATGGATCTAAAGTTATGTCCTTCGCAAGATGACTAAATCCGGGCGACCACGCGAGCAGTCGGGCGAGCAGGACATCAATCTGGGTGAGCAGTAATTCCCAAAGATCTAACCATTGGATTGATGTGAAATTTTAACTATATAAAATAGACTCAATTCCAAAGTTAACAAAAAATTAATTAGGTCAATCGGATCTACGGATCTAAAGTTATGACTTTCGCAAGATGACTAAAACAATTAGTGCTAACAGCTGGGCGACCAGGCTAGCAATCTGGGTGACCACAAATTAGTAAAGATCTAACCATTGGATTGATGTGAAATTTTAACTGTAAAAACTAGATTCAATTGTGAATCAAACCCAATAAGAATCAATCCAATCGGATCTACGGATCAAAAGATATTACCTTCGCAAGATGATACCTTTGCAAAGAACCGAACTCCGTGATGAACTTCGTGACTGCTGTGATGAACAAAACTTCAAGCGATCGATCAACTATGTCGAAGCCAAGAGCAAGACAAAAATCACCAGCCACTGAAGATGCAAGAAGGATCTTTATTTCTGATATGGTTACATTACTCAAACAAAAGAGTACAACCCTAAAATCTTGCTCACCATAAACAGGAGACACCTCCTCCTATTTATACAGAGCAAACTCACAGAGATTGACTACAACTCCACTTCCAACATGGAAAGAGTTCGTATCTATCTCAACTTGGCCCAACATGGCCAAAACCAAAACCTTGGACGTATGTACAGCCCACTTGCTGTAATTACGTGACTAACCAGCCTCCATGTGCATGTTCTCTAGCCCGAACGTCCCGCATGACATCCTCGATCACCAAGACCTCGATTCCTCCCTGAACCTAGTCCCGAACCTCAGTTCCTCCATGAACCTAGTTCATGTCCCGTCATCGACCACGTTCGCCCTCGAGCAACACCTGCACATGAATAAACAAAAACAATTCCGAGTACAAGTCCACGACTTGAGTCAAAGTTAATCCATGCAACCACTCACATGAGTGCATTGCATCAAGCAAAACCATTATGCTATCACCAGCATAAACAAACGATCATTTGAGCACAAGTCCACGACTTGCCTCAAAAACAATCCATGCAACCACGCACATGAGTGCATTGCATCAAACAAACTTCATCATGCTATCACTAGCATGATAATCATCTCAACATAGCACATGCACAAGCATCACACATGCCATAACCAAAATCACTTTACAATGCTAATTTCACCATTCAACCAATTTTTCATCACATGATCTCACAATGTCCAACCTGGCCATGAGTTATCCGTTGCCATGGATCTCATGCAAGTGCTGTCCCGAGCCTTCGCGCTGCTGTAGCATCGTTGCAACTTGCAACATGGATGGATCCAGGGAGGAGGGACGTTATATGGTATATTGGTACGACGAACATCAGTGATGCACCAAGCAATCTATATATTTCCCTTCGCTCTGAGAACTAACATTGATCTGGGTTAAAAATGGCCTTTAGTGCGGTTTTGAACCGATCTGAGCCATCCGGACTAATGCTCAAGGACATCAGTACCGGTTCCCTTACTCGGTATTGATAGAGTATCAGTACAGGTTGGAGGCCACACATGGCACTAGCCGTTAAGTCCCCTGAGGCCTCTATCAGTACCTATTAGTTTCTCCAACCGGTACTGATGAGCTATATATATATATATATATATATAGGAAAATGATTCCATACTCCTGGGTGTACGTACTCCCACCTTCAGTATACCATTTAAATGATGTTGTTATACTTCTTTATCTTTTTTAGTATACTCTAATACTAATTATAAGATACTCTAAAGTGAGTTCCATGAAAAATTTCATTAAAGTCCACCCTTTATAGTAATATTTGTTTGTATATTTCTTTTACATATGGAAAATGGTATATAGTAAAAAAATAAAGGGTTCTGATGAAATTTTTTCAACTATATTGCATTGGAGTATCTTAGAATTATTATTGGAGTATATCGAAAGTGATAAAGGAGTATAAAGCATTCATTTAAGTGGTATATTAGAGGTGGGAGTATGTACTCAGAGAAATCTGATAAATACTTCCTATATATATATATATATATATATGAACCTTTTCTCGCACACTTGAGAGTACATACTCCCACCTCTAGTATACCACTTAAATGAACGTTTTATATTCCTTTATCACTTTTGGTATACTCCAATAATAATTCTATGATACATCAATGCAACATAGTTGAAAAAATTTCATTAGAACCCTTTATTTTTTTACTACATACTCTTTTCCATATGTAAAAGAAATATATAAACAAATATGACTATAAAGGGTGGACTTTAATGAAATTTTTCGTGGAACTCACTTTAGAGTATCTTATAATTAGTATTAGAGTATACTCAAAAGGGTAAAGAGGTATAACAACATCATTTAAATGGTATACTGAAGGTGGGAGTACGTACACCCAGGAGTATGGAATCATTTTCCTATATATATGTGTGTGTGTCCCCCCACTAGCTATTATACATAATATATATATGTGTGTGTTAAATCACAACTAATTAAAGCACATATAATCAATCATGTATAATTAACTAATAATTAAATCACATAACATTCATTAACAACTTTAATTATAACTAATATGTATTACAATATGTACACATATTAGTTCTTCTGTTCATCGGGATCACAAAACTTTCATTAACAACTTTAATTACAACTTTAACCCTTCTTTTCCTTCTGTTTATCGGGATCTTTTACGTGCATCTGTCTTGCTAGCCGTAGATGTCGACCCCGACAGTTCACCGGTCCTTATCGAAGGGCCCCACCTATTTACAATTGGTTCGTGAAACTCGCCTTTCGGATTTATGATCCATTGTAAATGAAGCCGATGAGTTGTTCTTTTATTGCTCTCACTCGTGCCGGCGAGAGTTCCGAACCTTGTTCCGCCAAATATTGAGGCACCTATCATTAAGTCATTACGAATTGTACATGATTAGAATTTGTTTCAAATGGAAGGAAATAGAACTAGTACAATAATAAAAGGAACAAGAATACCTATTGAGCATGTCAATCAAGTTTTGGTACTTTTCAACTGGTTTTCTCTTCGAGTCCATAACTGTGATCAGGCTACGATCTAACTTGATCATAAGAAGAATCCAGTGAAAGCTCTCTCTCTCTCTCTCTATATATATATATGTATATGTCAACGTAGATAACTAATTAGTTCTAACGTCGTGTTATGAAAAAGGAGTAGAACGAGGCGATACGAAAACACGTACTCAAATTCGTAGGGTAGATATATCTTTGACAGATATCTTTCTCCCATTAGCGCCCTGTATATATTGGTTTCTGTTTTGATTGGGTAGTCTGTAACGGTTGTCTCTTTAATAACTAATGGGTCAATGAAGCCTTTGTTGAAAATACTCTCCCTTCTGCATTTTTGTATCTCCATTCTACATAAGAAGAAATTAGTTAGGCTTGCAAGTTAGTATAGTACAAGGGCACGCACGGTGGATTTTTGCAAATAAGACATTTACAGAGTCCAGCAACTCAGTAAGGCCGCGTCGAGGGTGTCTGTCTGGTATAGATCATACATGACCTTCCATTGGACAAAAAATTCACTGTCTCCGTGGAAAAAATCTTGTTCCTTGTACTTGATGGCGAACGACTCTAGACCATGCTAGGTCGCGTCCAAGTACCATTTATGGAATTGCCACATCTTTGTTGTTAGCTAGAGAAGCTCCTCATGCCAAACCAATGATGCGTCTAGTGTAAATGGCTATCTTACTTGTGCATACTCAATCTTCACCATGTCTAATGCTTGATCTGCGTCAAGGCTAGTTTCATCGAAGAATTGCAGCATCTCCTTGGCCTTCTCCTCAGCTAATGTCCTCTCCTCTGACGTCTTCTTCTTGTAGCATTTCTTAGTCAATGTGCGCTCGTAGTTTGATAGACGAGGCATTTCTTTATGATCCTTCAAATTTTTAATAGTCCTCAAGCCTTTGTGAAATTCTTCCGTACCAGGCTGAACCTTCTTCTCGGTGACTTGAGTCTAAAAAATTTAGTTACCTCGCCTCGTACTATCTTGTTGGTCTCCTCGATCATATCATATGACCGCTTTGGAAGTAGAGCCAGCTTCTTGGATTTGGTGGACCCCATCTTCTTGGGAGCTGCTGGCTGAGCAGGCAGGTTTGCCTTGGCCGGCGCCTTCTTGGGAGCTGCTGGCCGAGTAGGCTAGCTTGTCTTGGCCGATGTTGGAGTTGGAGTTCCGCTAGGGGGTGGTGGAGGAGATGGGCTTCTTCTGGGGCTTATGTGTGTGGGAGGTGGTGTAGGAGTCGGGCTTCTTTTGCCATGGTCCGAGTGCAGGTCTCTCTGTGGAGAGGACACGTCCACGTTATCTCAAAAAATTATGAACCATTTGTGTCAAAGGATGAAATTGTGTACCGCCTCTCGTAGCTTTATAGTCCCGTCACCTCCGGGAATTTCGAGGTCAATGTCCTCGTACCTTGGGCAAACCTCCTCCACCAAGACTATGGAGTAGCCTGACGGTATCTGTTGTGGCCATGGATGAGCTACCCTGGCTCCACTGGGTGAGCTATGCCGTCGGCCTCCTTGAAGGAGAGGTACTGTGCTTGGACGTGCAGCTCACAAGGTGTCCGCTGCGTGATGTCGTCCACGGGATAGTGGCCCAAGTCCGCTTCGGACAGCCCACCGGAAGCGCAGCTTCTCCACTACACGGAGGAGCTGATGATGTTAGGATTACTGGGAGGTTCCTGGCCCGTCTCCCGCTGTTGGCTCAAGGCTAACGGTACCTCTCTTCGGACCTCTTCTTGCATTCTCTCCTGTGTTTGATTTAGGCATTCTTCAAGCGTAATGAGCTATTGTGCTTGTCGGGCCTTAATTCTCACCCGACTCCTATAGGTCTCGGCATCCTAAGCGAAACCAACCTTCCACGGGATGACGCCAATACCTCGTGTATGTCCAAGGTGCTCTAGGTTTTGTAGGGCTCTTGTTAGCTTGTTGTTTTCCCTGTTTGGCATGAAGGTACCCTTGGAAGACTCCTTTATCGATTGTACAAGCCTTCTAGTCACATCTCTCAGCATCTCCCTAAACACCATGTTGCAGTCATCCCTAAACACCCTTCGCCAACAGGTCCTGTTCCCTCTTGTCCCATTTGGGTATCACTTGGTGGTAACCAACAGGGCCAAGTCGGTGGTGGTAATTCTTCTTCTATGCATTCTGCTTGTTCTTCACACTCAAACTTTGACCTTCTTTTGAAGTCTTGTAGTTCACAAACGCATCCCAGTGATCCTGCAACTTTGGGCACTTGTTGAAGTTGGGCGTTCGATTCTTCTTGATATACACTGTGTTCAATTTTTTTAAAAGTCTGAAATGCGATTGCTATCTTCTTGAGTGTGTAACTCTTCACCTTCTCTTCAGTCCCTTGGGGGAAGGTGAATGTCTCCTTCACATCGGTCCAGAGCATGTGGTCCCTAACGTGGATACCACATGCTGAATTGAATGGCCCAAGCGCTGCCAAGGGTGCAAGATGTTGGCCATTCTTGCTGACTTCGGTGATAACATGTCTTGTCTTCAACTTCTTGTTTGGACCTCGCTGACGTGATTGCCTACTTGGTTGACTGGTCTGAAAGTATGGTACAATCATGAATGAGTCAGAATGTTGGCTTAGCATGATAGTGGAGCCGACAATCATGAATGGGTCAGAATGTTACCTCGCCGGTCTCATCGGGCTCTGCGGCCTCATCGGCCTCGGTGGCCTCGACGGCCATGGGTTGATCCACGAGGGCATGTTCATGCTCCCCCGCCTCATAACCATTATCTCCCACAATCAAATTTCTCATAAATTCTTCTTTATTAAATCCTTCGTCTGGCATCGTTATTTCTTAGGCTAGAAGAAGGCACTGAAAATTAACAAAAATAGATCAACAAAAGGTTGCTGTCAAGATGCATTCTCCAAATTCAGCGATAGGGCAATCTTGGATACATATCCTTCTCGATGAAAAAGTTCTACTTAAACCTTGGATACCTCACCTTATTTATGTGGTTTGTAAGTTTTGTAGCAATCTTGCATACGCCAAGGTTTCACATAATGTAAATTAGTTGCATCTGTAAAGATCACATTTCATCTAAAGCTGATGGTACTACTCTAAAATGGTGAGGAGGACGGTGGGGAAGAGAAGTTAGAGAGGACGGGCGGTGACACCGAAGATGTTCTTAACCTAAGTCGGCCAAATACTATCGAAAAGTATACTTATACATTTCACTTATACTTATACATTCGACATGATACATATACATTTCAAAATTCAAATACATTACATTTCACATATACTTATACATAGAAATTGCTTTAAAATTCACATATACATAGAAATTTCAAAATTCACCAAGAATTAGAAAAATTCACATGATACATATACATTTGACATAATGCATATACATTTCAAAATTCAAATACATTACATTTCACACATACTTATACATAGAAATTGCTTCAAAATTCACATATACATGGAAATTTCAAAATTCATCAAGAATTGGAAAAATTCACATGATACATATGTGGAATCAAGTTGTGTAAGTGACGAATATTGATACCAGAGGTACCCCACAGCAAGGTCTTGGTTAGGTTACGAGGGGTCCTTCACCCATGACGCGGTCTGCCGAGCGCGCCGATCCGGCCACAGGTCGGACTCCTTGCGGCCGACAGTCGGGCTTCGGGTCGGGGCCACCAAACGCTACTACCCGACCGCAGGACGAGAGTGCAGGCATCCTCCGACCCGGTCGCTGGTCGGGACCCTGGCGAAAGCCCATCTCAGCAACTCCGGCCACGTCATCGATCGACTTCGAAGCGGGACAACCCCCGTCTGAACGAAGCAGCCAAGCGGGGATATGCGTTCCTTCCCAAAGCAGCGCCAAAAACGCCGCCCACGCGCCCCCTACTTCTGACAAGCGCACAGAAGGCAGAAGCGTGCCTTCCCAACGAAGCATCGCCAGCTGGCCCTACCGATAGGACATAGCTGGCTGACCTGCTAAACCATCATGATGCGCGCAGGGACCTGTCAACTCCGAAGATCGCAAACCCGATCACCAAGGATAGTGCGCCCTAGTCGCTCTTCTCTCCCAAGCCTCATGTAACCCGCTCTCTTCGCCTATATAAGGGGAGGCATGATCTTTAGGGAGGGGGGCTCTCCCTCGCTTTCTTCTCCACGAACCTGAAAACTCCCTCCATCCACTGAGCATCCGACTCAGTCCCCCGACCCGGGCGGTCGGACGAAGCTCCCGAGCTCACCCACGCAAACGAGTGCTAACGGCCTATCCTTAGTCCTCGCATGTAATCCGCCATACCCCAGATCAACGAGATCCTCCGCCACAAACTGGAAGTAGGGACGTTCGGCCCGAACCAGTATACATCTGAGACTCCTCTGCCCAATAGAGTGTGTATCCGAAACTCCATGATCCAACCATCAAGGAGAGGGGACGCGCGGCTCCCTAACCTACAAATTCGTTTGCCGGTTATACGAAACGCCGACAGTTGGCGCGCCAGGTAGGGGCACTTGCGCGTCATCTCCGTGATCTCTGAATTCCTGTTTCCCTCCTCGATGGTCTTCTTCATCAACGACGGCGCGAACTCGACGACATGTTCGTGTCAGGAGCGAAGCTCGTTTCACCTTCCTCGACTTCACCATCCAAAGGGGTGTCTGCAGCCGCTACGCCACTCCAAGGATCCTCGTGGGGAGGACCCTTCACCGCTACGAAGGTTCCCCAACTCGCCACCGTTCGACCTGAAGATCCAGATGGTGATATTGCAGCGCTGGGGCCTATGCTCTGGCCGCCCTCGCGGCTCCTAAGGGCTATGGTGATTCAGCGGGCGTTATTCATGAAGGAAAGAGGCAAGATATCAAGGAAGATGTCCAAAAAACATCGCACCACACAAAAACAAAAGAAAGTGGAGGCACCAGCAGGTTCCTTAGCCGGAGGCGTCATCACTATCCGAGCCGTTGCTGCTCACGACGACGTCCCCCCGCGCCGCAACCTTCTCCGCTACCGCTCGCACCCTGGCCCAAATAGGGCTTGCGTCTTCTTCGATCCCGGCGACGGCCGCCATCGGGTCGAAGGTAGCGGCTGGTGGCGCAGACGAGACGACGCGTTCCGCGACGTCGACGGTGACCCCGCCCGTCGTGAACGGAGCTTCGCGTAAGGCTCGAGGCGGTCGGCGGCGTCGGCCGCTGGGTGAGTCGTGGGCATACCCGTCGAGGTATGGTCCATGGTTCCTCGGCCTCACCCCAAGCGGCCAGCTCCTCCCTATGCTCTCGAAGGCGGCGAAGCATAGGCAGAAGGGCTCTCATGAGGCTCGCGGCTCTTCACAAGAAGATAGCCGGCTCTGCCTCGGCGGCCGGCTCGAGTCTGCGCGATCAAGGTCTCTCGCGCTCCTTGGCGAAGCTCCTCTCGCGGCCGGGCAAAGGCCCGTTCTGCGCCACCTCGCTCAGAAGGGAAGTGGCCCTCATAATATGTGCATTGAGAGGCCTCACGCGCCAGCGATCTGTGATAGATCCGTCGTCCGGGCCGCCGCCAAAGGAGGGTGGCCCGGAGCGATCGGAGGGACATTGGAGGCCGTGCCACCTGCGTCCGTCCCCCCCCCCCGTCGCGGCGACCGCAGATGGCCGACCTATACGCACGCCGGAGGCGCTAAAAGAGAAAAAGGAAAACGGCTCGACGTCAGCAAAAGGCGGAATTCGAAGCCACTCCGGGGCCGACAGTCAATACGTACCCGCGAAGGGGAATCCTAATGCGGAAGGACGACGGAGGCAGCGTGACCCTATCCCCCGTCGCGGTACCAGAGGGCCCGGCGTCAGAGCGCGTCCTCTTGGAGTCGGGGGCCTGCGGGCCCGCAGCTGCCTCCCGTTTCCCAGCTGTCCGGTCACCGCTGCCGTCGGCCATTTTGCCATTCGAGATTCTGCTACTCCTTCTCTCTTGTGTCGGGACAAAAAGGTAGGAGGGGGTGAAAAAGCGAAAACGACGAAAAAGAGTGACGGCCTCAGATACTCGTGCGATTTTTCAAAGGCGAGTATGGCGGCCACAGTCAAGACATTAACCGGCGCCTCGAGCGACGTGACGCGCTCTCTCCGTCCCTCCTGTGGCGCATCGCGGCATGACCCTTTAACTTCGGTCGTTGGACGAACCGCACCGGAAAAGGCGGGCCAGAACCGCCACAACCCCTCCCGCATCCTAAATAAAAGATAAGGCAATCTTTCCCTTACGAGTTCTGCTGTATTCGTTTTTCACTTCGAGTCCGAGCGCTGTGTAGTGATCATAAGCTCGGTCCCCACATATCGCTCGGGGGCTGCAAGCTCACATACTCTCACGGGTCGAGTGACCGGGTCGGCTATATGGTCCTCCCTAGTGGTAACCCCCTCGGCCCGGGCACTACGGCCTACGCCCCAACGGCTACGGTTGCGAAGTAGTGCTCTGTGGAAGGAGGAGATGCCCATGTGGAGCGACCCCTAGGCGGTCGGAAACACTCTTCTCCCGCACAAGTGCGGATGAGCAACTTATACCTAAGTTTCTTATACTCACGCGGGACAGGGAATCGGGTCTGCCACTAGATCCTCCCCAACGGTAGTCCCACCCGAGCGCTACGGCCTACGCCCTAGCGGCTACGGCTGCGAAGTAACGCTTCGCGGGAGAAGGGAACACCCGTACGGTACGATCTATGACCAATCGGGGACATTCCGGCCCCGCAGAGTGGAAATCGCGAAAGGCAAGGGAGCGGCGATATCGAAGGACGGGAGAACGACCAAGCCCCCATTACTTCAAAATTTGCAGGCACCTACTAAGGCGCATGCAAGCCGGACACACCTCAACCGGTCACTTACCGACCCAAGCATCACGTGTCCCGTCGTAAACGCCACGACAGGCCGTCGGTAAGACATGCCGCCCCTCGATCATTTCGTTTCGCATTTTAATTCCCGCACGCACATTAAATGCTTGCAGGGATACCAGGGTATCGCTCCGGGCGAAATGCCCCGCGACCCTCCGCCTCCGGGTCGGCTCAATCCGACTCGAGACAGGAGGAAAAGCCCACCAAGCCTTCGCGGCCTCGAGGTGGCGAGAAGGCTTGAATGCCTGACGAATAAGACCTGACCGTGGGTCCCATAGGCAAGATCCACCGGATGGATCCTCGCCCCTTGTGAGGCAAACGAGCGAGGGGCAAGTTTTAGGCGAACCCTCGGTGGGTCTCTAGTTGGGTTGGCGGACGACCCAATCGCTTTAGCTCAAGGCCCGAGACCATACTTCAAACTCTCCCGTGGAGCCCCTAAAAGGGCAGCAGCCAGTGCGCCGAAGTTTCTTAACGGCTCGGGTCGATGACGGATTGAGTAAAGAAAGGTTTTTATGGGTCGCCCTGGCGGGTCGACACCGGCGAAGGATCGTCGCCGGAGGTCGCTCGACCTCCAGGCCCACTCGGATAACCCGCTTGCAGCTCCACGAGCACGGTGTTCGGCCGACGAGGCAAACACGCGTCTACTCACCCTCCAGTCCCACACCGCGGACGGGCATATCGTGGGATCGACGGCCTCTCTCCTCGTAGATTGCCTCGCCCGACGAGGACTCGAGACGGATGCCCCCCGCCTAGCTCCGGCGTTAAACCAGCATGACTAACACGCCCAGCTATGGCGTAAAAATAGCGCTAACATGCCCAGCTACGGCGTAAAAATAGCGCTAACACGCCCAGCTACGGCGTAAAAATAGCACTAACACATCTAGCTTCGACGTTAAACAAGCACTCGGGAGCCGGAACCTCTCGCGGAGGCATCCGGACCTCCCTGCCGACCACGGCCGCGTCTAGCTTCGACGTTAAACAAGCACTCGGGAGCCGAAACCTCTCGCGAAGGCATCCGGACCTCCCATGCGGCCGCGGCGCACCATTGTGGCGTAAAACCAACGTTAAAAATCGAACTCTACGCAAGGCGACAGCGTCTATCCCGGCCGCTCGGCGCCGAAGCGGACCCCTCCGACCAAGTCGGTCGGACTCATCTGCCCGGATAACCCCCCAACCAGTTCTTCGATCTACTCGGGGGCTCGGGGCTACACCCACCGGGTGCGCTCGCGCGCCCCCGGACGAAAAGGATCGACCAGCTGGCCGGATCCCGCACTACATGACGAAACCCACTACTCTGCGGCGCGGTTAGAAACATCGAAGGGGTCACAAGAGTAAGAAGCCCCAAGCAAGCAAAAAGACGACCACATTCAAACAGGGCATGGGGCAACTCCGAACCACTGATTGTCTCCCAAAAATCGGGGAGGGCAGAAAAAGAAAACAAGAAAAGCTAGGCGCCGAGCACGCTTCGGACCGCCCGAACAAGGGCGTCCCTCGCCTTGGCAAGCTTTGGGATGACGCCGATCAGCGCGTCAACAGCAGCAGCGGCGTCACGGTCGACGGCGTCGAGCCTCGCCTGTTCCGCCATGGCCAGGTCGAAGTCTTCCCAGAGCTCCGCTAGGAAGGCCTCCTCTTCCGTGGGCACCAGCGGCGCCTCATCCCCGAAACCAAATATCACCGGCAGACGTCTGCAGCCGGTGGAGGGTGACCGAGAAGAAGCCATTGCAACCTCCAAGTGACCTGCGGAGATCCAAGGCCTAGACTGAGAGCAGCTACTCCGATCCCCGCTCCCGCGTCACTTTATAAACGCGCGGCGCGCGGAAACCGAGCAGACCCAAGTTAAGGAAGGCATGGGAAGTCGAGGCGTCACCGCGTCTACGAAGGAAATATGTTGCAGAAGTCGAAGGGTCCATCCGGGAACGCCCCGCGTTTCCGGTCGGCCCCGGGGGCTACTGACGAATATTGATACCAGAGGTACCCCACAGCAAGGTCTTGGTCAGGTTACGAGGGGTCCTTCACCCATGACGCGGTCTGCCGAGCGCGCCGATCCGGCCACGGGTCGGACTCCTTGCGGCCTACAGTCGGGCTTCGGGTCAGGCCACCAAACGCTACTACCCGACCGCAGGACGAGAGTGCAGGCATCCTCCGACCCGGTCGCTGGTCGAGACCCTGGCGAAAGCCCGTCTCAGCAACTCCGGCCACATCATCGATCGACTTCAAAGTGGGACAACCCCCGTCTGAACGAAGCAGCCAAGCGGGGATATGCGTTCCTTCCCAAAGCAGCGCCAAAAACACCGCCCACACGCCCCCTACTTCTAACAAGCGCACAGAAGGCAGAAGCGTGCCTTCCCAACGAAGCATCGCCAGCTGGCCCTACCGATAGGACATAGCTGGCTGACCTGCTAAACCATCATGATGCGCGCAGAGACCTGTCAACTCCGAAGATCGCAAACCCGATCACCAAGGATAGTGCGCCCTAGTCGCTCTTCTCTCCCAAGCCTCATGTAACCCGCTCTCTTCGCCTATATAAGGGGAGGCAGGATCTTTAGGGAGGGGGGCTCTCCCTCGCTTTCTTCTCCACGAACCCGAAAACTCCCTCCATCCACTGAGCATCCGACTCGGTCCCCCGACCAGGGCGGTCGGACGAAGCTCCCGAGCTCACCCACGCAGACGAGTGCTAAGGGCCTGTCCTTAGTCCTCGCATGTAATCCGCCATACCCCAGATCAACGAGATCCTCCGCCACAAACTGGAAGTAGGGATGTTCGGCCTGAACCAGTATACATCTGAGACTCCTCTACCCAATAGAGTGTGTATCCGAAACTCCATGATCCAACCATCAAGGAGAGGGGACGCACGGCTCCCTAACCTACAAATTCGTTTGCCGGTTATACGAAACGCCGACAGTAAGTTATCTCAATAATTGGTAATTATTGACATGATATACTCAAGCAGTTCATTTTGCCTGTAGAATAATTCGTTGCTAAATATTACTGACAAGATCTGATGAGGACATAGCTAGGTCGGATACACCCATGGCATCAATGGTCAATGAGCAAAAATAATACTCCTAGTGATCATCTACAAGGACTAATTACCCAAGCTTGTCCGTGATAACTAAATTATCAGGTAAACTCATTTCTCGGGATGCATAATTGTATTTTAAAGAATGGACCACTGCATAATAATGTTCTTGCGCTTAGAAATCAAGAATTAGAGCAGCAAGGATGCCATCCCTCATCAAAACAAGCTACAGAACAAGTTATTCCCGAGGTGGAAGCTGAATCGTCCACCCAGGAGTAGTCAACCTTCAACCGGCCATAACTTTTGCATTCCGAGTTTGTTCGAGATGAGTAAGTACTTGATTGAAAGCTTATTTCATGCTCTTTCCAAAGGATCTAGCCTCATCATCAAATTCCACTCAAGCTGAACACAACAGTCAAAAATATGCAATGGTCTCAGTCTTTTAGAGTGCTGCACCACCATTATTTTGGGCTGAGTTCCCATGTAATCAATGTGAGTGAGTCCACCTCCTAGCAGCCATTTCCTTGGATATATTCTGGACAAGCTCCCTCTCTATATCCTTAGGTTTTGTTAAGTTTAGTTGCCCCATGTGTGGAACTATAACCTTGTTCTCATGACTCGGCTAGAACAACAGTAACAAGTTCAGAACCTCAGTTCGTGTGTGTGCTTCATCCTTGTTCTCGCTGGTTCTTCAATTGCTTGCAAGAATAGACCTTCGTGGTCAGGTCATCCGAGATTTTGGCATGATTGATAACAACTAGGAGTGTGGTTTAGCGATTGCAGGCGCTTATCCTTATGTGGTTCGTATCCGAATCGTCAAAGTCATCCTCCGCCTAATCGAAGTTATCCCCTCACCGGAAGATTGGGCCGTATTGCACGCATCATTTGGTATCAGAGCAAAGGTTGACCAGTGAGTTCTTATATCTTTTTTAGTTGTTTGATTGTGTTCTTCCTAGAGTCTAAAAAATTTGCCCCACAAAAGGATTGTTTGTCTGTTGTCCAAACCCTGTTGTGCCTTTCAATCGATTAATTTCATTTTGCTAAATTGAGTTTGCGTCCATTCTAGTGTTGTCTTGTTGCTGTTCATCTCCACACCCTAACATCCATCTATAAAACCCAAAAACAAACATCCCCATCTCGGCCTAAAAGATTGCCTTTCTGCAGCCTGTACCAAAAATGCCATAAATCTCTATTGCTGCATCATTTTTGAGTGAGACCAAAAGGAGAAGTTTTCTCACTCAACCGTGCATCTTCACATCAATTTTTATGCAAATCTATCTAGAGAGTAAAGAGTTTGGTGCATTGCAATCTGACCCAATTGCTGTCCGAAAATCTGCATGTGTGCAATTACAAAATTCATGCAAAATTCTCGATTGGTTTTCAGAAAGTTGGCCCAAAGAAAAGTTGTTGTAAAAACGGTCAGGAAGAAGAGAAAAAAAGAATCATTGAAAAAGTGATATCTGAAAAAAAGTTACGGCTAAAATACCAACCTGCTGTCTGGTGGACAGAAATCAGCAAGTTAGAAAGTTGGAATTCATCTTGAGCTCCCAAATTGCAAATTGCATATTCGTGAATTTTGTTGTGTTTACCACTTGTATCCACTACCATATCATTTGTTTTAGCCTAATATCCATTCTTGTTTGATCAGTAACATAGGCTAATTGCTAGATTCGAACACTTATTCAATTTGTGCAAATCTGAGATAGCTGATTGTTTTCCTTTGCTACTCATTATAAAGCATTTCCGAGCTCCAGTTTTTACTAACCATACAGGTGATAGCCTTGCAATCGCTTGCTCACATTTGAGTTTGGTTTATCATAAACCAGTCACCAGATTGCACCCCTTGCTGCATTTGTAAGAATTGGTAAGAGCTTGGTAAAGAGCAAGAGAGAGTGACACTTGATCATTTCACAGCAAGAAATAATGATAGGGAACTACATACCTTCTATGTGTTTTCCTGTTTATCACTAACAATGGCATGTTCTCAATGTCGTAGTGCTTGGACCAACAGTATCCTAGGAGAAGAGATAGTTCACACTCCGAGATATAAAGAACGTACAAGCAAAACTTCAACACCACAGGAGGTACGTAATGATCCTGTAATATCACGAACCCTTGCCCCAACCTTTGTGCCTTCGGTGGGCAGACCGGGGCCGTCTGGCTGGTATTCTCAGAAGAGGTTGGTCTATCTGGGAGGTTGAGGGGTAGGGTTTTATAGTCCTAAAGTGCTCTAGATTGGAGGGAGTACCTTATTTGGTTTTGGGCTGTGCTCAGGTTGAGTTTTGCGGTCACATTTTGGGCAAGTTCGGGTCCTCTCTTGACAGGTTGTCTATAGAGAAAAATGAAGCTAGAGTTCTTAAGTTTAATTAGAGCTCAAGAAACCGCGAATCAGCCCAACCGTTTGGAAGTTTTGGCTGTTTCCGTGAGGGCTGTCCAGATTGTGCCGAGTGGTCGGTACTCTCTGTTCGTAGTCGATCTGGGATCAGCTGGTGCATTGGCCAAGTGAGTGTCTATGTTATTCGTGTAGTTCATTCCCTTACGGTCGTTTCGAGTATAAGAATGCTAAAATCCGTTGAGCCAATCAAAAGTTGCGCAATTTAGATGTTTTGTCCCGAAGTTGGGAAATTTCAGCGAGCTCAGATTCTTGTAGTGGGGTTTTGGGTCTTTTGTGCATTCAGGTGTAGTAGTGTTGTGTGTATGGTCGTTGTGACCTATCTAGAACTAGGAAGTTGAACTTGCGAATGTTGTTTTTCAGGGGGAGTAGCTTCGGGAGAGGCTTCAACTTCTCGCCATCCTCCTCCTCGCGGTTGAAGGCAAGTGTAATGTGATATGCATGTTGTGGTAATGTGAAGGTTTAATGTTATTTAGGACCTTACCCACATGAAAGAAATTATATTGATGTCTTAATTGTGAACTTGAATAGACTACCGCGAATGGTGGTCTATGAAAGTAGGATTTATTTATGTGATGCATTTGGTTATGGCTTGCAATAATGATTAGGAATGAATGAAGATGTGATCTATGTGTGCCCATTTACATTTATGCATTCATAATGGACGGGGCGTCCCATGTTGATGCGGGCCTCGGTGCTCACCCGTAGTGAGCACAAAAGTCCTACCTCGTAGTCCCATTCATCGAGATGAATGGGAGCGAGACAGTAAGAGTAGGCCCCTCCACGGGATGGCTGGGAATGAGAGGATGCATGCCGACGGGCGTGCATCCGGCAATACCGGTATGAGCCAAAGATGGTTGCATTCATGAGCATGCATGATGCATTGCATAATTGTGATTGTGAGTAAAGACTTAATAAGATGATTTGGATGAGGAATTTGTGAGTTAAATTCCTTGTATGCTTAGAGTCATGTAGTGCATATGTATAATTGTTACATGTTCGCTTTAAATTCTTTTCGCATTACACTTTGCTGAGTGATGAGCTCACACTTGTGTTTGATATTTTATTCTAGGTAATTCCAAGGCGACATTTTGGGAGATGGGCTAGCTCACTTCACTCACGATGACTTCATGTAGCTAGATTAGGACAACATCCTTACTTTTGGTTATAGTAGTGATGGTGATGAACTTGATTTCTTTGGTTGAGATAAATTGTAAGTAATGGATGATGTTTAGGACTATAAAACCTTAGTTGTATGGTGTAGCGCTTGTCTTTTGAGTATATCATATTCCTGTAGCACTAGAGGCTAGGATGAGCCTCCAGGAGTGGATGTCCCTCCGCCTGGATACTTTTGACGGAACAGGCACACCGGTCCAATCCGCAGATTGGCTCTGGTATTTGGAGAGGCAGTTTGAGGTCCTAGAGATGACTTCGGTCCAGAAGGCTTGCTTTGTGGTCTTCCAGTTGAAAGGCCAAGCGGATATCTGGTGGGAGGGGGTTCTTGCAGCGAGGGCCCCCACTCTTGGACCAGTTTCATGGGAGGATTTCGTCCACCACTTTCGTGGCAAATTCTACCCCGAGTCTTTCCTTGAGAGCATGGAGCACTCTTTATCCACCCTCTCCCAAGGCAAGAAGTCGCTGGCGGAATATGAGGCGGAGTTCAATAATATTGTCCGTTTCATACCAGTACTGGCATCGGATGATCGAGAGAAGGCTCGAAGGTTCCGTAGGGGCCTCAACCAGGAGTTCAGGGTGATCATGGGAGCCACTGTTCCCCGTGACTTCGCATCTGTGGTTGATCAAGCTAAGGGTATGGAGCTTGAATTGGAGCTTTCCAAAGAAAAATTCCTTTCTGGTGGTACAGGAGTTTCTGTAGCTCCTGGTGGTGGGCAGAAGAGAGGTTTTGGTGGGGGAGGTGGGTCCTTCCAGCAACCCCCTTCCAAGAAATCCAAGGGGGGACAGGGTTCCTCCTCGGGAACCAAGGCAAAGAACCCTCGGTCATCTTCATCATCCTCCCAACAGTGGGCTTTTCGCCTGCTTCGAGGCAAGGTATGATTTGCTTCAAGTGCGGTGGTGAGCATCGCGCTGCGGAGTGTGCTTAGTCGGGGGAGTGTCATCATTGTGGCCGTCCCGGCCATATGGGGCGGGTGTGACGGTCGAATCCCAACAGCATCATCAAGTGGGAGCCGGTGCCACCCACCCCGACTCAGAGTGCTTTGTCCAAGGGATCAGTTCATATGTTGGCTGCAACTCCAGTTCTTCCGCAGCCTTCTGCGTGGGCACCACATGCGGCTTCTTGGCAGCCCCAGCTGTCGGCTCCCCCTCAGTTTGTTGCACCACCTCCAATGTCGGTGCCGCTCCTGCAGGGTGTCGGGGCTCCCGCCGCCCCGGCGCCACCAGGAGTCTATACCCTGCTGATTGCTGAGACCGCTGAACGTCCAGATGTGGTGGCAGGTACTCTACTTGTGAATTCAGCTGATGCTTTTGTTGTTTTTGATTCAGGAGCATCCTATTCTTTTGTGTCGATTGAGTTTGCTAGAAGGGCTAAGTTGGGGATGCAGTGTATTGCTAAGTCTGTGGTGGTTACTTCTCCTAGTGGTCTTATTTCAAGTTCAATGGTATGCCCGGGCTGCACTATTACCATTGATGATGAGGAGTTCTTTGCTAATCTGATGGTTATCCAGTTGGCCCCATTCGATGTTATCTTGGGCATGAATTGGTTGCATCAGTACCGCGCCAAAATTTGTTGCTACTAGAAAACAGTTACCTTGCAGGCATCCTCAGGGGTTGAGTTGGTTTTTCAGGGTGGTGTACCCTCCGGCTCCCTCTTTGTGTTTGGCTAGTTTATTTCTTGGCCGTCAGATGTTGAAGTCGGGTACTTTGGCCATGTCGAAAAACCAACCAATTCGGTAACCATTGAGGAGATTCCTGTGGTGAAGGAATTTGCTGATGTGTTTCCCGATGAACTGCCTGGGTTGCCGCCAAGAAGGGATGTGGAATTTCGGATTGATCTTGTCCCGGGCGCGTGACCTATTTCTTTGGTGCCTTACCACTTGGCTCGTCCCTTCCAAGAAGAGCTGAAGAATCAGCTGGATGATCTGTTGTCTAAGGGGTTGATCCAGCGTAGCGTGTCACCTTGGGGAGCGCCTGTCCTTTTTCTTGCCAAGAAGGATGGGGGTTAGCGCATGTGCGTAGATTATCGTGCTCTTAATTCGGTGACCATCAAGAACAAATACCCTCTACCTCGCATCGAAGATTTGTTTGACCAATTGAAGGGAGCAAAGGTGTTCTCTAAGATTGATCTTCAATCGGGTTATAATCAAATTCGTGTGAGGGAGCAAGATATTGAGAAAATAGCTTTCTCCACTAGGTATGGGCATTATGAATTTAAGGTTATGTCCTTTGGATTAACCAATGCCCTTGTTGTTTTTATGGAGGCAATGAACAATTTGCTGCATGAGTATCTTGATGATTTCGTGGTAGTGTTCATCGATGATATTCTAATCTACTCCAAGTCAGAAGAGGAGCATGCTCATCATTTGAGGCTTGTGCTTCGTACGTTGAGGGAGAATCAATTTTATGCCAGGTTGAAAAAGTGTGAATTTTGGATTTCGGAAGTGGGATTCCTTGGTCATATCATCAATCAGGAAGGCATATCTGTTGATCCTAGTAAGATCTCCACAATTGTGGACTGGAAGAGGACATCCAATGTCAAAGAAGTGCGTAGTTTCCTTGGGATGGCTGGCTACTACCGTCGCTTCGTTCAAGACTTCTCCCTCATTGCTAAACCTCTTTCTCAATTGACTCGAAAGGGAGTGAAATTCCAATAATGGTCTGCCGACTGTGAGCGTAGTTTCTGCACCTTGAAGGAAAAGCTGGTGACTGCTCCTGTTCTCACCCTTCCTGAGCCAGGAGAGCGCTTCACCATTTATTCTAATGCTTCTCATGTGGGCCTTGGTTGTGTGCTTATGCAAGGGGGCAAGGTTATTGCTTATGCATCAAGGCAGCTGAAAATGCATGAGCAGAATTACCCAACCCATGATCTCGAGCTAGCTGCTGTGGTCTTTGCTTTGAAGATCTGGAGGCACTACTTGTATGGCGAATCTTGTGATATCTTTACTGACCATAAAAGCCTCAAATACATTTTCACTCAGAAAGATTTGAATTTGAGATAGAGAAGGTGGTTGGAGTTGATAAAAGATTATGATCTCACCATTCAGTATCATCCGGGGAAAGCTAATGTTGTGGTGGATGCTCTTAGCCGCAAGGCGTTGCCCCCTGCCCTCGACTGTCTCATAGCTGATTTTGAGCATTTGGGAATCTCATATTGTTTTGCTGGCGCCATGCAAGTTGAAACGCAGGTGATTTTGGAGTCTGCAATTCCCGAGCGTGTGCGTGAGGCACAACAGCATGACCGAATGCTTCAGCAAGTGAGGAAGCGCATTGCTGAGGGCAAGATTGGGGATTTCAGCCTGGATGAGGTTAGCGCTCTGAGGTTTAGAGGCCGCCTTTGTGTGCCTCAAAAGTTGGATGACATTCTGAAGGAAACCCATAACACCCCGTATACAGTTTATCCTGGTGAGAATAAAATGTATCGGGATTTGAAAAAGTGCTTTTGGTGGAAAAGGATGAGGGTTGACATTGTTCAGTTCGTAGCATCTTGTGGAATTTGTCAGAAGGTGAAGGCGGAGCATAAGCGTCCCGCTGGATTGCTTCAACCATTGGAAGTCCCCGTTTGGCCATGGGATGATATATCTATGGACTTTGTGGTTGGTCTACCTCGTACCCGACGAGGGAAGGATGCTATCTGGGTTATTGTGGATCGTTTCAGCAAGTCTGCTCACTTCATTCCCATTTGCACTACAAACTCAGCAAGTGATTTGGCTCCTATTTATGTGCAGGAAATAGTGAGAGTTCATGGTGTACCCAAGACAATCGTATCTGATCGTGATGCAAAGTTTATCTCCAAATTCTGGGAAGGTTTGCAGAGTGCTTTGGGCACTCAACTCCGTCTTAGCACCGCGTTCCACCCGCAAACAGATGGACAATCTGAGCGTACCATTCAGACTTTGGAGGATATGCTTAGGTCTTGTGTCTTGGCATGGAAGGGTAGTTGGGAAGATCATTTAGCTCTTGCTGAATTTGCATATAATAATAACTATCAGGCAAGTATTCGAACTGCCCCATATGAAGTGCTTTATGGGCGGAAGTGCCGTTCCCCCCTATGCTGGGATGCAGTGGCGGAAAGGGCAGTTCTTGGCCCAGATTGGGTTCAGCAAACTGTTGAGCGAGTGGCAGAGGTGAGGCAAAACCTTCTTGCAGCCCAGAGTAGACAAAAGAGTTATGCTGATGTGAGGAGGAGAGATTTGGAGTTTGAGGTGGGGGACAGCGTGCTGTTGAGGGTGTCTCCCACTAAAGGTGTGGTTCGGTTTGGACCGAAAGGGAAGCTTAGCCCGAGGTACGTTGGACCATTCCCTATTATTGCCCGAGTAGGGAAGGTAGCCTATCAGTTAGAGCTTCCCGAATCGATGCAGGGAGTACACAATGTTTTCCATGTGTCTATGCTGAGGAAATACCTGCATGATCTAAATTTGGTTGTCCCTTTTGAGCTGTTGGTGATTGACCATGATCTCACGTTTGAGTCTCGACCAGTGTGGATTTTGGAAGAATCAGAGCTGGGTCTTGAAGAATAGAACACTGAGGTTTGTCAAGGTCCTGTGGTCCCATCAATCCGAACGGGAGGCGACTTGGGAACTGGAATCTCACATGCGTGAGAAGTATCCAGAGTTGTTTCTATCAGGTACGTGTTGTAAGTTAATTCTGTGGTCTCTTCGTGTCATTGGTTAGTGTTCGAGGAATTCGGGGTCGAATTCCTTTAAGGGGGGGAGAGTGTAATATCGCGAACCCTCGCCCCAACCTTTGTGCCTTCGGTCGGGCAGACGGGGCTGTCTGGCTGGTATTCTCAGAAGAGGTTGGTCTATCTGGGAGGTTGAGGGGTAGGGTTTTAGGTTTGGGAGGGGTATTTTGGAATTTTCGTCCCCCTCCACCTGTCACCTAACCTTCCCTCTCCCTCTCAAATGTGTGGCTGTCCTTTGCTCTCAGCCCTGCCGATATTTTTATTGTTCCCCAAGCCAGCCAATTGCCTGCCCATCCCTGCCCATTTCTCCCCTGCACCATGGGCTGAGTTTCCAGCCAAACTCCCTGCCGACGCTGCCAATCCTCTACCGAAGAGCTGCTGAGTCCTTGCCCAAGCGCTGCCGGCCACCCGAAATCCTTTCCCTAGCGCCGATCTTCCTGCCAGCGCCGCACCTGTTGATTCCCGACCGGCCGCCACCCTCGGTCGCCGTCGGTAGCCACCTTCGGCCTTCTGGTAGGCGTCGCCCAGCCCTCCCTGCCGGCATCCCACCTCTCCAGCTCCTGCCGGCGCCTACCCAGTCTCCTGCCGGTGCCTGCCCATCTACCGATGCATTCTTCCCCAACCAGCTGGTGCCCCTGCTGCTGGCCGAACCCTCCATCCTCCTCTTCCTTGTTGGTAAGTGAGGTGAGGGTTCTAGGATTGTAATTTTGGGGTTCTTTCTCCTGGTTGTGCCAGCCTAGGGTTCTTAGGTTTGGATTTTTGGAGGGAGAAGTGCTCTAGATTGGAGGGAGTACCTTATTTGGTTTTGGGCTGTACTCAGGTTGAGTTTTGCGGTCAATTTTGGGCAAGTTCGGGTCCTCTCTTGACAGGTTGGCTATAGATAAAAACGAAGCTAGAGTTCTTAAGTTTAATTAGAGCTCAAGAAACCGCGAATCGGCCCAACCATTTGGAAGTTTTGGCTGTTTCCGTGAGGGCTGTCCAGATTGTGCCGAGTGGTCGGTACTCTCTGTTCGTAGTCGATCTGGGATTAGCTGGTGCGTTGACCAAGTGAGTGGCTATGTTATTCGTGTAGATCATGCCCTTACGGTGACCAGGTGACATTTTGGGAGATGGGCTAGCTCACTTCACTCACGATGACTTCATGTAGCTAGATTAGGACAACATCCTTACTTTTGGTTATAGTAGTGATGGTGATGAACTTGATTTCTTTTGGTTGAGATAAATTGTAAGTAATGGATGATGTTTAGGACTATAAAACCTTAGTTGTATGGTGTAGCGCTTGTCTTTTGCGTATATCATATTCCTACGTGCTTGCTTAGTTGGACATGATGACTAGTATTTGCCATGTCAGTTTATGGTGGTTGGTTGGTTGTGAATGGCTTTGTCATATTTTCATTATTAATTGATGTCTTTTGTCTGCTGAGTGGATGTCCTAGTATTAGAGGAGGTGCTGCCGAAATTTTTAGTAAGTTCGGCCCCTATTATCTTGTCCAGGTCGTTTTGCTGTCCTTCTTTAGTCCTTGTGGTTGTGGTAAATTGAGGGTGTAGCATTCAGGGCACTGGAGGTGCCGGGTGTTACAGATCCATTAGGAAAGATTAAATTTACAATGCCCTCATTTGCTGGAGAGTACAATCCTAATGCATATATTAATTGGGAGATAGCGGTAGACAATGAATTTGCAAAGTATGATTTATCTTAAAATCAAAAAATTAGTGCCGCTGTTAAGGTGTTAACGTCAGATGCAATACTTTGGTAGAAGCATATATCTAGACATAATACAGAACCAAAAACTTGGAATGCCATGAAAAGACTTATGAGAGATGATCATGTTCCTAAATATGTTGTTGATTATTTGTTTCCTAAACTTCAACGCTTGAAACAAGGTTCTAAAAACTGTTATGGAATACTATCATAAATTGCAAAACCATTTGTTGCGTTGTAGTTTACAAGAATGTGAAGAGGCTACTAAGCTTAGGTTCATACGTAGACTTAATCATGAAATTCAGGATGTTCTGGTTGATAAATCATATAGTTCTCTTTCCGACTTGATTAAATGTGCTCTTTCCAACTTGATTAAATGTGCTTGTAGAGTTGAAAACATACTTGCTAAACCTTTGAAAGCGTCTTTAGCTTCATTTGAGATGCCCATTGTTGCACCTCCTGTTGTAGCTAACATTTTGCAGAAAAGTGTGCACCAACGAGAGAAGGATGAAGAAGAAAATGTGCAAAAAGAAGAGTTCTTTGCTGCACCATACGATTGTGAAGGGTTGAAAATTGAAGCTGCACCAATCCTTAATGAGGGTATACACCCCGAGCATGTGAAAGAAACATAAAAAATTTTGAGTGCAGTAGAGGATAAGCACACGTGAGGATGATTTTACTAACATAATCTAGTCCACTTCTGCTACTTCTGTTGTTGTTGTTCCATATGCTATTCAGGTTATTTTTGAAGAAGGGGAGCTACAAGCTGAAAAACCAACATTATCAAGTGAATGTTTTGATGTTCCTACTTCTTCTGAGGATGAGGCTAATGACCATGGTAAAGATTTGATGCTACAGCAAGAAAGGGAGCAAATATTTGAGTATATTCCTGCTATACTAAATTCTAGTGAGTTACCACCTTGTGTCACAATTGTAGAACCTTATGATGAATTGCATGCTTATAATTTTGATCATATGGAGTTGATTATGCATAAGGAGGTGATAACTAGAGTGTTCCCTACCACTATTTTGTGCTATATCATGTTGAATAAACCTATTAGTTTGACTTGTGCTATGGACAAGATTTCAGAAATTTCATCTCTAAAGTCTTTATCTAGTACCTATGCTTACTATTTTAAATTCAATTTATTTGATGATTATGGTGTAGATAGCAAGTTTCTTATTTACAGAATATGCATAACTTGTAATAAACTTGCTGAATTGAAGCTTGCTATTTTGGACAATTATCGTTATATGCAACAGCTTGTTTCATTTGCGGCACCATTGAATTTTCCTAATATGTGTGATACCTATAGTTTGCTACCACGTTGTTTGAATTTTAGTACATTGACTTGTATTACAAATCAGCATGTCGTAGATGATGGGTGGAAGGCCATTAAAATTGTGTCACCGTTTTTGGAATGGTTTGATATTGCTTGTTTACAATTTCGTGATATGAATGAGTCATGCTTAATGCCAAAATTTGAAGTCTTGCCCATCTATGTTATTGAACGAGATTTACAAAACATGAGTTTTCTTTATCCAAGGATAGAGATAGATATATGCTTTACATATATTTACAACTTGAGTTGCAAAATTGTGAGCAAAGATGTTTTACTTAAATCTGATTTTCTTATTTGTTGTTATGAAAATAGCATTTCACGAATCCAAAAGAACAATGAAAAATAGGATATATACATATATGCTGCGTACATATTTTTCTTTTTGTTGCTTGTTTCTTTTCCAGCTTGTACAAAACCGAGGTTGGTTTTCCTTCAAGGAGGGGTGGAAGCATCTAAGAGTGCTAGCTTTCATCATGCTATTATATGCTGGAAAGAAGTATTGAGCTATATGGATAATTATCAGGTGTGAATCCTCTAAATATTTTTCTTGTCGTTAAAATATATAAAGAGGCGGAGCTACTATTTTATTTAAATAAATGCAGAACCTATATGAGAATGTTTTATGTTGAAGACGCGTTAAAAGGTGAGCTTGAGTCAAGGACGATTCAAATGCAAGAAGGGGAGGATGATGAGGACATAGCTACATCTAATACACCCATGGCATCAATGTTCAATGAGCAAAAAAAATCCGCCTAGTGATCAACTACAAGGACCAATTACCCGAGCTCATGCGTGATAACTAAATTATCAGGTAAACTCATTTTTCGGGATGCATAATTGTATTTTAAAGAATGGACCACTACATAATAATGTGATTGTGCTTAAGAATCAAGGATTAGAGTAGCAAGGATGCCATCCCTCATCAAAACAAACTAGAGAACAAGCTATTCCCGAGGTGGAAGCTGAATCGTCCACCTAAGAGTAATCCACCTTTAACTGGCCATAACTTTTGCATTCGGAGTCCGTTCGGGATGAGTGAGCACTTGATTGAAAGCTTATTTCATTCTCTTTCCAAAGGATCTAGCCTCATCATCAAATTCCACTCGAGCTAAACACAAAAGTCAAAAATGTGCGACGGTCTCCGTCTTTTAGGGTGCTGCACCACCATTATTTTGAGCTGAGTTCCCATGTAATCAATGTGATGTGAGTCCACCTCCTAGCAGGCATTTCCTTGGATATATTCTGGATAAGCTCCCTATCTATCTCTTTAGGTTTTGTTTAGTTTAGTTGCCCCTATATGTGGAACTATAACCTTATTCTCCTGACTTGGCTAGAGCAGTAGTAAACAAGTTTAGAACCTCAGTTCGTGTGTGTGCTTCATCCTTGTTCTTGCTGATTTTTCGATTACTTGCAAGAATAGACCTTAGTGGTTAAGTCATCCGGGCTTTTGGCACGGTTGATAACAACTAGGAGTGTGGTTTAGCGATTGCGGGCGCTTATCCTTGTGTGGTTCGTAGCGGGATCGTCAAAGTCATCATCCGCCTAATCGAAGTTATCCCCTCACCGGAAGATCGGGTCGTCTTGCGTGCATCAAGATCTATAAAGATATATCTTTTCTTTGTCCTACATGTGAGCTATCAATTCTGAACTCTTTTCCTACACATTTTTATGGGTTATATAATAATGACAGTCTATAGCGATAACTTTGTCTATGTAGATGACAATGTTTCCTCAAAGCTAGTAAGCATGGCTACTCGATTATCATGTTCTACTAGCATGCTTGAAGGTGATACAGGGTATGATGGCATTAAATATTTAATCCATGTGTTCAAATATTTTATTAAGATCCTTTCATTTGTTATAGATGCATTGAAGTGGACATTTTTACTATTTTAGGGTGTGTTTGGTTGTCTGGATTAGGTTGGATGGGATATGATCATCCAATTTAGATGGGATGGAGTTATCCAGATGGTTGTTTGGTTGGGTGGATAAGGATGGACCAATTTTTTTTGGTTGGATGTATGAGGATAGATGGGATGAGCCAATTTTTTGTTTAGTCGGATGAATGATGAGGATAGACGGTTTATTAATTCTAACAGAGAGAAAATCTTTTTAAAAATTTTGGAATGATAAAAATAAACCGACTGTAGCTTTAAATTTTTTGAAATTTATTTAAAAAAAACAAAAAAAATTTGCGCATACTGTAGATGCTACGGTACATTGCGCTGCTACAGTGCTACATGGGGGCTGGATTCAAACACAAGACCTCTGGAAAGAACCCCAAGTTTCAAACCAACTACGCTAAGCTGATGCTTGTGAAAAATAAAAGCTAATAAATACATAAACCAAGCATATGGTGATACTTGGTGTAACACCCCGACGCCAACGCACCACGGATGCTACCAAAACCCAGATTCACTAGCGACACCCCTCGGACCCACACATGTCCGAAGGGTTACCAACACACGATAATTCTCCACAATAAGATCAATTGAACTGAGAATTACCGAAGAAGGCATAAAAACCTAACACCTATAAGAACTTGACTGCAATCAAAAACTAAACTCTAAAACCGGCTTAAAACCAAGTCACCAAAATTTACAAAATTTCGGCATGACCCTCTAGAAACTAGGACATCCACTTAGCAGACAGAAAACATTTCAGATAATATGATATCATTCTAGCAGGTCTCTACAAAAAATTTCGGCATGACCCCTCTAGAAGGCATAAAAACCTAACACCTATCAACATTTATCAATCGCAATACACAATGCAATGAAATGCTTTTATGCTTTCATTCGCATAATATCTCATACATATATGCAATACTATATAGTGCAACACAACCATGCATTTCATTCACATAATATTTCATGCATATTTGCAATGCTATATAATGCAACACAACCACGCATTTCATTCACATAATATCCCATGCATATTTGCAATGATATATAATGCAACACAACCACGCATTTCATTCTCATAATATCCCATGCATATTTGCAATGATATATAATGCAACACAACCACGCATTTCATTCACATAATATTTCATGCATATTTGCAATGCTATATAATGCAACACAATCACGCATTTCATTCACATAATATCCCATGCATATGATGCAATATGCATGTCTCATCTCTTCTTTAGCACATACCAAGATGGCCGAGTGTACACCCGCGGTGTGCACCTCTCATTCCCCTTCCACCCCGTGGTGGAGGGTGACTACTTTACCGACTCGCTCCCATACACCCACGATACGGATTGCGAGGTAGGACTTTTGTGTTCAAGACATGTGAGCACAGAGGCCTGTGATCGAATGGTCGCCCTTCCATCATGAATGCACAAATGCAATTAACATAAACCAATTTGCAAACTACATTCATTTCTCACATTTGAATAGCCATAGCCAAATACATAAACATCAACCGCTTCTCACATCCATAAATTACCATTCTCAACATTCAAATCACCTTCTCAACACTCGAATCCATATTCTCAACAAATCTTATCAACATGGTCAATCTGCCATTATCACTCGCACCAAAGACATAATCAATTTTTCAAGATAGCAAATCAACTATTCCTATTAATCCAACCTCACAACTTCATTATTCACATTCACAAATCATAGTAGTAAGCAATCGTATGAACGTGTGATATAGCAATATGTCAATTTGGTGACTATACAGGGTCCAACAAACAACCCACAAAGCATTCACTCCAAAGATGCATTTTTTTCATAAATGCATATATGCAAAAGCCATTCTCAACTTTCATATCCATAAGGTCACATATATCATAAACACTCACATAAACGCCACAATCGCATATCATGACCACAATTCGAGCTATTTTCATAACTCAAATCTTATATTGTTTATGTTCCCTTTAGCCTAATCATACTAGGGAGCATCATCAAGAAATATATAAAATGTAACCCACAGCATATTGACAAGGCATATGATTCATCAATCGACACACATAACCAACAAACATTGGTGCACTTGCATATAATCTCGGTTTGAACGATAGCATAACCAATTAAACATTCTCATTCATCACATCGCAAGCAAAATCAAACATGAAAATATTACCATAACACATGGATAATTATATGATTGCAAACCCAAATGGCCACCTAAGCCGCAACCGAAGACAATACACTTGCCTTCAACTTCTCGAGACGGTGTGGCGAGACGAAATTGCCACCCCCGGGGTCACACCACCTGCACATGGATACAATCCACTCAAAAACACACCCACAATTCAACACAAGACTCGTAACTAAGTTGGCTTCGCAACCTACTCCTAAAACCCGAAAACAGAAATCTGCCAACCCGGGACAGCACTTGGTAAAGTGGGCATAACATTCAAACGGCTGAACGAAAATTAGCGATTTTGGACTTCATTGAAAGGTAATTCGATTATCTACAACTTTTTCTATAGCCAACCGACTGGAAAAGCACCGATTATTCCCAGATTTGCGACGAACCACAAACGAATATAATTTAACTTGTTCTGGACAGAAATCGGTAAAATAGCCATCACTTTTAAATGGCTGAACGAAACTTGATTATTTAGGTCTCTATTGAATGGTAATTCAATTATCTACAACTTTTGTTATAGCCAAACCCCCAGGAAACGCTTGTAAAATTTTCAAATTGCAGTTCTAACCAAGGATAGAAATCTGCCTGAACAGAAAATTCCCAAATTTCTCTAGTCTCTCCATTTCCCATCCTCTTACATCACAAAATCAAGAATCCTAGCTAAGCAATAGCACAAACACCTTGCATGCAAGCAATTTCACCCCCAAAGACCTAGGGTTTTCTTACCTCAATCCTTCTCATGGAGGAAGAAGGGAGGTAGGGAAGGGTGCAGTCTTTGTTGCGGAGAGGAGGCGCAGGAGGAGCCGCCGCCGGGAGGAGACGCCCGGCCAGAGGGCTTCGCCACGGCAGGGGAGGGCAGACCGAGCAGCTGAAGCTGCAACGGGTGGAGGAGAGGCTGCCGGAGAGAGGTGGCGCCACCGGGGAGGCCGCCACAGTAGGGCTAGAGGAGGAGGCGCCACAGGAGGGATGAACTCACCGTGGGGAGGCGCATGGGGAGTTGGCACTCGGCAGGAGCAGCACCAGAAGGTCATGCCAGGAAATAGTAGCGCCAGGATGTTTCGGCCAGGGAAAAAAATATCAGGCGCCAGGAGGAAAAGAAAAGAGGGAGCCAGGTGGGAATTTTTCTTAAGGGTTCCTCTCTTCCAATCTCCCTCTAATACTCAACCACTAGATGTCATTAAACAAAAAGATTAGGGAACAAAAGAAATGAAGCCCCTCAATAACAAAACAAATTCCGGCCAAAAACTCTGGTAAAACAAGTGGCGGTATTACACTCTTCCCCCCATTAACAGAATTCGACCTCGAATTCTGACCACCACAAGAACACCAACAAGAACAACAGAAACAAAATACAAAACAAGGATACCCGAAACAACAAATCTGGGTATTTCTCACGCAAGAGGAACTCCAAAATTGTATCCACTTCTCTTCCCAATAAAAGGAGGAAGTAACTTAACTCATTCCATCCCTTTTCGAATCAACATTCACTTTTCCTCCTTAAATTAGCATGGCACAAGACCCGAGCACATAGCCAAAATTCCCAAATCATACCACCAACCAACGACTCATGATAATACGATTAACACAAGCCACCACACTCTATTAAGCACATCGCTGAATTCTATTCGATTGAACAGTTGGGGTTCTAAACCCAAATCTCCTAAGAACAAAGGAAACTCTGATTCACATTTCTCCTCAATAGATATTTTTTATAGCCACATAACCATTAACAACTTCTAACCGAATCCGAGTATACCACTATTTCTAACCAATTAATGGCGGGATCCTCTAGGAATCAAAACACGACTTTTATTTTTTTCAATAGGATCAAAATCATCCTTTACTATTGAATTAATTAGCCCCCACAGGGCAACAATCAAATTCCCTCATAACACAAAATCGAACTTGACCTTCTTTCAAACTTGTCTCATACAACGAGACAATCACTCAACGAAAAGGTTTGCAACCGAACCATCCATTTCCGACTGATCCACATTGAGTCTAACCCTTAAAACCGAGGGTTCCAACAAACTTAAGGAAATAAAGCATTTAGCGAGTGATTCCACCCAAAAGAATTTGAATCGACATCACAAGGCTCCATCATAATCCACCTTTAAACTACTTGAGATCAACGCTTAGCTCATGCTAGGATCGCAAATCAACACCAAACTATACTTAGTTCTTTTCTTAAGAGGGTCTCGCCCTCACATTCTTTCACTCACATAATCAAACCCAAGAGTATAAATCCTTACTATACTCAACACGGTACCACGAATAGTCATAATCTTTAACTCCAGCTAGAATGCGAAAGAGATACAATTCTCTTTAAACCAATAAACCACATACATTACCTTGGAGAAGGTTCAACAAAAACCCATGATCGCTCTATTTCCTTTCCTAAGCCAAATGGCAAAGGCAAATTCAAATCTCGAACATCTCAAGAACCACTTTTATCATTTTCAAATCAATGCGATCAAATTTACATCGGGGAGTACTCAAAATAAAAGAGACTCCACGCAACCCTTTGACAGAAGCTCTCACTACCCAAAAACAACTTAACTTGCTATCATCAAAGCAAAACTGCGTACAACACCAAAATCAACACTTGGGAAGAGGAAATCGATTCTCAAACCCGACATCTGAACCCACAATCAACACACAATCTCTTAAAGAGAAAAGGGGAAACTCATTCCCAACAGAAACCACTTCACTAGCCAACATCACTTAATTAGCAAGTTCCTCAACCAAACTTGTTATTACTTCTTTGACACAATCAGTTATAACCTTACGCAAACACCACTTCTAGCTCTCCACGTATAACCACGGATCATCCTGACCCAAAAAATACTCTAACTACCGAATTTTTCTTTCCAGAAAAGCCAACGAAAACTTCCAAAGAAGCTCGACTCTCAAAAGACTTAGAAAATGAAAGGGCTCAAGCCATGTCATTCAACAAAAATCTAAACCAATTATCAAACTCCAAAATTCCACGAAGGAAAGAAGTTACACAAATCAATTCACGGAAGGAAAAGCGAATCGATCGAATAACACTTTTCCTTTAAAGCCCCAAATCCAAAACTTCAACCCGGAGAACGATAACACGAAGAAATCCATGTTTTTACCCGCCATCAATCAACAAGGCGCAACACCAAAACCCCTTTTCTTTGACTTAAACCCAAAAAGACCAAATGAGTCAAAGTCCGAAAACTTACTCCATCAATTCTCCCATCTACAGCAGAAGTATAACAACTCCTTGTAAACTGGGAGAACGATCAACACAAGAAAGAATCCATAACTTTCTCCACAAAACAACCAAAAGAGGTGCAAAACAATACTCTTCGATTTACAGCAAAGGAATTAGGACTATCCTCACCCGGGGTTATGAATCCTTCGGTGCTGGCTTTCAACTGCCACATGGACCAACACAGCTACACGGCAGGGCCGACAAACCTCCGGCACAAAGAGTCCCACCGGACCCCACTAAGCAATTTACCACTTCACAAGCATGGCAGTAACTACTATCATAGTCTTACCAAAACTAACAAATAACATAACCACAATCATCAACATAGCATCAATAACAAAATAGGCATTATAACACAACGCAACAATAACCCATCCCTTTCCTTCAGTGTATTTCAAAATTTTAAATTATTTAACCATTCTACATCAAGCTTTAAGGTTATTGCCCTAGGGCCACATTTTAAAGGTTCAACCTAAACCATGTTTCTACTTTCATACAGCAAAATTTTAATTTATTCTAGAATTACTCACTACCTTCAAGCACCACGGACCTGAAGCCCGCTTTGATACCAACTGTAACACCCCGACGCCAACGCGCCACGGATGTAACCAAAACCCTGATTCACTAGCGACACCCCTCGGACCCACACATGTCCGAAGGGTTACCAACACACGATAATTCTCCACAACAAGATCAATTGAACTGAGAATTACCGAAGAAGGCATAAAAACCTAACACCTATAAGAACTTGACTGCAATCAAAAACTAAACTCTAAAACCGGCTTAAAACCAAGTCACCGAAATTTACAAAATTTCGGCATGAACCCTCTAGAAACTAGGACATCCACTTAGCAGACAGAAAATATTTCAGATAATATGATATCATTCTAGCAGGTCCTTAGTTAACCAACCTCACATCCAATAGACAGTAATAAACTCCACCACGACGAACAGCACATTACAACCTTATTAATTATAGCCAGACTTTACAAGTTAATTTAAATGAGGTGGTAGTGACTGAAGTCGCACGCGTCTACTACTCCCATACCAACGAGCCAACTTCAAGGTACCTAAAATAGGAAATAAACAAGCGTGAGTCCAGGACTCAGCAAAGTGCAACAAGTAGAAAAGTAAGGAATTCGACTCAAGTACAACTACTTCAAGACTTAAAGCAACAGTTCCTTTAATTGACATCCGTAAAAAAGAAGCAGTTTGAATTTAAATAAATCCAAAACGCAGGAACACAATTTCTTCACTATTAAACATAACAATTACTTAATTGAAATCATCCAGCAACAGGAGTAGTAGCAGCTCCACTTACCTCAACCAACTCGACAATGTAACACAACCTTACCCATGCCTCGGAAATCAATTCTGGATGAGCCCACGACTCAACTCTCAACCTGTTCTTTCCATTGTCATCAATCAACATTTATCAATCGCAATACACAATGCAATGAAATGCTTTTATGCTTTCATTCGCATAATATCTCATATATATATGCAATACTATATAGTGCAACACAACCATGCATTTCATTCACATAATATTTCATGCATATTTGCAATGCTATATAATGCAACACAACCACGCATTTCATTCACATAATATCCCATGCATATTTGCAACGATATATAATGCAACACAACCACGCATTTCATTCTCATAATATCCCATGCATATTTGCAATGATATATAATGCAACACAACCACGCATTTCATTCACATAATATTTCATGCATATTTGCAATGCTATATAATGCAACACAACCACGCATTTCATTCACATAATATCCCATGCATATGATGCAATATGCATGTCTCATCTCTTCTTTAGCACATACCAGTATGGCCGAGTGTACACCCGTCGGTGTGCACCCTCTCATTCCCCTTCCACCCCGTGGTTGAGGGTGACTACTCTTACTGACTCGCTCCCATACACCCACGTATACGGGACTACGAGGTAGGACTTTTGTGCTCAGTACATGTGAGCACAGAGGCCCGCATCAGAATGGGTCGCCCCTTCCATCATGAATGCACAAATGCAATTAACATAAACCAATTTGCAAACTACATTCATTTCTCACATTTGCATAGCCATAGCCAAATACATAAACATCAACCGCTTCTCACATCCACAAATTACCATTCTCAACATTCAAATCACCTTCTCAACACTCGAATCCATATTCTCAACAAATCTTATCAACATGGTCAATCTGTCATTATCACTCGCACCAAAGACATAATCAATTTTTCAAGATAGCAAATCAACTATTCCTATTAATCCAACCTCACAACTTCATTATTCACATTCACAAATCATAGTAGTAAGCAATCGTATGAACGTGTGATATAGCAATATGTCAATTTGGCGATTATACGGGGTCCAACAAACAACCCACAAAGCATTCACTCCAAAGATGCATTTTTTTCATAAACGCATATATGCAAAAGCCATTCTCAACTTTCATATCCATAAGGTCACATATGTCATAAACACTCACATAAACGCCACAATCGCATATCATGGCCACAATTCGAGCTATTTTCATAACTCAAATCTTATATCATTTATGTTCCCTTTAGCCTAATCATACTAGGAAGCATCATCAAGGAATATATAAAATGTAACCACAGCATATTGACAAGGCATATGATTCATCAATCGACACACATAACCAACAAACATTGATGCACTTGCATATAATCTCGGTTTGAACGATAGCATAACCAATTAACCATTCTCTTTCATCACATCGCAAGCAAAATCAAACATGAAAATATTACCATAACACATGGATAATTATATGATTGCAAAACCAAATGGCCACCTAAGCTGCAACTGAAGACAATACACTTGCCTTCAACTTCTCGAGACGGTGTGGCGAGACGAAATTGCCACCCCCGGGGTCACACCACCTGCACATGGATACAATCCACTCAAAAAAACACCCATAATTCAACACAAGACTCATACCAAAGTTGGCTTCGCAACCTACTCCTAAAACCCGAAAACAGAAATCTGCCAACCCGGGATAGCATTTGGTAAAACGGGCATAACTTTCAAACGGCTAAACGAAACTTAGCGATTTTGGACTTCATTGAAAGGTAATTCGATTATCTACAACTTTTTTTATAGCCGACCGACCGGGAAAAGCACCGATTATTCCCAGATTTGCGACGAACTGCAAACGAACATAATTTAACTTGTTCTGGACAGAAATCGGTAAAATAGCCATAACTTTTAAGTGGCTGAACGAAACTTGATTATTTCGGTCTCTATTGAAATGTAATTCAATTATCTACAACTTTTGTTATAGCCAAACCCCCAGAAAACGCATGTAAAATTTTCAAATTGCAGTTCTAACCATGGACAGAAGTCTGCCCGAACAGAAAATTCCCAAATTTCTCTAGTCTCTCTATTTCCCATCCTCCAACATCTCAAAATCAAGAATCCTAGCTAAGCAATAGCACAAACACCTTGCATGCAAGCAATTTCACCCCCAAATACCTAGGGTTTTCTTACCTCAATCCTTCTCATGGAGGAAGAAGGGAGGTGGGGAAGGGCTGCAGGTGCTGCTGCTGGAGAGGAGGCGCAGGGAGGAGCCGCCGGCCAGGGAGGAGCGCGCCGCCGGCCAGAGGGCTTCGCCGCCGATAGGGGGAGGGCCAGACCGAGCTGCTGAAGCTGCAACGGCTGGAGGGAGAGGCTGCCAGCAGGAGAGGTGGCGCCACCAGGGAGGGGCCGCCGCCGGCAGGGCTAGAGGAGGAGGGGCGCACGGGAGGGGATGAACTCAGCTGGAGGGGAGGCGCATGGGGGAGTTGGCACTCGGCAGGGAGCAGGCACCAGAAGGCTGCGGCCAAGGAAATAGCAGGCGCCAGGATGTTTCGGCCAGGGAAAAAAATATCAGGCGCCACGAGGAAAAGAGAAGAGGGAGCTAGGTGGGAATTTTTCTTAAGGGTCCCTCTCTTTCAATCTCCCACTAATACTCAACCACTAGATGTCATTAAACAAAAAGATTAGGGAACAAAAGAAATGAAGCCCCTCAAAAACAAAACAAATTCTGGCCAAAAACTCTGGTAAAACAATTGGCGGTATTACACTTGGATGAGCTCATCTGGCCAAATTGGTGGGATACCTTCATTCAGCATATCTAAAGAATATTCTCTTTTTTGGATGCCCTTGTCCATCTTGCCATCCAACCAAACAAATGGATGAGTAGAAAAACAGTGATGGGATCATCCCATCCACTTTTGTCCATGGACCAAACACTACCTTAGGTGCTCTCTTTGGCCATCAAGTTTATTTTTATCCAAGTTCATTCTTTCGTACCCAAGAATTTTCTCCAAAAAAAGTTGCTTTGAGGTAAAGTGGTTATTTTTTGTATTGTAATTAGATACATGAACATAGATAGGATGTTTATAGGAATATTTTTGGCTCTTGAATACCTGGCATTGCAATCGTGTGGTTGTTCTATCTTTTGCTATCGAATAATAACATAGATTTATTAGTGCTAGGCATGTTATGAAAGAATGTTGTGACTAGCAATTTCAGATCATGAACACCTCTCTGCTATGTAGAGAACTACTTCTAGTGCTTGATTTCACAAGAATGTTGTGACGTCTTATTTGTGGCAGTTCTTTTAAAACTGTCACAAATACACTTATCAGTGGCAGTTATAAAGTTTAAAATGACGGGAAGACTTTTTGTGGTGGTTTTTGTTTGGAACCGTCACAAATATTCAATTATTTGTGGCGGTTTTTCTTTGGAACCGCCACAAATAATCTCGGAACTATTTGTGGTAATTTTTGGCTGGAATCGCCACAGATAATCACATTATCTGTGATAGTTTTTATTTGAAACCACCACTGATAATTTGTGGTGGTTTTAGGGAAAAACTGCCACTGATAATATTAGTATTTGTGGCAGTTTTTTTGTTAAAACTGCCACTGATATTATTATATGTGGTGATTTTAATATAAAACCATCACAAATAATATTCCTATAAATACCCCGCAGCTACGCCATGGTCATCTTCCTCCCCGAGTACAAAACCTTGTTAGCTGATTTCATATTTCATTTTGCAAAGATTTTTGTGCTTCTACTTCCTGTAATTGTTCCAAGGTGTGCGATTTGTTCTCCTCTCTTCATTTGTGGTGGTATCGTTCCAAGATTATTGCCTAGATCTAGTTTAATTAAGATTTAGATGTAAGGTTTAGATTTAGTTTGTTTTTATTTACCTAGCATTTTGTGGATGATGAATTATGATCAAGTATATATAAAATTTATTTAATTAAGATTATTGGATATTAACAAAAATTAAATTTTAGTTAATATGGTAGAGGGTGATCTTGATATTGGCTTGCACTTTGAAATGACGAGTTTATTATGTAGCTCATCGGAGGTTAAATTTAATTTTGGTTAGGTATGAGCATATATAAAAATGAAGTAATTAAGATTTGTTTTTAATTACCATGAATTTTTTACCATTAGAGCGTGCATATACATCTTGCTCGTTAGTGGCTATTGTTAGCTAATTTTTATGAAGCATATATTAAATTTTTTACTTAATATTATTAGATATTAAGAAATATTAAATTTGAGTTAATATGGTAGGTTCGTGATAATGAAGTTGCCTTTCATTTTGAATTGATGAATTTATTATGTAGCTCATTTAGAGGATAAATTTAATTTTAGTTTGGTATGAGCATATATTTTAATTAAGATTATTGGATATTAATAATTGTTTACATTAATTAATTATTGTAGATGGACCGAAGTTGGATATACAATGCGAATCGTTACAGCCGAGAATACATTGATGGCGTTTCTTCTTTTCTAAGAACCGCCGAGGAGAACAGCTTGCAAAAAAAGACGAAGTACATACATTGTCCATTCATTGATTGCAAGAATGAGAAGATGTTTTCGGGCAAAGACCATATCCACTTGCACTTGATTTGGAGGGGTTTTGTACCTAGCTATACAAGTTAGACAAGGCACGACAAAGAGGACATCATACTTCAATGTGATAACGTTAATGACGATGGAGCCGGCAATATGGTAGCTGACATCAATTATGGATCCGATGAAGATAGGTTGGTCGTCAATGATGACAATAATCTGGCTCGAATGTTGTGCAATGCGAAGAGAACTACATTAGTCAGAGAGAGTTTAATCAATTCAAGGGTTTGATGGAGGACTCGGAGAAACCTTTGTTCCCGGGTTGCAAGAAGGAATACACAAAGTTGCACACCGTGCTTTCACTACTGAAATTGAAGCCAGGCAATGGTTGGTCAGAAAAGAGTTTGACGGCGTTGTTACATCTCTTAGTGGACATGCTTCCAAAGGGAAACGTGTTGCTTAAAACCACATATCTAGCTAAGAAGGTTCTATATCCCTTGGGATTGGAAGTAGAAAGAATATATGCATGTCCAAACGACTGTATACTCTATTGCAAAGACTATACAGACAGGCATGTATGTCCGATGTGCAAAGCATCGCGATACAAGTGTAAGGGCGATGACAGTGAAGGCATCGAGGTGAAGAAAGGAGCTCCCGCTAAAGTGGTGTGGTATTTGCCAGTAATACCCCGTTTGATGCATTTATTTGGAAATGAAAAGTACACCAAATTGATACGATGGCACTCAAAAGAGTGTAAGAGGGATGAAAGACTAAGACACCCTGCTGATTCTGTCCAGTGGAGGACCATCGATAGGCTCTTTTGGGAGAACTTTAGAAATGAATCGAGGAATGTAAGGCTTGGCTTGAGTACGGATGGAATGAATCCTTTCGGTAACATGAGCAACATTCATAGCACTTGGCCCATGACTATCTATATCTACAACCTTCCTCCTTGGCTGTGTATGAAACGAAAGTACATTATGATGTCGCTGCTTATTCAAGGGCTGAGACAATCTGGCAATGATATTGATGTATACCTACAACCTTTGGTGGAAGATCTTATGACACTGTGGAACGAAGGTGTATAGGTATGGGACGAGTACAAACGAGAGTACTTCACACTAAGTGCATTGTTGTTCTGCACCATCAATGATTTACCTGGTAACCTGTCCGGCCGTACTATAAAAGGAGCCAAAGCATGCCCCCAGTGCCTGGATGAAATCGCTAGTGTGTGGCTCAACAACTCAAGGAAAATAGTGTACATTCATCACCGTAGGTTCCTTCGCAGGAATCATCCATACCGCAATATGAAGAAACAATTTGACGGGATAAAGGAGGATGGTTCAGCTCCAAGGCCTCTTCATGGGGAAGAAGTTTATGATATGGTTAAGGATCTTAATGTTGTACTTGGAAAGGGGAGTACTGATAATACATCGAGATCCCATACTGAGAAGACCACGTAGAAGAAGAGATCTATATTATGGGACTTGCCCTATTGGAAACACTTAGAAGTTCGACACTACATCGACGTCATGCATGTAGAGAAGAATGTATGTGGCAGAGTGCTTAGTCTTTTACTGAATATTCCTAGCAAAACAAAGGATGGACTGAAGGAACGAAAAGACCTAGAAGATATGAAAATCAGAGCCGAGCTACATTCTCAAGACACAAGAAAAGGACGACTTACCTTCCCCCAACTTGCTACCCTTTGTCCAAGAAAGAGAAAACAGACCTCTGCAAGTGCTTGCATGGTGTTAAAATTCCGTTCGGTTACTCCGCAAACATCAAGAAACTGGTATCGATGAAAGATTTGAAGTTAATTGGCATGAAGTCTCATGATTATCATGTGATAATGACACAAATTCTACCTATTGCAATTAGAGGTAATTTACCTGACAAGGTCCGAGAGGCAATCATGAGGTTGTGTTTCTTCTTTAACGCGATTTCACAGAAGGTCATCGATCCTGTTGGACTTTATGCACTGTAGGCTGATGTGATCCAGACTCTATGCCAGCTAGAGTTGTATTTTCCTCCATCATTTTTCGATATCATAGTTCATCTCATTGTTCACCTTGTGAATGAGATAAATATTTGCGGCCCCGTATTCCTGCATCAGATGTACCCGTTTGAAAGGTATATGGGTGTTCTGAAGAAATATGTACGTAATCGATCTCGGCCGGAAGGCTCCATTGTAGAAGGTTATGCAAGTGAGGAGGTTATTGAGTTCTGCGTCAATTACATGGATGAGGTCGAACCAGTAGGAGTGCCTGTATATTGCCATGAGGGAAGACTAGCTAGGAAAGGTGTAATAGGAAAGAAATCTACAAATTCTTACGATCATGTTTTGTTCAAACAGGCCTATTTCACAGTCTTGCAACAGTCAGTTGAGGTGTACCCGTATATGGACATACAGAAAGATAAGCTACGAAGGGAAAACCGTAGACGGTCAGAGGTTTGGATAACAAAAGAGCACAATCGTTTGTTCAATCATTGGTTCAGGGAGCACATGTTTGGTGAAGAAATGAGTGTTACGTTGAGGTGGTTGGCAAAAGGACCTTCAGGTACAATCGTGACATGGCAAGGATATGACACAAATGGATATACATTTTACACGAGAGCTCAGGATAGCAAAAGCACTTACCAAAATAGTGGTGTCCGTATAGATGCCTACGACAACACAGGCAGTAAGAAGAGTAACTACTACATGTTTATAGAGGAAATTTGGCAGCTTGACTACTGCATTTTCGAGATCCCGATGTTTTGGTGTCGTTGGGTCCAACTCCCAAAGGGTGTAAGGTGGACAAGTACGGCTTCACTACTGTGGACATCGAACATGTCAGATATAGAGACGAACCATTCGTACTTGCGAAGCAAGTAGCACAACTCTTCTATGTAATCGATCCGGCAAATAACAAGCGCCATGTAGTTCTTCAAGGAAAAAAGAAGGATCGTCGGAGTTGAGAATATCGTGGATGAGGAAGAGTACAACCAATTTGATGAGTTGCCTCCTTTTGTAGATGGCAGTATCAGGCTTGAGGAAGAAGCCACTCAAGAAGTTAACTATCATCGCGATGATTACAACGAAGGCCAAATTGTAAAAGAAAATAATTAGTTAGGAGTAAAGGCAATATGTGTCCATTTATATGTGAAAAATAAGATAATGAAGTGAAATGTGATATGACTCCTTTTGACTGCGAATGTGATATGTTTGTCTAGCTAAAAATTTTACCATAACTTCCAAAAAACAGTATGAAATTATTGTGAAAATATAAAAATTTAATAATCACATATAATTCCATTTAAAATTAAAAAATAGAAAATAAGGAAATTTAAAAACTGCCATATCGGAATTAATAGAAAATAAATATGCATGATGTTGATCTAAAAAATTTCACATATTAAACTCTCTCAAAAATTTTGAAAAATTCTTGATTTCATTTTCATCCTCAAATAAAAATAAAAACGGAAGTGAGCAAATAAAGCAGTTACTGTTTTTAGAATTTTTATATAATTGATTTTAATCCAAAAATTTTTTATGGACAATAATAATTTTCACCTGAACCTGGTAAAAAAGTTTAAAAATATTTTACTAAGATTTGATAGTCCTTTAAATGGCTAAGTGTGGGGACAAAGTTTATCTGTGGCGGTTTTTAATAAAAACCGCCACTGATAAAATGTTATCTGTGGTGGTTTTTAAGAAAAACCGCCATTGATACTTTTATCAGTGGCGGTTTTTAATAAAAACCATCACAGATAAAATGGTATCTGTGGCGGTTTTTAATAAAAATCATCACAGATAAAGTTATCAGTGGCAGTTTTTATTAAAAAACATCACTGATAACTTTATCTGTGACGATTTTTATTAAAAACCGCCATAGATACCGCCCCATATAAATTAACTAGCCCTAACTTGATCCGTCGCCACCTCCTGATCATCTCGCTCACCTGATCCAACATCGCCCGCACTGCACCCATCGTACCCATCGTCTTGCAGCGCCCGCACCAAGCCACGTCCATGGGGCAGGACTCCGACGCCGCCGCCACTCCAATCCGCGGGGGAGGATCCCGACACCGCCGCCACTCCAAGCATCGTCCACATCCTCGGCAAGCTCTTCCCCAAGTACCCTATGCCAACAAGGTGAGTTCAACCATTAGAGAGCATTTTATTTCGTGGAGAGCATATTCAACCATGCGAGTTTTGTCTGGATGGATGCTTGCTACATATTTGCTCCTTATGAGAAGATGAGTACTTAAATGCTTCGCGCTGTTAAGTTTTGGAACATTGTATTCGTGTAGCTTTTGTGGACGTAGTCTGATTAGAGTAATTGGGAGTTTTTTTGTGGAGCTCTGAATGAAACGATGGTGATGACTTGGGGAATTGTAAGTTGGAACAGACTGAACAAAATGAGTGGCAAGTGTCTTTTGTGATGCAACAACACATCTGTCAATTATATCTATGCACAATAGCATTTTTAGCAGGAGATAGCAGCATATCATACTTAGAGCTTAGCAGGAGACAACACTTTATTTCATTATTACTTCAGCTAATATTGATTACTTACAAGTTCAAGAGAGTCATCTACATATATAGTGCTATACATATCAAGAGTCATCTAGCTAGCTTATATTATGATGGGAGCTAGGTTTTTTCAAGTTTTTTAATTAGATTTTATTCGTTGCTCAAAGCATGAATATGTACATTGAACGTACAAATCTAAACAATGTGGTGCCTCCCGCAAAGAGAATAGATTTTGAACATAGCATGTATTGTATGGAGGGCAGCTCATGATGGAGATTTCCTTTTCCTGCTTTACTTGTTGTGTTGCTATGACTTTGGTGTGATTTTGAACCATATTTTTACTTTGTTGTGTTGTTGTGACTTTGATGTAATCTACATAGTTTATAATTAAGCATAGCTACCTTTAGCAGGAATGGAGATCAGATAATTGAGATGAATAGGCTTAACTTACATTCCAGTCACTTTGTTGCCTTAACAAATAACATTAGAAAAATAGTAGAGACTAACTTGATTATCCATCGAGGCTTGTAATGCTTGTCAGTTCAGAGTCAAAATTCTCGACTTAAATATGCCATTGTCTTATCTAATGCTGGCCACACAAGAAAATCTGATGTGCCAAAGTTGCTTTGGATGTTAGCCAAAGAGGATGATACATCAATATTTGAATTGCTAGACATAGTAGAAGTGTTTGATCCAAAAGAACCAAGAGTTGTGCTTTGAACCATTTGTTGGGCTGATGTCATGCCACTTGATATCATATTTGACATGTGCACTTGTATAGGTGTTTCTCCCATGTTAGATAATGAATGATTTTCATTATTCTGCTGATTATATCTTACACTGATAGGAGAGTGCTCAAAACGTTTGACTGGCATATATTCTAAAAGAATTAATTATTTTGGACCAATGCTATGCCTATGGTATCCCTTCAATGCTAGACCTGTCACTCTATTGCTAGCATCTTAGCTCTTACTCCTTTCATGTTACAATCGTTCCTCTTTTCTAGAATCAACAATTTTCTTATCTATGGTCTATAACTTAGAATGCATCAGCAAACTAAAATCCATAGCTAACCTTGGACTCTTACAAAGGGTTCGTAACCCCTCTTTTAACATGAGCTTTACGATCTCGAAATATGTATACTTAAGGGCTGAAGTATAAGCAAATAAAATGACCTAATTAAATGTTAAGTCATGTAGAGCTAATTAAATAACCTTAAGTATTATGATTTCTGACCTACATCAATATTTCTTGTGGAAATGTAGTTCTTATGGAGCCCAATCCCGAGCCTGTAATGGAGAAGACTTCCAACCTGAGCCCGAGCTGGTATCTTAACATCGAGCCAATCACCGAAGATGCCAAGGTCTCCACCGCTGTTGCAGATGATACTCCCATTGGAAGACGTCGAGGCCAAGGGAAAACTAAGAAGCCTGAAGGCTGGTATACAATCTCGGAGGTCTCAGATGTTGGGGCCCCTGTTGTACCACGAAAGTTAGCAGCAAAATATAGATCCACATGCGGGTTCATCGTAAGGAATAAAGTGCCAATCACCTATTTGGATTGGCACAAAGTGCCCTGCGCCACTAAAAAGGATCTATGGACAGAGCTCAAAGAAACCTTTAAATTCCCAGAAGAAGCCGAAGAGCTCGTGCGTCGTGATAAGTTGATGACCATGGATGCTGCATGGAGGAACTTCAAGGTGAGGCTGAATACAAACTATGTGAAGAAAAACCGATTAAACATCAGAGACTATCCAAAATTAGAGCTATATATATTGGGATGAGTTTGTGGCGATGAAGCGGCAAAGAAGTCCAGTGAGGACCATAAAAACATCGCAAGGAGGAATACTCACCCCCACAGACTAGGCACGAGTAGGTACACGGGTAAAATTCCTTAATGGGAGAGACAGGAATTAGATGCGGTCCGATTGACTAGTACAAGTCCCTTAACAGGACTACCAGACCGAGTCAAGCATTACATGCTAGCGATGGCATCTATAATGTCTGGTAGGGCCTAATCATTCAAAAGCAGTGATGATGAAGTAATGTCACAAAGAGTTCAGGAGTTGTACGCCGAGTCCAGCCAAGGAAATTTCCGCCGAGATAGGGAGAAAGATGAACTAACGGCAGTCTTGGGAAACAAAGAGTACCGTGGTCGAACACGAGGAGTTGGGGTCAAGGTTTCCTAGAAGATGGGATTCCCAAAGCACGAAGAGTCTTATAGGAGTCGGAAGAGAGCCAAAGAAGAGCGTGCTGAAAAAGAATTGGAAAAGGTGAAGAAAAGGATTCTTCAAGAACTACAAGGCACCATACAAGAACAACTTCAGCAACAAGTACAACAAGTCTTGAGCTAGTCACAAGTCCACAACGTTCTCTCCAGCCCTATGAATCGTTGCAGCAGTTGCGCATCCACGCCATTAGTAGAACTGGATAACACCCATTATCCTGTGGACGACATACAAGACCCCACACCTTGCCAGCTCAACGTGCCCGTCATGAATATATTCTTACAAGCTGGTACAGGAATAGCTTATCCATGCCAAGAAGGGGGTGTTCTGCACAACTCACCGATAGCGCCAGGTTATGCAAAGGTCCAGGTGGACACGATACTTCCACAATTTGTTGACATCACGCTGGAAAGTCCTTGCAACGACGAGGTTACAACTCTAGGAAGCACCGTCCACTCATTCATCTAGTGGCGCAAACGTGACATCGTCTTGGAACATCTAGTGCCTGCCTCTCCTGTAGTAGAACTCGCGCTACCGTCACCAGCACCTGAGCGTGAAATAGAGATGAAGCAAGATGAAGCACCAAAGAACATGGCTAGTGTGAGTACTTCACAGGACAAACTAATTCCAACATCTGATCCAAAGAAATGGCACATTAGACAAGCTGCATCGGCTAGATTAGGTGAAGCCAGAAAAGAGTATGATGTTGTGCTAGCAAAAAGTAAGGGCAAGGTGAAAACTGAAGTACAGGATAACTAAGAAAGATTGAAATTCGAGCTGGGGAAGCCGTTAGTCACCCCTTCAATGTTAAATAGCCTATCACTCAAGATGCGGCGATTACATGCCTGGTACATGAAGCGATCCAACCAAAAGGTACTTCCGAAGGTTATCACTGCCCTTTTTCAAGAGGAACATTTTCACCATGAGAGAGTTGGCTGCTTCATGATAGAATTCAAAAACTTGCATAACTTGTTCTATCACGATGCCCTCGACATATCTTTTTTGAGATGCTGGTCATTGTGTCTAAATATAAATCATAGTCTACATTCATGAAATACTGATAAATGTTATGTCTAACTTTTCTTTATCTAGATACGAGATGAATGAACTAAGAAGAACCTAGGGACTAGTGGGATTCTTCAACCCGGGAACGGTATGCCAAGCCGAAATCACAAGAGTACCAAAGGAGGTCGAGAAATACGTATATAACACCTTGATCAAGCTACAAGACAAGGAGTTTATACTTTTACCATACAATTTTAAGTAAGTTAGTTTCTCACTAGCTAGTTAAATTACTCATTGATTTTGTTCTTTACTTTGATCTTAGAACTAATGACTATAGCATCATACATGTGTATGTAGCTTCCACTGGATTCTCTAGTAATTACTCCAGAGAAGAGCAACATGCCGATCATGGACCTGTTGGATAAAGATAGAAAAAAACTACAAAGAGATGATAACTCTATTGAATAATGTGTTCAAATGATATTGTAAAAAGAGCTCAAGATACCGCCCATACCATAAATCCCTTTCAATCCGTACTAAATTTTCGGTATGCACGCAAGTAATATTATTATATCGCATTTCATAGTAAATAACTCTTTTCATGACATTTTAGTTTATTCAATTTTTACAGTGTCACGAGCAGCTACAAGGCACAAATTTATGTGGATACTTCGTGTGCCAATACATGCATGAAATCTTAGATTCTACAATAATAAACAATGACGTAGAGGTTTGTCATGCTTACATCACACATTGATTCACACCACTCGATTTCTATATACTCTGAGATTTATTTTTCCTATTTATAGCGCCTCAAGTAGACTATGGGAGGACTGCTTCCTTTGGAAATCTAAGCCATTCAGGGACAGTTTGCCTACTTTATCATGAAGAAAATCATCAACACAAAAGGCGAGTTTCATGACAAAGACAACAACGATCCAGTCATCCATACTCATTTTACACATTATGTGTCTCTAACCAACACCGAAGACTAGTAGGCTTGTAGTTTAGAAAACTAGTTTAGTCTTTCATTATTTAAATTTTGTCTCATTACAAAGTCTAAATTGATTACAAAGTGTAAATTAATGTTTCATTATGCTAATCTTATGCTACTTTGTGTATACATTTATTACAATGTGTATGTTGTTCTATGTGTATACTGTTTCAGAGGGCATGGCTAGCGCTGTCTGAGGCTAGCCCGAAATGCCAACTTTTTATGTTGTTGTCTGGAGTTATCAATGGTGGTTTTTGGCTAGAACCGCTATTGATACTCCTAGTATCAATGGCGATTCTAGCCAAAAACCGCCACTGATATGTGTATCTGTGGCGGTTCTATTGATAAACCGCCACTGATACAAGGATATCTTTGACGGGTTGTGGATAGAACCGCCACAGATAACTCTATATCTGAGGTGGTTTGTAGATAGAACTGTCACTGATAATATTATTAGTGACGGTTTTTGGTTAGAACCGCCACTAATAATCACATTATCAGTGGCGGTTTTTGGATAGAACCGCATTGGATAGAACCGCCACTTATATTATCAGTGGCGGTTCTATCCAAAAACCGCCACTGATAATGTGATTATCAGTGACGGTTTTAGCAAAAAACCGCCACTGATAATGTGATTATCTGTGGCACTAAATCTGTGGCGGTTCAAAAACCGCTACTAATGGCAGTTATGAACCACCACAGATGGCCTTTTTCAAGGTAGTGTTTGTACATATTTATTTATGTTTTCTTGTGTTTGATACAAGTATAGCGGGGAATTACTTGGCGGGCTTGTGGTTATGTATGTGTTGTCATATGCCTTTTTTGCCAACCGATTTCTAAACATATGTTAAGTGGGCTGCATCCTCATCAAGTCAACTCTTTTATTCCATCCATGTTTTATATTATAGTATTACACACTACACGACAATAACTGTAAATTTTCTTAATGTGCAGATTTACCTTAATAATTTTTCCCTGAGCAATTAGACAGGTGGTTGTGGTGGTGGTTGTTAAATTTAATGTATGCTTATGTGCCTGAATTAATGTCATACTTCGTTGCTGAACCTAATACCTTAAAGGTAAAAACTCAAGAATGAGTATTTCTTGAGAACATATCAATGTTGCAACCAGCAATGAAGTAGCTGAGAATGGTGCCACAGGAGGTCCTGTCGCCTATATCGCCACAATCATTCGAAATGTGGACACTTTCAATTGCTTTGCCAAAGCGGGTGCTGATGCCAAGTTGTCTGTTGTCAACATTAGCAGCAGTGAACTGCTTCCTCTATGTTCTTTTGTACTTTATTTTCGTATATTTTCCCACATTCTGGGAAGAAGAGAGTAAACTATACAATCATCACATTATATGCCGGTTAGGGAGGAAGAGAGTAAACTATACAATCATCACATTATATGTCGGTTAGGCTTCTTAAGTGTAAACCGTGCTTACGACATACTGCAAAATTGAATTACTTCAACTTTTGAAGCTAGATTAGGAAAAATAGGTGAACCAGCTGAGATATGGATTGCCTGCCAGATATATAAAGCATTGGACATTGGATTATTCAACGTTCACAGAGAAGCAAAATCCATCTTTCCATATACAACGAGCACACGCACTTAAAGGTGGGGGGGAAGCTGCCGGTCAGGGGCGGCACGGTGGGGGGCGCTGGTGAGGGTCACCGCTTATCGAGGGCCACCAGTGGGGGTGGCGCTGGCGAGGAGCGATCTACTAGTGGGGGTCACCACCTATCAAGGGAAACCGGTGGGGGCAGCGCCAGTGGGGAGCGGTCTACTAGTGGGGGCGGCGCCGCTGCAGCCTGTGGGGGAGCCGGAGCGAGCGAGCAGGAGGGGCAGGAAATTGGGGAAGAGGTGGCGGCAGCGAGAGAGATTTATATGTGCACCATCAGTACCGGTTGGTGTCTTCAACTAGAACTGATGCCTCACATCAGTACCGGTTGGATACACCAACCATCATGAATCAGACAGGCGAAGTTTAGGCACCATCGATGTCGGTTCGTAATAAGAACCCAGATCGATACCTAGTCATTTATAATTTTTTTATAGCTTACTAGTCATTTATAAATTCCTTTTATAGTTTCTACAATTCAGCAATAATATTAAAATTTTATATATTCTTTAGAATATTATTTTCCAACCAACTAATATAAATTAAAATTATAAAAATTATAAGAAATAAAGTAATTTTTGCACTCTTATAATTCCATTGCAAATTTTCACCTTGTTATATAAATTCAATTATTGCTTCTTTGCTTAATAAAAATAATAAATCATACTTATTTCACACTAAAATGATTTTTTAAAAATAAGTTTATGAGTCATTTATAAATTCCTTTTATAGTTTCTACAATTCAATAATATTAAAATTTCTACAATTCAGCAATAATATTAAAAATTCATATATTCTTTAGAATATTATTTTCCAACCATTTAATATAAATTAAAATTATAAGAAATAAAGTAATTTGTTCACTCTTATAATTCCATTGAAAATTTTTGCCATGTTATATAAATTCAATTATTGCTTCTTTGGTTAATAAAAATAATAAATCATACTTATTCCACACTTAAATGATTTTCAAAAATAAAATAAGATTACTAGTCATTTATAAATTCCTTTTATAGTTTCTACAGTTCAACAATAATATTAAAAATTCATATATTCTTTAGAATATTATTTTCCAACCATTTAAGATAAATTAAAATTATAAAAATTATAAGAAATAAAGTAATTTTTGCACTCTTATAATTTCATTGAAAATTTTCACCTTGTTATATAAATTCAATTATTGTTTCTTTACTTAATAAAAATATATTATACTTATTCCACACTAAAATGATTCAAAGAAGCATGTAAATTAGGTGCAATGGTTCAGCAGCATGTAAATTAAATTAAGAAGATGGGAGCACAGTCGGATGCTTAAACTTTCCGGGGCACAACATTTCAATAAAAAGTACTACAAATCTTGCAACATAAAAAGTACTGATAAATGGTGTTTTGATTTCTCTGAGATTGGTTGTGTGGAGATAATTACTGAAACTGTAACAAAAGGTTCTGGTGCATAACACCGGAGGAAAATTAGAGCATAAATATTTCTCCTAAAGAAACAATGTATGACTTTTGCCCAAAAAATAGGCGCGCACTTTTGCCCTTAGTTTATTTTATAATTTGGGGAAGGAACTTTCAGTGTGAATATGCATTATACATGGCAAATCATCACTCAAACTAGATTGTGTCCATTGGCCCTCAAGCAATACATAGGTAGCTTTTCCAGATTTTTGAGACATCCCATAAAAAATAGGACCACCATAAGGAATTTTACAAAAGTAAGTTGGCAATCAAAAAAGAACCATCTTCTTATAGTGAATGCTAGATCTCCTGGTCTAAATTCAAAAAAAAATCTATTATCCAAGAACCTTTCTTTTGGTGAGTTATTTGTTAGTAAATGACCCCTTTGAATGTAACACTGATGCATTGTGATAGAGAGCGTGTTTTGGTTAAATTAAACTAATTAGTTATAAAACTGACTAATAAAATAAAACTATTGCTTTTTTTTAGTATTCGAAAGAATCACGTAATTTTTAAATAAGCATACCTTATATAAAAGTAAGTAGAATAGCATGCCTTATAGAATACCAAACAAGTCCTCATTCTTTTGGAATATAAACTCTCCTTACTGTAAGCCCTACAAATACAAGCTGGTTTTATGTAGTTTTTCATGCTTAATATATGCAAATAAGCTAGTTTATTAGAGAAGTTCCTTGCTAGGTCAACTTAGAGAAGGAGAAACTAACTTGCACAATTGAATGAAGGTATTTTTAGCTATTGCATATATAATATAAGTATGTGTATAATGTGCATGTGCACAGATTCGTATATATATGCATACATGGATGATTCTTAATTTGTGATCTGCTATGTCTATATTTGTTCGTTTGTCATGAATTGTTGCAAAATAACTTGATACCAAAAACGCAAGCGCCAATTCTTTTCTTCTATCAGATTTTCCATGATGTTTAGAAAGTGAAGTGTGAACAGGTGTACATGTAGCTAGCTAGCACTTGTACACATGACGAGACAATGACTTGTTAATCGTCTGCACATTTTTTTGCCATTTTAAAATGTGAATAAATAGAAATATGCATTGTCATCACAATTGTTCATGTTTATGCATTGTACGTGCTTTTTCTTGTGCCATTTCTTATATATCCTAGTTGTAGTTTGTATAAAAATTAACAGATGCAGCTGTGACTTGCAAGTGTCTGTGTGTTGATACGTTGAAGGGAACTTCTACAAAACTTTTTTATGTAGCATCATGTATTGATATGTTGAAGGGAACTTAGGCAGTGAGTGGATGAATCAATGATGCAAATGTATATAGCAAATTTGAATTTTGAAATTGACGAGGATTGGGAGACCTTCGTCCGGTCAAAAGCTTGGTCAGCGGAGGCCCCTAGCTCAGAGCCGTCAACCTCGGCTTAGAGCATGCCTCGACCAAGAACTCGACCCCCCGCACAACCTTGGGCTCAGGAGGCGCGAGGCCGGCTCTTGCTCGGGACGGTTTCCCTTGGATTCTAGGACGTGCGCTTTCTTGGCGGTTCCCAAGGCTTGGGAAAGCGGAGTCAAAGGCGAACGTGGGTGGCATATCCGGGACGGTTGCAGCCCACCTCTAGTGCGCACGAGGCCATCACTTCGGCAACTTCTCTTGTTTGTTACAGGCAGCACTAGGGAGGATATAAGGTCCCACCGGAGGGTCAACAGAGGGAGGCAATCACACGGTTACACCACACCAGAGCACAAGCTATAGGACAGTAGCCATTGTCGTCAAGCTAGAGCTTAGACTGTAATCTCCCATTGTACTCAAGAATAGTGAAGACCTCCGCCTCAGGGCAAGATTGGAGTAGAGCTGTTACCCTAATAGGGGGCTCGAACCAGTATAATTCTCTACGTCACGCTCGTTGCCGCCTAGCTCCAACCAACACCGCGCCCAGCAAGTTCCGACATTGAGCAGAGCTCGTTTTCGGGTCCCTCGATCTAACTAACCCCTCCTTCGTATTTGCGGTCAGGCGATTCGATCGTCGACAGAAATGTATATGTATCATGCCAAATGTATATGTATCATGTGAATTTTTCTAATTTTTGGTGAATTTTGAAATTTCTATGTATATGTGAAGTTTGAAGCAATTTCTATGTATAAGTAGATGTGAAATGTAATGTATTTGAATTTTGAAATTTCTATGTATATGTGAAGTTTGAAGCAATTTCTATGTATAAGTATATGTGAAATGTAATGTATTTGAATTTTGAAATGTATATGTATCATGTCAAATGTATATGTATCATGTGAATTTTTCTAATTCTTGGTGAATTTTCAAATTTCTATGTATATGTGAATTTTGAAGCAATTTCTTTATATAAGTATATGTGAAATGTAATGTATTTGAATTTTGAAATGTATAAGTATACGTGAAATGTGAAATGTATATGTATCATGTGAAATGTATAAGTGTATGTGAAATGTATAAGTATATGTGAAATGTCAAATGTATATGTATCATGTGAAATGTATAAGTATACTTGTCATAGTATTTGGCCGACTTAAGTTAAGAACATCTTCGGTGTCGTCGCCCGTCCTCTCTACCTTCTCTTCTCCACCGTCCTCCTCGCCGTTTTAGAGTAGTACCATCAACTTTACATGAAATGTGATATTTACTTGTCGATAGTATTTGACCTTTTGTTGATCTATTTTCTTTAATTTTTAGTGTCTTCTTCTAGCCTGAGAAACAAGGATGGTGGGCGAAGGATTTGGTCAAGAAGAATTTATGAGAAATTTGATTGTGGGAAATGATGGTCATGAGGCGGGGGAGCATGAACCCGCCCTCGTGCATCAACCTGTGGCCACCGAGGCCGATGAGGCCGCTGAGCACGATGAGGCTGGTGAGGTAACATTCTAACCCGTTCATGGTTGTCGGTTTCACTATCATGCTAAGCCAACATTCTGACCCGTTCATGCTTGTACCATACTTTTAGATCGATCAACCAAGCAAGCAATCATGTCAGCAAGGTCCAAACAAGAAGTGGAAGGCAAGACACGTTATCACCGAAGTCAACGAGAACGGCCAAACTTTTGCACCCCTGGAGGCGCTTGGGCCATTCAATTCGACATGTGGCGTCCACATTACGGACCACATGCCCATCAGCATAGCGAAATGAGATCAGGTCCCTTAAGATACGGAGAACATGCTTTGAACCGATGTGAAGGAGACATTCACCTTTCTCCAAGGGACCGAAGAGAAGGTGAAGAGTTACACACTCAAGAAGATGGCCATCACATTCCAGACTTTTAAAAAGAAGTTGAACATAGAGTATATCAAGAAGAATTGAATGCCTGACTTCAACAAGTACCCAAAGTTGCAGGATCACTGGGATGCATTCGTGAACTACAAGACTTCCGATGAAGGTCGAAGTTTGAGTGTGAAGAACAAACTGAATGCACAGAAGAAGAATTACCACCACCGACTAGGTCCTGGTGGTTACCGCCAAGCTATACCCAAATGGGAGGGAACTGCTGGTGAAGGGTGTCACACCCGCAACAATGGAATGGTCCTATAGAGCAAGGCATTGGTTTTATGCTCATGGCGGTGGCCTTGACGATGACGACAACGCGATGTTTGGGGAGGTGTTGAGAGATGTGACCAGAAAGCTTATACAATCGATCGAGGAGTCTTCCTAGGGCACATTCTTGCCAAACAGGGAGAACGACGAGCTAACAAGGGCCCTACAAAACCTAGAGCACCTTGGACGTACATGAGGTGTTGGCATCGTCCCGTGGAAGGTTGGTTTCACTCAGGACGCCGAGACCTATAGGAGTCGGTGAGAAACAAGGCCCGACAGGCACAACAGCTCATTGCGCTTGAAGAACGCCTGAATCAAACACAGAAGAAAATACAAGAAGAGATCCGAAGAGAGGTGCAGTTAGCCTTGAGCCAGCAGCGGGAGGCGGGCCAGGAACCTCCAAGTAATCCTAACATCATCAGCCCCTCCATGTAGCGGAGCAGCTGCGCTTCCGGTGGGCTACCCGAAGCGGACTTGGGCCACTATTTCGTACACAACATCACGCAGCGGACACCTTGTGAGCTGCATGTCCAAGCGCGGAACCTCTCCTTCGAGGCGGCCCACGACATGGCTCACCCAGTGGAGCCAGGGTAGCTCATCCATGGCCAACAGATACCGTCGGGCTACTCCAAGGTCTCAGTGGAGGAGGTTTGCCTAGGGTATGAGGACCTTGACCTCGAAATTCCTGGAGGTAACGGGACTACGAAGTTAGGAGTGGCGGTATACAATTTCATCCCTTGGCGCAAACGGTACATAATTTTTCAAGATAACGTGGATGTTTCCTCTCCACGAAGAGACCTCCCGCACTTGGACCATGGCATAAGAAGCCGACTCCAACACCACCTCCCGCACACATAAACCCCAGAAGAAGCCTGTCTCCTCCAACAACCCCTAGCGGAACTCCAACTCCAACATCGGCCAAGACAAGTCAGCCTATTCGGCCAGCAGCTCCGAAGAAGGCGTCGACCAAGACAAACCAGCTAGCTCGGCCAACAGCTCCCAAGAAGGTGTCGACCAAGACAAACCAGCTAGCTCGGCCAACAGCTCCCAAGAAGACGGGGTCCACCCAATCCAAGAAGCTGGCTTCACTTCCGAAGCAAGCGTATGATATGATAGAGGAGGAGACCAACAAGATAGTACAAGATGAGGTAACTAAATTTTTTAGACCCAAGTCACTGGAGAAGAAGGTTCAACCTGGTACGGAAGAATTTTACAAAGGCTTGAGGACTATTGAAAATTTGAAGGATCAAAAATAAATGTCTCGCCTATCAAACTACGAACGCACATCGACTAAGGAATGCCACAAGAAGAAGACGTCAAAGGAGAGCATGTCAGCTGAGGAGAATGCCATGGAGATGCTACAATTCTTCAATGAAACTGATCTTAATGCAGATCAGGTATTAGGCACAACGAAGATTGAGTATGCCTAAGTAAGATGGCCATTTACACCGGGCGCATCATTGGTCAGACGTGAGGAACTTCTCCAACTAACAACAAAGATGCGACAATTCTATGATTGGTACTTGGACGCGACCTAGTATGGTCTAGAGTCGTTCGCTGTCAAGTACAAGGAACAAGATTTTTTCCATGGGGACTGTGAATTTTTTGTCCAATGCAACATCATATATGATCTATACCAGACAGACGCCCTCGACACGGCCTTGTTGGGTTGCTGGACTCTGTAAGTGTCTTATTTACAAAAAATCATCGTGCGCGCCTTTGTACTATACTAACTTGCAAGCCTAACTAATTTCTTCTTATCTAGAATGGAGATACAAAGATGTAGAAGGGAGCGTATTTGTGACATAGTCTTCATTGACCCAGTAGTTATCAACGAGACAACCGTTATAGACTACCCAAGCGAAACAGAGACCAACATATACAGGGCGCTAATGGGATAAAGATATATGTAATACCAAAAAAAAAAAATGTGTACCAGGATTTTTTTTTCGTCTCACCTAACCTCATATGTCCTTCCATTGTGTGGCTACCATCCCTCCTGGCCAGATTTTTTTTTTGTTTTTGTTCCCCTCAACCAGTGCCGACTCCCTTCCCCTCTCATTTTTTGGATGAAGCGCACAGGCCGGCTGCCCTTGCTCCTGGCCGAGAGCCCCATCTTGGCTGCCTCCGCTCTTCCCTGGCGATTCTCCCGGTTGGCGCTTGCAAACCCCCCCGGGAAGTTCTCTCTCCCACAGACACGAGCTCCAAGCACCTCTGGCTCGCGGCGCCTGCCTCCTCCCCGCCCAGCACTCCGGCTCCTCTGGCTCGGCGGCCTGCCTCCTCCCCCAACCGACGCTCCAGCACCTCCTGGCCGGCGCGCCCTGCCTCTCCCCTGGCCTTGGTGCCCCTGCTCTGCCTCCCCTTCCTCCATGGCTCTATGAGGTCTTTGAGGTATATTCTTCTTGGGGTCCAACTTGCATGCCAAGTGTTTGTGCAAATGCCTAGCTAGAGTCCTTGTTTTGAGATGCAATTAATTGAGTGGATTTTGGATCCTGGATGCATGTGTGCTTGCTATGAACATGTTAAATTCTGTTTAATGTCATCCTTTTTCTTTGAGCCCTGTCAAATTAATTGTGGTGTTTGGTTCCCTTGCGCATGCTAGGTGATTGATGAAATTCCTAGAAGGTTTAGATTATTGGTATCGTAGTGAGTTAAGTATGCAAGGTTGAGGGATGAGCTTTGAAATGCTAGAATCGATGCATTGCCAAATTTTGTGTGTATGAATAAGCATGTCTGTGTAGGATTGCTATTCTAGAATTTATGCGTGTATTAGTGTACGATATCTCATAAGGAAATTTTCTTATGGTACAGCATTTTATTTCTCATGCATTATTCAAATGTGTTAGCATTCTGTTTAGTCAATGATTATGGACTGGTAGCTTGTATCTTTTGTGAACTGTGATGAGTGTTTGGTGATGCCTATTGCTTCAATTCCTATTACTTTGTGAATGCAACCTAATGACTGCTTGGCTTGCATGTAATAGAGCTTAGAAATTGTAGTGTACTGCTGTTAGTTGAAAAAAAAGGGGCATTTGTAAATCTATGTTCTGTGCTCTTATGGGACTAAGAAAGATAAGATTCGGTAAAGAGGCTCTTAGTGCATGGTGGTTATTAGCAATGGAGGTATATTAGAAGTTGTGGTTCATGTTCAGAATAGAAATGTGCTTAATCTTCGCCTTAATCCTCTTGAATCTTCATATTTATAGGGCTACTTGTGGCAAGGAAAGGGGTGATGGCAAACTTGACATAAAACCTAATGGTTTGGTTTAGTAGTAATTATTCCCAAGTTCAAATCCAACCATGTCCTTTTAGTGCTGTTCATGCTTCAAGGGTTTAGCTTTTGTGCATAGTGTCTAGGAAGGGTATTTTGCAGTGGCTGTTGGTGTATGATACTGAGTCTTTGCATAATCATGCTTCTTTAATTTCCGTTAAGTTTGTGATTTGTGACAATCGTGCCTTGCCCTATCTTGGGTTGCTGTTCTCTAGGGTTGGTGGTTTCTAGCGTTGCAATGGGCCGTCAGTCTCTCGTCGAGGTTAAAGGCAAGTGCATCCCCAAGAGTGTCATTTGAGTGTTAAATGCTTTGTTTGCGATAAGATTATGAAAATACTAATGGTTTGGTTATGTTTAATAGTATATCTACAAGTTGCTTTTAGTATGATGATGAGGATGGATGAATGTTAGCAAATTGGTAAGTAAGTTATTCAATTCCCATTTATTGTATCGCTTTTCTGAATTGTACGAATGAGTATGGTTATGTGATGCAAGTGTAGGGACAAGCTTGCACTATAATCACCTAGTTGTTCATATCTCAGAATTTGATCTACTTTATAGAAATTATGTGTGATGCCTTTCCTGAATTTTATTCATGACTTTATTTACTCTCGAATGAATCACCTTTGGGGCAATATCAAGTTAATAGGTACTTCCATATTGGTTATGGCTATGTGTGGTGAAAATGAATGAGGGATGAAATGCATTCACGTCAATTGCATAATTGCATTCATAATGGACGAGGCGTCCCATGTTGATCACGGGCCTCGGTGCTCACCCGTAGTGAGCACAAAAGTCCTACCTCGTAGTCCCATCCACGGGTGGGAGCGAGTCAGTAAGAGTAGGCCCCGCCACGGGATGGTTGGGATTGAGGGTGCACACCGACGGGTGTGCACTCAGCTATACCGGTATACGCTATGACAATGTGCATTATGAGCATGCATGGTGCATTCATTTTATGATTCATGAGAAAAAGGATGAGAGCATAGAAGCATTGCATTGTGTGTTGCAATTGGTAAATGTTAATTGATGAGAATGGAAATGACAGGTTGAGTATTGAGTCGTGGGCTCATTCTGAAATGATTGTTGAGGCATGAGTAAGGTTTATTTATGTTTCTGAGTTGTATGTGGTAAGTTGGGTTAGTTTCTGTTTCTTTAACTGGAAAATTTCAATTACGTATTGGTTATGGCAAATGATGAAGTAATCGTGTTCTTACGTTTGAAGTTATATGAATTCAAAATTGCTCCCTTTATTTAAGGATGTCAAGTAAAGGAATTATTACTGTATGTCTTGAAGTCGTTGTATTCTAATCGAATTCATTACTTTTATGCCTGTTTGCACTTTGCTGAGTCTTGGACTCACGCTTGTTTGTTACTTGTTTTTGGTGCGTTGAGGTTACCTCATTTGGGAAGGGAGTAGTAGCATTTAACAATTACGCAACCACCATTATTTGAATTAAATCATGAGTAGTGTCAAGTCTTGATTATAATTGTAATTAATGTGATTGTAATTTATTATTCATCGTGATGAAATTTATTAATTCCTGTTGGGTGTGTGGTTGATTAACTAAGGACCTGCTAGAATGATATCGTAACTACTGTTATTCTTTTGTCTGCTGAGTGGATGTCCATATTTTTAGAGGAGGTGCTGCCAAAATTTTCAGTGAAATTGGGAGTTAGTAGCATTCTGGACTCTGTGGGAAGTCGGGGTGTTACAGTTGGTATCAGAGCGGGCTTTAGGTCCGTGGTATGTGAATTTAGCCATTTTACTCTAGAGTAAATTAAAATTTTGCTGCGTGAAATTAGAAACATGGCATAGGTTTCTACTCCGTTAAAATTTGGCCTTAGGGCAATAACCTTAAAATCTGAATTAGAGTGGTTAACTAATTTAAAACCTGACACACTCAGATGCACAGTAGGATGGGTATGGGTATCATTGCATTACGCTTAAATGTTGTATGTAAGCTTTGCTGTTGAGTGCTAAATTTATTGATTGCATATTGCTTTGATTATGAAAGGACTGTTGGAATCAGTACGCTTATGTTCATGTTATTGGTTAAGCCGAAAGGTTTCGACTTTGTTCCTTTGGCCGAGTTGTGGTTTTGCTTGTGGGTGTGACTGGTTAGTACCACCCCTTGTTTTTTTTGGGAGCCTCTCGTTATTGAGTCGTCGTTTTCGTGGAGTAGTTTAGAGGTTAAGGAGGGAAGGTTGGTTTCTTTTGCCTTTGATGTTTGGATTTAAAGAGAAAAGCTTAGTGATGAACCCCCCTTTGGATTGCTTTTACTATTGTGTTCGGTTTCGTTGGATTCTTTGGGTTTTGTTGGTTATCTTGGGTGGCCTTGTGGAGAAAACTATTGTAGCTGTTGTTCTCTCCATTTAAGGAACTTATTGAAGTTTTATTGGTGCAAAACTCAAGCCGTGAGAACTTAAGGTTTGGGCTATAAAGGAAAAAGGTGTGATTCGGCCGATTCGTTTTTCCTTCGTGTGAATTTAATTGTGCAACTCCTTTCCTTCGTAGAATTTTTGGAGTTTGATGATGATTTGGAGATCTTGTGGATGACAAGGCTTGAGTCCTGTCATTTTCTAAGTCTTTTTGAGAGTCGAGCTTCCTTGGAAAAATTTGGTCAGCTTGCTTGGAAAGGAAAATACGACAGCCAGACTAAGTTGTAGGTTGATTGAAGGACTTCCCATATGAGATTAGTAGAACGATTGGGTTGTTAGGGTGGTTGACCCTGTAATGATAGATGACAGGAAATTTTCTGTTGGTTATGGTAATCCATGGTTAATAGTAGTGATGATGACGAAGGAATAACAAAGTTTGGTTGAGGAACTTGTTTAATAGGGTGACGAAATTAAATTGTTTCGAGGTGTTCTCAGTGGTTGGATCGTGTGGGGTAATAATAAGCTTTTATAAAGTGTGGATAGTATCATCTAAGTCGAGTTTGCAAGTCAAGTGCGGAGAATCGTTGGATTGAATATTTTGGAGCTTGGTTTGCTCTTTAGCGGCGGATGGTCTTAGAGCCATTTTGGCGATTTATGTATCGGGGAGGCATTGTCTAAATTATTGGGAACTTGAATAGTTGCTCTAATGTGTTCGTTCTATTATTGTCAAATAGGAATTTTGAGGGCAGGTTGATCTTACTAAAGGTTGCTTTGAACAGCGATGTCGTGGAAATAGAATTAAGCAGTGGTGTGATGGTCAGGTTGATTGCGGATAAAATCTTAACCTGTTTCCCCTTGATAAGCATTCTAGCGGAAGAATTGGTTCAACGTAGGTAATAACCTTTTCAAGCGTGGATCTAATCGATGGGTGAAATATTATGAGGAAGAAGGAAAGTTAAGCGTGGGTTAGTGGTAACCCCAATTTCTAGCCTGGGTTAGGCGTGGATAGTAAATGGATTCAGAGTAGAGAGTAATGAATGGTGTTCCAGGATTGGTTTTCTTTCTTGCGGTGTCTTGTTTTCCTTTAATCGAGTGCTTCCTCGATGTGCAATTTTTCACCTTGGAGCTTAAGGTGGTGGATTTGGTTTGTGCTGGTAGAGGGAATTTAGTTCTCTTCGGTTCTTTTGTGACCTCTTTTGAAGAAAGATTTGTGCCTTTTGATTTCGTTCTTCGAGCCAGATCGTCCTAGAAGGAGAACCACATATGGATGGGATTTAATGAAGTCCTCATTGGGGTAGGTGTTGATGGATCAATTATGAACCTTTTCTTTGAGTGGTTGTTTCGTTGTACGAGACAAATTGAAAGAAGGTCAGGTACGATTTTGTGCTATGAGGGAATTTGATTGTGCCCTGTGGAGCTAATCACTTCGATAGTAAAGAATAATTTTTAATCCTATTGAGGGAAGTGGTTAGTTTTGTTAAGCAAATTGAGATTTTATTTGCTCTCTAGTGTGGGACAAGAAAGTGCTGGGACGTGGGTTCATGGTTGAGTGTAATAGAGGATTATGCTCTTTGATTTATCTATCGAAATTGAATGGCTCGTTATGACTCTTTTCTTCAAATGGTTGTCTCTATGCATGAGGCATGTATGAAGAGGCGGGTATGATTGTGTATTGTGATGGAATTGGGATTTATGCTAGAATGGGCGATTCATGTTGATAGTAAGGAATGGCTTTGACCTGTTGTTTCGGGGCATTTATTGAAGAGATAGGAGTTGTGTTTTGGTTTTGGAGGATTAGGTGTTAAAAGGTTAGAAATAGTAATATGTTCGAAATTGGTTAGAAACTTGTTGGATTGAAACGCCTTGTGTGGCTCCGTGGTTTAAGCTAATCGACCCGTGGGATAGCTATGGTATAGTGGGCTAACTCGTTCAATGTTATGGCTTGGTAATGGTTTTGTGGTTATAACGATTAATCAATGAGGAAAGATGTGAATCAGGGTTTTCTTGGTTTTTGGGGGATTTGAGTTTAGAACCCCAACTGTTCAATCAAATAGAATTAAGTGAATTCGGTGGAAATTGGTTGGATGCTTAATAGAGTGATGTGGCATGTGTTAATCATGTCATCTCGAGTGATCTGTGAAGTAGAGGTTGAGAGAGAGGAGAAAGTTTTGGTGAGTGAAATTGACTAGGAGAATTAGAATTGAGTTGGAGACTAGTGATATGATCCTCCGGGAAGAATCATTGGTTGATTGCAGGTCGTACGTTGGAGCATTAAAGAGAAAGTGTCTGAGTTGTCAGACAGGTGATGAGAATGGTATGCATTGAAATTTTGGTTGTTTGTCTAGATCTATTGGAGTTTAAGCGTGAGAGTTGTGAATTCTCTGGTTGAGAAAGTTCTTTTGGGATTCCTGGTTCAAGAAGATGCAAAGTAGATTTGGTTTAGCCTTGGTCTTTGAGTAAGGCTGGGTTTTCGGGTCTTGTGCCATGCCAATTAAGGAGGTAAAGTGAGTGTTGATTCAAAAAGGGATGTAATGAGTTAAGTTCTTGCTTCTTTATTGGGAAGGGAAGTGGATTGAATTTTGGAGTTCCTCTTGCGTGAGGAATACCCGGATTTGTTGTTTCGGATATCCTTGTTTTGTATGTTGTTTCCGTTGTTCTTGTTGGTGTTCTCGTTGTGGTCAGAATTCGAGGTCGAATTCTGTTAAAGGGGGGAAGAGTGTAATACCAAAAAAAAAATGTGTACCAGGATTTTTTTTTCGTCTCACCTAACCTCATATATCCTTCCATTGTGTGGCTACCATCCCTCCTGGCCAGATTTTTTTTTTGTTTTTGTTCCCCTCAACCAGTGCCGACTCCCTTCCCCTCTCATTTTTTGGATGAAGCGCACAGGCCGGCTGCCCTTGCTCCTGGCCGAGAGCCCCATGCCGGCTGCCTCCCGCTCTTCCCCTGGCGATTCTCCCTGGTTGGCGCTTGCAAAACCCCCAGCCGGCGAGTTCCTCTCCCCCTGGACAGCGAGCTCCAGCACCTCCTGGCTCGGCGGCGCCCTGCCTCCTCCCCCAGCCGGCACTCCAGCTCCTCCTGGCTCGGCGGCGCCCTGCCTCCTCCCCCAGCCGACGCTCCAGCACCTCCTGGCCGGCGCGCCCTGCCTCTCCCCTGGCCTTGGTGCCCCTGCTCTGCCTCCCCTTCCTCCATGGCTCTATGAGGTCTTTGAGGTATATTCTTCTTGGGGTCCAACTTGCATGCCAAGTGTTTGTGCAAATGCCTAGCTAGAGTCCTTGTTTTGAGATGCAATTAATTGAGTGGATTTTGGATCACGGATGCATGTGTGCTTGCTATGAACATGTTAAATTCATTTAATGTCATCCTTTTCTTTGAGCCTGTCAAATTAATTGTGGTGTTTGGTTCCCTTGCGCATGCTAGGTGATTGATGAAATTCCTAGAAGGTTTAGATTATTGGTATCGTAGTGAGTTAAGTATGCAAGGTTGAGGGATGAGCTTTGAAATGCTAGAATCGATGCATTGCCAAATTTTGTGTGTATGAATAAGCATGTCTGTGTAGGATTGCTATTCTAGAATTTATGCGTGTATTAGTGTACGATATCTCATAAGGAAATTTTCTTATGGTACAGCATTTTATTTCTCATGCATTATTCAAATGTGTTAGCATTCATTTTAGTCAATGATTATGGATGGTAGCTTGTATCTTTTGTGAACTGTGATGAGTGTTTGGTGATGCCTATTGCTTCAATTCCTATTACTTTGTGAATGCAACCTAATGACCTGCTTGGCTTGCATGTAATAGAGCTTAGAAATTGTAGTGTCTTTACTTGTTAGTTGAAAAAAAGGGGCATTTGTAAATCTATGTTACTGTGCTCTTATGGGACTAAGAAAGATAAGATTCGGTAAGAGGCTCTTAGTGCATGGTGGTTATTAGCAATGGAGGTATATTAGAAGTTGTGGTTCATGTTCAGAATAGAAATGTGCTTAATCTTCGCCTTAATCCTCTTGAATCTTCATATTTATAGGGCTACTTGTGGCAAGGAAAGGGTGATGGCAAACTTGACATAAAACCTAATGGTTTGGTTTAGTAGTAATTATTCCCAAGTTCAAATCCAACCATGTCCTTTTAGTGCTGTTCATGCTTCAAGGGTTTAGCTTTTGTGCATAGTGTCTAGGAAGGGTATTTTGCAGTGGCTGTTGGTGTATGATACTGAGTCTTTGCATAATCATGCTTCTTTAATTTCCGTTAAGTTTGTGATTTGTGACAATCGTGCCTTGCCCTATCTTGGGTTCTTTGTTCTCTAGGGTTGGTGGTTTCTAAGCGTTGCAATGGGCCGTCAGTCTCTCGTCGAGGTTAAAGGCAAGTGCATCCCCAAGAGTGTCATTTGAGTGTTAAATGCTTTGTTTGCGATAAGATTATGAAAATACTAATGGTTTGGTTATGTTTAATAGTATATCTACAAGTTGCTTTTAGTATGATGATGAGGATGGATGAATGTTAGCAAATTGGTAAGTAAGTTATTCAATTCCCATTTATTGTATCGCACTACGAATTGTACGAATGAGTATGGTTATGTGATGCAAGTGTAGGGACAAGCTTGCACTATAATCACCTAGTTGTTCATATCTGTAAATTTGATCTACTTTATAGAAATTATGTGTGATGCCTTTCCCTGAATTTTATTCATGACTTTATTTACTCTCGAATGAATCACACTGGGGCAATATCAAGTTAATAGGTACTTCCATATTGGTTATGGCTATGTGTGGTGAAAATGAATGAGGGATGAAATGCATTCACGTCAATTGCATAATTGCATTCATAATGGACGAGGCGTCCCATGTTGATGCGGGCCTCGGTGCTCACCCGTAGTGAGCACAAAAGTCCTACCTCGTAGTCCCATCCACGGGTGGGAGCGAGTCAGTAAGAGTAGGCCCCGCCACGGGATGGTTGGGATTGAGGGTGCACACCGACGGGTGTGCACTCAGCTATACCGGTATACGCTATGACAATGTGCATTATGAGCATGCATGGTGCATTCATTTTATGATTCATGAGAAAAAGGATGAGAGCATAGAAGCATTGCATTGTGTGTTGCAATTGGTAAATGTTAATTGATGAGAATGGAAATGACAGGTTGAGTATTGAGTCGTGGGCTCATTCTGAAATGATTGTTGAGGCATGAGTAAGGTTTATTTATGTTTCGAGTTGTATGTGGTAAGTTGGGTTAGTTTACATTTCTTTAGCTGGAAAATTTCAATTACGTATTGGTTATGGCAAATGGTGAAGTAATCGTGTTCTTACGTTTGAAGTTATATGAATTCAAAATTGCTCCCTTTATTTAAGGATGTCAAGTAAAGGAATTATTACTGTATGTCTTGAAGTCGTTGTATTCTAATCGAATTCATTACTTTTATGCCTGTTTGCACTTTGCTGAGTCTTGGACTCACGCTTGTTTGTTACTTGTTTTTCAGGTGCGTTGAGGTTACCTCGCTGGGAAGGGAGTAGTAGCACGAACACGGCTGCAACCACCATTATTTGAATTAAATCATGAGTAGTGTCAAGTCTTGATTATAATTGTAATTAATGTGATTGTAATTTATTATTCATCGTGATGAAATTTATTAATTCCTGTTGGGTGTGTGGTTGATTAACTAAGGACCTGCTAGAATGATATCGTAACTCATCTTGTTATTCTTTTGTCTGCCGAGTGGATGTCCATATTTTTAGAGGAGGTCTTTGCCAAAATTTTCAGTGAAATTGGGAGTTAGTAGCATTCTGGACTCTGTGGGAAGTCGGGGTGTTACAATATAAGTTAAAGATATATCTACCCTACGCATTTGAGTACGTGTTTTCGTACCATCTCGTTCTACTCCTTTTTCATAACACGATGTTAGAACTAATTAGTTATCTACGTTGACATTTATATGTACAGTTTTCACTGGATTCTTTTTATGATCGAGCTAGATCGTAGTCTGATCACAGTTATGGACTCGAAAAGGAAACCAATTGAAAAGTATCAAAACTTGATCGACATGCTCAACCGGTATTCTTGTTCCTGTCATTATTGTACTAGTTCTATTTCCTTCCATTTGAAAAAATCTAATCATGTACAATTCGTAATCACGTGTGTAGTGCATTCACATGGTTCCGTGCTAAAATCAAGGGCGTATTTAAGGAGAAATTTGATGTTACAATTGCCTCTCGAGTACATATATCATAATGCTAGCTTTTTAGTTAGTTCACTTAATTTCCTTGCATCAATTTCGCGCTTTCAAATTTTTTCACCGCAGGTCTTGAGACAGCCACCGGGCAATAATTTATGCTGCTACTATGTATGTGCGTTTATGCAGACCAAAACCGGAGGCGCTGACTGCATGCTAAAAGGTGACAAAGGGGTGAGTAAATATAATTACTAGCTTAATGATGCCTAGGTGCTCGTTATATCTTGTACAAATTCAAGGATTGATTAGTTAATTACTTAATGATAGGTGCCTTAATATTTGGCGGAACAAGGTTCGGAACTCTCACCGGCGCGAGTGAGAGCAGTCCAAGAATAACTCGTCGGCTTCATTTATGATGAGGTCATAAATCCGAAAGGCGAGTTTCACGAACCAAATGTAAATAGGTGGGGTCCTTCAATACCGGTGAACTGTTGAGGTCGACATCTACGCCTAGCAAGAGCGATGCACGTAAAAGATCCCGATGAACAAAAGGAAAAGAAAGACTAAAGTTGTAATTAAAGTTATTAATGAATGTTCTGTGATCCCGATGAACAGAAGAACTAATATGTGTACATATTGTAATACATTAGTTGTAATTAAAGTTGTTAATGAATGTTGTTCTTTGATTTAATTATCAGTCAATTGTGCATGATTGATTATATGTGCTTTAATTAGTTGTACACACATATATATTATATATATAATATAAAAGCTAGTGGACACACACACACACATATATATATACGGCTCATAACTCATCAGTACTGGTTAGAGAAACCAACCAGTACTGATAAGGGCCATCCGGAACTCACGGGTTAGTGCCACGTGGCCATATATATATATATATATATATATATATATATATATATATATATATATATATACGGCTCATAACTCATCAGTACCGGTTGGAGAAACCAACAAGTACTGATAAGGGCCATCCGGAACTCACGGGTTAGTGCCACGTGTGGCCTCCAACCAGTACTGATACTCTATCAGTACCGGGTGAGCGAACCGGGACTGATGCCGTTGAGCATCAGTTCCAGATGGCTTGTATCGGTTTAAAAACCAGTACTAAAGACTATTTTTAATTGTTATTAAGGCCAGTTCGGTAGTAGTGCATGCTAATCCATCTCCGAACACGTCAAAATGTGCATACTCCCAGCTGCATACATGTTAACATGATATACACCTCATCTATACATACTCCCACTACTAGAAAAACGATCTTCGCATCGATTCATCTGTCGATTAGCCACGAACGGGACTAATAGTAGCAACGATCCGGTTCGTGGCTACTAGGCTAAAACGTGATTTTTCGCTCACATTAGTCGGTTCGTGCCATGACACTACTACGAGAATAGGTCATCTTTGCGGTTCGTCACGCCATTACGCCGATTATGGGCGCGGCATCATTGGTCGGCGATGATACTCGGGGTTATCACCTTGCCGGTGAGGCGGCGGTGATAATAGATATCCTTGCGGTTCATTATACAACCGGCGGTGATATTGACTATCTCTGCCGGTTTACACTAGCATCCGGCGGTGATACTCAACTATCTCTGCCGGTTCAACCTAGAATTGGCGATGATATATGTATATCTGCCGGCTTATCTGACGAACCGACGGTGATTCGTGTATATCCTTGCCGGTTCCTAAACTAACCGGCGGTGACTAATCGATTCGAAAAAATTTGTAGATGTACTTCATAGATTACTCTACCTATGTATAAAATTGCGGGTTCAAATTCAATACATATGAGGACTTACAAAAAGAGTTTTTGTAAGTCCTCATATGTATTGAATTTGAATTCCTAATTTTATACATAGGTAAGTAATCTATGAATACATCTACAAATTCAGAGTTCGTGACTTTTATTAGTTGGTGTGCACGATGTGTACACGGAAGGCTGTGTGCACATGATATATTGCCTTCAAATATATAGTATATGAAGCGTCGTTAGATCATAATTAAAATATATTAAAGCATCACAATATTTAGTTTTTTACAATTAATAGTCTACGTTCACAAATGTAGTGTGAGTACATCTCATTCACTTTAGATCGAAGCTTCCGTCGTGGAACTCGCCCTTTGGATCGATGACATGTTAATCAATGAATCCAATGATATGCTCTTGAATTGCTAAAATTTCTTTCGACGATGGCGATTGGTTCTCGGCTTGGGCGTGTTATTGAAGAAAGAGAAATTTAATTAATGATGATAGATGTTAAATGAAAGAAAAGTAGGCATGAATGTGTAATTATATACCATGTCTTCGTTATAGCCGATAGATCTTCGTGACAATTGCATGTAAATTTGTACATACGTAGTATCGCATAAACTATTTCCACGGTCTGTCTCATGCATGGAAAGTCTGTTATTACTTTGAAAGTTGTCTGTAGGGAAGATGTGGACCACCTTTCTTGCAATACCGTGTGAATCTTGTTGTGAATGATTTTAAATAGTAATTAACCTTAAATACAATAGAATAAAATATTACTAGAGCAATAGCATAACGATCGAGTTTACTGTTCATCATCTTCCAAAATTATGTTCATACTCACGAAGTTCTTTTCTCAACGAGTCCAAGACATAAACCACCGCTAGCTTCTAACTCGATGTGAGGAAGACCCGGTGATAACTAGACATATATGTTAACACACCTATTAGTCCCACACCGTGTCACGCAAAAATAGTAAAACAATATTAGAAGTAGGGTAATACGTCTTTGAAAGTTATAGGGTACAAATACGGAGGTTTTCTTTCTCACTTGAAGAAAGTCCTAAATAAATAGTCTTCAACAAACTTTGGGTCATCACGGACGAGTTTCTCGTTAACAAGCCCCGGATCGAGAAATCCTAAAGCTTCATCCTTATTTTTTGCACATAAGCGTATCTCCATTCTACATATGTAAAAAAAGTTAGACATCTGCTTGAACGGTACAAGAATATACAATAATATAATTAGAGACTTACAAAGTCCACGGTCGACCCGAATGACGCGTCCGAGCATCGGCGGTACAACATATACAATTCATTGAACTCTAACTGAACATGCCATCCCCATTGTGAAAATCCGAATCTTTGTATTTCTTTGGGATCGCCCACATACCCTCTTGGCATCGCTGCATGTATCTTGATGGACGCGCGCAATTTTGTTGTTAGGTTCTCTAAATCTTTTGGGGAGCCATCGGTTGCCCCTTAATGTACTTCGGCTTAGACCTAGGTAAATAATTACGGCGTTGTTCAGTGACATCTTTTGAGCTTGCAACATCGGCGCCTCGGCACTAGCCATCTTCAAGTTTTGCTTTACGGATATGCGCTCATAGTCCAGACATTTCGAAGGTTCGAGAAGCCATACTGTCTCTTTGGCTTTTGCCATACTCAAGAAAAACTCCTGCGCATTAGCATCGACTTTAGTCTTCTCGGGTGATGGCACCTTTTGGAAGTGAGATGTTACCTCGGCCTTCGTTTGCTCTTTGCGTTCTTCTTGATCATATCGGCGGTAATTTCTTACGAGGCTGTGTTGCCTTCCACAGATGACCGAGATTTGGTACAAGGCGATGCGGACTTCGAGATGGTGCCGATGTTCGACTCTTCTTATGTGCCGGTGAGGAGTTGGACCTTTCTTGGTGGTCTTGCCGAGGAGGAGTTGGACTTTTTACGGATGGTGCCGGTGGAGGACTTGGACTTTTCTGGTGGTGGTGCCGGGAGGAGTTGATCCTTTTGTGGATGGTGCCATGAGGAGTTGGACTTGTCCTAACTTGGTGCCGTGCGGAGGAGTTGCACTTTTCGTGGCTTACAGTCTGCGTGTGGAGAGTGCGGCTCATCATCATCGTCGTCGTTGTCGGCCTCATCGTCCGAGCCGAACATAATCAAGCTCTTGCGCCACGCGAGGAAGCCATGCACGTTTTCTCCAAGTTTGTTTTTAGTCCTCGCCAGAATCTCTACCTCCATTTTGCGATATTGTCGGACTACACTGTCTCGCCGACCTCGGAGAATCCCAGCATGTAGGCGGCGGGGCGAGAACTCGCGAGGAGGCACATGGCCAAGCCCCGCCATCACCACCTTGATGGTAATGCCATGTGCGACAAATGCAGCTTGCACGGTGTCGGTTCTGTGATGTCATCCACTGGAAAATGGAGTCGATGCTCTCCCGGAATCGTTGCGGACGCGCAGCTGCTCTTAAGAACACCGTGACTGAGGTTCGGAGGGCTGTCATCGAGTGGCGGTCGTGAGCTGAGAGCTTTCTTCCTGCTTGCTCCACAACTTGATCCAGCTTCGCTCTCTCTTCCTCTAACGCTCTTGACCAAAGATCTTGTATTTGACTTTGCAGTTCATATTCTCCTATTCTTTTCTGCCGCTTGTACATAAATACGTCATCTGGGAAGCCTTCTTTCCACGGCACCAAACCAACTCCTCGGGTGCGCCCAGGATGCTCTCTGTTACCAGTGGCAACGATCGGCTCATCATTCTCCTCCGTGGGATGAAAAGCCCTTGAGGAAGACTCCACGTGGGCATCGATATTTTACAGGACACCTCCGGGCTCTATCGCTCCTGGCTCAAGCCGCCATCTTCGAGATAGAAGTCCCCTCCCAAGCAACCCAAATGCTTTGATCGTGCGATGAACTTCGGCCGTCGCGAGTATGCGCCCTTGAGGTTAGCTCTTGTTCGCGCCTATCCCACACAGTATTTTCTTCACGTAGCCACGATTGCCTAGTGTGTGAGGGTGGATATTCTTATCGCGTTTGTCTTGTTCTTGACTCTTTATGCAGGCTTCTTGAAATTCCTATACTCCACAAAGTCCTTCCAAAATTCTCTTATCTTTGGAAACATGTTAAAATTTGGCGTGACATTCTTCTTCACATAGGTCTTATTCATTTGAGTCTTCCAATTCTTCGGCATGTGCACATGATACCTAGTGCACGTTTTTTGCAACCAACTCGACCCTGGGGAAATGGAATACTTGTTTTAGCTTGCCCCATAGCGATTCCTTGGTCATCGGGAACAACCCTTGATCACCTTCGCGGCGATCCATGATCTATAGATGATGGGCACGTTATCCCTAACAAGTACTCCACGAGTCGTCTGTCTGGCAACGCCAATGACTTCGGGTATAGCAGTTCCCGACTTCCGAGAGTGGAGTATGTTGTGAACGCCCTTGACATCTTGTTGAACCCACGACACCTTGCGCGGCTTTGTTCACCGACGTTTGAGCCTACAATTGGATCTTGTTATTAGTCGTATGACCCTACAATATTTTAGGATTCTAGCGTACTAATACTTTACCTCGCCCATGTTAGTCGCGTCGACTGGTCCATGGCGATGGCGTCGACTTGGCCCATAGCGAGCGTCGGTTTGGTCCATGGTACGTGGCGTCGGGTTGCTCCATATCAATATCCTCAGAGGTCCAAGTAGCCACTTGGGCTATCCACTCTACCGTCTACATTCGAGGGCCGAACTCCCTCGGCACTTGTCCACGATTCGAGGCCATTCCTAACAATCCAAAATATGCACATGTAACTTTAAAATGATACTTATACATGAGAAAAAAATCACATGATACATATACATCTCGAAATGAAAAATAATATGAAAAATTCATATATTCTTAAGAATATATTCCACACTAAAATGATTTTAAAAAAATAAGCCCTGCAAGTTCAAGAAGCATGGATGTCACGAGGCGTGAAAATTTACAGAAGGGAAGCCATGAGGAGATATGCTAGAAATGGACTTGGGACTTGGTTGGTGTCTTCTTCGGCGTACCCACTTGTCTATAGGTTTCCTCCGCTCCTCTTCTTCATTGATCATGGAGTCTGCGTGTCCAACTTTTCCAATGAAAATTTCATATTCTATGAAGATATAGAACATGAAGGGTCATTGAAAAAAGTTGGAACCAAGTCCATGATCCATCAAGCAAGCATGTCTCCTCGGCTTTCCTTCTAAATCGGACGCCTCGTGACACCCATGATCTTGAACTTGCAGGGCTTATTTTTTTAAACACATACATTTTGGTCAACAAAATATACATACACATAAAATTGTAGAATCAAATTCATTATATATCGAGAGTTACAAACAAGAGAAAATTCTAGCAAGTTTAAACTCTATAAACTTGTCGGACTTTTCTCTTTTTGTAACTATCGATATAATGAATCTTGAAATTTCATACAACTGCTTACTATTACAATTAGTGGCACAACTATTAACTAAATGAACTACAACTACTTACTATTACAATTAGTGGCACAAAACAAATATTTACAACACATGTATACATCTTTACGAAACAAATATTTACAACACATGTATACATCTTTACGAAACAAATATTTACAACACATGTATACATCTTTCAAGAAGATATACAAAGCACCAAATTGAAGTTTACTTTTGGCTGCAATATAAATAACCACAGAGCAAAATGATCAAAAGCAGCACATGTGCGGATGTGAATTCACAAGGCAACTAGCATAAAGCTCAACTTGTTTATTTTAAGTGTTCTCGAGATGTCGGGTTGCCCAAAGGCCCTCCTCGCCACAAGGGACGAGTAATAGACTAATTTGTGACAACCTTACCTTAGTTTCGAACCCTTACCACCTTAACATACACATTACAAAAATTGATAATCAAGCTCGCTGTTAACAGATTATATTCAGTTGAGCATACATTCAGATCAGTACATTAAATATTTGCTAAGCGAATCTTGAAATGAAGTAAAGTGACAACAGAAGTAAAGTGACAGAGAAGTGCTACTAATAGACTAAGGAACTAAACAAAATATAGACAACAGGTATAGACATAGAAGTGCTACTAACATCATCAGGTATTGAACACTAATTAGACTAAGGAACTAAGGAACTAAACAAAATATAGACAGAGAAGTGCTACTAAGGACCTAAACAAAATATAGACAGAGAAGTGGTCATGCAATACATGCAATACAAGATTGTTGAAATAAGGGCAGTATGAGCATAATGAGACATATACTTAACCCAGATATGACTAAGCACAACTTATCCACAATGTCGAGAACATATGAAATGATCATGAATTCAACAGTATAAGCTTATAATCACATAGATTCATGATATGAACACATATATCTGGGACATTCAGCATGGATAATAAATGAATTAACGACAAAGATACTACTCATGTTTGGTTTTCGATATTGCTCTCAGATTGAATAACTTGATGGGTTGCTTCAAAAAGCCCTCCAACACCAAATTTCAGCAATATATCACAGGGTATATCAATCTGAAATTAGTGACTCTATTCAGATTCAGCACCGTTTAAGAAAAATTGGTGACTAATACTCAATTATGGATGACACGCTCTTGAACAACAAAATTGCAATAATTTTGCCTCTGACGATGATGCCAAGCCGTGAGAATTGAGTTCCATATTAGTCCGGGATATCAAAGTTATGAAAGGAACTATTCTCGGGATAGCATATCACATATCAAATGACAACAAAGAACAAGTTAAAGTATTGATACAATGATCTATGATCTTTGAATTACGAATGATTCACTAACTAGCAGATAAATATTGCCTCATTTATTTGTATCATCATCGAGCAGTAGTAGAGAATAAAATCAGTGCCTCATTTATTTGTATCATCATCACGAATAAATCTCTATCTCATTGATAACCCTAGAATCATCACAGATTAGTTGTCACAAATTGTCTATTGGGTCCCAAATCCTCCTTGAACACTATACCCACATGCTAGGTCCCCAAGCCAAATGAATTGGTAGCCCTTAGCATCTGCACATGCACATTTGAAACATTCACAATCACATTCACAATCACATGCACATTCACATTCACATTCACATCTGCACATTCACATCTCAAGACAACCACATTCGCACATCGCAAGAAGCAGTACCAAAGGCGACGGCGGGGAGGCGGGATTAGAGGTCGGCGAAGCGGGAGGCAGTGGGGAGGTGGCGACGGCGTTCGAGTCGAGGCGGCATGGGCGTCGGGGAGCTCGAGGCGACGGCGGCCCGAGTCGGCGGCGTCGCTGGGAGCTTCAGAGGCGACGGCGCTAAGCGAGAGGAGGCGGGCTAGGGCTAAGGTAAATGAGAGGAAAGCGCGGCGTTCTATTTATAGTGGTGGAATATCCTGCGGTTGGTCATACCAACGGCGGATGATCAATATCTCGCCGGTCCATTGTACAACCGGCGGTGATAGTGGAATACTCTGCCGGTCCATTGTACAACGGCGGTGATAGTGGATACTACTGCCGGTCCATTGTACAACCGGCGGTGATAGTGGAATACTCTTGCCGGTCCATTGTACAACCTGGCGGATGATCAACTCTTGCCCATATTGCATTAAAATTTGTCTTTTTTATTGCTCTTAATATAGGAATGAATTTGATCATGAAATTTTATATGTACATGGGGTAAGATGAGATGTACATCCATGATTTTGTTTCAGAATTTTGGAAACTTTTCTTAGTTGGATTGCACGGTGATTGCACCAAATCTTTGTCAAATTCGAACAAATTCAAGTGCGATCAAAATCACAAAAATCCAAATGCGATAAAACTTTCAATTTGATCAAAAGAAAGCATAACCTCAATTTCCATTATTGCATATATTACATTAATTGTTACATATGAGAAAATAAACATGTCGTTCATACAAAAGCATACATTTCATTACTACAACTAAGCTACGACTCGACCTTCGTTATGATCGCTGGCGTATGTATGTAACCGTCCATTGTCTTCCATGGTTCTTAGGTCAACGTCCTCTCCAAAGGGGAAGCTCATCGAATTGGTTGTACTCTTCCTCGTCGACAACATTCTCAACTCGACAATCCTTCTTTTCCTTGAATAACCACGTGGCGCTCCTTGTTAGCGAATTGAGTTACAAAGAAGATTTGTGTCACGAAATTAGCAAATACGAATGGTTCTTCTCTGTATCCGACGAGTTTGAGGTCCACGGTAGTGATCCGTATTTGTCGATATTCACGTCGCGGGAAGTCGACCCATTGGCACCGAAAAGAGGACCTTCAAAGGACCATAGTCAAGCTTCCAAATCTCTTCTATGAATCCGTAGTAGGTTTGCCTATTTCCATTCTTTCATAGGCATCTATCACGGATACCGCTATTTTGATTGGTGCTCTTTTATCTTGCGCTCTTGTATAAAATGTAAAACCATTTATGTCGTATCCTTGGAATGTCCGAATTGTAGTTGGCGGTCCCTGAGCCAACAATTTCAAGCTGAGTGCGATCTGTCTCCGTCGCATCATGTGTCTACACAACCAATCGCGAAATTATCTCTGTGCTCTCATGAGCCAACCCTCGACCTCCTCAGGTTTGTTTTGGATAGCACGTTCTTGTGCATGTCGACATATGGGGCCACACAACTGATTGTCCCAAAAGCTGCGAAATGTGCTTGTGTAAATGCAGCTAGATTGCTAATACGTCTTGATTTCTGCCTAGTGTCCCTTTCCCTGTAGCCTTCCCTCATGCCGAGATCTGAGGCACACCAATCGGTTTGAGATCCATATAATCGAGCGAGAACTCAATGACCTCCTCGGTTCCCCGATTATCGGCAATGCAGACCTTAGGTCGATTTGATTCTGAACATATTTCTTTATAACCCCCATGAATCTCTCGAAAGGGTACATCTGATGTAGAAATACGGGACCAAGAATTCGTATCTCTTTCACAATGTGAACAATGAGATGGACCATAATATCAAAAAAAGATGGAGGGAAACACATCTCAAGCACGCATGCAGTGTGAACCACGTCTTCTGCGGCTTGTCTAGTATTAATGGATTGATGGCCTTACGCGAAATCGCGTTGAAGAATGAACACAACTTGATAATTGGGTCTCGGACTTTCTCTGGCAGAACCCCCCTAATTGCAATTGGAAGCATCTGTGTCATCATCACGTGGCAATCGTGAGACTTCATACCAATTAACTTTAAGTCTTTCATTGAGACTAGTCTCTTTATGTTAGCGAGTAACGAGACGGAACTTTGATTCCGTGCAAGCATTTCATAACGCTAATTTTCTCTTTCTTGCTCAAAGTGTAGCGAGGCTGCGGGAAGGTACTTTTGCTGTATCCATTTCTTCATGATGCGGCTCCTTCCTCGAGTTCATATCTTGAGGTCCATCCTTGCTTGAAGTGTATCTTTAGTTTTGCGGTATGTCGATGAAGATACCAAGCAAGCTATCACACGTTCTTCTCTATGTGCATGGCGTCGATTGCGTGTCGAACTTCCAGTGCTGCCAATAAGGTAGGATCCAAAATATTGATTTCTTTTTCCACAAAGGAGCCTTATCCGGGAAGTCGGAATAGATGTCTTACCGGCTCCCTTTCGTGAATAATTGTAAGGACCTTTACTGAGCGGCAAATATCTGTTTCCCGTCGATTCTTGAACTAATGCAGTCTCCTTTGTCCCGTCAAAAGCTCTCTTATTATTGCGGTATGGGTGATCCTTACGGAGGAACCTACGATGCGCATGTAAGCCATTTTTCTATTGTTCTTGACCACCGGCTAGTTGTATCATCCGAGCCTTTGGGCGCATCCGTTGAAGCCTTTTGTAAATCGGCCCGACAGGTTGCCAAAGCAGGATAATCATTAATGGTTACAAACAATAATGCCCGTAGGATAAAGTTTTCTCTTTTATACTCATCCCATACACATACACCATCGGTCCACAATATTAGAAGATCTTCAACCAATGGTTTGAGGTAACACATCGATATCATTGCCGGGTTGCTGGGCCCTTGGATCAATAGTGGCATCATAATGTACTTTCGCTTCATGCAAAGCCAAGGAGGAAGGTTGTAGATGCATAAAGTCACCGCCAAATCTTTGTGATGACTACTCATGTTGCCAAAAGGATTCATCCATCCGTACTCAACCCGAACCTTATATTCCTCACATCATATACAAAGCGCTTCTTATATTTTACGTCGATGTTCCTCCATTGCACGCAGAATCGGCGAGAATGTCCGAGCATTCCATCCTTCTTCACGCTCTTGGCGTGCCATCGTAACAATTGGGCATGCCTTTTGTTGCGCAAACAATAAGCTTGACGGGATTATAGGAAATACCACACCACCAGGGGACACCTCTTCTTCTTCGCCTCACCCGACATCTTACGTTCTTGATATCGCTAAATGCGTTGCCCTTATACCGCTTTGCTTTGCAAACAACACGAGCATCCATGTCGCAAACTCATTGCGATACAATATGCAATCGTTTGGACATCGTGTATTCTTTGTACTTCCGGTCCCAGCAGGCGGACAACTGCTTGGCACGATGCGTAGTTGAAGGCAACATGTTACCCTCTGGAAGCAAGTCCCCAAGAGACATAACACTCGATAAAGCTCTTATCGGACCAACCATTGCTTGCCTTCAAGCTGCGATGGTAAAGCACGGTATGCGACTTTCATGCTCCTCCTTGCAGCCCGGTACAATGGCGTTGTAGAGTCCTCTACCATACGCTGGAACTTTTGAAACTCCCTTTCACTCGTGAAGTCCCCCTCCCCATCACGCAACATTTGATCTAGATCATCTTCGTGGGTATCAGCGAACGCATCTTCCACCGCCGTCATATCGTTGTCTCGTCATCTCCATCAATGTGTTGCCCTTCATGAACAATATCATCTTCATCAATGTTTTGCCCTTCATGTATAATATCATCTTCACCGTGCTCGATCCCACGAGTATAGCCCGACCTTGAAACCCCTTGAAGTAAGTGTGCGTGTCGACTCTATGTTACAAAACATCTTCTCATTTTTGCAATCAACGCATGGACAACACATATAGTCGCGAGGTTTCTTGACTTGTGCCGCAATAGCATTGAAAACAAGTCACACCATTAAAGAACTACGCACCACGTGACGGTTAGTGTCATACATCCACCTTCGGTCCATCTACGATTAATTATATCAAACTACATTACTTAAACATCCACTACATCACTAAAATGGATATAACAAATTTTCATTAATTAAATTAATTACAATTATGCATAATTGTCCATCTAGCAATTTTATTACTTAAACATCCACTACATCACTAAAATGGATATGAATCTTGCAAATAACAATATATAATTGTAAATGATTAGTTTTACAAATACATCTAGCAATTTTGCCTATATAATACATCAAACCTTTTTCACTATTTAAATATCCATCTAGCATTTTTTACTTATTTAGAAGATTTCTTCATTTCATTTTGTTATGTAGCGCTAGCTATTAAATTAAATTAATCTACAACAAATTAACAAGCATATAATTGAATATAAGGATATATTTCTAAATAATTATTTATGTTCCAACTTTCATTATTGCAAAATCCATCTACCATTTCCCATTATTTAAATATTCAACTAGCAATTCTCACTATTTATAATTGATCATCTAGCAATCCTTTACTATTAAAATCCATATAACAAATTTTCATTAATTAAATTAATTACAATTATGCATAATTGTCCATCTAGCAATTTTATTACTTAAACATCCACTACATCACTAAAATGGATATGAATTTTCTGCAAATAACAATATATAATTGTAAATGATTAGTTTTACAAATACATCTAGCAATTTTGCCTATATAATACATCAAACCTTTTTCACTATTTAAATATCCATCTAGCATTTTTACTTATTTAGAAGATTTCTTCATTTCATTTTGTTATGTAGCGCTAGCTATTAAATTAAATTAATCTACAACAAATTAACAAGCATATAATTGAATATAAGGATATATTTCTAAATAATTATTTATGTTCCAACTTGCATTATTGCAAAATCCATCTACCATTTCCCATTATTTAAATATTCAACTAGCAATTCTCACTATTTATAATTGATCATCTAGCAATCCTTTACTATTAAAAAATCGGCAAAGTGAATTATAATCTATTCAATAATTTAGCTAGATCTTAATTTGAGCGATCTGAGCATAAAGCTGCTTCAATAGTACAATCAGCAATTATCAACATCTATAGCACTCCGTAAAGTAAAATTTTCGACATATATAACATACATCAAAGTCAGTAACCTCGAAAAATTTTAATTAATACAATTTTTCAGCGACAACTCCCAAGATAATACTGACTCCTCATTGATTTGCTCAGTCGGAGAAGATGTCGATTCGATGAAAAATATGAACAAAATATCGACACCAAATTTAGAAGACACCTCTCCGGAAAAAATACACCGAGCAAAGCGCTCCTCTCTTACGCTCGTAGGAAATCGTCGGTCGGTGAAGAAGCTATATAAATAGCTTATCTTTCGCCGGCTCGCCAACAACCGCGATGATAAGGTCATATTACGGGAAAATACCTTATCACTGCGGATTACATGCGTAGAACCGGAGTGATAAATCATCTGTGAGGAAAATTGCGTTAGCAGCGGGAAAATACATATCACTGCCGGTTGAATATACGAACCGGCAAGTAAAATTAAATATCGCTGCCGGCTATAAATTAAGCCGCGATAATATTTCCTTGCGGCTATAGGTATTAACCGGGTGATAGTCGATTATCCTTGCCGGTTGGTAATACAAACGGCGGTGATACTCGAAAATTCAACTCGCGCCCGAACGCCATCGCTTGCCCGTTCCTGCTGCGCCAACCGTTGCGCTTCACATTCCTCGCCAAGCTGTTGCCTTCCCATTATCGCCTCTATATAATGCCGGTATTGTTGCATCAATCCACTCTTGTCACAATCCACACAATCCACTCTTGTTGCGCCCCCACACAATCCACTTTTGTTGCAACAATGGCACCCCTAAAGCGTGCGTGTTAGTGAGCCCCAGCGATCCGTCGCTTCAGAAGGAGGAGGAGAAGGAGGAGGAGGTGGAGGCGGAGGAGGAGGAAGAGGAGGCAAAGGAGGAGGAGGGCGGCACATGATGGCGATGCAAGCGGCGGCAGCGAGGAGGCTGGCGTTGAGGCAAGACCAACTCCGCCACCGAATCGGATTGGATGAGAAGGAGGGCGAGCACCGCCCGCACATCAAGCGGCAGCCCTCGGCGAGGAGGAGGAGGAGGAGGAGGAAGATGGCAATTACGACGAGTTTTGGATATAGGGCTTGGCGCCATTAGACTATTATAATTAGAACTAAATATGTAATCTGAACAAAATATGCTTTGTAAATGTTATTTTAATTAATACATATCCATAAATTACAAATTTGCTTTCATATATTACATTTTTTAACTAATTATGCTTTCATATGCTCTGTTTTTTTAACTAATTATGCTTTCATATGTTACATGCGAGATAAATTACAATATTTATTATGTTCATGCGAACTATCTTGAGAACGATAATATCTTTGTCGGTTCTATAGTAAAACCGGCGGTGAAAATGGTCTTATCCTGCGGTTTTACTATAGAATCGGCAATAATAAATCACTACGGTTCTACATGTAAACGGCGGTAATATCTTCTTATCAACTGCGGTTCTCTATTAAACCGGCAATGATATTACCTCCATTGCTGCGAGAAATTGAAACTAATCTTATCCTTGCCGATTGAAGTTTGAACGGCGGTGATAATAATATCTTCTTGCCGGTTGAATTTGGAACGGCGGTGATGATATCCTTGCGGCTCGGACCTACCCAGCGATGATAAGAAAATCGCGTAGGATGAGCGATCAGTAGTAGTGTGAACGGGACGAAGAGTTCTTGGCAGACGGTTTGCGTGCACATTAGTCGGTTACGTGTTACGAACCGGACTAAAACAAACTTTAGTCGGTTAGTGTTCACGAACCGGTACTAAACTTCGTTCAACATACTTTAAAAGGAATGCATATCTAGTCTATTCAATACGTGGGTGGGTGGGTTGGTAGTGTCTGTGGTGGCATGCAGGAGGTTCGAGGTTCGAGTCTTGAGTTCGTCATAATTTTTGATATCGAGAGGAACCGGGACTAAAGTCTGTGACCTTTAGTCCCGAATAAACTATCGGTTTGACAACCGGGACTAAAGCCAGTTACCAACCGGGACTAAAGCCCATTTGTATAGTAGTGTCCCCAAATACAATCTAAGTATACGTACTCCCTTAGGTATATATATATACTCTCCAAATAGATTTGCTAGCCAACCACATATAATTAGTTAGTTCCCGGCCGTTACAGATTTTTAAAACGTCACATACTACTCATCTACTGGCTGCACGTGAGAGCAACGATTTGGTCTACACGCCACAAATCTCGGGAGTAGGTGAACTAATCCCTGATTAGTGGATTTGCTACGGGTGGTGCATGCACCCGCAAACCCGATCAAGACGTTTAGATCACAAGCTAATGAACGGTAGATGTTACAGGAGTAACTACATTTGAGAGTAGAAAAGAGGCTTTCTCTCTCTCTCTCTACTATCTACTCCTGGATGGATGTGCTGTTACTCCTGTATTGGACACCAAAAATTTCTATCATATCCGTGTGGCTTTGAGTGGGTTATGGGTGTGAAGCTCGTTTTATATTGTTGGGACCAGATAAGAGTACCGAACATTCCCTACTTTTACGTCATCTGGAACTCAAGATAACCAATATCATCCCCTTCCTTCGGTCCTCTTCAGGTGAAACCACGGAAAGGGTTTTTAGTACCGGTTCAAAACAGTCTTTAGTACCGATTTTTGAACCGGTACAGGCTATTCGGGACTGATGCTCAAAGACATCGGTCCGGTTCCTCACCGATCTTGATAGAGTATGTCGATGCGGTTAATCTGCGTGGCAGCGTCGGAAACCCCGAGGACCTCATTAGTACCGGTTGGTTTATCCCGGTTGGTTTATCCAACCAGTACTAATGAGTCCATCATCAGTACCGGTTGGAGACACCAACCGGTACTGATGTTTTGTGTGTGTATATATATAAATGTCTGTTTGTGTGTGTGTCCAGTATCTATTATATATGTGTGTGTGTTAAATCACAACTAATTAAAAACACAGATAATCAATCATGCACTTTGCCTGATAATTAAATCACTGAACATTCATTAACAAATTTAATTACATCTAATATATTAAAATATGTACACATATTTGTTCTTCTGCTCATTGTCTAATGTATTACAATATATATGTACACAACTTTAATTACAACTTTAGTATTTTTTTTCATACATTCGCCGGGATTTTTACGCGCATCGCTCTTGCTAGCCGTAGATGTAAACCCTGACAGTTCACGGTCCTTATCGAAGGGCCCCACCTGTTTAAATTTGGTTCATGAAACTCGCCTTTTGAATTCGACCTCATCATAAATAAAGCCGACGAGTTGTTCTTGAATTGCTCTCACTCGTGCGGTGAGAGTTCGAACCTTATTCGCCAAATATTGAGGCACCTGTCGTTAAGTCATTAACTAATCAATACTTAAATTTGTACAAGATATATGGAGTACCTATACATCATTAAAGCTAGTAATTATATTTACTCACCCCTTGGTTGCCTTTTAGCATGCGGTCGGCGGCTCCGGTTTGGATGTGCATAAACTCACATACATAGTAGCCGCATAAATTGTTACCCGGCGGCTGAGTCAAGATCTGCGGTGGAAAAGTTGAAAGCGTGAAATGGATGCAAGGAAATTAAGTTAACTAACTAAAAAGCTAGTATTATGATATCATTACCCGAGAGACAATTGTAATGTCAAATTTCTCCTTGAATCATACGTTTTTATGCGGAACCATGTAAATGCACTACACATGTGATTCTGAATTGTACATGATTAGAATTTTTTCAAATTGAAGGAAATAGAACTAATACGATAATGAAAGGAACAAGGATTAATACGGTTGAGCATGTCGATAAAGTTTTGATACTTTTCAATTTGGTCTCCTTTGCGAGTCCATAATTGTGATCGAGCTCACGATCTAGCTCGATCATAAGAAGAATCGATGAAAACTATACATAGATATGTCAGCGTAGATAACTAATTAGTTCTAACATCGTGTTATGAAAAGGAGTAGAATGAGGTGATGCGAAAACACGTGCTCAAATGAGTAGGCTAGATATATCTTTGACTTATATCTTTGACCCATTAGCGCATTGAATCGTTAGTCTCTGTTTAAGCTTGGGTGGTCTCTAGCGGTTGTCCGTTGATAACTCTGGGTCCATGAAGCCTATGTCGAAAATCGATCCTTGGCATCTTTGTATCTCCATGCTACATAAGAAATTAGTTAGGCTTGCAAGTTAGTATAGTACAAGGAAGTGCACGATAGTTTTTGCAAATAATTAAGGCACTTACGAGTCCGACAACCCAACAAGCTAAAAGTGAGGCGGTATGCGGTATAGATCATATATGTAGTCCCATTAGACATAAAATTCACCTTCACTGCGAAAAAAATCTTATTGCTTAAACTTGACAGCGAACAACTGTAGACCATGCTTGGTCACGTCCAATTACTATTCATGAAATTGCCGCATCTTTGTAGATTAGTGGGTAGCTCCTCACTCCTGACCAATGATCGCCCACTTTAAATGGCCATCTTACTTGAGGCAAACTCAATCTTCTTGGTGCCTAATATTTGATCTGCATCAAGGCGGTTTCATTGAAGAATTGTAGCATCTCCTTACCCTTCCTCTCGGTGACATCTTCTTCTTGGGGCATTCCTTACTCAATAATAAGCTTGTAGTTTGATTGGCGAGGCATTTCTTTTTATCCTTCAAATTTTTAATAGTTATTAAGCCTTTATGAAATTCTTACATGCGAGTTGAACCTTCTTCTCTGGTGACTTGGGTCTAGAAATTTAGTTACCTCTCCTTTTACCATCTTCTTGGTCTCCTCATCGTTCATATCATCGGCCGCTTGGAAGTTCAGCCCGACTTCTTGGATTGGGTGGAGGACCCGTCTTCTTGGGAGCTCTTGGCGAGCTGGCTTGTTTCCTTGGTGGCGCCTTCTTGGGAGGAGGCGTGCTTCTTGTGGCGCTTATGTGCGCGGGAGGTGGTGTGAGTCGGCACCTTCTTGGGAGGAGGCGGGCTTCTTCGGGGCTTATATCGCAGGAGATGGTGTAGGAGACGGGCTTCTTGTTGGGCTTATATGCGTAGGAGGTGGTGTAGGAGTCGACGCCTTCTTGGGAGGAGACGGGCTTCTTGTCGGGCTTCTTCGCGGAGAGGACACGTCTATGTTATCTCGAAAAATTATGTACCATTTGCGCCACAGGATGAAATTGTGTACTGCCTCTCCTAGCTTCGTAGTCCTATCACCTCCAGGAATTTCGAGGTCAAGGTCCTCGTACCCTGGGCAGACCTCCTCCACCGAGACCTTGGAGTATCCTAATGGTATCTGTTGGCCATGGATAAGCTGCCCCGGTTCCAATGGATGAGCCATGCCGTCGGTCGCCTTGAAGAAAAGGTTCCGCGCTTGGACGTGCAGCCCACAAGGTGTCCGCTGCCTAATGTCGTCTACGGGATACTTGTCCAAGTCCGCACAGCAGCCCACCGAGCGCCTTGTTGCCCGCTGCCGAGGCTGATGATGTTAGGATTACTTGGAGGTTCTTGGCCCATCTCGTATTTGTTGGCTCAAGGCTAGCTGCACCTCTCTTCGGATCTCTTCTTGCATTCTCTCCTGTGTTTGATTGAGGCGTTCTTCAAGCGCACTAAAATTGTTGTGTCTGTCGAGCCTTGCTCCTCGCCCGACTCCTATAGGTCTCGGCGTCTGGCCGAAACCAACCTTCCACGGGACAACGCCGGCGCCTCGTGTCGTCCGGGGTGCTCTTGATTTTGCGGGGCCCTTGTTAGCTCGTTGTTCTCCTGTTTGGCACAAAGCTACACAGGAAGACTCCTCGATGGGTGTACAAGCCTTTTGGCCACATCACTTAGCACCTCCAAACACGGCATTCTTTGTTATCATCAAAAGCGCCGCCGTGACCATAGAACCAATGCTTTGCTTTGTCGGGCCAATCCATTGTTGCGAGTGCGATACCCTTAAGCTAGAGTCTGTTCCCTCTTCTCCCATTTTGGTATTGCATGGCGGTAACCACTAGGGCGAGTCGGTGGTGATAATTCTTCTTCTGTGCATTGACTTATTCTTCTCCTCAAACTTTGACCTTCGTCAGAAGTCTTGTAGTTCTAAGCGCATCCTAGTGATCTTGCAACTTTGGGTGCTTGTTGAAGTAGGGCGTTCGATTCTTCTTGATATACTCGTGTTCGACTTCTTTTTATAAGTGCGGAATCGACCGCCATCTTCTTGAGAGTGTAACTCTTCACCTTCTTTTCGGTCCCTTGGGGAAGATGAATGTCTCCTTCACATCGTTCCAAAGCATGTTCTTCGTATCTTGAGGACTGATCCCATTTGCTATGCTAATTGGCACGTGGTCCCTAACGTGGGCGCGCATGCGAATTGAGCGCCCAAGCGCCCGAGGGTGCAAGAGGTCGGCCGTCTCGCCGACTTCGGTGACAACATGTCTTGCCTTCGACTTCTTGCTTGGACCTCGCTTACGTGATTGCTGCTTGGTTGGTGATCTGAAAGCATGGTACAATCATGAGCAATTCGAGAATGTTGGCTTAGCACGATAGTGGAACAAACAATCATGAATGTGACTAATTGTTACCTCGCTTGACCTCTTAGTGCTCTGCTGGCCTCATCGTGCTCTCTGACCTCATCGGCCTCGGTGGCCTTGGCGGCCATGAGGGTAGTCTGCGACTCCATGATCTCATGACCACCACATCCGAAATCAAACTTCTCATAAATTCTTCTTGATCAAATCTTTCATCGTCCATCGTCATTTCTTAGGCTAGAAGAAGCTTGAAAATTAACGAAAATAGATCACATTTCATGTAAAGTGATGGTAATACTCTAAAGCAGTGGAAGGCGGTGGGGAAGAGCGGTAGAGAGGATGGTGACAACGCCGAAGATGTTCTAATGTAAATCGGCCAAATACTATCGACAAGTATACTTATACATATACATACAAATCTCACATATACGTAGAAACTTGACATATACATAGAAATTTCAAAATTCACGAAACTAGAATAATTCACATGATACATATTCATTTGACATGATACATATACATTTCAAACTTCACATATACATAGAAATTTCACACATACATAGAAATCTCACATATACATAAAGCTGATGAATAAAAATAGAAATTTCAAAATTAGCGAGAAATTAGAATAATTCACATGATACATATTCATTTGACATGATACATATACATTTCAAACTTCACATATACATAGAAATCTCACACATACATAGAAATCTCACATATACATAGAAATGATCAATAAAAATAGAAATTTCAAAATTAGCAGAAATTAGAATAATTCACATGATACATATTCATTTGACATGATACATATACATTTCAAACTTCACATATACATAGAAATCTCACACATACATAGCAATCTCACATATACATAGAAACTAATCAATAAAATAGAAATTTCAAAATTAGCGAGAAATTAGAATAATTCACATGATACATATTCATTTGACATGATACATATACATTTCAAACTTCACATATACATAGAAATCTCACACATACATAGAAATCTCACATATACATAAAATGATCAATAAAAATAGAAATTTCAATCTTCCAACTACATCACATGATACATATACATTTGACATGATAGATATACATTTGAACTTCACATATACATAGAAATCTCACATATACATAGAAACTTCACATATACATGTTGTAAGAGCAACTATCATGTTCTTAATAGATTTCGAGAGGCGGCTATATTTCCTCTTAGAAAGATGCGATAATAAGAACAAGTTTGTATTGATTATTCCAAATAACGGTATAAGCAAATCAACACATCTCATGATCATTCAAAAGACATATATCTCAGCAATTGCATAAATGCAACAGATATGTCTTTCAAATAATGAATCATGTCTCCTATGGCAGTATGAAGGTAATTAAGTTTGATTGCTCTCAGATTATTGGGTTTAAATGAAGATTTAGTATCTTCACCTCAATCACAAATGGGCTAGATAATTTAATTTAGTGACTTAAGCCTTGAACTCTTACCACCTTAACATGCACAGAATTCATTAAACAAATGTTCCTTTGTTATAATATCAATTTAAGTTCAAGATAGCTAGAAACACATCGGTTTAACTACAAGTGAATGTCTATTCAGATCGGTATTATAGCAACAAGGACAATAGATAGCAGGTTCAAATTATATTAGCTCTAAGTACTGACCGAATCAAACCACAGCGCCCTGACCCAGAAGTAGCACCCACATATATAACAGTTTTAGATCAGTTCAACAAGAGGTGCTAATCGAATCATCTAAGCGAGACCAAACCAACAAATACTAAATTCAGATCATTAACAATTGAGCAATGCTATTCTAATCGGTAACCACGAAATCTTAGCGACAAGATCGAGCTACCACATGAAATCCAAATTATGCGAGCAGTGAAAATAATCAATAATTTCAATCATGCAAGTCTAGCAGTTCAAGGCTTAGATCATTTCATTAAACGTCATGTTCATTAAGAAACCCAAATAACATCACAGAGCAATACCTCTCCCTTCCACCAGCAAGGATCAAATGTAGTATCTAAGAAAATATTTCAATCTTCCAACTACATACTCCCTCCAGTCCCAAATCAATCGAATCAATCGAATGGCTTTACCCAAATAACATCACAGAGCAATACCTCTCCCTTCCACGGCAAGGATCAAATCGATATCTCGAGAAAATATTTCAATCTTCCAACTACATACTCCCTCGGTCCGAATCAATTGAATCAATCGAATGGCTTTACGGTTTACCACTTAAACCTAGGTTGGCCGGATAGATGTTCTTGCTCATACAAGGATTGAAGGAGGCTTTCTAGTAGGTGAGAAAGGCGGAGGCGAGGTCATCCGGCGAGAGGGCAGCGGCGAAGTCGTCGGGCCTTGATGAAAGTCGTCGGGAGGCGGGCGGCCGGTGGGAGTCGTTCGAGTGAGGAGGAGCGGCGGTGGGAGTCGTTGGAGGCGAGAGGTCGTCGGAGGTCTTTGCAAGCAGCGGGAGGAGGAGGAGATTGAGGAACAATGGCGGGAGTAGCAAAAATTGGGAAGAAGAAAGGCGGCGGGAGGATTTATAGGTGCACCATCGGTCCGGTTGATGTATTCAAGCGGGGCCGATGTCTCTATCGATACTAGTTGGATACCAAGCAGGGATGATGACTCACATCGATCCGGTTGAATACACCAACTAGGAGTGATGGGTTAGCCTCGGCACAAGGAGCCCTAGGCACTATCAGTCCTGGTTCGTGTATTCAGCGTGGCGATGACACACATCGATCCGGTTGAAGACACGAACAGGCAATAATGAAAGTTATAAAACTCAAAATAATTTAGCGCCCTTACTACTTGATAAGAAATCTTCCTCCCCTTGGCTAGCGCGAGGCGCTTGAGTGCGGGCTCTCCCGGCCGTGAGGTCTCGGGTTCAAGCCCCGCTCGCGCCCCCTAGCCCTTCTTTTTCTTAATTTACTATTTGTAATGACTTCTTTTTTATTTCTTTTTTTATTTGTTGTTTAACGATTGTTTCATTAAACAATTTGTAAAATACTTTTACCACTTTAGATTCATTTAGCCTTTTTTTAATATTTCTTTTTTATTTACTATTTAACTATTGTTTCATTAAATAATTTTTAAAAATGCTTTTACCACTTTAGATTCATTTAGCCTTTTTAAGATTTCTTTTTTAAATGTCTTTGTTTAACTATTGTTTCATTAAATAATTTTTAAAATGCTTTTACCACTTTAGATTCATTTAGCAATCTAATATAAATTAAAATTATTTTCCGACAATCTAATATAAATTAAAATTTAGATAGTCTTTACAATATTTTTTCCAACCATCTAATATAAATTAACTTTATAGAAAATTGTAAGAAATAAAGTAATTTTTGTACTCTTATAATTCCATTGCAAATTGTCACCTTGTTATATTAGTACGGAGAATTTGAACAATATTGTTAGTAAAATATTAGTACAATTTGAGCGAGAAAATCTGACGAACAGCAGGAAAACCACTAGAGGAATGAGAAACTAGTATGTTAGTAGTCTATTACACCAAAAAAAGCAAAGCAATCCTTATTTGCTAACATACTTTGCTTTTACAAGTGATCCTTCATTATGATCATGGCGTCGTGGGAGAATCCTCTGTATCATTCGGGACACTAATGTCTCGTCCCCAGTGAAAGGAGGCAGCTCGTTGAGCGATTATACTCTTCTTCGTCGTGGCGCCCTCAACTCAAACAATCCTTCTTTTACGGAAGAACCACATGGCGCCATGGTGATCGCTCTTGCTAGTCTTCTCATACCTTTTTTCGGTTTCTTTGTCCATGTCCATCACATAGAATACTGTGTCACATCATTAGCGAAACACGAGCAGTTCGTCCCTATAGGCCACTTGCTTGAGGTCCACGGTTGTCATACCGTACTTATCGATATCCACGGTTTGTCGGTTTGACCCATTGGCACGAAAGCAGAGGGACTTTTAATGGCCGTACTTTACGTCCTTCAATCAGGAGCCATCGACAAGGTGCCTTAGTCTTCATCGTCCTTACGGTCTTCCTTGTGCGGCATCATCTGGGCATGCGCTTTGTTATAAATAAGCGCTTCAGCAGGGGATTCTGGAAATACCACACCACTTTAGCGAGAGGTCTCTTCTTCTTCTGTTGTCCCTCTACCTCACTTGGGTCATCGCGCCTGGTCTTATACCGCGAAGTTTTGCACACCGGACAAGCTTCCGAATCCTCATACTCATTGCGATAAAGGATACAATCATTACAACATACATGTATCTTCTGTACCTCCAACCCCAAAGGGCAGACAACTTGTTTGGCATCGTACATAGTTTTGGGCAGTGTGTTCCCCTCTGGAAGTAACTTCTTTATGAGGCAAACAACTCGTCGAATCCCTTATCAGACAATCCATTGGTACGCCTTCCATTGCATTAGTTCTAGTGTGATGCGCAACTTTTTATGGCCACGTCGGCGGTTTGGGTACAACGGTGTTCCATGGTCCTCCATAAGTATTTGGAACTTTTCGTAATGTCTTTCATCGATGTATTCTCCCTCTTCATCATGCAGCATCTGGTCTAGGTCATCATCACCAAACTCCCCCAATGTATCTTCGAAAGAACCGTGTTGACTAGCGTCCGGGATATTGTTGTCCGCCTCTTCTTCTTCACCGTCTTCCTGTATAATCTCTTCTTCACCGTGATTGGTCCAACAGGTATAGTTTGACATCAAACCTCTTGTGAGCAAATGAAAGTGAAGGTGGCTGGATTTTGGCCACTCCTTCTCATTCTTGCAGTCTATGCATAGACAACATATGTAGCAAGCGTCGTGTATCACATCGATCGCCTGAAGAAAATCTTGCAAACCGCAAAAACTCAGGGGGCGTCGGTCCATGTACATCCATCGCGATCCATCTACATTATGTTACATCAAGATAGCTGTTAGCTCATTTTCCGATAATGAATTGTTGAACCAAAACCTAAATATTAGCTAGATCCACACCTTCAATCCGAGCTAAATAATAATCCAAGCAAAATCTAAACTCACACAACAAGTTTTTGCAACCTACAAAAAGAATTGGTCGTCAGTGCGGATTGAAAATTACGAACAAAATTCACGACGACTTTGTTTGCAAATTCTGTTGAAATTGTAACACCTAAAATTTCCAAATTATTATTCAATCATTTATTTTTATTTTTTCTAAATCTCTAGCACTTAATTAATGATGTTTTCAAAAATAATTTCTTGATGGAAATTAAAACCAAAATTATACTAGAAGTAATTTTTCTAAGTTTAAAATATTCCAAAGTATTTTTGAAAACTTTTCTCAAATTTTGAACTCATTTTATATTTTCTATTCATATTTTTGATATTATTTTAATTAAGTAAATGAATTTAAATTTCTTCTTTTCCACATAACTATCGCCATTTCAAGATCCCAAACTCCATGATTTTCATGCACCATTCTCCCCCAACTCGTGCAACCAAACCTCATCCTTCATCGATCGATGGAACTAAAACCTAAATTTAAGCTAGATCCACACATTAAATCGAGCTACATTATAATCCAAGCAAATTCTAAGCTTACACAACAAGTTTTTGTATCCTATTTGAAAAGATCAAGCTAGATCTCTACATTCATAATCTTTCATCAATCATGGGAAAAGATCAAAAAATTTTCATAATTCAAGCAAAAAAAGAGGCTCCATTTAACACCAAATGAAGTGAGGAATGATGTTACTAACCTTAGTTACCTTGGTTGCGAGTAAAATGACTAAAATTTTGAAATTTGGGCAGCACCTCCCTCTACATTCATAATTTTTCATCAATCATGGGAAAAGATCAAAAAAAATTTCATAATTCAAGCAAAAAAGAGGCTCTATTTAACACCAAATGAAATGAGGAATGATGTTACTAACCTTAGTTACCTTGGTTGCGAGTAAAATGACAAAAATTTTGAAATTTGGGCAGCACCTCCCTCTACATTCATAATCTTTCATCAATCATGGGTGTCAACGATTCGGGAACCGGTCCCCGCCGAGCTTACTTGTTGAATGAGGGATCAACCTACGGCCCCTTTTTTGTGGGGGGGGGATAGCGTCAGAGTCCTCTGAGAGCCTACGGATCGAGTGGCCAAGACAACCGCAATGAGCGGGAGATTGTTTTTATACGGTTGGGTCTCTCATTTGGGGAGATAATGACCCTACGTCCAGTGATTGAATTGATATGCGGAGGTGGGTTATAACGTGTTATGCTCTGCGTACGTGCGTGAAAAGTAGATGGAGTCGAACCCCCAACCCTTCGCGGGAGGAGGTATTTATAGGGGATTACAGGCGACATAACATTTATTACATGGGGCGCGCTACTATTCCGAACGTTGGTGGACTATTCCCGCGCCTCCTGGCGGACGCATGGCGATGTGGGTATAGTGGGCGCAGACCGCGGCGGCACGGAAGTTGGTCGTGCAGCGCCTCGATCCGCATGGCATTTAATGCCACGCCGTCTTCGTAAATCTCGCCCGGCTTTTGGGAGAGGCCCAAGGTTCCTTCGGCGGATCGTATTGACAGGTTGTGAGCTCCCCGAGCTGGCCTGCTCGGGGATAGGCTTGACAAAGGATGGGATATGCTCGGAGGTCGGAACGCTGGGGGGGGGCTTCCCAAGGACAACGCCCGATCATGGGCATGGTCGACGGTGGCCGGGGTCCGATGGTCGTTTATGGGCAATAACCAATCCCCGACAGCTAGCCCCCGAGACTTAAGGGGGAAAAACGCCTCGGCGAGGCCTCCTGTAAGCCTCGGACTTTAGAAAGGGGTTGGTGCCGGCGGCGAAAGGTTACGCGCGCCCCGGCGGCCTTTGCTCGGGAGAAATCTCACAATGAAGACTCTTTGCATCGTCCGGGCAACCTTAGCCCAGGGAAGGACATCTTGTGTCGAAAAACTGCCACTGCATCCGAGCAGGCTTTGCTCGGGGAGAGGAGATCTCGCAGCAAAAAGCTACTGCGGCATCCGAGCAATCCTTGCTCGGGGAAGAAGGAAAAATCCCACGGCGAAGAGCTACCATGGTTATTTGAGCGACTTTGCCCGGGGACGGACGCGCTTATTCAAGGCCCGACCGGAACATCGCTCGGAGGCGGGGCAGAAAAGTCGTGACGCTTCCTTCCCCGCGAAGCCTCACGGGTACGACTCTGACAACTTTCGGGAACCGCGCTACTGCAGGGCAGTTTTTGAAAACAGCGCCGCCACACGCCACTTACGGATAGGCGGAGCGGCTCCCCCGTCCGTTGGACTTCTCCGCCTATAAATATTTGGCGGGGACACTCTCTACAAACTTTTTCTCTCTCCAAGCCTGCGATTGAACTCAGAAAAACTCCTAGACCCCCAAACCTCCTTCTCCTCCGATTCTCCTCATGGCGAAATTTGGCGTGAGCAAGATCACGTGGAGAGGATCACGGACACTCAAAACTTGGGGTACCTTGGCAGGGGGACTGGCGGATTCCAGCCGTGGCCGCGAACCCCGGGCGTCTGAGCTCTCGTCATCAGCGGGCCCGAGCGCTTGAGGCGAGTTCCGGAATCGTGCTCGAGCAATGTGAGTCTTGAGATCACTCATTTGAACCCCAACTCCGTTCTTATCTTGGCCATCTTTGCTCATCTTTGTGAGGGCTTCGTGGGGACCCTGCCCACGGCAAGCCTTTTCTTTCATTTCTATGCCTTGTTCCGAAATGGTGGCGCTTCTCGCACCGGTGCATTGTACTTTTGATTGAGGGCCATGCGCCCGTACGAGTACCCCTTCTTTTCCCTGAAGGACTCCGTAGCGGGTTGGGCCGATTCTTAGTTCTACCTGCGGAAGCGCCAGGGAGCTCCCTGCACTACACCGACGCGACGACTCCTAGTATCGAGAGCCCGCGCCCGACTGTCATGCCAGAGGAGGAGCGGACCTCGATGCTGATCAGTGAGCTTACGAACATGGGGCTCATCGGTCGAGTTATCGTCCGCGACTTCCTCAAGAACAGGGTGTCCCCTCTGAGGAAGAGGGAACATCCCTTCTTCAAAATCACCGGGTGGATCGACATGACCCGAGAAGGTGATTCCGGTAAGCTTCACGGTCTTGGGCTCATTTTTGTTTCATATATGCTTTTTGAGTTTGCCCTGATCTCTTTTTGTTGGTCAACGACAGCCCCGGGCTTCGACTGGGTGGAGAAGCGAGTCGACGAGATGTTCGGCACGCCCAGGGGCAAGGAACTTGAGCACGGGAGGCAGGTCCCGAAGAACGTGCTTGAGCGGGGTGAAGTGGTAAGCCCCCATGGTGTTTTAAGCTCGGGGAAAGCATCTGAGCTCTTCTGATAGCATTTTCGCCTTTGTCGTAGAAACAAGCGCCTGCGCGGCGTGGCGCCTCGAGCCCCTGGAGAACAATGAGTGCTTGTCCTTGCGGCCAAGGGCAAGAGGCAAGCCCCACCGCCGGTGACCACTCGGTCGTCGAAGAGGCATGCGACTGCGCCCAAGGACCCGCCAGCGTGCCACATGGAGTACGCCGACCGGGTGGAGGAGGTAAGCCGCCTGAGGCTTTGGCTGAAGAACTATAGTCTGAGGTTCCAAGTGGAACAAATCGAGACGGAGGGAAGGCTGATCGAAGGGATGGTGCAGGCGAGTGGGAGGCTTTGAAGAGAGAGCTTGCCACTTTAAAGGCCAAGGTCGAGCAGGCTAAGAAAAGCCGGGCTCTTGCAATCGCCGACTGGATCTGCGACCCTACTGACGCGCATGAGGCGTCCGCGCTGGTGGAAATCGACATGGAGAAGGTCGTCCTCGTCTGCTAGGATCACCCGGGCCCACGGATAAGAAGGCGAGATGGTGGTCGCGGTGACAAACCCATCCGGGGTGGCGGCGAGTCCGGCGAAGGTGAGTCTTGAATTTTGCTTGTCCTTGTTTCGTGCATTCTTTACCCGACCTAGCCCCACTCAACTGACATGGGCGACATAGCTCGTAGGTCTTTCCTGGACTGCCACAAAATGATTGACGAGCTCCTCGATCGTATCGTAGAGAGGGAGATCGCCTGCGCCGCTGACATTGTGATGGCAGGAGGCTTGGCGGCGGTGGATGCCCTCGTGGTCGAGGACCAAGGCGGGATGAATCCCACCGCCCCGGAGGAAGCGCATCCCCGGGACGGGCTTCTCGCCCTCCCCAGCATGGAGGGTGTGCAAGGAGAGGGGGAGGTTGATCTTGAAGTCTTGGGCGAAAAGACCGCCCAAGAAAGCTTGAGATCCCCGGGCGCATCGCCTGCCCGGGATGAAGGTGCGGAGCCCCTGAGCGAACAGCGTGCTTGGGATGAAACGGCGCCTGCCCCGAGCGGATCGCATGCTCGGGGTGATCCTTCGCTGCCACCGAGCGAACAACATGCCCGGGCGGACAGCGAGAGGACCCTGAGCAAACCAATTGCTCAGGAGGGGAGTGTGGCGCTCCAGGGTGAACTTCATGCCTGGGGGGAAGGTTCATCATCCTCAGCGAGCCGCCCATACGGAAGGATTCGGGAGTCTGACCCTGCGGAGTTCGAGGGTGCTCGGAGGGGTGAGTTTACCAAATGCTTCCGGGATAACCTTGGCGCGAGCGTTGCCCAGGTGAGAATTCTTCTTCTTTGAAATCGTCGTAGTTTTTCACTCCTTTTGGGCCTTGGGGGCGGTGTCTGAAATTTCCCGCCCGCAGCTCGTTCGACAGGCCTTGGAGGACTTTGATGCAGCGATGGTCGTCCCTGAGGCCGTGGCCAAGCTATACACTGAGCACGAGGCCCAGATAGCCGATCTCGAGCAGCATGTAGGCGACCTCAAGGCTCGGGACAACTTGCTTGTGCATAGATGCCGCTTGGCGGAGAAGGATGTCGTTGATGCCAAGGAGAAGATCCTTGGGCTTGAGCAGGAGCTTGAGCAAGAAAAGCTTTGCTCCCGCCAGGCCAAAGATGACGCTTCTGCTGGTAAGGAGAAGATCCTCGAGCTCGAGCAAGAGCTTGAGCGAGAGAAATAGCGCGCCTGCCAAGAGGAGGAGGATCTCGCCCTAAGCCGAAACAAGGTTCTTGAGGCCGAGCAAGAGCTTGAACGAGGAAGACAGCACGCCCGGACCCTCGAAGCCAAAGTGGCCAATCTAGAGCGGGCAGCGCGAGCGGCCGTCGCCCTTGCCGACCAAGATAGCAAAGAGTTCGAGCAGCTCCGCCAAGAAGCTCGCGAAGGTCACGAAGCCCGGCGGAAGGTGATTGATCTTGAGACCAGGATCGATGACCTAAGGCAGAAACTCTCCGCAGCACTTAGGGGAGCGAAACCCGGTGCGTAGAGTTGTATACTTTTTTTTCTTTTTTTTTGGGTAACTTTTGGTGACTTCTGTTGATGCTAATTGAAGTGTATATACGTACATTCTTTCTCGCCCAAGAGTTGTGTCTGTGATGATGCCTGTTTTGGCAATTTCCTGCAAAAAAGACAATTGCGAGATAGGCGGCAGAAGGTAGGCAGGCAAAACATAGATTAGAAAGAAGTATGGGACTTTACGCAAGTAACTAATGCTTGAAAAGAGGCAATGTTACGATGGTGAGTTAGGATTTGGCGATGATTTTGAGAAGAGATGTTAGCACGACAACTCGTCCCTATCCAGCCCCCGCTGCGAATGAAGGTCGTGCACCTAAGTTGCGAGCACGAGCTCGTTTGTAGGAGAGATGAGAGAAAGCGCGCGTTGCCCCTCCGACCGAAACATCGGCCGCTCCGAGCGACCAGCGCGGGTTAGGTCGGTGGAGAGAAAAAATATGCATGGCCAGGACTCCCTTAGCACCTAGGACTCACACCCCTGGGTTGCGAGTATGGTCGCGAGGCGAGGAAGGACGCACGCTTGATGGACAAGGAGCGCGACGATCAACACGCTGGCTAGACTAAAGCTCGGACCAACCGAAAGGGTGTCTGTATGCGACTTGTATCGCGCAGCGAAGAGCTACTGCGGACCAAGGTCGGCTTATTGAGACTGGAGCCTCTGGTGGTGAGTTTTAGTGGCTGGGTGTTAGTCACGGCGCCTTGTCGTTCGCGTGTGCGCCGGCCCAAATCTAGAGTAGGAAAGAAAAACTAGGGACAAGCGACCTTGCCTGACGCTGCCGTCTCATCACCAAGATTGTGAGAAAAGTATGCCCTTGTGCGAGACTGGTCGGCTTACCATCAGGCAGGGACCTTGAATAAATCCACAGAATCTTAGAGGTAACAGATTTTTACGCGGGCGAGGGAACCGACCTTGCTTTTTTGAAAAGAACAAGCATAGATTTACAATATGATGCAAAGTGGAGCATAAATTTAGACAAAGAACTTGCACAGCTGGTCGATATTCCATGAGTTTGTTAGTACGCGACCGTCCTCCATCACCAGGCGGACAGCCCCCGGGCGTGTCACCGAGACGACCGTGAAAGGACCTTCCCACTTGGGGGAGAGCTTGTTGTTCCTTGATGTGTCCTGAATTTGGCGTAGGACGAGGTCGCCAACTTGCAGGGCTCGGGGCCGAATTGACTTGGCCGCGTGCCTGCGAAGAGCTTGCTGATAGACGGCGGATCGGAGCAACACCCCTACGCGCGCCTCCTCGGCGAGGTCGAGGTCGAGGCGACGCTCGCGCCCCTAGTGAATGCTATCGGCCAGGTGAACTCTTGGGGACCCGAGCACAATCTCGGCGGGTAGGACGGCCTCGGCACCATAGATGAAATTTGGAAGGCGTCTACTTTGTAGCTCGGCTGTTGTGGTGCGCCTGAGACCGAGGACGGAAGGAAGCTCGTCCACCCATGACCCGCCGTGCCGGGTGAGGTCTTTGAAGACCCTCTTCTTGACCCCTTGAAGGATTTGGCCGTTTGCTCGCTCGGCTGCTCCGTTACTCTGCGGATGAGCAACAGAGGCGGACCTTTGTTCGATGTCTTCGCATAGGCACGAACATTCGCTAGTGAATCGTGTGTGTTGTGTCCGTGATGAGGCGATTAGGAACCCCTGCGCGTCACCACGTTATTGCAGAAAAACGCGGCAGCTTCTTGAGCGAAATGGTCGTCTGAAGCTTGGCCTCGATCCACTTAGAGAAAGTGTCGATGGCCACGAGCAAGTACTTACAACCCTTTCGACCACGGGGGAAAGGCCCGAGAATGTCAGCCCCCTAGGTTGAGAATGGCCATGAGAGCGGGATGGTGCAGAAGGCGTCTGTTGGTGGTGGGCCTTGTGGGCGTGGGCCTTGCACCCGGCAGTCGCCACGAGGGCCCAAGTGTCGCCTAAGGTCATTAATAATAGTATCCCAAGCGGAATGCTTTGCTCACGGCGTCCGGAAGGACAGTGGCGCCAGATATTCCTCATGGATATCCCGGAGAAGGTAATGGCCTTCCTCGGGATATGCACTTGGAGAGGACTCCAAGTGCCCCTTTGCGGTATAAGGCGCCCTCGACTAGCTTGTAAGTAGAGGACCGCCTTTTGAGCCGGGAACGCTCGGCTTCTTCCTCAGGCATTGTCCCGTGGGCGAGATACTGGACGAACAGCATCATCCAGCTCGCACCCTGCTCGAGGAAGGAGTTGTTACCGCACGTCTCTTGTGCCTCCTCTACAGAGGGAATGGAGGGCTTGTACAGATGCTCGACTGGCGCCCCGGGCAGGGCGAGCATCTGGGCGGTTGCCTCCTCTACAGAGGGAATGGAGGGCTTGTGCAAATGCTCAACGAGCGCCCCGAGTGGGGCGGGCATCTGTGAGGAACCGACCTTAGAAAGATGGTCGGCCAGAGAATTGTCCTTCCTGGGGATGTAGAGTACTTCGAAATTTCTAAAGTACCGCTCCATCTTCCTCACCTCAACCAAGTAAAGCGCCATTGAGTGATCGGAACACTGATACTCCTTGTTGACTTGGTTGATGACCAACTGCGAATCGCCTTTCAAAGTTAGTCGTTAGACCCCGAGCGCCTTGCACGCTCGTAGCCCAGCCAAGAGGCCTTCGTACTCCGCCGCGTTGTTGATCGCGGCGGCGCGCTTGGATGACGTATTGGCCGATCCTCGAGGACACAAGATAACTCAGCCCCGAGCGTTCGAAAGCCCGAGATCCGTCGAAGTACATGGTCTAGCGGCCGTCCTTAGATTCGTGGGTCTTGGTGGCGGGCTGGGCGGGATTCGTCCATTCCGCCATGAAGTCCGCTAAGATCTGGGACTTGATCGCCGTGCGGGCAGAGAAGTGGACATCAAACTCTGCGAGTTCCATGGCCCACTTCGCTATCCGGCCACTGGCGTCTTGATTTCTTAGGATCTCCCTAAGTGGGAAGTTGGTCGGAACGACGACCTTGTGAGCTTGGAAATAGTGGTGCAGCTTCCTCGAGGCTACGAGCAGCGAGTATAAGAGCTTCTGGACCTTGGGGTAACGCTCCTTTGGTCCGTGCAAGACCTCGCTGACGTAGTATACCGGACGCTGCGTCCCTTCTCGCTCTACCGCCAGCACCGCGCTTACGGCATGGGGTGTCGCTGCGAGGTAAAGTAGGAGTGGCTCCCCCAACCACGGTGTGGCCAAGGTCGGGGGGCTGGATAGGTGCTGCTTCAGCTCCTCGAAGGAGCGGTTAGCCTCCTCTGTCCAGGTGAAGCCCTGATGCCTGCGGAGCGCCTTAAAGAAGGGCAGACCGCGCTCACCTGACTGGGAAATGAAGCGACTCAGGGCCGCCATGCGTTCAGTCAGGGTCTAGACCTCCTTCACAGAGCTCGGAGGACACATCTTTTCGTTGGCTTCGATTTTTTTCGGGTTGGCCCCGATGCCTTGTGGCCCGATGAGGTACCCGAGCACCTTGCCCGCCTTCACCCCAAAGACACATTTCTCAGGGTTAAGCTTTATTCGATGTCTATTAAGATTACAAAAGGTCTCCTCGAGGTCAGATACATGACCCGAGGCGAGCTTACTCTTAACTACGATATCATCTACATATACTTCCAAGTTCCAGCCTATCTGGTCCTGGAAGGTCTTCTGCATCAAGCGCTGAAAGGTCGTGTCGGCGTTCCACAGACCGAAAGACATGGTCGTGTAGCAGAATGTGCCAAACGGCGTGATGAAGGAGGTCTTCTCCTCGTCTCCAGGGAACAAGCTAATCTGGTGATATCCCGAGTAGGCGTCCAGGAAACTCATCACTTGAGACTCTGCCGTCGCATCTACCAGCTGGTCGATGCGCGGCAGTCGAAAGTTGTCCTTTGGGTAGGCGGCGTTAAGGCCTGTGTGGTCAACACACATGCGCCACTTGCCACCTTTCTTTTTGACAATGACTGGGTTTGCCAGCCACTCCGAGTGCTCGACTTCCCTGACGAAGCCGGCCTTAAGGAGTTTGTCGAGTTCTTCCTGGATGATTGCTTGCTTTTCTAGGGAAAATCGCCTGAGCTTCTGGCGCACAGGTCGTTTATTAGGCCGTATAGCTAGCCTGTGCTCAATCACTTTCCTTGGGACTCCGGGCATGTCAGACGATTCCCAAGCGAACACGTCCGCATTCCTCTGGAGGAAAGTGATGAGCTCGAGTTCCTATTTGGGATCTAGGGAAGATCCCAGATGGAACACCTTGGTCGGGTCGGCCTCGTTTAGAGGGACCGCCTTGGTTTCTCCTCCGGGCTGGAGGGTAACTTTTGGCCGGGAATGCATCGGCGGCTGCTCGGGGCCGCGCTGGGGCAACTGTCCGACCATGTCGAGAGCCTTTTCGTCACAATTCAGGGCTGCCCTATGGTTGCCTTTGACGGTGATGACGCCCTTCGGTCCGGGGACCTTCAGGCACTGATAGGCGTGGTGTGTGGCGGCCATGAACTTGGAGAGGGCCGGTTTGCCATGGATGGCGTTGTAAACCGACTTGAAGTCAACAACCTCGAAGTTGATTAGCTCGGTCCGGAAGTTTGCGATGCCTCCGAACGTCACGGGCAGAACGATCTGGCCCAGAGGCTTGATCGAGGTACCGGGGATGATCTTGAAGAATGGGACGGCTATGCTCTTGATCTTGGAGCGAGGAACCTGCATCTCGTCCAGGACCATAGCGGATATGAGATCCAAGGAGCTCCCACCGTCGATGAGGACCCGGCCGACCTTGGCATTGTTGACGGTCGGGCTTACGACTAGCGGGAGCTTCTGAGGTTTGGTCATCCCAAGGGGACAATCGTCCTTGGAGAAAGTAAGGGACAGCTCGGACTACTTGAGCTGCTGCACGGGCGGCTTGCCCTGAGCGATATGGCTGACCTCCCACGCCGCCTCTTTCAGATCCCTGCGGGATCTGTAGGCAGAGGAGACCCCGAATATAACGGCTATGTGGTTGCGGGGCTCCTGGTAGCTCATGTCATCGTCGTCGTTGTTCGTGGGGCCCTTGCCCTTGCTACTCTCACCCTTCGCCGGGAGAGTGGGCATGGGTCCTTCGCTATTATAGAATTTCTCCAGGCGGTATGCCCAGACCCGATAGTTGCGGAGGTCGTGACCGACCGCTGATGGAAACAGGCGGCACGGTGCGAAGAACAACCCTTTCCCGCGCTCTGGCGCCTTGATCCTAGCCGTCGTGATCTTGGTCATTGACCTCTCGGTCGCCGCATGCGCAGTGCTGGCCGACTTCGTCTGCCGCCACCGCCGCTGAAAGGTAAGCGGTACGCGGGCGGGCGGCGATCAATGGCGGCCACCATGTCCGGCGCGTGCGACCTCTTCTTCTTCTTGGACTTCTTCTCCGCGGACCCCGAGTGCTTCTTGCTTGAGGAGCCTTCTAGGCCCGGCTGGGGTGGTAGCTTACCTTCGTCGAGCATTTGCTTCCATTTCACGGCTTCGTCAGCATTCGCGTAGCGGTCGGCCATACGGAACAGTTCATTGGCCGACAGGTTGGGGTGGATCTCCAGGTCTTGCGTGAAGCGTACGTCGCGGACACCGAACTTGAAGGCCTGGACGACAGCCTCATCCGAGATGCTCGGGATGGAGTTCCTTACCTTGATGAATCTTTGGACGAAGTGCCGCAAAGTTTCTTTGTCCGTCTGGATCAGCCGCTCGAGGTCACGCTCGTTGCCCCGGTGAGTGTAGCAACTTTGGAAATTCGCCCAGAGGGCTTCGCAGAGCTGCCTCCACGAGCGGATTGACCCTTCCTTCTGGTTGGAGAGCCACGTCCTGGCGGAACCGTTGAGGACCGTGGGAAGGTAGTTGGCCATGACTCCCTCGTCCCCCCTGGCCGCCAAGACGGCCGTGGAGTAAATTGAGAGGAACTCGTCTGGGTTCTGGGTCCCATTGAAACGCTCGATGTGGCCGGGCTTAAACTTGCTCGGCCACGAGACATCGCGGAGGGATGCCGAAAAGGCCCGGCACCCGAATGCCGGATAGTCGTGAAGGCCGCCCTGGGCATGGCGACCATGGCGGTTGGTGCCTAGGCGGTCCTTCGCGCCCAGCGTGAGGCGGGAGAACACGCCCCCATGCCGGCACGACGAAGGCAGCCCCGAGCTAGAACATTCGGTGCGCTCGTAAGCAGACGGGGCACGCCCTCGAGCCCGCGAGGCCGTCCGGGAACTGCTCCGGGCATCCTCGTGGTGCCGACCTTGCCCCGCCCTCCGGCGAGTGGCCGGAGGCGCTTCGCCGAGGCGGATCGGAGAGTGGCGCTTGCAGTCCCGGGAGATACTCTAGGGCTTTTCTCCGCCTGGGGGCCCCGGGATCCCTATGTCGGCGGCGAGCTTTTCCAGGTTCTCGGCCACAATTGCTCCCATGGCCGCCAGGCCCGCCTGGTCGGAGAAATTCTGAAGGTTGCGCACGAACGTCACCATGGCCCGTAGTCGCTTGGCGCCTGGGAGCGGTTAGAAGCGGCAAGTGGAGGCGATCGCGACGCGTGCTCGGGAGGCGGTATTCGCTAGGATCTTTGCGAGCCCGGCCTCCAGCTCCGGCGTCCGGCCCCCCCGCCGTGTTGACGGTGGTCAGTCGCCAGGATCCTGCCCGGGGACAACTCCAGGTGGATCTCGCCAGCGTTGTGCTGGTGGCAGTGAGAAGTCGATGGAGACAGCTCTTCTCGATCCCCCTCCCTTCCGGCCATGTTAACGCTGCGGGAGCGCCAAGACCGCGAGGATGACACCGTGGTGTCAAACCGCGTCGCGGTCCTTCGACTGCGCTCGGGAGGGTCAGGGCCGCTCGAGCCGCCACGGAGGCCGCTAGATTCTTCCTCGCTGCCGATGGTAGCGGTCATGAAGCGTGTGAAACTCTCTCGCTACAGAAGCGGCCGGAAAGACTCCTGACTAGGTGTGACCTTCTGTATCGGCCACACCACCCACGCTGTCGCTGGCGTAGTATGCATCATAGTCCTCCACGTCGTCGAAGACGCAGAGGTCTTGATTGTCTTGCGAGTTCGGCATCCTCAGGGATTCCTCGAGAAAGGACTTAGTCGATCTCCACAGACGGCGCCAGCTGTCGACGATTCGGGAACCGGTCCCCCGCCGAGCTTACTTGTTGAATGAGGGATCAACCTACGGCCCCTTTTTCACGGGGGGAATAGCGTCCGAGGTCCTACCGAGCTACGGATCGAGGTGGCCAAGACAACCGCAATGAGCAGGAAGATCGTTTTTTATCTGGTTCGGGCCACTCGTTGGGGAGATAATAACCCTACATCCAGTGATTGAACTGATATGCGAAGGTGGGTTACAACGTGTTATGCTCTGCGTACGTGTGTGAAAAGTAGATGGAGTCGAACCACCAACCCTTCGCGGGAGGAGGTATTTATAGGGGATTACAGGCAACATAACATTTATTACAGGGGGCGCGCTACTATTCCGGACGTGGGTGGACTATTCCCGTGCCTCCCGGCGGACGCAAGGCGACGTGGGTACAGTGGGCGCAGACCGCGGCGGCGCGGAAGTTGGTCATGCAGCGCCTCGAGCCGCATGGCATTTAATGCCACGCCGTCTTCGTAAATCTCGCCCGGATTTTGGGAGAGGCCCGAGGTTCCCGGTGGATCGTCTCGACAGTCGCGAGCTCCCCGAGCTAGCCTACTCAGGGACGGGCTTGACAAAGGATGGGATAAGCTCGGAGGACGGAACGCTCGAGTGGGGGGCCTTCCCAAGGACAACGCCCGATCATGGGCATGGTCGACGGTGGCCGGGGTCCGATGGACGTTTATGGGCAATAACCAATTCCTGACAATGGGAAAAGATCAAAAAAAATTTCATAATTCAAGAAAAAAAGAGGCTCCATTTAACACCAAATGAAGTGAGGAATGATGTTACTAACCTTAGTTACCTTGGTTGCGAGTAAAATGACCAAAATTTTGAAATTTGGGCAGCACCTCCCTCTACATTCATAATCTTTCATCAATCATGGGAAAAGATCAAATTTTCTTCATAATTCAAGCAAAAAAGAGGCTCCATTTAACACCAAATGAAGTGAGGAATGATGTTACTAACCTTAGTTACCTTGGTTGCGAGTAAAATGACCAAAATTTTGAAATTTGGGCAGCACATCCCTCTACATTCATAATCTTTCATCAATCATGGGAAAAGATCGAATTTTCTTCATAATTCAAGCAAAAAAGAGGCTCCATTTAACATCAAATGAAGTGAGGAATGATGTTACTAACCTTAGTTATCTTGGTTGCGAGTAAACACTACTACTGGACACGAGTTTATCCACATCGGCATCACTGTCGGATGTGGACCTGGCACTACCTAAGTGGCAGTGATAGTTGAGGACTATCACTGCCGGATATAAACCGGCAGTGATAATCACTATTACTGCCGGTTTATACTTACCAACTAGCAGTGATAATCACTATCATTGCCGGTTTACACTGTCCAACCGGCATTGATAATAATTATCACTGCCAGTTATCAATTATAATCAGTAGTGATAAGTAACTAGCATTGCCGCATTTTCAATAATATCCGGCAGTGATAAATAACTATCACTGCCACATTTTTATCAATATCCGGCAGTGATAAATAGTATCACTGCCCCTTTTTTCTTGTTAACCGGCAATGATAACTCTCTGTCCTATTTTGATATCCAAAACTGACAGTGATGGGTTTTTTAAACCTTTTTGCATATATATTTGTTGCAATATATGTTGTAGCATATATATATTGTACAGTAGATATATTCTGTACGGTATACATTGTGCACAATAGTACTGAAGCATTGCTAAAGTGTAATTGAAATATATTGAAGCATCATAATATTTAATTATTACATTGTTCATTCACTTTTGAAGCATTATAATATTTAAGTATTACATTGTTCATTTACAATTGTTGTCATGTCACTTAAGTTACAAATAGTTGTGAAACTCGCCGTTCGCGTTGATAATTTCTCAAATGATGAACCCAGCTGTCTGCTTTCGAAGGGCTTCAATTTCGTTGTCGAGCAGGCTACTGGTGCCCAGCTTGACGTGCTGTCATGGGAGAAATTGAAGCATTAATTAGTGTCATCGTCTTTATAAAGAAAAGTACGGGTCAACATGTAATGATCGATATACCAGCTCGCTGTTGTAGTCCGTACTGTCAGTGATGAACGCGTGGATATGTGTCATTGCGTAGTATCCACATAAATTGTTCTCTTGAGGTTGTCTCAGGCACGGAAAATCGGTTTTTATTCTGAACTTCTTCGTGAATGGACGACATCGTTGGCTCTTCTTGCGGTATTTTGTGTACACTATGTTCATGGTTTCGAGTAGTCATTAAAATTAATTAGGTGCAATAGGATGGAAGATTACTGGAATAATAATGCAACGACCGAGTTTACCTGTCTAGCAAGTCTATTAATTCTTTGTACTTGCTTGTCGGTTTCCTCATTGAGTCCAAGACAGTGATGTTGCTTTTGTTTAACATGAAGACGAGGACGATCCATTGAAATCTGCAGAAACCAATTAGTCGTCACATAGTATTGCGCATCAAATATATGAGACTAGTAGGCAGGGAAACATGTACTGAAAGTTGTAGGGTAAAAGTATGTAGGTCTTGTCTTGTAGCTTTAGCAGCGCCTTGAGTACGTACTCCTCAACATCATTTATTGTTTTTGGATCTAGAATAAGTTTGCAGTTGACAAGGCCCGGGTCGATGAATCCTATCTTTTCATTTTTGTCCGCTCTAAGTGTCATTGTCTCCATTCTACATAAAAAAAGAAGTCAGACCCATAGTTTAAGAGTACGTGAATATACAGCATGAATTATATAAGAGACTTACAGAGTCCACATTCTTAATTTGGACACATCCAGGGCGTCTCGTTGGTACAACTGATACAGTTTCATGTGTTCTACCCAGAAAACGCCGTCCATGTTGTGAAAGTCCATATCTTTGTATTTGACGGGGAAAGCATCATTTTTTGTCTCTTGGACATACTGCTAGTACCATTGATGTAGACACTATAACTGTGTAGTCAGTTTGGGCTCCTCATTTGGATCCACCAAAGCTTCCCCGTTAACGAATGGCCACTTTAGAGGGGGCTCCTGCCTTTTAGCACCACTTTGGCCTCTAGTAACAGCTACTTTACCACTATCTCCTTTAGATTTCTTCCTAGAGATGTGATCGTAGTCTGATAGTTGGCTAAGTTGAGGAGCTTCAGTTGTCCGTCCTGTTTGTTTAACCGTCGCAAAGTCCAGGAAAAAATCCCGTTTGGCAGCTTCGATTTCAATCTTAGCAGGTGGTGGCGTCTTCTTGAAGTGCGCTGCTACACTGGCGTCTACTTCTTTTTTTTTGTTTCTTCTTCGGTCAGTTCATATGCTCGTTTCTTGCTAAGAGTTTTGGTTGGCTTCATAGATGAGGAACTTTTCCCCCCTGACTGTGTAGAATGTTGAGATCGCGGTGCTCTTTGCTTACTATCTTGTGGCACTGGAGCAGGAGAAGGAGCTTTCTTGGGTGACGCCGGAGGAGGAGGACTTTTCCTAGGTGGAGAGTCCGCCTCGTCATCATTATTAAGATCATCGTCGTTGTCATCATCTGAGGCAAACTTTATATAGCTCTTACGCCACGCGATGAATGTGCCCAGGCTTTGTCCAAGATTATTTTCCCCCTCCTCGTCCGGGATCTCAACCTCCACTTTGCGGTATCTATCAACCACACTGTCAACAGAAACTCTGGCGTATCCCTGAGGAATTGGGCGGTTATGCAACATCTGCCCCTCGATGCATGGCCAAGCCATCCCTTCAGCCACCTTGATGGTAATGTTCGCTATGGGCAGGTGCAGACTGCAGCGTGTCGGCTCTATGATTTTATCCATGGGAAAACTACACACTGAGTCCTCTTCAGCAGGGCTTGCGGACGCTTGGCTGCTTTTATGAGCCCCGACAGGAATATGGTGCTGCTGACCGCCGTCATGTGACTGACGTTCACTAAGGACCTTTGCTACCATTTCTCGCATCATTTTCATCTGTTCTGCAAATTCGACTTCCCTTCTGTGCATCCGGTCTTCTATTTCTCGTACATGTTCATCCAACTGTTATTTTCTGGATTTCTTTGGTCGCTTATAAATTTCGGCATCCTCTAGGAATGCTGCTTTCCAGGGCACCAAGCCAAACTCTCTTGTGTGACCAGGGTGCTCCTTATTACCCAAGGCGCGTGTTAGCTCATCGTTCTCCCTTCTTGGCTGGAAGGAGCCCTGAATAGTTTGGGAGTGGGTATCAGTGATCTTCTTCGAGATTTCCTCATCTTTTTCGCTTCTGAAGCTTAAGCTACCATCATCCGACAGAGTAGCTCCCCTCGCAAGCAGCCAGTACTTTGATCTTGGGGCCATCTTAGACGTCGCAGTAATAACTCCACTACGAGTTAGCTGTTCTTCCCGTGCATCCCACTTGGGTACTTTCCTCACGTAGCCACCGGTGCCTAACACATGGGGGTAAATGTTCTTGTCCGAATTTGCCTTGTTCTGTTGGCTGATAGCCTGGGCTTCATCAGATTTCTTATACTGCACGAATTCATCCCAAAATTGCTCTAACCTCGGGTATCTATTAAAATCTGGCGTTTGATCCTTCTTGACATACTCCTTATTCAGCTTTGTCTTCCAGCTCTTCCATGCAGATCCAATAACGCTTAGTGCACGTTTCCTAGCAAGCTCTAACTGATCTTCAGGAAACTGAAACTTCACTGTCAACTCTGTCCACAATGTTTCCTTGATGTCTATCAGTGCCGGGTTAGTTTAGAACCGGCAGTGATAATAACTATCAGTGTCGGGTTAGTTTAGAACCGGCAGTGATAAAACTATCACTGCCGGGTCAAATATCACCCGACAGTGATATAAACTACTATCAGTGTTGGTTAGTTCAGACCGGACCTGATAAACTATCGATCTTCGGGTCGTTTATGACCCGCATTTTGATATAAAACTATTAGTGCGGTTGGAAGTTAAGGCGTGGCGGTGATAAAAACTATTAGTCCGGTTTGAGGGTAAGGCGTATCGTTTGTTGATGTGTTATATTAGTGCGGTGGGTGTTTGTCGGGCTTTGGTGATAGTCCTCCGCCATGACAAGTCTGTGGTGTGGCGAAAATTGCCGTTTTGGCAAGGATTAACAAAGTCATGAGGCAAGTCTTGCCGATTATATCAAGTGTAGGCTGCGGCAAGCGTAATCTGCATTTTAATCTTAAGAAAAGAAAAGCAATATTAAAAATATTTCTTCTAAAGCAAATAAATTATAAAAATGAGTTTGAAATGTGATCTTAATTTGAATTTGTATTTTCTGAATTTTCTAGCATTAATGGTTTTTATTGAGCCTTTGCTTTTAAAAATAAAAGTCCAATAAAGTAAATAAATACAAAAATTTCAATGTTAGAATTATTAGAATATAAATATCAAAGATAAAAATATGAGATTTGACCTGAGGAGGTTTGTAAAATTCTGACAAGCTGACTAATTGACTATTGATTTTCTATAGGTATCAAACAGTACGTATTGAAATATTCTGAAACTTTTTATGAATGATTATAATAATCAATACTCTATACATTACAAATTGAAGCATGTCCTTCGTACAAAATGTTTATATTACAAATTGAAGCTTGACCTTCATACAAAATAAAGCATATCCTTAATTATACAACTAAGTTACGATCCGACCTTCGTTATGATCGCGGTGAGGGTATGACTGGGCACTGATGTGTTTTATTAGTGCTGGTTGTCATAGTTCAACCGACACTGATGTTCCCTGCCACCCCCTGTGCCAAGTGCTGTTGTGGCAGAAATGGTGGTGGCAAATGCTGCCGCGGCAAGGATTGGTTAGCGCCAAGGATTTTCTGCCACGCCAAGGAAAATTGTCACACCAGTTTTACATAATTTAATTTGTGTTAAACTAGTATCCTCTTCTCCCATTTGAGTACTATTTTATCAAGGAGTAATCAATTTTTTAGGTATTGGATGAGGAACATTATTCTTTTATGCATGGCCTTTTTACATCAATTATATACTTTTTCATCCATTGGACATTTACTTTTTCTGAATGATTATAATAATCAATACTCCATACATTACAAATTGAAGCATGTCCTTCGTACAAAATGTTTATATTACAAATTGAAGCTTGACCTTCATACAAAGTAAAGCATATCCTTAATTATACAACTAAGTTACGATCCGACCTTCGTTATGATCACGGCATATATATGTAGCTTCCTCTATGTCTTCCATGAGACCTAGGTCGATGTTCTCACCGAAAGGAGGAAGCTCATCGAATTGGTTATAGTCTTCCTTATCAACTACATTCTCAACTCCCACAATTCTTCTTTTTTATTGAAGAACCACGTGACGTTCTTTGTCAGCCAGATCCCTTACAAAGAAAATTTGTGTAACAACATTGGCAAGTACGAATGGTTCTTCTCTGTATCCGACGTGTTTGAAGTACACGGTAGTGATACCGTACTTGTCGATGTTCATGCCCCTAGGTAGCCTGACCCACTGGCACCGAAAGAGGGGGACCTTCAAATGCCCATAGTCAAGCTCTCAAATCTCTTCTATGAATTCGTAGTACGTCTGCATATTGCCATTGCTGTCATAGGCATCTATACGGACCCAGCTGTTCTGGTTGGTGCTCTTGTTATTTTCTGCTCTCGTATAAAATGTATATCCATTAATGTCGTATCCTTCAACTGTCAAAATTGTATATGATGGTCCCTTAGCCAACGCTCTCAATTGAGCGCACTCTGTCTGCGTATGCATCATGTGTCTAAGCAACCACTCTCCAAAGTTATCTCTGTGCTCTCTCACGATACAAACCTCAAACTTACATGGGTTTTTTTTCGTAGCATATTCTTGTGCATGTTGACATACGGGGCCGCTACAACTGATTGGTGTAGAACTGTAAAATGTGCTTGCGTGAATGAAGCACGATCATTTGTACGGATCGATTTTTGACCTAGTGTCCCTTTCCCTTGTAGCCCCCTTCATGGAGAGATACGGGCACACCAATCGGTTTGAGATCCATGTAATCGATGCAGAACTCGATGACCTCCTCGGTTCCCCAACCTTCGGCAATGCACCCTTCCGGCCGATGTCGATTACGAACATATTTCTTCACAACCCCCATGAACCTCTCGAAAGGGTACATCTGATGTAGAAACACAGGGCCAAGAAACTATCTCTTTCACAATATGAACAACGAGATGGACCATAATATCGAAGAAGGATGGAGGGAAGCACATCTCAAGCCGGCATAGAGTGTGGATCACGTCTTGCTACAACTTATCCAGTTTCAACGGGTCGATGACCTTCTGTGAAATCGCGTTGAAGAATGAATACAATTTTATAATTGGGTCTCGCACTTTCTCTGGCAGAATACCCCTAATTGCAATAGGAAGTATCTGTGTTATCATCACGTGGCAATCATGAGACTTCATACTAACTAATTTCAAGTCTTTCATTGAGACTAGCCTCTTTATGTTGGCAGAATAACCGAACAGAACTTTGACTCTGTGCAAGCACTCACACACGCTAATTTTCTCTTTCTTACTTAAAGTGTAGCAAGTTGCGGGAAGGTACTTTTTTCCTTGACCCAGGTCTTCATGATGCAGCTCCTTCCTGAGTTTCATATCTTTCAGGTCCATCCGTGCGTTGAGTGTATCTTTTATTTTGCCAGGTATGTCTAGTAAAATACCAAGCAAGCTGTCACACACGTTCTTCTCTATATGCATGACATCGATCGCATATCGAACATCCAGGTGCTGCCAATAAGGTAGGTCCATAAATACTGATCTCTTTTTCCACAAAGGAGCTGTATCACTGGAACTCAGGACTAATGTACTTCCGGCTCACTTTCCATGGATAATTTTAATATCCTTTACGGCCGCAAATATCTCTTTGCTGTTGCAATGTTTTGGAGCTGAAGCAGTCTCCTTTGTACCGTCAAAAGCTCTCTTATTGTTGCGATACAGGTGGTCCTTGTGAAGAAACCTACGATGCCGCATGTAACACATTTTTCGGCAGTATTTCAGCCATCGGCTACCTGTATCACCCATGTATTGGACGCATCCATTAAATCCTTTTATAGTCTGGCCCGGAATATTGCCAAGAGTAGGCTAATCATTGATGGTTACAAACAACAACGCGCGTAGCATGAAGTTCTCTCTTTTGTACTCATCCTATACCCATACACCGTCGTTCCACAATACCAGAAGATCTTCAACCAGTGGTTTGAGGAACACATCAATATCATTGCTAGGTTGCCTCGGCCCTTGGATCAGTAACGACATCATAATGTACTTCCGCTTCATGCAAAGCCATGGAGGAAGGTTGTAGATATATAAAGTCACCGGCTAAGTGCTATGATGACTACTCATGTTGCCGAAAAGATTCATCCCATCCGTATTGAGTCCGAACCTTATATTCCTCATATCATATGCAAAGTGTTTCTTGTATTTTCTATCAATATTCCTCCACTGCGCGAAGTCAGCAGGGTGTCTAAGCATTCCATCCTTCTTACGCTCTTCGGCGTGCCATCACAACAATTGACCATGCCTTTTGTTCGCAAACAGACATTTCAGACGGGGGATTATAGGGAAATACCACATCACCTTGGTCGGAGGTCTTTTCTTTTTACGCCGCGCCTTGATGTCGTCATCGCCATGCTTATACCAAGATGCCTTGCAAACGGGACACGCATTCAAATTTGCAAACTCATTGCGATACAATATGCAATCGTTTGGACATGCGTGTATTTTCTGCACTTCCAGTCCCAACGGACAAACAGCCTGCTTGGCCTAGTACGTGGTTGCTGGCAACACGTTACCCTCTAGAAGGACATCTCTGAAGAAACCTAACAGCTCTGTGAAACTCTTATCGGACCAACCATTGCTTGCCTTCAATTGCAGCAGCGTAAGCACAACATACAGCTTTTTGAGCTCCTCTTTGCAGCCTGGGTACAAGGGTGTTGTAGAATCCTCAACCATCTTGTTGAAACTTCTAAAATCCCTATCAAACTTCCCCGAAAATCCCTTTCACTTGTGAGGTCCTCCTCCCCATCATGCAACATCTGTTCTAGATCATCTTCATAGTTATCGATGAACGTGTCCTCGTGGGTGTCGACGAACATATTTTCGACCGCAGTCGAGTCGTTGTCTTAATCATCATCAATCGATGCCCTTCACGTACAATCTCATCTTCACAAGACAAACCAATGAAAAACAAGCACTCCAAAGACTAGTAATATAGTCACAAATTCAAAAGGCAAGACGATTTAAATTTACATATGTAGTTTAGTGCTTACTACTTTCAAGATTAGATGCTCTTAACTTAGGGTGCTAATTGAGCATATAGTTTAAGAGATGAGTCATTAGACACTTCTACACTAGCATAATAGATCTCTTCACTATGGTAATCGATTAAAGATAGAATTTTGAGTTTGGTCTACCATATAATATTTTTAAACAATTATTACTCCAAAGCTCAAGTTTTATATTATGAATGGATATAAGCATATAGCCTTTCCTCACAAGCTTTATTATGAAATCAAGGTATGTACAAACACTAAGCACTGACTTGGAACCAATCGGTACGCTCTTAACTTTAAAATAAACAATGCAAATTTTGCATGCGGATTAAAGAGAATGTAACCTTTTGGCAATAATATAAATCACAATCCTCGATGAAGGCAATCAGATAAATCAAGTAGGGAACAAGCTTTAGCATAAAATGAAAATGACCTAAAAGAGTATAATATTGCACAAAAATAAAATAGAACCTCGCATTTTTGCATCATGGATGGGCTAAGCAATGCGTGTTTTCGCTCAAGAAAGGAGTTTGGAATCTCATGCGTTGTTACAGGGAACCCTTGCTCCCATTCACTTCTACCGATTCTTTCTCCGTATAAATCGACTTTGGACTTCGACATCAACTTTGCAATTCTACATTCAGTAGATAATTTCAATCACCTCTCATTTATTGTTTTAGAAGAAAGAGTAAGACATATATGAGGATAGAGAGATTGTACCTTGATCCTGCTCGCTTGAGAAATTGTTGATCTTTTATCATCTTTAGAAGGAGTGCCTTGCATTATATCGTAGTATTATTATTGATGCAAATCAGCCATTTTATAACATATATTAATCGCATGAGCAATAACTCCTTCTAATGACAGATTTGGTATGCAACTTCGTAAAAGATGCATCCGAGTATCCCATGATGAACCCCAAGAGATACCTACCTTGATAATCTGAGTGATGAACTCAACCAGAAAGATGGAACTTTAAGAAGAGATGGCCGTAACGAGTGAATGAAGATCATCAAGACCCTTTGATGTGGGAACCATCATGGTCCCAAATTTTATTAGTTCAAAATATGAGCAACAATGCAACCCGAAGTTTCACAAGTTGAGATAGAACCGAGATGGCATCGAGGAATAAACCTAACTTTGTTATTAATCTTGTGGAGCTCCAAATTAATATTTTCCAATAAAGCTTCCTCGCACAACATAAATTAGTTAATGTGGTATTCTCGCAAATAGAACAATATATATAAAGAACAGATCTGTACTCAACATAATTTCGTGACCGGATGCCAAGGTGGTCTCAGAGCAACAAATTAGGTAGATGCTAGATACTTACTTTCTCCGAGTGTCATACTTTGAATTTTACCATCCGAGTCAAACAAGTGTATGTTTGTCGCTCCAATTGTAGTTGTCAACTTGAATTTCTTGTCCAAGCCTTCTTCCTTAGCTATGTTCATATTTTCCTCACTCAATTTGACCACAAATTCCACAATGTCTCTTGGATTATTAACCAAAATACAAGACATGCCACATAACACATAGCGTAAATCTAAATAATTAAACCATACTCATACTACAAGATTGAAACCAACCATCTTCACATTCAATCTTATTCAACACATCGCAATATTACTCTACTAAAAGATTGAAACCAACCTTTAACTCTTTAAAACCGCTTAAAACTAAGTCACCGAAATATACAAAATTTCGGCATGACCTCTAGTAAATAGGACATCCACTCAGCAGGCAAAAAAACATTTGCGATTATAATATATATATCAATCTCTCAAACCAAAAGAAGACATTCTAGCAGATCCTTAGATAATCAATCACACATCCAATGACAATTTGTAAACTACACAATGACGTACAACACATTACAACCAGAAACACACCTCCTAATCATGCCTACCCAAAAATATAATCGGCTAGGATGCTAAATAGGATTAGTATTGCACTTGGAAGGATTACTATCACAGTTATTCAGCTAATGATGATTCAGGCCTTCTTCTTCGCATTCGAGCTCCCCAGGATAGGTTATATTTTGAATTCTTCCTCATGCTCCTATCCTTGAGCTCCGCAATTTGGTCTTCCCAAGATCTCCAGCTAGACTTCTCTTCCTGGGTAACAAAGCTTATAGAGAGCCCTCCCCTTGTAGCTCTAGCAGTTCGGCCAACCATATGGATATAATCGCGTGGGTACCTACAATAAGAAATCACAAAGACCAATGACTTAACATTCACCAAAATATGTTGAGAAGAAAAACTGACTATTGCATATAAATCTAATCGAAGACACCTTGGAATGTCATAGTTGATAACATGATCAACTGCTTGGATATCCAACCCACTACTGGCCACATCAAGAGCAAGCAAGACAGGACATGACCGATTTAAAATTATGCAATGCCGAAAGCCATCGTGGATCGAGACTTGTGAGAGTGCAAAGAAACAAATTTTGATTTAATTAAGCTCTTCCAATGTAAAATCCAAATATTGGCATGTCCTGCAAGAATAAAAGTAAATTAAGTAATATCTCAAGAAAGCGCTGAACTTTAAATGGATTGTAAATTACGTAAGAATAACATTCAGACTCAAAGATTCCATGAGAGTCATCTAATCAAAATAAGTCAATGGGACTTCTAAATACGTAGCTTGATAATTGCAAAGACGTGCATACACCAAAGATCAGAAGGTTATATAAATCTTGTAAAGGTACATGCAATTACAAGGTTTATTTCTCTCATTTGCTCTTTTTAATGAACCAAAGAATAACAACACATATATCCGCTTACGTAACTTAATACCGATATATGAAAAAAAACAAGACAAACACATTCAGAAAAAAAACAAGAGAAACACATTCAGAAAAACAATGGGAGGATTATCGACTTATGCAACTTAGTATTAGTACTAATGTAGCAATGACTAGTTATTGTGTAGGGGAGCATACGCAAGTTGAGACAAATATAATGGCTGAACGGATATTCTCTTCCTCCATTTTAGACAGAAGATACAAAAGGTGGAGCTCTTTTCCATCGAGGTATATGAATATATCGCCGCTTTAAGGTCTCAACTGCTTTGAACCCTTCATATGCCTCAAAAGGTATTTTTGTTGCCGGAAAGTTCAAGCAAAGATCGCAGATTATCTAACATTGTTGCTGAAAATGTAAATGTTTGGCGCTTCTTTGGTAAACAACCAAATATCACCCGGAGGTCCTCCTCAAAATTGACATATAAAACTCTATCGCCTCATCCAACACAAGAAATGCGTAGAAAAGACTAAGACACCTTAGCAATATGAAGCTAGCAAGCAGAGCAAGCATCAAACATAGCTTAGATGCGCTTTCATCGCTTAGTGCAATAAACACATATCACTCAAACAGCACACCCATCGTAACCCATACCCAACCACAAACCAATCACACTCAAAAAGATTTACATAATGAGCACACATAGGACATAAATACAAAAAATCTCCTAAACTTTGGTGAAATTGTGCCTTTCATCATAAACCGTAATATGCATAATTTGCATCCAAGTACCCAACCTGATACTATGTGCATGGACACGCAATAATTTGCTCATTTCTATCACAAGATAGATAAACAACAAACAATTTTATCTTTCGCCCAAAATCTCCACAGTATTTGAAACAAAGTGTTTCCGAGTGAAACAGTATTTAGAAAAACGCCAAGAAACATCCGCACAACAACCGATCACTAAAATAAGGAGAACAACATTTCTCTGCTCCTATTTGGTGCAATAATTAAACATCACGGCCACTCAGGCAAGACAACACAAAACTACAATTCTCTAAAACTAAAAGTACCTTCTACTTGTGTACCATGAATATCTCAAGAAACAAGTTTTGTGCCTACAAGGGCATAATGCATTTGCACTTTTCCAATAGCAATAAAAAAATCATACGTTTTTAGTTCCGAAGAGAAATTTTGCAGGCAATAGCACAAGCAACTAGTCATATCTTCCCATACTGCGGCTAAAAGGAAAATTTAGATGCCAACCTTGGTGTGGGCGAAGACTTTGGCGAGGTCGGGGTTGTTGGTGATGAGCGTGGCGAGGGGGTGGGTGGGCGCGCGAGTGAGGAGGCGGGAGGGGCGCTTAGCAGGCGGCCGGCAGGAGGCAGCGTGAAGTAGAGCGGTGGGGCCAACAAGGCGAGGGCGGGCAAGGCAAAGGGGTGGTGAGAGGGAGAGAAGAGAGAGAGAGAGAGCGAGAGAAGAGATAAGAGAAGGGCGGCCGGGCAGCTAGGGTTAACTTTTTTAAATTCGTGGGCATTATACAAAAACTGACGAATTTAATTTAAAAAAAATAAATTCGTGAGTTTTTTTGGCCCATGAATTTAATTAAATTCGAGGGTATTTTTATAAACTGACGAATTTAAATATATAAATTCATGGGGTTTTTTTTGCCCACGAATTTAATTAAATACGTGGGTTTTTTTATAAACCGACAAATTTAAATATATAAATTCGTGGGTTTTTTTTGGCCCACGAATTTTCCCTTGTTTCTTGTAGTGTCATGCTTGGTCCAACAGGTATAGGCAAGCTTGAAACCCCTTCGAAGCAAGTGTGTACGGATCGCCTCAAGGTTAGAAAATTGCTTCTCATTCTTGCAATCGATGCACGGGCAACAAATATAGTCCATCAGCTTATTTGACTTGTACGCGGCATTGGCAAGGCCGTAAAACTAGTCACACCGTTAAAGTACTCTCTATCATGACAGTCCACTTCATACATCCATCTTCGGTCCATCTATAAATATTTATAACAAATAAGATCTTAGTAAATCAATAAGTGCTCACAAATTGTTTTATTCATTTAATTTGTTGTGTACTGCTAATTAATCTATAAATTTTCATTACTTATAAATCTATATCCAAATCTCGATTGTAAAATCAATTAAATAATTGCTATTAGTTATATATAATGGTCTCATTCAAACAAATTTACTTTATTTACGTATATTAAATTAACATACAAGAAATAAAGAAATAATTTTAAGTAATTAGATTAAACAATAGTTAATTATGAAGTGCTACCACATTTAAATTCAATCAACGTATTAAATGCAATCACTAATTTAGTCCTCTAAATACTTAAATTCAACCTACATCATAGTCTCACCAATCACTATACATATAAAAGTTGGTAATTTCAAATCTAGCCTCCAGATTAGAGCTCTAATTGTGTTGACTATGCAATCAATAATTCTCACAACCTACAACAATATAGAACGTAATATTCAACTAAATAAACTACCAAAGAAATGTACATCAAGATACGAACCTTAGATCACGAGTTAGAAACGAATTACACCAAATTTGAGAGCAAAAATTCGCCCCCTCTCCACCTCAATCGAGCAAGAACAACAGAGCTCCTCTCTGTTCTGGACAGGTTGGGAAAGGGAGTCAGGGTATATATAGTACCATATTATCACTGCCGATTTTTTCTCTAGAACCGACAGTAATATATCATTGCCACTTCTATCTCTCGGTCGACGGTGATATTGTTGCTGCTTCTCACAAGAAATGACTTTATCATCGCCGTTATATGCTCAACCAAGCAAGAATACATCACTGTCGATTCTCTCTCTAAAACTAGCAATGATATTGTCTTCCTTTTGAGCGGGAAAATTACACTGTTCTTATCACTACCGGTTGAAGTTAGAACTGACAGTGATAATATTATTACTACCGGTTGAATTTAAAACCGACAATGATAATATTATCGTCGAACCTTCCATCTCCCGCTGCCAACCATCGCGCTTCCCCATTCCTCTGCCAACTGTTGCGCTTCCCCATTTCGGCAACTGTTGCACTTCCCATTCCTCCTCCATATAATGCCCAACTCCTCAATCTGTAGCGCTGCTTCTCACAATCCACCACTGCTGCAAGAATGCCCCCCCAAGAAGCGGGCACGTACTGGGCAAAGCCCCGCTCTGCCGCCAGAGAAGGAGGAGGAGAAGGAGGCGGAGGAGGAGGAAGAGGAGGCAGAGGAGGAGGAGAAGGACGACGACGACAACGACGATGACGACAGCGGCGGCGGTGAGGTCCTGCGGTGTTGGGGCAGAACCAACTCCGCCACCGAATCGGATTCGGAGGAGGAGCACCGCCGTAACTCCGATCGGTCATCCGACGGCAGCTTCGGCGACGAGGAGGAGGACGACGACTTTTGGATATAGGGTTTCGCACCATTTTGGGTTTCAAAGGTTAATAGCCATTGGCCCGTTATATTTTGTATATATAATTAGGACTAAATATGTAATTATGGACGGTATGACTAATTATGTTTTGTAAATGCTCTATGTTTTAACTAATACATATCATGCAAATTACAAATTTTGTAAATGTTCTGTGCGAGATAAATTACAATGTTTGATATGTTCTGTATCTTAACTAATTATGGGGAACAGTAATATCACTGCCGGTTCTGGAGTAAAACCGACAGTGAAAATGGTCTTATCATTGCCAGTTGATAGCCGAACCAGCAATGATAAATCACTACTGGTTTTTTATATAAACCAGCAGGGATATCTTCTTATCACTGCCGGTTCTCTCTAAAACTGGCAATGATATTGCCTCCATTTGTGCAGGAAAATTATACTATTCTTATCATTGCCAGTTGAAGTTAGAACCGGCACTGATAATATTATCATTGCCGATTGAATTTAGAACCGGCAGTGATAAAATTATCACTGCTGGCTCGGGTCTACCCGGCAGTGATGGGGGATCGCGGATGAAGCAGTCTATAGTGAAAGTGCATCTAGGCCCTTAATGATTTTGGTGATTAATGACAACAAGATTAAGTGACTAATGAGTGTTTTGAGTATGGTGAGCAGATAGATACGCCATGGAAAAGTCGCTAAGAAAAGAGGTCCTCAATTTGAAGAAGAAAAGGCGTCGACCAAACTCAATAATCGCAGTATGTACGCTTAATTTTATTTGAGTTTAAGGACGGCCGCATTTACAAAGAGGGATAGGGCAAGAAGCTTTGGAATGATCTAATGTGCTCAAAGATGAATCCTAGACTATATATGGGTCAATGTATAAAGTCTTAGGGGCAATATGTTCAAAAGGTCTGAGTATCCGAACAGATTTCGGAATGTCCTAACTCGCCTCTTGCTGCTCAGTAAAATTTGTTCGGAATGTCCGAACATAGGTCTTGAGTATCCAGCTTGCCTTCTCTGTTGGTCCAGCTTCTATTTGGTTCGGAATGTCCGAACACTTGTTGAGTATCCGAATGACCCTCTCTGCTAGGGCTAAGTCTAATTGGTTCTGGACTATCCAAGTATGGTTCGGACCGTCCAACAAAGGTGTTCTGCTGTTCTAGTTCAAATTGGTTCGACTATCCAAGGACGCTCAGATCGTCCGAACCGAGTGTTCCATTGCCTTAGTTCTATTGGTTGGACCGTCCGAGTATGGGTTCGGACTATCCTATTAATGTCGGGTCAAGTGAAAAACGCTAGTTTTGGGGGCTTTAAATACCTCCCCAACTCCCACCTACCAACCAACAAGTGCATTCATTTCATTTTGAGTCAGGCTCCTCTCTCTCTTGAGCTCTAGTGATCTTCCTCTTGATCTCTTGATTAGCAAATCTTTGGGGAATCTAGTTGAGAGTTTGAAGGAGCTAGAGATTGTGATTCATCTTGAGCACTTGGGTCATCTTCAAGCTTAATTTCTTGTCGGATCTTTTACTCTTGAGGTTGAGGACTCCTAGACGGCTAGGAGTTGCCGGTGAGCCCCAAGCTTGTGTGGGACGCCACGAAGTTTGTGAAGGTTGAATCCACCTCGCAAGGGAAGGATTCAAAGAAAAGTAGGTGAGTGCTTGGTGCAACACCTAGAGGATTAGGGTTGAAAGAGACCCGGCTTTGTGTCGCCTCAACGGAGACGAGGATCCCTCAAGGATCCGAACTTGGAGAAAAATCAACGCATCTCTCTTGTTTGTAAGTTTTACTCTTGTCCCTTTTGTGCTTAGCTTAATCTTTTGGGGATTCAAGGATTTAGTAGCCTCTTGCAATAGATAGTGGGTGGATCTCATAATCTGAAGTTGCCCTAGCTTAGAAACTTTATTTGGTAGTAATCTAGCCTCTCAAATAACTCAGATCTACTTTTTAGGGTTTTTATAAGAGCAGTTCGAGTATCCGAAAAGACATTCGGACTATTCAACCACTCGGACCGTCTCAAGGTATTTTCTGACTATCCTAATAGTAATTTTCCGCTATGCATTTAAATTTGAAATAACGCCTATTCACCCCTCTAGGCGTATATATCGGTCCTTTCAATTGGTATCGAGCCAAAACTCCTTAGTTTGGCTTAACCGCTGGAGAATCAATATGTCGCATAACAGAAAGATTATCGACGACCTTACCCAAACCAAGGGTACGGCGACGGTATTGGGGTTGCAATTCCTTTTGATTATAATTCCTCGGCGTCTCAAGCTCTTCATCGATAATGTTTTTGCCTTCGGCCGAGCGCCTCATTTCGATGGCACTCACTATGCCGCGTGGAAACATAAGATGAAGATGCACCGAGATCACTTCACCCGCCTATTTGGAAGATTGTGCAAACAGTTTCAAGCCAAATGATCCGTAAAATCTTACACCCAAAGAAGACAAGGCTCAACACTTTAATGATTTGGCCGTCAATGCCCTATTCAATGCCTTAAGTGATTCCGATTCAACCGAGTCGATGGACTCGAGGAAGCGAAGGCTATTTGGGATAGACTCCTAGTGAGTCATGAAGGGATTTCAAGTGTCCGTGAATCAAGATAGAGCTCATTATTGGTGAGCTAAGCCGGTTCACTTTGGAGGAAGGAGAATCCTACAACAAGATGTTTGACTGCCTAATGGTGCTCAGAATCAAGCAAAAGGTCTTGGGTGCACTGATCTGTCTGACAAGGCCGTGGTGAAGATTATACTTCGAGTGATCACTCCTACCAACCGCAACCTTGTTCAGTTGATACGAGACCGGCCCAACTTCGATACTTTGACACCTCACGATGTCATTGGCCGGCTCATGATGGACGAGATGATGGTGAAGGAAGCTGAAGTTGTTGAAGAACTCAAGTCGAGCAAGAAGAAAGGTATTGCCCTCAAGGCCGTCAAAGCAGCGCAAGTCAAGAAAGCACAAGTGAGGATGAAGAGTCTAGTGGTCCATTGACAAATGAGGATATGGCTCTATTTGTGCGAAGATTCAACAAGTTCTTCAAGAAGAAGAACTTCAAACAAGGAGGTCAATCAAGAAGCTATGGAAGAAAATCAAAGGAGACACTCCACAAGAAGATGCTATGAATGCGCGAACCGCCATTTCATTGCCGAAAGTGCCCGATAAGGAAGGTAAAGATGAGAAGCCGCACAAGAAAGACAAGTATCGGGCAAGGACAAGGAGAAAGAGAAGAGCAAGAAGTACAAAGGCAAGGGTCAGGTTTACATTGGAAAGGAGGAACTCCGACATCGACTCAACTCCGACCGAAGTCAAATTCGACGAGGAAGGAGGAATTGCCTCCATCGCCATCGCCGCGCCTACCACTCAACAACGTCAAGAGCCTCTTCGACAACTTGAGCGATGACGACGATAACTCTCCAATGTGCCTTATGGCAAAGGGCATAAGGTATCATCAAAAGATTGCACTCCTCCATTACTAATGAATGTCTAGATGAGCACGATAGCGATAGTGATGATGATGATATTAACACCTTGCTTAAATCAGTGAAAAACATTGATATTCATAAGTTAAATTTGCTCTTAAAAGATATTGAAAAATTGGAGGAAGTTGTAGAACAAAAGGAAGCTATTCTCGAGGCTCAAGAGGATTTACTCATCCTCAAAAGGAGAAAAACCGTGAGCTAGAGAAGAGCTTATCTTTGAAAAGAGAAGAATGAGGAATTGGTTAAGAACTTAAAAGTGACCAAATCCGAGGTGACTAGTCTTGAGATCACCTACGCTTCACTCGAAGAGGAACTTGCAAAGTCGAAAGATGCTTGCAAGGCTCTAGAGTTGAAGCTTGTTGATCTCAAGAATAGCCCTCCGATTACCTCATCCACTAGTTCTAATTCTTCTTTACCCTCTACTAGCAATGGTTGTGCTAGATGCTTCAATGTAGATGTTAATGCTTGTGCCACTAACCTTGAGACATTGCAAGTATTAGCATATGAGAATGAGAAGCTCAAGGATTGCTTGAAGATGGACTTCAAAAGTCCTACAAGGCAAGTAAGGGACTAGAGGAGTTCCTAGGTAAGCGCCAAGGTAATACTATGAAGTATGGGCTTGATATACTCCTCCCAAAGGAAAAAGAGTAATATTGTGATTGCTCCGTTGACCAAGCCCATCCAATTTGTTAAGAGCAAGGAAAACTCTAAGTACAAAACTCATTCTACTTTCTTTGCCGCATATGTACTTAAGAGAACTAACCATGGTCGTGTAGTCGCATGTCCCATTGGGGTTAGACCCAAAGATTCATCTTATGTGCGATCTATTTGGGTTCCCAAATCACTTGTTACTAACGTGTGTGGACCTAAACAAGTTTGGGTACCAAAGAGCAAAAACTAAATTTCATTTTGTAGGCCTACATCTCCTGTGGATCAAGTTGATTTTGGATAGCGGATGTACGCATCATATGACCGGAGAAAGGGCGATGTTCGCACATTTGGAGGCTAATGGATCGAATAGTGAAAGCATCATTTTTGGCGATAATGGAAAAGGTGAAGTGGTAGGTTTAGGTAAAATCCTAATTACCAATGATTTTCATATAAATAATGTTTTGTTTGTTGACTCACTAAACTACAATTTGTTGTCCGCTATGCTAATTATGTGAAGCGGGCTACAATTGTGTATTTAGTGATAAGGGTGTGGATGTCATTAAGAGGATGATGGTTCAATAGCCGTTAAGGGTCGTTTAAAGGAAATCTCTATCTCATCGACTTTAATACGGATAGAGTGAACCTTGAAATGTGCTTAATGGCTAAGTCTAGCATGGGTTGGCTATGGCATCGCCGGCTTGCCCATGTTGGTATGAGGAACCTTCACAAACTCATAAAGGGCAATCACATCCTTGGGCTAACTAATATTGTCTTTGAGAAAGACAGAGTGTGTAGCGCTGTGTCAAGCGGGAAACAAGTTGGAGCTACTCATCCCGCCAAGAATGTGATGACCACCTCGAGACCCTTGGAGATGCTACACATGGACTTGTTCTACCCGATCGCCTACATCAAGATTGGTGGAAACAAGTACGGTTTAGTTATTGTTGATGATTTTCTCGCTTACTTGGGTGCTTTTCTTGCATGACAAAAGCGGCCCAAGGAAGCTTGAAGAAATTCATGAGAAGGGCTCAAAATGAGTTCAAGTGAAGATCAAGAGAATTCGAGGACAACGGCACCAATTCAAGAATACGTGTTGAGGAGTATCTCGATGAAGAAGGCATCAACACGAAGTTCTCGGCCCCTATTCTCCTCAACAGAATGGGGTGGCGAGAGGAAGAATCGAACTCTCATCGAGATGGCGCGACGATGCTTGACGAATACAAGGTTTCCGACATATTCAGGCGGAGGTCACAACACCTGCGTACAGCTCCAACCGGCTATACCTCCACAAGTTGTTGAAAAAGACGGCGATGAGCTACTTATCGAAGAAACCCAATGTATCCTATTTTCGAGTCTTCGAGCAAATGCTACATCCTCAACAAGAAAGCTAAGTCGCCTAAATTTGCTCCTAAAGTAGATGAAGGATTTTACTTATTATGGATCAAATGCCTATGCATACCGAAGTTTTCAACAACACCACCGTGTGGTTGAAATTTCACGATGTGACATTTGATGAAACTAACGGTTCTCAAGTAAAACAAGTTGATCGTGTTGTGATTGACAGGAAGAACCCCTGCAGACGCAATCAAGAAATTGGCAATTGGAGAAGTTAGGCCACTTGAGGAAGATGTAATGCCAAGTGCTTCAACTCAAGGAGTTCATGACGCGACGATGGACGCCCGGATGATACTCCTTCGCCTTCAATGCGAGCTCAAGACGGCTCAATGCCACTCAAGACGATGAGGGTCCAATCCAAAGAATCAACGCAACTGCATTCTCATCCAAGAGTCCATCGAGTGTACAAAGAGATCACCCTACGACAACATACGGGAGACATTAACAAGGAGTATCTACTAGATCTCGTGGTCGCTAATTTTGTGAATTTTACTCTTTTTATCTTCTCTTGAACCGCTTAAGGTAGATGAAGCGCCCAAGATCCGGATTGGGTGATGGCCATGCAAGAGGAGTTGAATAACTTCGAACGGAACTAAGTCCGAAGCTTGTCGAAAGGCCCAAGCAAAATGTGATTGGAACCAAGTGGGTTTTTCTGAACAAGCAAGATGAGAACGGAATAGTGACGAGAAACAAAGCCCGTTAGTTGCTCAAGGCTTCACGCAAATCGAAGGTTTGGATTTCGATGAAACATATGCTCCCGTAGCTAGGCTTGAATCTATTAGAATATTACTTGCCTTTGCTACTCACCATGATTTTAAGTTGTATCAAATGGACGTGAAAAGCGCCTTCTTAAATGGACCACTTTCCGAAATGGTCTATGTTGAGCAACCACCCGGCTTCGAAGACCCGAACCATCCGGACCACGTCTACTTCCTACATAAGGCTCTCTACGGACTTAAGCAAGCTCGAGAGCGTGGTTCGAAAGTGCCTTCGCGATTTTCTCTCTCATTAAGGTTTTATAGTCGGAAAGGCCGAATTCTACTCTCTTTACCAAACATATTGATAATGATTTGTTTGTATGTCAAATATATGTTGATGACATTATATTCGGATCTACTAATGACCACCTGTGCAAGGAATTTAGCAGGATTATGACCAAGAGATTTGAGATATCCATGATGGGCGAGTTGAAGTTCTTCCTCGGTTTTCAAGTCAAGCAACTTAAGGAAGGAACCTTCATATGCCAAACCAAGTACATCAAGGACATACTCAAGAAGTTCGGTATGGAGAACGCCAAGCCAATCAAGACTCCAATGCAAGCCAACGGGCATCTAGACCTCGACAAAGAAGGTAAACCGGTCGTCCAAAAGGTATATCGCTCGATGATCGGTTCTCTACTTTATCTTTGTGCATCTAGGCCCGATATTATGCTTAGTGTGTGCATGTGTGCACGGTTTCAAGCCGCCCTAAAGAGTGTCACATGGTGGCAAAGAAGAGAATCTTGAGATATTTAGTGCACACTCCACATTTTGGGCTTTGGTATCCTAAAGGTTCATCTTTTGAGTTAGTTGGCTATTCGATGCGGATTATGCGGATGTAAGGTGGATAGGAAAAGTACTTCTGGGACATGTCAATTCTTAGGTAGATCCCTTGTCTCTTGGTCATCTAAGAAACAAAACTCCGTAGCCTTATCCACACCAAGCGAATACATAGTCACGGAGTTGTTGTGCGAATTGCTTTGGATGAGACAAACTCTAAATGATTATGGCCTGACCTATAACCATGTGCCACTTTTGTGTGACAATGAGAGTGCCATAAAGATTGCCAACAACCCAGTCCAACACTCCCGTACAAAGCATATCGATATCCGCCATCATTTCCTAAGAGACCATTCCACCAAAGGCGATATTGAAATTCAACATGTGAGCACAATTGACCAATTAGCCGATATATTTACCAAGCCACTTGATGAGAAGAGGTTTTGTGATTTGAGGAGTGGACTAAATATTCTAGACTCTCGCAATTTGGCTTGAAACATGCTCACGTTGATTGGTGATTGAAAAATGTCTTAGAAAACCTTATTCTCTTTATTTCTCTTATCTTATTGTGTTTGATGGTTTTTGATCTTGGATCGTGTCAATCATCTTGTGATCATAGTTTGAATTATTGTATGGCTTGGTCGATCACGTGATGACTTGACTCACTAGGTCCTCTCATCTATTTCTCGCTCCGGAGTCATTTCTGCCATCATTCTCATGCCATCCTGAGAAAACAGTTCGGACTGTCCGAAATTCCATTCGGACTATCCGAACTGGTTCGGACTGTCCGAACTTAAGTTCGGACTGTCCGAAGTGGGGCCTCGGGCTTTTTAAGCCGCCCGACCCTCTCTCTTCCTCCTTTCTTCCCCTCACTTCATATTTTCGGTTTCTCTCTCCTCTACTCCGCCCTAACTCTCGGATCTAGGGTTTTGGCCAGAGATTTTGCGGATTGAGGGCTCCAAGACCTTCTTCTAGGGCAAGGGAGTCATCTCCTTCTCATTGGTGCCCTAGATTTGTGTTTGGAACCCGATTCTTCATCTCCAAAGGTTGGTTCTTCTTCTTCCAAATGCCGGTTGTTCTCGTCTTTATCTTGTGGATTCTTGGACTCTAGATCGTTTCTAGACCTTGCTAGGATGGTCCTCGTGATTAGCTCTTAGAATTTTTGAATTATTGTCTAGATTGAGGAATTTAGGGTTTATGATCTGTCACCTCGGAATGTCCGAGTTTTCTTTCGAAATGTCCGAAGTACTTCGGACTATCCGAGTGGAAACTTCGGACTATCCGAGAAACCTTCGGACTATCCGAAGATAATTTCGGACTATCCGAAGATTGTGACCTCGTTTGAACTCTCTATTGCTCATCTAGGTCATAATTAGAGTCTAATCTTGTTTCCACCCTTGAATACCTTTAGGATGGATCCTTCTCGAGTGGCAATCCCCATTCGCATGTCGGACATCGATGCGGCTCGCTCAAGAAGGCTAGGCATGATCTTCCCGCGGTGGCTCCTCGGCGACCCCCGCTGATCCTCCTCAGGACTCCCCTCCGGACTCTCCTTCCGCCACCACCGAAGGAAAGCGCCAAGTCATTCGCAAGAGGAAGAAGACGACTCATAAGGGTGCTCCAAGTCAGGGTGGTGGTGTACAAGGAGATGAGGGTCAAGGAGGCAGTGGTGCTGAAAATCCTAGGGATGCTATGCCTAGGTTAAGGGCGACAAAGTGTCTTTGCATGTGCAGAAGGTGCAATCGATTGGACCATTGGAGATTCACCCTGCCCGTCGTGTTACTCCAATGGGTGTGACTCCCAAGAAGAAGGTGGACTACTGTGTTGGGCAAGGTAGAGGCAAGGAAGTCCGTCAGCACAGAAGTCAGGATCCGCTGTTGTATTTGCAAGAAGATTATGTGGACAAGCGATTCTGGAATCACTTCCAACAGGACTTCTATGATTCTGTGATTGCCGAGAAGAAGAACCCGATGGCATTGATGCAAAGACATTGATCGGGATTACATGGCACAGCAGAGGACACAAGATTCAATGAGGTGATTGTCGCCAGAGCGCCTGTCTGAGAGAGATCATGTCCTTCAGATGCAAATGGAATAATGAAGTTGTGGCGCAGTTTTATGCTACTTTGTATGTCGACAAAGATGCCGAGAGTACCATGTGGTTTATGGTTGATGAGCTATACTACTCAGTGTCCAAGGCTCAATTCGCTGATTGCATCGGTTTCTCCACAGAAGGCTGGGACAATCTGGACAAGCTGCACATTTCTGACTCCTCCAGTATCAATGATTTGGCACCCCTCTATGATGATTCTCAGAACTTCAAGCTGGGCACCACAAAAGGTTTGAAGCCATTCTATGCCATCCTGTACAAGCTGCTAAGGAAGACTTTGTGGCCCAAGGAGGGAGACGCCACCAACATCAGTTCCTACTCTAGGAACCTGCTTTTGAGGATTGGTGAGGGTTCTAGGCCATTTGATGTATTTGATTTTATTTGGCAAGAGATCCGCCTCAATTCCCTCAAAGCAGCAGTTAGCCAGGATTCGCCCATATGTGATGTGTATGGTTGAGAGTATCTCAGGCTTGTGGTTTGCTAAGGATGTGGAGCATGTGCCGTACCGTGTTCGTGTGATCAAGGCTCCACCTCCTCCAGTTCAGCCAGTTCCTCCTTCAGCGCCCTCTACCAGGTTTGGTGCCACTTCAGCGAGGCCTGCTTCAGGTGATCCTTCTTCTCCCAGTGGCTCCATCAAGGATATGCTTCGTGCTATCTTTTGCCTTGGGATCAAGAACCGTCAGAAGATCAAGCAAGTAAATGAGAAGATCTCCGCCACTCGCAGTCAGCTAAATGTCATAAAAGGGAAGCTAAATCTGTCTTGCTCTTCAGAGTCCGAGTCAGAGTCAGATTCTGCGACTATTGATTCGGCGACGCGGCAGCTCTTCGACCTTCCCGCCACTTCGGCGCCTACTGGTGACGATGAGGGCGACTCTCAGTATGTGCCTGCCAGAGAACGACGGAAATGATTTAGCGACAATGTCACGAGGAGTGACCCTTTTGGTGCCTTGATGCCAAAGGGGGAGTGAGGAGATTAGATTTGCTTGGTTATTTGATTGGTTGTTTGCTTAGTTTGCTTCGTGTTATTAAACTTGTGTTTGGTAGTTGCTTTAGTTGAACTATTGTTGCGTATACTGGTTTGCTTGTTGGATGCTTGATATAAATAGCTTAATTCCATTTCTCCTTGGCAATGCATTTGTGTGATATCATGTCATATTTATTTATGCAAGTTATCATCAAATATCCTGTTATATTCTCTCAAAATGTAAATTTAGGGGAGCTCTCAAAATTTCCGTAAATATGTGCGCTTGACATTCCACTCAAATTAGTTCAATGCACACATTTAGGGGAGCTTCTCCTGTATTTGGTTCTCCAAATACTCTCTCATTTCAATTTTATCTAAATCTAATCGTGTTGTCATCAATTCACCAAAAGGGGAGATTGAAAGTGCATCTAGGCCCTTAATGATTTTGGTGATTAATGACAACAAGATTAAGTGACTAATGAGTGTTTTGAGTATGGTGAACAGATAGATACGCCATGGAAAAGTCGCTAAGAAAAGAGGTCCTCAATTTGAAGAAGAAAAGGCGTCGATTAAACTCAATAGCTGCGTATGTACGCTTAATTTTATTTGAGTTTAAGGACTACCGCACTACAAAGAGGGATAGGGCAAGAAACAGCTTTGGAATGATCTAATGTGCTCAAAGATGAATCCTAGACTATATATGGGTCAATGTATAAAGTCTTAGGGCAATATGTTCAAAAGGTTCTGAGTATCCAACAGATTTTCGGAATGTCCGAATCGCCTCTGTTGCTCAGTAAAATTTGGTTCTAATGTCCGAACATAGGTTCGGAGTATCCGAGCTTGCCTTCTCTGCTGGTCCAGTTCTATTTGGTTCGAATGTCCAACACTTGTTCGAGTATCCGAATGACCCTCTTGCTAGGGCTAAGTCTAATTGGTTCTGACTATCCAAGTATGGTTCTGACCGTCCAACAAAGGTGTTCTGTTCTAGTTCAAATTGGTTCGGACTATCTCAAGGGACGCTCGGACCGTCCGAACCGAGTGTTCCATTGCCTTAGTTCTATTGGTTGGACTGTCCGAGTATGGGTTCGACTATCCAACAAAGGTTTCGGTCAAGTGAAAACGGCTAGTTTTGGGGGCTTTAAATACCTCCCCAACTCCCACCTACCAACCAACAAGTGCATTCATTTCATTTTGAGTCAGGCTCCTCTCTCTCTTGAGCTCTAGTGATCTTCCTCTTGATCTCTTGATTAGCAAATCTTTGGGGAATCTAGTTGAGAGTTTGAAGGAGCTAGAGATTGTGATTCATCTTGAGCACTTGGGTCATCTTCAAGCTTAATTTCTTGCCGGATCTTTTTACTCTTGAGGTTGAGGACTCCTAGACGGCTAGGAGTTGCTTGGGTGAGCCCCCAAGCTTGTGTGGGACGCCACGGAAGTTTGTGAAGGTTGAATCCACCTCCAAGGGAAGGATTCAAAGAAAAGTAGGTGAGTGCTTGGTGCAACACCTAGAGGATTAGGTTGAAAGAGACCCGGCTTTGTGCCGCCTCAACGAGACGAGGATCCTCAAGGATCCGAACTTCGGAGAAAAATCTTGCATGATCTCTTGTTTGTAAGTTTTACTCTTGTCCCTTTGTGCTTAGCTTAATCTTTTGGGGATTCAAGGATTTAGTAGCCTCTTGCAATAGATAGTGGTGGATCTCATAACTGAAGTTGCCCTAGCTTAGAAACTTTATTTGGTAGTAATCTAGCCTCTCAAATAACTCGATCCACTTTTTAGGGTTTTCATGAAGAGCGCTCGAGTATCCAAAAGACATTCGGACTATCTGCATTACTCGGATCGTCTCAAGGTATTTTCGGACTATCCTAATAGTAATTTTCCGTTGCGCATTTAAATTTGAAATAACGCCTATTCACCCCCCCTCTAGGCGACATATCGGTCCTTTCATATAGTAGTGGTGGTAACGAGCCGCCCAAGGCAATCAATGACCCTAGTACTGAGTAGGAGCGAAGTTTCCGCAAAAGAACATAATTGGCTAATCAAGATTTAAGTGAAGCTTAGGATATCTCAATGCGTGAATTTCAGAATATAAGTGATTATCAAAATTAATTGCACCAAACTGAAAACTACTATCTAGCAACAAAACTACGAACAATACCCAACACTCGTGTTGTGCAAGGCAAGAATATGATAGGCAACAACGCATGCAAAGCTGGAAACTAGGGTAACCGAACAGGATTTTGCTTAACAGTTCGGAACAACAAAATTAGCACAAAGGATACGCGAAGGAACTACGATGAGCAACTAAACACAAAAGTTCTAATGGATTAAGACTTAACCAAACTAACTAAAATTGCAGATTAAACAAAAGGCTAGAAAAACTTTTTTATGGCTTTTCTGGTGGGAGAAAAAAAATTTATCGAAACCAAGGGACAGAAATCCTCACCTCACGAATGCACGAACGATGAGGATAACTCGAGGGCAACAACACGATCTAGAGTTGAAGTAGTCTTCTGTTAATCACACAACCACAACAGCAGCAATTGTACCCAACTCTCACAATTTCGGTCCTAGGAACCAAGTACGACTGTTAATCAACGCACACAAGGTTTGGGACTCAATAAGAAAATAAAAACCGCCCTATTGTTGGTTTGGTCAAAACTAAAGAGCACACATGCTCAATCTCGGAATGAGTTGGTCACGAATTGATTTCTTTCTTTATCTGCCTAGGACTTACTTTTCTCCAAACAAAATAAAATCCTACTATGTTTATTCTTCTCAATTTCCTTGATTTGGTTGCTCCTTCCAGTCACACGCATGCAGCCATACATTTACTCCTTTATGTGCTCACGCACACATACAATGCATGCATGCATTACCTATCTTTTCTCTAGTCCATCCAGCCTACTAGTTGTGCATTCATGCAATGTTTTCACGTGAGCACATGCGCCAGCACCTCCTGGAAATTTCTCCTTCAATTCTTGGTGCCCACCATTCTCCCTCATCTCCTGCTTATCATTGGAAACATGTGTAAGTGCTACATAGGGGTGTAAATGGGTTGGGTATTACCCGACCCGTACCCGGATGCAAAAGTACCCTAACGAAAAACTATTTTACACTACCGCCGGCACGGCATGCGGTAGTACAGGGTAGGTTAGGTTCAGTTCAGTGTCGCACGGATTGGCAATACCCGACTGCACGGTCGGATTCGTGCCGGATAATTCTTACAATCCGGGAACAGATATAATCACAGGCGTCAAGGCCCACTGGCTGGCCCAAGCTGCGTCATTGCGTCAAGTTCCAACCGCCCAAGTTGCACAATCATTCAAGTGGCAACCCTAGCTGCCCTGCTTCTAGCCAAATCTCGCCCGGACGCCCGGTCGCCCCCGCCTCCGCCGACCCCCACCGTCACTCGCCCTTGCCCTCACCCCACGCCGGGTGCTCGCCCCTGCCTCCCTAAAAAGGAACCGGAATGGCGGCGTGACACCTCAGATCCGGCCTCCTGTCAGGAGAAGGCCTCCGCCACAAGCAGGATGGCCCGCGCAGCAGGAAGAAGGCGGCAAAGGGAATGATTCGGCGGAAGTCACAAGTGGCAAATCAACGACTGGGGTTTAAGCGAGTAAATGTAATCAAACAATATAACAGCGACGCTGATGTCATTGTCGGAAGAGTAATGTAAACGTAATTGTCAAAACATTGAGAGTGCGGTAAAAGGTGAAAACGAACTCGATATAAATTCTGTAATCGGTGATGGAAGAAAGCAGAAAGGAAATGGCCTGATTCTACTATCTCTTGTTCCTCTCCCCATTCTGTTATTCCCCTCCTTCTTCCGAGCGAGATTATCTGAAATCCTGACGAGCTGCACGATTTCTTGACGCTATCTTGTCTGGATCATTACACTTGGTATCAGAGCCAGCGATCGCTCGGAAGATTTTTTTCTGACCGTAAAATCCCAAAGCGGTCGACGCTCTTGTGTGTGTTCGGGGCGTGTCGGACCATTTTGGTTGGTTCAGATTGCACAAGTTCATCACGGCGCCTACCAAGCCTTCTGTGCAAACTCGGTTGATCCTGGATGCAGTGGGAGAAATGGAGAATCAAGTGGATGCACGTTGGGCTCAAATGGATGAATGTTGGGAATCTCTTAAGGCAAGTCTCGATTTCATCGTGGAGAAGATAAAACCTGTCGAAGCGATCCCAGTGATTCAGAATCAGGTACTTGAACATGGCATTGTCATCACGGGATTGCAGGAGCAATTCACCAAAATGTTGCGTTCCGGCAAAGAAGTTGCGGGCGCTCATGTATCTCCTCCCTTTGTGGACGATACGAGGTTATCCACACTCCATCCGACACAGCCAGCAACCTCTACCCATGCAGGTGAAATCTCCTCTATGTCAGTAGGTTTATTGGGTAAATACCCTTTACCACCTTTGTACCTCCGATCGGACTCTCAAAAGCCACCCCGTCTGGCGGTGGGGCAAGGGTTAGAAATGGATGTTCTGGAGAGAAGGTTGCCTGTTCCTAAGATGTCCTTTCCTAAGTTTGATGGTGAAGACCCTCGTATTTGGAAGAGCCACTGTTTACAGTACTTTCGGTTGTACAATATCGATGAATCGTTGTGGGTGGCAGCAGCGGCCATGCATATGGAGGGAAATGCAGCCCTATGGTTGCAGGTTTTTCAAGAAGAGCATCAGTTGGGGGGATTGGGAGCACTTTATGCTCGCAGTGGACTTAGAGTTTGGCGCTTATGATTCTTGTCGGTATATCCGAGAGCTCCTCCAAATTAGACAATCCGGTAGTGTGGTGGAATATAAAACACAATTTGAGACAGCTATGTATAAAGTGCGTGCTTATCATAAGTCTTGTACTGAGGACTTTTTTATTAATCACTTTGTTTTGGGGCTCGAAGATGAACTGAGATATGAAGTAGAGATTTAGTTGTTGGACTCCATCAGAAAGGCTTTTCTGATTGCTTAGATTCAAGAAGAGAAGTGGGAGAAGTTTAAACTGTGTAACCCGAAAACTGGGTTGACTCCGCGAGTCACTGGTGTGGTCTGTCATGACCCTAACGTGGGATAGCCGAAGGTTCTGATGGATGATCTGGGGCGTGCATGACAATTAAGAGAGTATTGCTGTGCCCGTGGTCTCTATTTTAAATGTGGTGATAAATATGAGAAAGATCACCATTGTAAGCCAGTGCCCGTTGCACAAGTGCATGCGCTAGAAATGGAAGAAAGCTCCGAGCATCTCAGTGATGATATATTGCAAGCTTTGAAGGCGGCTGACAGGGACTTTGAACAAGAACAATATAAGTTGTCTTTGCATGCCATGTCGGGCACTGAAGATTCTGAAACAATTCGTGTGCAGGCGATGGTGGGTAATCAGGTCATGCTCTTGCTGGTGGACTCGGGGAGTTCCCATAGCTTTGTGAATGTGGCTTTTCTTGAGCACACAAAATACACCACTGAAACGATCCCAGCAGTGCAAGTTTATATAGCTAATGGGGAAAAGTTACAGTGTACTCAATATGTACCAAAGTTAACATGGTGGACACAAGGGCATACTTTTGCTACTGATATGTGAGTGCTGGCTTTGGGTGCTTATGACGCTGTGCTTGGCATGGACTGGTTCCAAACTCACAGCCCGAACTCACAGCTTGATTCTACTTCTGCTATGGGTCTGCGCATTTAATGGTAAGTATGTGATCTATAACTTACAGTGGTCCTTTGGTTAGACGGTAGAAAATTTTGAACTTATGTTATTGTGAGATCATGTGATGAAAAATTGGTTGAATGGTGAAATTGGCATTGTAAAGTGACTTTGATTATAACATGTGTGGTGCTTGTGCATGTGCCATGTTGAGATAATTATTATGCTGATGATAGCATGATGGATTCTGCTTGATGCAATGCACTCGTGTGAGTGGTTGCATGGATTGACTTTGAGTCAAGTCGTGGACTTGTGCTCATGCACGGTTTCTGTGTTTATTCATGTGCAGGTGTTGCTCGAGGGCGAACGTGGTCGATGACGGGACCGAAACTAGGTTCATGGAGGAACTGAGGTTCAGGACTAGGTTCAGAGAGGAATCGAGGTCTTGGTGGTCAAGGATGTCATGCGGGACGTTCGGGCTAGAGAACATGCACATGGAGGTGGTTAGTCACGTAATTACGGCGGGTGGGTCGTACATACGTGTAAGAGTTGTTTTTGGCCACGTTGGGCCAAGTTGAGATGTATACAGACTCTTTCCATGTTGGAAGAGGAGTTGTATTCTATCTCGTTTGGATTGCTCTGTATAAATAAGGGGAGGTGTCCCCTGTTTATTCTGGAGCGTTCAGGGGTTGAGGGTTTGTACTCTTGTGTTGGAGTACTTTAGACAATGAAATAAAAATCAATCTTCCAGAGAGCTTCTTCTTGCGGTTGTGATTTGCTCTTGGCTTCGACATAGTTGATCAATCGCTTGAAGTTTCGTTCATCACAGCAGTCACGAAGTTCATCACGGAGTTCGGTTCTTTGCAAAGGTATCATCTTGCGAAGGTAATATCTTTTGATCCATAGATCTGATCGGATTGATTCTTATTGGGTTTGATTCATAATTGAATCTAGTTTCTACAGTTAAAATTTCACATCAATCCAATAGTTAGATCTTTGGTAATTTGTGGTCACCCAGATTGATGTCCTGCTAGCCTGACTGCTCGCGTGGTCGCCCAGATTTAGTCATCTTGCAAAGGATATAACTTTAGATCCGTAGATCCGATTGACATGATTCTTTTTGTTTTAGCTGAGAAATTGAGTCTAGTTTCTACAGTTAAAATTTCACATCAATCCAACGGCTAGATCTTCATAATTTTCTATTTTAGTGGACATATATTGGTCTGCTCGCCCAGACTGTGCGCGTGGTCGCCCAACTTTTCACGTGGTCGCCCAACCTGCTCGCCCAAGTGCTAAACTGGTCACCCAAGTGTTCTACTGCTTGCCCAAGTGTCCTACTGGTCGCCCAGGTGCCCAAACTGGTCGCCCAAGTGTCCTACTGCTCGCCCAAGTGTCCTACTGGTCGCCCAGGTGCCCAAACTGGTCGCCCAAGTGTTCTCATGCCGCCAAGTGTCCTCATGGTCGCCTGTGTGCCCAAACTGTCGCCCAAGTGTTTCATGGTCGCCTGACTTCTAAACTGGTCTCCCAACCTCGTGAACCGGTCTTCAAGCAATTTGAGTTTGAATTGGGGTGTTTCAAAAAGTTTAAGAATAAGATTTTAGCTTCCGCGCAATCATTCACCCCCCCTCTGATTGACGCCATCCGATCCTACAAGTGGTATCAGAGCAAGGTTGAGGTATGGCATCAGATAAGTATGTTAATCGTCCTCCTATGCTTAATGATTCAAAATTTTCATCGAAAAGTCGCATGCAATCCTATATTGAAGTCAAGGTAATGATGTTTGGCGAAAGTCTCTATCGCATATGATGTTCTGATATAGTCACTAATGATAATAAAACAGACGTTGATTTAAATGCTAAAGCTAAAAACTTGATTTTTCAAGGAATCTCTGAAAAAGAATTTGATCGAGTTTCACATTTACGGTCTGCACATTCAGTTTGGAAGACATTATGTGACTATCATGAAGGTTCAACTAAGATTAAGAAAGTTTGCAAAAATATTTTCCAAAAGGACTTTTCTGATTTTGTTATGAGACTAAGTGAATCAATTGATGATCTTTACTCTCGATTTGAGAAAATTTTGTGTAATTTGCGTGGTGTTGGAGTTAACAATCCAGTAGAGGAGAATGCTAGTAAGATTTTGAGATCTTTGACTCCTGAATGGCGCATGGTTGTTACTGCAATCAATCAAACTGTTGATTTGGATACGTTGACCATGGATGATCTATATTCTAGGTTGAAAACTTATAAGATGGATTCTTTATCACCTAGAGCTGAAAAAACCTCTACACATGCACTTGTTGCTAACCCCAAAGACGCCTTACGGATTACCATCTTCTGTCTCCTTGTCTGCATTAGCTTCTTTTTCAGATGAACAGTTTGAGATGCTCCTCAAGAAGATCTTGTGCTCATTTCTTCACGCGCTGTCAAAGCACTCAACAATGTGAGGATGAGGAGGCGTGGAGGCGCTACTTGTGGCCTTTCAACCGCTTTGAGTGTGGTCTTCCGGGCATATCAAAGCAAATTGTCCCAAGTTGAAAAGGAAGGAAGAAAGAGAACCAAAGACAACGCAGCTCAAGACATACTACTCCTAAGCGTTCCAATTTTGAAAAGTCGCTAAGAAAGTCTTAGCTGTCTTGGAGGAGTGTGATCTTAGTGATGTGGACTTTGAGAGTGACAATGAGCCACGGACAAGAAGGAGATATTGATGATGACTTCACGGCATGTGCTTTATGGCTAAAAGGGATAGTGACAGTGATTCTAATTTTGATGAGGTAGGTCCTTCTTATGATGAACTTGAGTATGCTATGGTTAAATTAGCTTCTGAACTTAAAAAATCTAAGAAGGCTCTTAAAGAAAAAGATCTAGAAATTGATAGTTCTAATTCGAAATTGCAAGGCTTAGATCTTTGATTCCCGATGATGATGCTGTAAGTCATGTGACTTAATTCACAATGAGCTTGTTTCACTTAGGAAAGAACATGCTTCTCTGTTAAAGCAAGATAGGGAAAATGAGAAACAAATGAAAAATGCTAGCTGTTCAACCATTGATCTGCATGATTCAACTTCTTGTTCAAAATACTCCATCTTTGGAATTGAAGTTGTATGATGCAAATGCTAGAGTTTCTCAAATGATGATGCCTTGCTCACTCATGAAGTTCTTTCCTGCTCAAATTGTCGAAAACAGAAAGGAATAGTGGACGTTCCCTGTAACAATTGTTTAACTTTGTCTAGAAAGGTTGATTACTTGGAAAAATCATTAGAACGTTTCACTAAAGGAAAGAAAAACCTAAACATGATTTTGGATCAATCAAAAGTCAGCACTCATAACAAAGGTTTAGGTTTTAATTCTTATGCTCATCATAAAACACATGTTCCCACTGTTGTCAAAGTTCTTGAAAGTGGAAAGTTTGAAATTGCAAATGAGCCTAAGAAAATTGTTTTTAAATCTGCTGGAATTTTATCTTCTATTGTGATGAATGCAAATGTTGCTTCTACTTCTAAAGTTAAGCATTCTATTAAGTACACTTGCACTCATTGTGGTAGAGATGGACATCTAGTAGATTTTTGCTTTAGGCTAGCCAAACAACAGAAGCAAGAAAAAGCTAAGGCTAGGTCTAATTTCAGACAGGCACACTTTACTCCTCATTATGTGCCTAAGGTGATGCGAACACCTTTTGTTGCAAGAAACATGAGAAAGAGCAAAACTGATTTTGTATACAAGTATACTCGTCTTGTGCCTACTGTAAATCGTGTGTCTCGATCTTTGGATTCCTAAATGTCTTTTATCTAACCCCAAAGATCGAGACATCAACATTCTCTTTGTGTAGACTGTGGAAGAGAGGAAGGAGAACATATGGTTCATAGATTCGGATGTTCAAGACATATGACTGGTGATTTAAAATGGTTCTCCTCCTCACACAAAGTTCGTGATGAGGTCATCACTTTTGGCACAATTCAAAGGGAAGAATTCTTGGAAGAGGAATTGTGCGAGTCAATGAAAACTTTATTCTCAAGGATGTAGCTTTGGTAAGCAAGCTCAAATATAATTTGCTTTCAGTTTCTCAGTTGCTTGATGAAGATCTTGAGGTAAGATTTCAGAAAAATTCTTGTCGTATGTTAGATGTTTCTGAAAATCTAGTATGCAACATCACTCGCATTGGTTGTTTGTTTAAAGGTGATTTTTCATGTCCAGCATCTGAAATGACATGTCTTGTATCTCATGTTTCAAAAGATCTAACTTTTTGGCATCGTAGACTTGGTCATATTGGTTTTGATCACCTTTCACGCATTAGTAAATCAAATTTGCTCAGAGGTTTGCCTGAATTAAAGTATGACAAAACAAGTAATTTGACTTGCTCTCCCTGTCAACATGGAAAAATGACTGCACCTAAACATTTTCCTATCATTGCTGTTATGACTAATGCTCCAGGTCAGCTTCTATCAAGCAAGAGTAAAATCTGCAGGAGGTAAGTGGTATGTTCTTGTGATTGTTGATGATTACTCTAGGTACTCTTGGGTATATTTCATGACTACCAAAGATGAAGCTTTTGAATTGTTTCAAGAGTTTGCATTAAGGTTGCTCAAGGAATTGCTTGAAGCACTTAAAGTAATTAGGAGTGATGATGGAGGAGAATTCAAGAACAATCTTTTTGCTTCTTTCTGTTCTGAACATGGAATTGAGCATCAATTTTCTTCTGCTCGAGTTCCTCAACAAAATGGTGTTGTTGAGAGGAAAAATCGCACACTAGTTGAGATGGCTAGGACAATGCTTGATGAATATTCTATTCCTAGGAAGTTTTGAGCTGAAGCTATTTCTACTGCTTGCTACATTTCAAATAGAGTATTTTTGAGAGCAAAGCTTCATAAAACTTCTTATGAATTTCGGTTTGGACGTACTCCTAGCATCTCCCACATGCGTGTTTTTGGTTGCAAATGTTTCATTCTCAAATATGGAAATCTTGATAAGTTTGAATCTAGATGCTCAGATAGATTGTTTCTTGGTTATGCTCTTCATACTCGTGGTTACCGTGTGCTGAATTTAGAAACTAACAAAATTGTTGAGACTTGTGAAGTCACTTTTGATGAGGCTAGTCCTGGTACTAGACCTGAATTTTCAGGGACACAAGTTACTTGCAATTCTGAAAGTATCTTTTTGGAAGAAAGTGATGATGAAGATGAAAGTGGTTATCAAGTTGGCAACTCGGCTCAGCCAATTCAGCCACAGGAAGAAAATCAGCAAGCATCTTGGAAACTCTTCCAAAGAAACACACATGGTAATCGACCTCGGGTCTTCGTAAATTTCAGCACCATTGCATATTCAACGAAGACATCCTCTGAGCAGATGATTGGTGAGTTAAATGTGCGGTGCTTCAAACAGTACAATACTAATGCCTCATATGCTCATATGCTTTTGTTGCATCTTTTGAACCCCAAGATGTAAGTCACACGTTATCTGATGAGTTTTGGATTAATGCCATGCATGAGGAACTTGAGAATTTTGAGCGCAATAAGGTCTGGGTTTTAGTTCCACCTCCTTTAGGTCAGAATATCATTGGAACTAAATGGTTTTTAAGAATAAACAAAGTCAAGATGGGGTTGTTGTTAGAAACAAAGCTAGATTGGTTGCTCAAGGTTTTACTCAAATTGAAAGACTTGATTTTGATGAAACTTTTGCACCTGTTGCTAGACTTGAAGCCATTAGAATTTTGTTGGCCTTTGCTGCATCTAAAGGTTTTAGATTGTATCAAATGGACGTCAAAAGTGCTTTTCTAAATGGTTTTATTTCAAGAAGTTTATGTCAAACAACCTTTGGATTTGAAAATCCAAATACCTGCACCATGTTTTTAAGTTGTCCAAAGCTTTATATGGTTTAAAACAAGCTCCTCGGGCTTGGTATGATAGGCTTAAATCATATTTGCTCGAAAATGATTTTGAAATGGGTAAAGTTGATAAAACCTTATTTTTTCTCAAGCATGGCAATGATCATTACTTGTTCAGATTTATGTGGATGATATCATTTTGGTGGTACTTCTCATGCTCTTGTTGCCAAGTTTTCAGACACTATGAGCAGGGAATTTGAGATGAGTATGATGGGTGAGCTCACATACTTTCTGGGTTTACAAGTCAAGTAAACAAGGCAAGGTATTTTTATTCACCAAACGAAGTACACAAAAGATCTCCTTCGACGTTTTGAGATGGAAACATGCAAACCAATTTCCACACCTATTGGCACAACAACTACTTTGGATCTTGATGAAGAAGGAGAACCGGTTAATCAAAAGGAGTATCGAAGCATGATTGGATCGCTTCTTTATCTCATTGCTTCAAGGCCGGATATACACTTTGCGGTGTGTTTGTGTGCTCGTTTTCAAGCTTCTCCACGTGCTTCTCATCGACAAGCGGTAAACTAATTCTTCGCTATTTACAATCCACTTTAGAGTTTGGCTTATGGTACTCCTCATCATCATGTTTATCACTTAGAGCCTTCTCGATGCTGATTTTGTGGGTTGTAGAATTAACAGAAAAGTACCTCTGGAACATGTCATTTTATTGGTACATCTTTAGTAGCTTGGTCATCTAGAAAACAAGTTTCATTGCTCTCTCAAGCCGCTGAATCTGAATATGTTGTTGTCGCCGCATGTTGTGCTCAAGTGCTTTGGATGATATCAACTTTAAAGGATTTTGGATTAAACTTAGATAGTGTTCCCTTTTCTCGTGATAACACTAGTGCTATTAATATTGCTAAAAATCCAAAGGCAACATTCTCGAACCAAGCATATTGACATTCGCTATCATTTCCTTCGAGATCATGTGGAAAAGGGAGATGTTGTGTTGCAATTTGTTGATTCTGATTTGCAAATTGCTGATATTTTCACAAAACCACTTGATGCTTCTCGATTTGCCTTTTTGAGAGGAGAGCTGGGCGTTGTGCATCCCATGAGCTTGTTTTGAGGGGGAGTTTTATGCCAAGTCTGTTACTTAATGAGCTTACTTTATCATATTTCTTTATATATTACTCCCTCCATTCCAAAATATAAGGCACGCACACATTTGAAGATTCAAACTTTGAAATCTTTGACCAATGATTTGTCTACCTATATAAAAATTTTGTGATATAAAAGTGATACCATTGAATTCATATTTAAAAGTACTTTGTAATGATAGTGATTTTGTTTGTATGAATTATATTGGATAAGAGAAATCAAAGGTCAAAGTATAGTTTAGGAGACCGTGCCAAGTCAAACCACGCCTTATATTTTGGAATGAAGGGAGTATGTAATTGAGCTTATATATGATAATCTAAATTGCTTTACTTGAACTAAAAGTGATATTGCGGAATTCCTTGGTTTGACTGTCTATAGATAATACCTTGTGATATCTTGCTTCTATAGGCTTGATAACGAATCGTCTTAACAAATTTGGGTTATGAAGCATGTGTATTTTCAGCTTTACTCTTTCATAGACCATTTAATCACATTGCATGTTTCAAATAAAAGAAAAGGGAATAAATGAAAAAAAGGGATCAAATATGCAAGAAGCTTGTCAAAATTATCAAAATAAGCAAAAGCTTCAAGATGTATGCTTCAAGCATGCCATTCCCTAAAAGATAAGATGTATGCTACAAGCATGCTATTCCCTAAAAGATAAGATGTATGCTTCAAGCATGCCATTCATTGAAAATAAAAGAAGTATGCTTCAAGCATGCCACATGCAGTTTACTGTTATCAAGATTAATTTGGTCTACTAGACTGGAGTTGAAACTACTTGCTTGCCCTGAGTTGTTAGTTGCTTCATTTTTTGGCCTAGTGTTTTCTGTCAAGATTTTGCTCAAGACTTGGCTATAGTTGATTAAATTGAGGTTGAGATGCATGTCACTCCCTAACTTGTTAAATAATATTAAGTTCATGTATTATGCTTATTATGTGATCTATAAGGTTATATGATCAAGGAAGCTCATTGGTTCTTGTCTTGGCACTCATTTGTTTTTCCTTCTGTGAAATCATTGTCAGGGGAGAAGAAAGCTTACATTGTGGGGAGAAGTAAAATGTTTTATTGTCAAAAGGAGAAATTTTGGAGTTCACACACAATTTGGTTTCCTTTAGGGGAGATTTTTCACTTGGCTTTTTGATCACTTTGCTTTCTGTTTTAAAATGAAATTTCTTAAAATCTTTTCTTGTGAGGTTAATGCCAATGTTCAGGTCCAAATGGTGTTGCCAATGTTTTCATCAAGGGGGAGATTGTGAGATCATGTGATGAAAAATTGGTTGAATGGTGAAATTGGCATTGTAAAGTGACTTTGATTATAACATGTGTGGTCCTTGTGCATGTGCCATGTTGAGATAATTATTATGCTGATGATAGCATGATGGATTCTGCTTGATGCAATGCACTCGTGTGAGTGGTTGCATGGATTGACTTTGAGTCAAGTCGTGGACTTGTGCTCGTGCACGGTTTTTGTGTTTATTCATGTGCAGGTGTTGCTCGAGGGCGAACGTGGTCGATGACGGGACCGGAACTAGGTTCATGGAGGAACTGAGGTTCAGGGAGGAATCGAGGTCTTGGTGGTCAAGGATGTCATGCGGGACGTTCGGGCTAGAGAACATGCACATGGAGGTCGGTTAGTCACGTAATTACAAAGTGGGCCGTACATACGCAAGAGTTGTTTTTGGCCACGTTGGGCCAAGTTGAGATGTATCTGCACTCTTTTCATGTTGGAAGAGGAGTTGTATTCTATCTCGCTTGGATTGCTCAGATAAATAAGGGAGGTGTCCCTGCTTATTCGGAGCGCTCAGGGTTGAGGGTTTGTACTCTTGTGTTGGAGTACTTTAGACAATGAAATAAAAATCAATCTTCCAGAGAGCTTCTTCTTGCGGTTGTGATTTGCTCTTGGCTTCGACATAGTTGATCAATCGCTTGAAGTTTTGTTCATCAGCGAGCCACGAAGTTCATCACGGAGTTCGGTTCTTTGCAAAGGTATCATCTTGCGAAGGTAATATCTTTTGATCCATAGATCTGATCGGATTGATTCTTATTGGGTTTGATTTGTAATTGAATCTAGTTTCTACAGTTAAAATTTCACATCAATCCAACGGTTAGATCTTCAGTAATTTGTGGTCGCCCAGATTGATGTCCTGCTCGCCTGACTGCTCGCGTGGTCGCCCAGATTCAGTTATCTTGCGAAGGATATAACTTTAAATCCGTAGATCCGATTGACCTGATTCTTTTTGTGTTAGCTGCAGAATTGAGTCTAGTTTCTACAGTTAAAATTTCACATCAATCCAACGGCTAGATCTTAAGGATTTTCTATTTTAGTGGATATATATCGGTCTGCTTGCCCAGACTGTGCGCGTGGTCGCCCAACTGTTCACGTGGTCGCCCAACCTGCTCGCCCAAGTGCTAAACTGGTCGCCCAAGTGTTCTACTGCTCGCCCAAGTGTCCTACTGGTCGCGCAGGTGCCCAAACTGGTCGCCCAAGTGTCTCATCGCCGCCAAGTGTCGTCGCCAGTGTACTGGTCGCCCAAGTGTTCTACCTGCTGGTCGTCCAGGTGCCCAAACTGGTCGCCCAAGTGCTCTACTGGTCGCCCAGAGTTCTAAACTGGTCTCCCAACCTCGTGAACCGGTCTTCAAGCAATTTGAGTTTGAATTGGGGTGTTTCAAAAAGTTTAAGCATAAGATTTTAGCTTCCGCGCAATCATTCACCTCCTCTGATTGACGCCATCCGATCTCAGAGTAGCCTACTTGTTCTCCTAAACTACCATGGTAAACAAAATTCTGAGAGGTTTGTTCGTTCAAGCTGGCAAGTCTCCTAGTACAAAGCTAAATTAAATATCATATCGACGTAATAGAACATAGAAGTAATCAATTTTCAATCAAGTCTAACCTTCGATAGAGATTGCTGGACCTCCTTAATGGCTTGATCAATGCCGCAGAGCTCTTCAAAGGTTTTGTAGGTTAGTCCTGAACTTTGAGCTCGATCACTTCTCCTAGGCCTGATGTGCCGGTATTACCAGCGCAACACAGTAATATGAAATGGATCAGCATAAACCATAATTTTATCGACATAATTGCTTGTTGATAAAGCTGAGTCGACCTGTTCACAGATAAAAAGAGTTAATTACATTACAAACAGAATAGTCATAACGAGAGGCATTCTTTAACCAAACCTTGCCAAGAGATATGTATTCTCCGTGCTGAAGTTTTACTATATCTTTTTTCCTGTCAATGATCTCAAGGTACCCATCAGGAAGGAACTGGCCAATATCTCCAGTGTAAAACCAGCGTATTCTCCTCTCATCCACCTATCACCAGTGTAAAACCAGCGTATTCCCCTCTCATCCACCTGACGGACATGGGGAACAAAAATCATGTGAAACTACTGTACATGATGACTACAGACGTTCTGGTAAATATCTTTACCTTGTACACCTGCTTTGTTTTTGCTTCATTATTGAAATAACCTTTTGTTATACTGTACCCACCAACTACAACCTCTCCTTGGGGCATTGGAGAATCAGAAATTGTATAACCACCTTCTTCCCACGAAACAAGTTACATTCGTTTGACAGAGATAATTAGAGGCCTAGACAAATGTTGATAAAAAAAAAGGAAATATCAGGATGAAATGGAAATCTTCACAGTGAGTAGGGAATAAACATCTGGTGTCAAGGCTCATATGGTGGGTCCAGACACCCAGTGACAAGCTGGAGCGGATGATACTCTATATATTCCATTGTTGTGTTCAATTAATTGCCATTCCTAACATAAATATCAATTGTCTTTCTCCTCAGTGCTGTCTTCAAGCCGTCACCATTGGTCTCATCCCTTGTACTAGGTACATAACAGTTAATTACTATACAAAATGCATCAGAGCTGCTGATTTTTTCTGTGTAGAAGACACAAACCTTGACATAGCAACAAGGAAGGGATGGACCAACACGACCGACACATGTGTCATCCCATTCAGAGAAAGCTGCTCCAACACAAGTCTCAGTCAATCCATAGCCTTGACCTACCGGGGCACTGCAGCACCAATTAAGTAACCTAATGACTTGTGCTCGGACGTCCGAAATTTTCGAATGCATTGCAACATTTTTTTCCTACACGTGCAACATTTCTTACCAACGCGTGCAACATTTTCCTTCGACAAACAGTAAAAATCGCTACAATAAATGGATGTTGCAAGTGTTCAAAAAAAATGTTGCACGCGGAGGAAAAAAATATTGTAAGAGGCGTCTAATGGGATGAACAGTAATCGGACGTCCCAGCGCTAGTTTCGCCCAGTAAGATAGCACCACACGAATTTACAGCCCAGAAAAGAAACTATAACCTTCTTAAACACTGCATCTCTCTGATTCGATCCAAAATTGCAGGAACTGAAATCATAAGAGTTGGCTTCAATACAGAAACATCTCCTTTTGTCCCTTTCTTTATCCTATTTGATGTATCAATGTCATAGCCAGAGCTGAGCCATATCCAATAGCAACACCAGAAGCTAACATGAAAGTCTGGACAAACAAAACAACTCCATGTCACTGAAGATATTCATAGCTTTTATATGGCATGTCTCTTAATTCCAAAATTATCACCTCTGCTGCTAGTTTAAAGACATGAGCCAATGGAAGGTATGCCAGATAAACATCTCCTGTGCCAATTTTTGGAACAATTGTCATGACTGCTGCAGTTGTAGCCACCATGTTTCCATGTGTAATCATTACACCCTATGACAAAAGAAACCACTAAATTAAATTGAGGAAAGATACAAGAACCGGGTAGATCAAATATGCTCAACATTACCATGCATAGGCAGAAAACAAGCCCCTAGCATGCTAACATGTAAATAGTCAGTTGTGCACCCACAATTCATACCATTGGGCCAGCAAACTCAGTAAATCTAACCTTACAAAATTTACATGTTGTAGTGAACTTACATATTTGGAGTTTCATGTACAATTATACCAACATATTTATAGAATCTTTGCCAAATAAAAACTGTGGGTGTGGCGCCAAGAGTGTAAGCTATTATCACCAAATTCATTAACCAAACATTAAAATATGTTGTATTGGAAATTTCAACCTTGACCTAATTAACTCCGCAAATTGGTGACATGTACCAGTCCACTGGACAGCACTAAATGCATACAGTAGAAATATAGACATAAAAGAACAAATTATTAAGTCATATCTTGGCATTAGCTCTTCATAAAACATTATAGGTTAATGCAACATTTTTTCACTCAACTTTCAGTCTTTCACTCAGCTCATTTAGTCCTCTGACATTCAAAAGGACCATATTGGTCCCTGTACTATGAAGTTTTGCTCAAATGAGGACCCTCGAAAATGTGTCTAGCCACAAGAATGCTGACATGGTACCTCCTCTATTCTCTCTATGCATGCATGTGAAAGGACAAAATTCCTCCTTTAGGTGATTAATTGATGGGTATGATGTGGTCTAGGGTTGAAGCGGCAATTGATGAAGAACAGGAATAGAATGGTAATCGAGCGCCCTCCTTAACCAAGGGTTAATTCCCCTGGCGGCTGGAGGCTCTGCTCTAGGGCTTTGGCTAATTGATTTCTTTATTGATTATTCAGAATAATTGGCTATCCTTTATATACTAGGATCAGCCGGCCCAACAACTCAATCAGAATCATATAAGGAATTAGAATCATATAAGGATAAGACAACTTAACTAATAAGGATAAGACCAGGAGTAGTTATCCAACTCTGGCTAGACCCAACTAACTTATCTCTAGACTGTCGCATTGCTGGCACTTGGCATATCTGTGGTGACTAAGGAATTCTTACGGCGACGACGCTCGTAAACCTTTCCTACAAAGGCGTCCACAACATTTCCACCCTCCTGGTGAAACAACTCGTCCTCGAGTTGAAACTGAGGGTAACGCTCCTTGAAGACTTCCAGTCCAACCCATGTAGCTTCAGCCGCAGCACAACCCTTCCATTGGACCAAAAGCTCCCAAGCTCCCCGGTTGAGACGGGCGCGAACAATGCTGGCCGACGACGGCACCACTCGGCCATGCACAAAGTCCGGAAGTTGGACTTCCTCTGTTGGAGGGGTACCTTCAAACTTCTTCAATAAGGCCACATGGAACACATTATGGATACGTGCCTTAGGAGGCAGCCGTAGGCAATAAGCAATGGACCCAATGCGTTCCACAATGAGGAATGGACCATAAAAACGGGGAGCTAATTTGGACGAAGTGCTGTCCTTGATCCCTGAAGTTGTACGGTGGTGCAACCTGAGCCATACCCAATCCCCAACTACAAAGGTGACATCTCGATGAGACTTGTCATGATACTGCTTCATCAGATCTTGTGCTTGGCGAAGACATTCTTGGATCTCGGCCAAAAATTCGTCGCGGTCCTGGAGCTGACGGTCCACAGCCGCCACGCGAGCTGTACTAGCCTCATAGGAAACAATAGTTGGTGGCTCTCTTCCATAGACCACCTGAAAAGGGGTCGTTTTCAGCGATGTTTGGAAAGAGGAATTGTAACAGAATTCGGCCCACGGTAGCCATTGAAGCCACTGTCTAGGATGGTCACTGGAAAGGCAGCGGAGATACATGATGATGATGCGGTTGACAACTTCCGTTTGGCCATCACTTTGAGGATGAAAAGCTGTACTGAGATGTAACTTAACTCCCGAGAGGCGAAACAATTCCGACCAAAAGGTACTGGTGAAGACTGGGTCCCGATCGCTGACAATGGAAGAAGGAATCCCGTGAAGACGAACAATGTCAGTGAAGAATGCCCATGCCACCGGGCTGGCAGAGTAAGGATGACCTAGGGCAATAAAATGTGCGTATTTGGAAAAGCGATCAACCACAGATAAGATGACCAATTTTCCTCCTACTTTAGGAAGCCCTTCCACAAAGTCCATACTAATGTCCTGCCATACACTAGTCGGAATAGCTAATGGCTACAAGAGACCCGCCGGGTGAAGATGCTCTGTTTTGTTGCGCTGGCAAATTGTGCAACCACGAATGAATTCCCTCACCAGTTTAGACGCACGCGGCTGGTAAAATGAGGCGCGAAAATGATGGAGAGTCTTTTGAACGCCCTCATGACCACTGCCATGTGCTTCCAACAATAACTGAGGCAACAAAGGTGAATCTGGAGGGATGTACACTTTGCCATTATAGAGGAGAAGATCATCAACCCATGACCACTCTGGTGCAGCTGCCCCTGCCATAACTTGATTCTTCCATTCACAGACTGTTGGAGAGGACTGATGCTCACTACGAAGCTGATCAAAAACAGCAAAAGTTGGTGAAGAGAGGGCAACTAACTCCGACACCGTTTCTTGCCGACGAGATAGGGCATCCGCGGCGGCATTCTGACGACCCAGGCGGAACTCCACCAAGAAATCATACCCCAATGTACCATCGACCCATGTGTGTTGAGGAATTGTAGACAAATATTTGGTCGAGGAGATATTTCGGTGTATAGTGGTCCGTGACGGATGGTGAATGCTCTCCCCATAAGTACTCGCCGCCGGCAGAATCGCTTTAACGAGTCCAATCAACTCGCGCTCATATGCCGCTAGTTTTTGGTGATGGGGTGCGACGGTCCTGCTAAAGAAAGCTATGGGACCTCCACCTTGATGTAGAACAGCCCAAAGCCGTAACCCAAGCATCACAGTCTACCAAAACCGCGGCTGAAACTGAAGCCGCAGAGTTGGTCCGGTGGTCAATCTTTGTTTTGAGTGTTGCGAAGGCCGTTTCGCTTCAGATGACCAGAGAAGGCTTTTTCTTGAGTAATTTGGTCGAGGAGCGCAATCTCACCATATCCTTTTATAAACTTCCGATAATATCCTCAGGAGCCCAAGGAAACCACGCAAAGCTTGGACAGCATCGAGGCGGCCAATTGTTCATCGCCGCCACCTTATTTTGATCCATAGCAACTCCTCGTGCGTAAATTATGTGACCCAAGTACTCCATGGACTCTTTGCCAAAAAGGCACTTAGAGCGTTTAGCACCACTTGTGATGAATTAAGGCCTCAAAAGCGTGCGAACATGTCAAGATGTTTCACCAAGAAGAGTCAGAAACCAAAATATCATCGAAGAAGACCAACACAAATCAACGAAGATAACTCTTGAGGACATTATTCATAAGAGCTTGAAAGGTAGCTGGAGCATTAGTCAACCCAAAAGGCATGACTAAGAATTCATAATGTCCTCGATGAGTGCGAAAGGCCGTCTTCTCAATATCCTCAGAATGCATTCTCACCTGGTGATATCCACTGCGAAGATCCAACTTAGTAAAATACCGGGCACCCTTAAGTTAATCCAAGAGCTCATCCACCATAGGAATAGGGAATTTATCTTTTACTGTTTGCGAATTGAGGGCCCGATAGTCAACACAAAACCGCCATGAATTGTCCCACTTCCGAACCAATATGACCGGGGAAGAGAAAGGTGAAGTACTCGGCCGAATGATGCCTTGTTGAAGCATCTCCTCACACTACCTTTCGATCTCATGTTTTAACAATTGCGGGTACTACGAATAGCTATGGAGCCGCCCCGGGAGCAGTGGATGTGGTGGTCGAATCGTTGCTAGGTGGCAGGAGCATGGAGTTTCAAAATCACAACAAACTCCTCCAAAGAAGCAGTCCATTAATCCTTCTTCTTCGGTCAGCAAAGATTTTGGATGATTGTTGTTCATGTCCCGACCTTGCGTGTTACTTGATGGTTTGCTACCCAAAAGGTCATGGTTAATCGCCGAAAATCCCACGAATTGGTCCCAATGTGCGAGCCATTGAACTCCCAATACAAGATCAAATCCACCAAAGGAATGATAAAGCAATCAAACACAAAATCTTCCCGCCAATAGACACCAGATCGACCAGACCTCCCTTTGTCAGAATGCGATCTCCATTAGTCACAGCCACACTAATACCCTCCTTGGACGCCGGTAACAAGCCCAGACGTCTGGCCGCCTCCTCTCCCACAAAATTGTGGGTAGAACCAGAATCTACCAAAGCACGCACATCTTCCCCGTTAATGTGAGCTTGCAATTGCATTGTTTTGCCCATGTTGATGCCTGTGAGCGCATGCAAAGATATCTCAATATCTTCCTCATTGGATTCCTCCATCCCTTCTTCTTCATCTAACTCCATGAAGTAAATGCCCTTCATGGAGCATTTGCCAATATGTTCCTTGGAGAACTTCTCTGGGCAATTGAAGCATAAACCTTTAAGTCTCCTTTCAGCCATCTCTGCTGCAGTGAGCAACTTGCGACCCCTCGGCAATGGAGTTTTGGGATTTGTTGAAGTCAATGCTATCGTATTAGCCCTTGAAAAGGTGTTGGCGGCATCCCTCGATCACCAAATTGTTGGCAATCGAGAATTGTCGCTCTTCTCTCCTCGATTCAAAAGCTGCAGGTTTGACATGGCCAGCACCTTGGTAGACATCGAATATTGTCGGGACTGGGTTTGCAAATCCGACCCTCGGTATTCAAAGACTAGTCCAGATCACGCTTAGTGCACACAGCCTCAACATTGGTATATATCATACCATAACCAAATAAATAATGTAGTACTTCAATAAAATACTAAACTAGTTGATTGACCTTATGGTCAAATTACAAAGATACGATTGCAGGCTTAAGACTTATTAAAATATTCAAAAGCAAATGAAATAAAATCAACTCGTGGCGCCAACCAATTTGCCACAGTGCAATTGATCGGGCTCGCTCCCTAGTTTGTTGGCTCTCCCGATACTCCTCCTCCCGAAAGTGGTTTGCTTCTTCTTCAACTGGTTGTGTTGTTGTGGGTGAGTACTTTGAGCACTCAACAAGTCATGCATGTAATGCAATTCTAATATTCTACATGCATGGCTTAGTACAAAGGATAGGCTATGGTTCATGAGCTGACAAAGATTCAAGATAAACAAGAATAGATTGCAAAGCAAGAAACAAGAGTAAGAATAATAGCTTTCACAAACATTTCAATCAGAATCCTTTTTCCATCCTAAGTCAAGTTCCTCATTACCAACCCAAGCATTTTTCCATAAACAATTCATTTTATGAAAATCTAACCCTTGATCAGAATCACCGAGCGATGCTCAATACCGTGAGCACGGCTATTCAATAGGTTGTACACTCGCAGAGGTTATACACTTTACCCACAAGATACACCAAATACCACCAAGGCAAATAACCGTGAACAAAGCCTTTCCAAAGTTCCATCTAAACTCAAGATCGCCGCTAAGGTTTCAACACCGAGGGACTGGTTACCACACCTGTGGCCCCTCTTGCGCCATGTGAGTTCTCATTCCGCTTCTCCTGCCTCACACCACCACGACAAGACTCAAAGAATAGATTTCCCGCTTTACTCAGCCTAAGCCCGCCCCATTACGGAGCTTGTGGCTATATGAGAGACTCGTTCAAATGCTCGCAAGGTTAAGTCCTTAGTTGACCGAGGCAAGACTAACCAAGTGTAACTCAAATATCCATGTCCAATAAAACCAAATATGACCGCCCAGCTTGCCACTCTTGGCCCACGTAAACAATCTTGCCATTTGCCCCAGCCTAAATCATTTTCCCACCCCTTTCTTTACCATTGCACCACGTGCCATCATCAACTCAATAACACATGTCTCATTCACAAAACGTGTTCCATATCTCATTAAGTCATTATTTACTTTGGTGTTCCAAAATCATGAATTGTCCTCGTGGTGGCTAAGCACACTACTTGGTCTACTCAACCCATGTTGGCAAATTATTAATGTCCAACTATTAATTCATAACCTAGGGTGACAAAGGATTCATGGCCTACAATTATATATGACAAGGTGGCATACAAAGAACTAGGCATTTAACTAATCCCAAACTTATTCAAAGTCATTTCTATCAAATTAGCATGCAATAGTTTAAATCAAAATAATTTGCTCTAATAGGTTCAACATGATCAAACACAACTTGCCTTCAAAAAGTGCTGGTTACGGTTCCTGAACTTGCTCTCGGTCGAACTTCTCCTCGAAACCTTCGCACTTCAACGCCTACGCCAGACGCAATTAAACAACAATAAATAAATAAACAGTAGACAAACAGTGCTCAAAAATTCAATTAAAATTCATAAACAGAAAGATCACAATTTTACAAATTTATAGAAATTGGAATCACTCAAATCGGAGTTAAAACGCAAAAGTTATAAGCATTTGAAGTTTCAAAATATATTTAAAATCAATATACCGAATTAAATAAATATTTTCTTTTTTCGAAAATTAATTATTGCGTCATCTGTGACACGGTCGCCACCAGAGAGTGACACGTGGCCTTGCCGACGCCACCGACCGGCTCCGTGATGACGCCAAGATGACATCATCGTGACGCCAAGACGATTTCGGCTCTCTCATCGACAAGTGGGTCCCATCGTGACGCCGTCGATGACGACGCGGTGACGCCACACGCACGGCGCGCGGCGGCCGACGAGTGGGCCCGTCTGTCGCCGCCTCGTGAACAAAGGTACGCGGCGGCCGACATGTGGGTCCGCTTTGTCAACGCCTCATGCACAATGGCGCGTGCGGTACATCGACATGTGGGTCCGTTGTTGTCGCTCTCGCACAAAGTGAACGGCGACGTGGCAATACGGCGACCTCGGATTTGCATCTAACGGCGGAGATTGGAAGATGAAGTTTATCGCTTTAAGGGCGACGTGGCGCGATCTCGATCGTTGATGCGCGATCGGACGGCCGACGGAGCTCGGGCGACGGTGATGGTGGCGGCGCGGCCCGACGGAGTGGGAAGACGACGATGTTCGCGGGCGCCGGCGTGTCTCCGGTCGAATGGGTTACCTCGGTGTGTCTCTCTGAGGAACTCGAGGAGACCTTCAAGTCGGCGGCGGCTTCACCGGCGACGAGACGAAGAAAACCATGGCGGTGACTCCACGAACTTCGGCGAGGTCGCGGCGGCGAGGCGGCGGCGTCTCGGCGGCGTGATGAGTACGGACGGTGCGGCGCGAGGTAAGGATCCCAACACGGTGGCGGCGCAATAAATAGTGCCCTCGGCTCGTGAAAATCGCGAAACCGAGGCCCACACGGCCATGGCATGAATCCCATGAGAATCGGGTTAGTGACGTGGCGCGATGAGGGCCGCTTGATGAAGATCGAACGGTCAAGGCTTAGGGTTTTTCCGAGCGGGCCGCACAAGATTTCGCCCAAGATTATTCATTCGGATTTTTAATTTTTTCGATTAAAAATAATTCCCAAAATTCAAATAATTTATTTGGGGCATTAAAAATATCGAAAAATTCTGAAAAATTCTCATAAATATTTTAGGACATTTGTGACTCAACTAAAATATTTTCAGAAAAATTTTATTTTAACTTTTCTATTATTTAATTGATTTGATAAATGGTTTAATTCAAAATAAATCCAAATAATTCCAAATAAATCCAAATAAACCAGAAATTCCCAAAAATTCAAAATACCATTTAAATGCAAGAAAAGCAAAAATTGGGGTGTTACAAACCTCCCTTAACGGAAATCTTAATTTTCGAGATTTAGGGTCGACTAAGGAATAGGTTGGGAAATTCCTTCTTCAGTCTTCTTCACGCCCCAAAGTTGCTTCGCCTCTAATGGTTACTCCACTAAACTCGCAGGTTGGTCGATTTATTTTCTTTCGATCCATCGTGTCCAAGATCTTTACTGGGCACTCTTTATAAGTCAAGTCCTCCCCGCACTGACCGACTCTAATTCAAGATCTCGCTTCTTCCGCATTCGGAGGCATTTCTTTAATTGTGACACATGGAACACATCATGCACTCGCTAAAGATCGCGGTAACTCCAAATGACACGCTACTTCACCTCTTCGACTTAGGATCTTGAATGGCCCAACATATCTCTTGCTAACTTCCCTTTGTATGGAACCTCTTAACTCCTTTGAGTGGGGTAACTCGAGATACACAAAATCTTCTGCTCAAAGCTCAAATCCTCGGCGATTATCGCCAGAACTCTTCTCGTCTTGATTGTGCAATTTTCAACCTTTCCCGATCATGGCTATCTCGCTCTTCACTTCTCAAGAATATCCGCCCAAACATATGACGTTCTCCTGCCTCATTCCAATTCAATGCGTCGATGTGGTCTTCCATATAGCGCTCAAGGGCGACATCCGCAAACTTGCTCGGTAACTATTGTTGTAGCTGAACTCGATATGGCAAACACTTATCCCACGGTTGTATAAGCCAATGCACATGCCCTCAACATGTCCTCCAAGATTCGGTTAACTCTTTCCGCTTGCCCATCTGTCTGTGGGTGATATGCAAGATCAAGTTCAAAGGGTCCCTAGGGCCTCATGCAACTTATCCCAAAATCTTGAGGTAAACCGGGTACCTCGGTCCGACACAATCTTCTTCGAACTCCATGTAGACATACAATTCTTGACATATATAAATCGCTAAGCGGTCCCCGAATAGGTAGTCTTCACCCAGATGAAGTGGGCAACCTTTGTCAAACGGTCCACTATAACCCATATAGAGTCATACCGTCGGGTCCTTGGTAAACCGGTAATGAAATCCATTCCGATTTCTTCCCATTTCCACTCTGTATCCTCGTGGTCAGAGTAACCCCGCCGCCTCGATGCATTGCTTTGACTCTTTGGCATATGTCGCACAACGCAACATGCTCGCAACTTCACGCTTCATGCTTGGCCACCAAAATCTTTCCTTTAGGTCTTGATACATCTTAGCGCTTCTCGATGAATGGAGTACTTGAGTCATGAGCTTCCTCCGTAATCAACTGCTTTAGCCTTCTTCAGCGGACGCAAATGCGCTTCTTGATCCACAATGTGCCTTGCTCATCCAAATTTTGAAATCCTTTGCCTTGCCTTCCTCCATTTTAGACTTAATCCTCTCAATTTTGGCATCGCTTTTCCGTTCTTCACGAATCTGATCTTCCAGGTAGGCTTCACTTCTAGAGCGGCTATAAATCCTTTAGGCACAACCTCCACCTTTTTTCAAATTCCTTGCATAACTCAACCTGACTTGCTTCCACCAACATGTTCACCGAATGGCTTTTCCGGCTTAAAGCATCGGCCACCACATTGGCTTTCCCAGGGTGATAATGAATTCCCAGATTATAATCCTTGATTAGTTCTAACCACCTCCTCTGCCTCATGTTCAGATCCGATTGAGTAAATATATATTTAAGACTCTTATGGTTAGTGTACACCTCACATCTGCTCCCAATTAGATAGTGTCGCCATAACTTCAAGGCGGTACCACTACCGCTAATTCCAGATCATGCGTCGGATAGTTCTCTTCATGCGGCCTCAATCGCTTTGATGCATATGCAACGACCTTTCGCTTCAGATTAACACGCATCCTAGTCCTTGACGCGATGCATCACAAGATATATCAAAGCTCGCTTAAATCCGTGAAACTAACATCGGCGCCGTTGTCAAACGCTTTTTCAACTCCGAAACTCCGCTCACATTCCGCGCCCATGCGAACTTTTTTTCTTTTTCAACAATTGCGTAAGAGGTCTCGCAATCGCTGAAAATCCTTCAATAAATCGGCGGTAATAACCGCCATTCCAAGGAAACTACGGATTTGTGTCACCGCTTTGGGTGGCTCCCAATGCAACACCGCTTCCACCTTACTTGGGTCAATCATGACTCCTTGGCGGTCACCACATGTCCAAGGAATTCCACCTTGTTCTTCCGTAACTCACACTTGCTAAACTTAGCTAAAAGTTGTCGCTTCTTAACTTCTCCGTAACTAGCTTCAGATGTTCAAGATGTTCTTCTCTCGCCTTGGAGTAGACTAGAATGTCATCTATGAACACAACAACGAACTTGTCCAGGTATTCCATGAAAACCTTGTTCATCATGTTCATGAAATACGCAGGTGCATTTGTCAAACCGAAAGACATAACTGTGAACTCATAGTGCCCATATCTTGACGAGAATGCGGTCTTCGGCACATCCTCCGACCGAATCTTCACCGGTGATATCCTCGATCGAGATCAATTTTGGAGAAAACTCCGGCTCCTCTCAATCGATCAAATAAGTCATCGATCCCGGTAGCGGATACTTATTCTTTATAGTGACTTCATTCAAGGTTTCAGTAATCCACACACATCCCAGAACTTCCATCCTTCTTCTTGACAAATGAATCGGTGCTCCCCATGGCGCATTTAACTAGGTCTAATAAATCCCTTATCCAATAACTCCTCAATCGCTTCTTCATTTCGACCACTCATCTGCTGACATCCGATAAGGTCTCTTAGCTATCGGGCCGTTCCCCAGATTAACTCAATTACAAACTCTATGTCCCTCGTCTGTGGCATCCTGTAAATCCTCCGAAATACATCCGAGTATTCTCTCGACAACCGGTACATCTTCTATGCCGACGGCCTTCACACTATTGACCATCAACTGTCCATCCCGAACGCCGCTTGTTCAAACTCTATTTTCCTCCCACAAGGACTCTCGATCGATATGACTCTTCGTCTCACGCCTAACACAACCTTGTGCTTAGACAACCACCATTCCCAAAATAACATCTAGGGTCCTGGGTATCTAACACCACTAAGTTTGCTAAGAACTCGGCCCATCTATAAGCAATTTTACCCCGTAACATCCTACATCGATCGGAGTTCGACCCGGGATTGTACTAGCAATACATGCCTAAGGCTCACCATCTTCAACCCATTGTTCACAAAGAAAAATCCGAGATATAAACGAATGTGAAGCTCCGTAATCAAATAAAATGCAGGTGTATCGAGTTGACAAGTAACTTACCCAAGACGACGTCCGATGTATTCTCAGATTGCATCGGCGGTGACATGATTGACTCGCCTCTTACCACCGCTCAGGTGGCAGCTCCAGATTGTGTAACTCCACGACTTGCTCTGGCGCGCAGTGTTCGCTGGAGTAGTCCCGAGGTTGAAGCGAATCGGTGTCACTCCTCCTCCTTCTTGGGACAATAATTGGCAAAGTGCCCCGGCTGCTGCAGACGTAATAACGCCTAACCGCCGATCGCTGCTCCTCGCTGCTGCGTTTCCCAATCGTGTGTGGTGTTCGAAATTTTGTCCCGCAGTGTCTTGGTATCGGTGGCGCGCTGCCATCACATTCCTTGGCTGAAATCAAGAACTGATTTGGTGTAACCTCAAACGCCGCGCCTCGGGCGTGTTCCTCGCCAGGCTATTCTCAAGGCTCCGGTTGTCCTCCTCCTTGCGCTTGTCCTCCAATATTAGCGCTTTGTTCACTAGCTCTCGAAGTCGAAAAGTGTGGGTTATGAGTCCCACTGCAACCCTCAATTCACCTTCATGAATCGAGACCGCTGGCCTTATCCGCTGTTACGCCCTCGTGTGTAGCGTACACCGCGTGAACTTATTCAGATACTCTGACATCGATTGATTGCCCCGCTTCAGGTTCTAAACTCCTCCTTCTTCAGCTCCATGATGCCTTCGGCACATGATATCGCCGAAAAGCAATCGTGAACTCCTCCCACCGATGTCCTGTGGGTGCTCATGAGCAGCAAGAAGAGTTTTCCCACCATTCGTGGCATAGCCTTCAAGCCGATGAGAGGCATAGAGTACCCTCTCATTGCCTTCACACCGGGTGATGTGCAACTTTCTCTATCGCCCTCAACCAATCATCTCGCCTCCAATGGATTGGCATTCCCAGAGAATGTGGGCGGTCGAGTCCTCATGAATTCGACAACCTCGAGTGTGGCCTCTCGTGACCGGGTTGACTCGTTAACTTGGGCGGCGGTGGCTTGGGCAAAGGACTGTCAGATTCCGCTGATCATGGTATGCATTAATCGGGTCTGTGGCAGCAATAAAAGCTCCAAGGTTCTCGTGATATCAATCTGGCGGTATCGGTTGGGGTCCTTGTCCTTCACCATCGATGTTTCCAAATGAGCGTGAACTACTCCCATTTCTCCCCGGTTTCACGAGTGTTCACCATCCGCCGATTGCCCCATGGTTTAGAGACGAGAGGAAATAAGAATAGACAAGTAATGGAATACTTATGCGGGTCAAAGCGTAACACAAAATCTAACTTTATTACTTTATTAATAACTAGGTATGGTTGCTCACAATGCCTAAGGGCCTTGCAACACATACCAATCACTCACAAGCATGAAAGAAGCAAATCAAACTAATATTCTCGAGTCAAACGCCTAAGGGTGACTCTTATTCCAAGACGCGACTCAACGCAGAGTCTCAATCGCTAATCCTAACGCCACTCTTCTAGCCATCCCCACCGAACTTCTCGTGGATACACCGCGGTGTGCTGGTGCTGGTACAAACCTATCCCAACGATCCTCCGCCGGATGCGCCTCGCACCGGCCAACCTCCATCGCTCCGCTGACCTCCACAGTGCTCGCTTCACTTCCACTGCTCCGCTTCACTTCCATCGCTCGCTCTAGCTCGCCGCGCTCTTGCTGTGGTTCTCCGGTTCGGTAGTGTAGCTCCAAAGACTGCTCCGCTCGTCCGCAATACTGCTCCAGCTCCCCAATCCTCTCAATAGAGGGCCAAGTACTCACAAGTTCTGCAACAGATGAGCTCGTCGCGGAACTCGCCACGAGACCTCTGCAGCCTCGAACCATCTCTCGCCGATAACATCCTCTTGAGCGATAACATATCCGCCGTGGGTGATCGTGGCATCCTCCTCCTCTATGGGTTCTTGCCAGCGAGTGTCTCTCGTGGGTGGTGACGTAAACATCGTGCCATCCAACTCCCCGGGTAGGTACGAGCACCGCCTCATTGCCGGCCGCGATGTCTCCCCGAATCCTCACAAATGACAACCTCCCCGGTCAGGATGCGGATGGGACGACTACCCTCGACTATCCCTAGCGAGACCGTGATAGTGACATCCTGTGCAATATCCGCCCCGCCCGATCTACATGAGTCCCCAGAGATCGGCTCATCATATCCTCCCATCACCGTGATCATACGCCAAAGCTCCGGCGCACTTCTCCAAAGGCGCCACCAAAAGAGTGGATCATCCTCATCGCCAAAGGACACTCACGTGAAACTCGTAATTTTTTTAAACAAGCAAATACGTGATAAATTCAGCAAGGGTATGAAAGGAGAGAAGGGTAAGTCGAGATTGCATTATCATCTTGGCGCTTTTTAACTTTTAGAAAATAGTTTTATCCTCACTACGACCATTCTAACTAAGGGCCACCCCTACAACAAGATGGCTCGATATTCACCTCTGTCGGGACCCGGTTTGCAAATCCGACCTTCAGGTATTCAGACTAGTCCAGATCACGCTTAGTGCACACAGCCTCAACATTGGTATATATCACACCATAACCAAATAAATAATGTAGTACTTCAATAAAATACTCAAACTAGTTGATTGACCTTATGGTCAAATTACAAAGATAATATTGCAGGCTAAGACTTATTAAAATATTCAAAAGCAATGAAATAAAATCAACTCGTGGCGCCAACCAATTTGCCACAGTAACCGATCGGGCTCGCTCCCTAGTTTGTTTGGCCTCCCGATACTCCTCCTCCTCCCGAAAGGTGGTTTGCTTCTTCTTCAACTGGTTGTGTTGTTGTGGGTGAGTACTTTGAGCACTCAAAGAAGTCATGCATGTAATGCAATTCTAATATTCTACATGCATGGCTTAGTACAAAGGATAGGCTATGGTTCATGAGCTGACAAGATTCAAGATAAATAAAGAATAGATTGCAAAGCAAGAAACAAGAGTAAGAATAATAGCTTTCACAAACATTTCAATCGTAAATCCTTTTTCCATCCTAAGTCAAGTTCCTCATTACCAACCCAAGCATTTTTCCATAAACAATTCATTTTATGAAAATCTAACCCTTGATCAGAATCACCGAGCGATGCTCAATACCGTGAGCACGGCTATTCAATAGGTTGTACACTCGCAGAGGTTATACACTTTACCCACAAGATACACCAAATACCACCAAGGCAAATAACCGTGAACGAAGCCTTTCCAAAGTTCCATCTAAACTCAAGATCGCTCGCTAAGGTTTCAACACCGAGGGACTGGTTACCACACCTGTGGCCCCCTCTTGCGCCATGTGAGTTCTCATTCCGCTTCTCCGGCCTCACACCACCACGACAGACCAAAGAATAGATTTCCAGCATTTACTCACTAAGCCCGCCCCATTACGGAGCTTGTGGTCAGATGAGAGACTCGTTCAAATGCTCGCAAGGTTAAGTCCTTAGTTGACCGAGGCAAGACTAACCAAGTGTAACTCAAATATCCATGTCCAATAAAACCAAATACGACCACCCGCTTGCCACTCTTGGCCCACCGTAAACAATCTTGCCATTTGCCCCAGCCTAAATCATTTTCCCACCCCTGGTTCTTACCATTGCACCACGTGCCATCATCAACTCAATAACACATGTCTCATTCACAAAACGTGTTCCATATCTCATTAAGTCATTATTTACTTTGGTGTTCCAAAATCATGAATTGTCCTCGTAAGGTGGCTAAGCACACTACTTTGGTCTACTCAACCCATGTTGGCAAATTATTAATGTCCAACTATTAATTCATAACCTAGGGTGACAAAGGATTCATGGCCTACAATTATATATGACAAGGTGGCATACAAAGAACTAGGCATTTAACTAATCCCAAACTTATTCAAAGTCATTTCTATCAAATTAGCATGCAATAGTTTAAATCAAAATAATTTGCTCTAATAGGTTCAACATGATCAAACACAACTTGCCTTCAAAAAGTG